>OY856411.1:95900000-96615000 GCA_963693085.1 Alisma plantago-aquatica
CATTTTTACAAACTTGTCGTTGGTTGTGTTGAACCTTCTTGATTACTACCTTAATCTATGTAAGAAACTCAAGTACTATGTGGATTTCAGAAATTTGATATATGGAATATGCTTATATTTCTAGTTGAAAAATATATGTCATATATTTTATCTTTACCCAATTATTAGTTCCTTTCAAACTTAGCGCTTCTTTCGTCTTACAATATTTTTTTGACTAATTCTTAAAGTTCAAAATTGTTACTTGATGATCAAATATAAATTGATATATAACTGTCATGTATGGCATGTTTATCTTATGTATACCTCATACTAAGATTGAAACGAGTGTGATCTATCCATTTAACTCCATTTCTTCTTCTTTATCCAACTGTATAATGTTCCATATAGAAAAACAATTCACTAATAAAATAATAATTACCTCAAATTTTATTTTGAGCCTCATTCTTTAAAGAATCTATTCTCTTGACTTACTTTTCTTATTATCATATTAACTTTTTTTAAGTCACTTTTAGTTAAAAATGTTGTAGGAGAGTCATATTGCATAGCATTATCACTTTACCCCTATAATTTGTGTCAATAGAAAAGCTAGAATTATAATTGTGCTTGATTGCTTCATATGACCAACACTTATCTCAACATTATTATACATTTATTTGTAATATTATTAATTAAATAAATTTTGATACACACCATATGTATACTATAACTACATTTATGAATCCTCAGTGCTAAACTTAGTCACTTCATAGTTATAATATTTGATGAATTATAATTTATGTATTGTGCCATTTAAATATCGGGTAAACTAGAAGAAACCTCTAAATGCAGTAACTCAAGTCTATGAATGCATACATTCACTATAGTATAGCATTGGATTTGTTGATTATAAGAAACATCACCAAAAACTCCAAATTGGATTTCTTATGTGAATTCTAAAACTTAATTACGACTTTGAACCAAAAGATGAGTATAAAACATATGTCACATCTTTAGAATTCATTCAAAACATATGACTTCTTTATTCAAGCCTAATATGTCCCATAATGGTATATACTGGATTCAAAATGTTAAATCCCTTAACATATGGGTTACCAAAATTGTTTAATTGTCAAGGATGACTTGGATAACCCAAAAATTTGAATATTTAAAAATCTTGACTGAATATCAAATAGGATGGAGAAATGGCATTCGACAAGGAGAAACAATGAAGATTAGTGAAGATTATATCTTGAATTGTATGTGTTATATAACAATCATGTATACCAATATAGTTGTAAATTTATTCACAATTCCTTCAACAACAAGAGGGGATGTAGAACAAAATTCAATCCTAGATTTGTCTACTTAAAGCAGTGTTCTCCGCTCTTTGGTGAATCACTTTAATCTATGGATAAAATGTAGTATTAAATTGCATTTGATGCTTTTGTACTAAAGTAGAATGTTTTGATGGTTAACCACTTAGTAAAATATCAATTTTTAGTATGTTATATTATTGTTACATGTTGTTCAATTGGTTGGATATTGAGATTAAAGTGCATATAAGTCAAACTTTCATCCCAACTGGACTTGATGATGGATTTCGTTCATCTAAGAAATTTAATTCCAAAAAAATGTTTGTATAATTCCATGCATTATTTTGGTCAGATGACATTCTTCAAGAAATTTTTCATCCAACTTAGTGTTTATGAAAGGTGATATTTATGGAAGATTTCAAAATAAGTGAAACTCTTTACAATTTGTTTTTAAATATTATGTCAAACAAATTTGTATGATTCACCAAAGTGGTGTTAATCTTTCATCCTCTATTACATTTTCTCTTAACAACATAATGTTAATTACTTGATACAATATTTCTCTATGATTTTGGTTTTAACTCACTAAACTACATATAATCACATAATTCTAAATGGTTAACAACTTATTAATTTATTATAAATAACTGTTAATAAAAATGAATTTAGCACACAAAATGCACAATAATCTAGCTAATTTTAGTTAAGTATTATAAGAAATAATCATCCCTAAAAATAAGTTGGCATGAGAAATCAATAAACTTGTTTCTATATATGTACTTGATATAATTTTATCGCAATATAGATGATATGTTGATTTTGTGTGCAAAAAGAAAATATGAGTGTGATATTTGCAAGAAATCTTTCTATGGAAGTGACGTCTATCCCACATGTGGTAGGTTATCCAATAATATGGATATTCATCATAACAACAAATATGCATACAAAGAAAAGCAAGGACATTAATTTTTTTTAAATATTTATTAGAAAATGAAATGATCAAATATTATATGAAACTATAACTACATCTAGTTTACAAAATAAAAAGTAAAACAAACATTATTTAAATTTAAAGTGAATTTAGGGCACACAAGAATGCTAGTTCTTTACCTCACTTCTCTTAGAAAATATTTCCGTGTAGTGTTTTTGTATTAGTACATAGATATGCTTGGAGTCTCTCATTGATGTTAAATGGATTACTTAAAAATAAATATACCAATATCATGGCTAATATGATCAACTTTTAGAACTTATTGTATCTTCATTTCTCTTATTCATTGACTAAAAGGACATCTCAATGAAAGGTTGAACACGTCATGAACTAATTCATGAAGCTTATATGAACATACGACGTGTTACAGATTTGTGCTTGAATTTTTATAATTATCTAAGAGATAATCATAGTTAATCTTATATGCTTGTCTCAAAGAAAATAATGCACTTTAGATATCTATTTACTAGAATATAGAGGCCACTGTTCTTATGCATTACTTTAAGAAAGTAGTAAACAAGTGTGCCTAATTAAAATACCAAATATCAATAACATAATTCACAATGGTGATATGAAAATAAAATGAAACAATTTCACAAGATGCAATGTTGGTTATGATCTCTAAGCTTTTCCTCATAATACTTTATTGTAAATAGATATAAATAATTCATAACATCATCAACATATGAAAGTGTAAGTGAAGGTCAATTCAGATGTATTGTAACACCCCACATGTAAAAACATACACAACATAGAGGGAAAGCATAAATTACATCAAGGATGATGTCACAATCATGATATTCATTACAAAAAATAAAGTTGTTATGTAAACCACCACAACGTAAGGATAACAATTCTCATTCTCAAGTCATCGACATTACTTGAACAAACTAAACTAAACATGATATTCTCATAACAAGAAAAGAAAACTAAAATTGGTATAGTTGTCACCCCACCAAGTCCTTTCCTCTGGTGATCCTCAAGCTAGTCCTTGCACGTCAAATGGTGCTATCCTTCTAGAATTTTTGCTTACCTACTGGCATAGTACCCCCATCCATGCATCAAATATTATTTAAGTGGAAATGAACATAATATACCTTAACGAGAATATATAAACTAAAAATAAACTTTAAACATTAAATATTAAATAAAATTCATTAGCTTTTATATTATTTCTTTTATCTCTACCTATTTAGGAATCCTCTTATCTTAGAGTGTCTCTTCTCTGATGCACTGGAGTGCCTCTTGGATTGCACCAAAGTGCATCTTCTCTCATGCACTGAAGTTCCTCTTAGTTTTGCTCAGAGGGTCCTTAAAGTGATGATTGTATATAAGTTATTTTTTATCATTATCTTTCTCTCAAAAGCTCCTAACTTGTTCTTAGATATTATTATTAAATTTACTCTGAATGTTCATGAGATATGATGGAATAACTTTTGATAATAGACATGACACTCAATTAGTTATATATCCACTGACTCTTATCTTCATAACAAAATTAAATCCTAGATTATTCATTTATATTTCATGTGCATTGCACATATCTATACAAGAAATCAATACTTATGCTCAACATGAATGGACCACTTACATTTCTTAGCAAAAGATTCTAGTTACTCTTCCTATGTTTAAGAAACCTTAATCATATATGTGGGTTTGATGAACCTTATTTACCATGTTCATAAAATATTTCATATCATTTTGAATTTTTTCATCACCTTAAACTCTAATATTAACTTCTCAGAAAAATAGGGCTTGTTTGAATGGAAATTGACTCTAAAACCTTGAAAGTCAAGTTCCTTATCGAAAAGCATTTCCAAATAATATTTAAACTCATTTCCTTGATAAATAGTTGAGTAACTATAGATCTTTTGAAGTACTAGTCAATCAAGAAAAAGAAAAATGCCACATAGATTTATGTTGGAAGGAAAACAAGCCACAACCAACTAAGAAGGCGCAATAAAGGTGGGACACATATACTGGCCCCACTCAAATAACTACATGGATAGCTCTCTCCAAAACAAGACAAAGGATTATAATGTCGATGGATATGCAAGAAAAACTAGAATGATTCTTGGTTAAAAATGGAGAACCACGACAGAGTTTGTTCTTCTCCAATCATTGAAGAACAAAGAGGAAAATAATGAGAAACCTTGAACTCGAACTCAATATCTATGGTTGATCTTGAGCAATCAACCTTGAAAATGAAATACCAAGTTTCAAGTGATCGCAATTAACCAAGGATCTGGCCCTCGCGGTGGGTGGAACTCTGATTGCAAATTCTGCCTTGGCTATCCAAGAGTAGTGGCTGGAAAACCAGGAAATGAATACTCACAAGACAAACTAAGAATTCGAGTATCTCAGAAACTCCAAGACAAAGCTACCAACCTAAAAACTAAGCAATGAGATGATTGAAAGACTGATGTTGATTGCAAATTTCAAAATAAGATGAAAAGGAGGGAACAATAGAATACCATTAGCCAAGTTGAATTGAGGGTTCAAAGAGAATCCAAGGAATGTCGTTCAATATCCCACAAATTCACTAGCGGTGGCGAAGGTCAGAGTTGTTCCCCGACAGTCATTCTATTAGGAATATATATGAGAAGTAGGAGATACAGATGCAAGGGTGATATAGGAAAAATGATAATGGGATATTTTCTTTGGGTGTGCCATGGTTGTTTCCTAGGAGTGACTTAATAGCTTCAGGGGTCAGAGTAGAAAAATGACCTCACAGAGGTTGAAATAGGGGATGGTAGGGGTGACTCTGAGAGTCTAAATATTCTAGGGTACCAAATCCCTTCAACTTTGGGATGAAAAAGTCAGAAAGAGTGAGGCTATGGAATTGGAGATCTAATCTCAAAAAAAGGTTGAATGGGGAGAGATCTATGGAAAGATGGGAAATCACATAAATGTTGGAGTTTAGTCATTTTTGGACTCAAGGAAAAAGATGAGTTCAGATCCACGTGATGCATATCTAATGGATCAGATAGAGCCCAAGTGTTAACCAAAAGAGGACCAAGTGTGACATGCACACACTTTATGAAATCGATAAAATCATGATTAATATTTAGACATTATCTTCTCTAATTAAATAGAGCTATCTATGATTATCTAATTAACCTCAAATTTGGTACCCAAGATAGTTGGACCCAAAGAATCATTTTTTATATTTGTTTTAACTTGAAATATTATCTTGTATGAGTTCCAAAACAAATAGTGTTTAACTTGATTATCTTAATATTAATTACTATACATCACATCAATTAGTATTTGTTTTGGATTTAGAGTCCAATCATCATCATATTACTACCATCAAAGTTATATGATCTATTTTTTCATGAATAATGCTATTTCACTCATTAAGTTCATTTTCACCATTAATTCAATTTAAAAATATATAAAACACATTAATTATCTCCTCTTTAATAAACATACAATCATTATCATAATAAACCTATTGGTCACAATATTGTCCACATAAATCATTCACTATATTCAATGGCATATGTTTTCTAATTATACTCATTTGATCCATTATGCGTGTGTTGGTGATAATTGTTACATACTCTATAAGCTCATTTGCATATGAAACCATGGTAGGTTTATTAGGTCTCATAATTAACTCTTATTAGGAAAAAAACATTAAAGTTTTAAATTATCTATGAAATTTGGGATGTTACAAATCCACCAACCTTAAATAAATTGCATCCTTAAAATTTCATTAGAATACACACCTTAGGGTTCTCCTTATCTTTATCATGAAAGGTTTGACATCTTAGGATTATCATACATCTTTATAATTCTACACATCTCAATTCATCAAGTAAGTCTATCCATAACCATAATCTTAAAGAAATTTCATAACTTAGACCATACCTTGTTCATTCTTATCATCTTAATCTTCATGCACCATGAAAAAGATTCTAGCTTGTCTCCTCTTGGGTTCTTGATTAATTTGGGAATCTTTCTTTGATTCTTGGGGCAATTAGGCCTAATGTGGCCTAATTCAGCACATACATAGCACACTCCAGTTCCAAACATGCATTCTCCTAGATGGTACTTGGAGCAAGTGGCACATTGAGTCTTCATAGGTTGATTGGCAACTAACTCACTTGGAGCCTTCCTCTTCTTATCATTATGATTATTGGAGTTTTTATTGGAGTGATTTTACTTCTTCCATGACCTTCCTAGATGGTATTATAGTTCTGGTGCAACATACATGGTGTCTTGTACATAGTTGTGTCCTTGTTTAGACAATGTGAAACTAGGACCTAACTTGATACCCCTAAAGAACATTTTCACCTAACATCGTTCATCATAGCCATGACCATACTTGCATAAGATTTTGAATTTCAAGGTGTACTATGTGATAGTGGTTTCTCTAGTTTTTCTTAGGTTTAGGAGCTCCTCTTCTCTGTTCTCAATGGTAGCATCAAAATGTTGGTATGTATGCCCTGAGAGCCAATCATGGGATGATTGGTGGGATACATTAAGATTGATTTGATAAACATCAAAGGCAAGCTTCCAATTCTTTCTAGTTCAGTCATATGAGATAGTGATAGAACAGATTGAATGTCTAGAGAATGACAATACTCAATGATGTATGCTTTCAAGTTGAGGACCTGAATGATGAGATCATACAAATGCTAAGAGTTTGTACATTCTTGTTATGTCCCTAGTCAGATATCATTGTGGAAGGTAGATAGACAACAATGACACACAAGACTAGATTGTGGTGTTGGTTGATGACAGAATCTCATTAGTCATGATATAGAGATATCAAACCAAACACATATGTACTTGTTAGAGAACAAGTGTACCGGACAGACCCACCGTGAGTTTGACACATGGAACCATGACATGGTAGTCACAGTCAGTACTCATAGTGATGGTGGTGAGTGTGATTCTTTGACCTAAAATCACTACACTCAACACATGTCGTTGGGCACACATTGACATCATCAAACGCAGTCCTGAAACATGGGTTGTTATAAAGGTGATGATTGGGTGGCTTTGACACATGGGGCTTTTGAGGGGTGAGTGATAGATATGGTATTTGTCCCTCCTGAGGGAGTTTGATATCCAAGGCCACTTGATGAGTAGGATTGAAATAGGCATGTGAACGCATGTGTGAATCAGTATGTGATATTGATGTCATACATATCTCTTCCAATCTACTCTGAGATCAAGAAAGTGAATGAACATTGATAGGATGATTGTTCCATGTCTCGAGTTCATTCGGGATATCAGTGACAAAGGAATTATACATTCATTATAACACCATTCACGGATTGTAGGATTGAAAGTTGTTCTCCAACTTTCTATTTCACTTGGGTAGCACTGATGTGTGACTAGGCACCACTCTTTTCTTATGAAGTCATAAGTGTTATGGACTTTTACTGCCAACGTGAAAAGGACCTGTAGGGTCACACACATAGGATTTAACATGGAAAATGAGTTTTGTCCACAAGCAAGTTTTAGATTGATTACTAAAGGAGTTTAGTAGTTTAATTAAACACTCAATTAATTGATAGCTCAAAGTCATAGTGTTCAAGGTGTTGGACAAATTGATTAGAGTATCGGATTGATTGAAACTACAATTGACTGATTGTGCACAATCTGCACTCCCAACCGATCGGCTCATGTGATGAACCGATCGGCTCAGCTTGATGAACCGATCGGCTCAAGTTGTGAGTCGATCGACTCAAGGATAGGGTGAAACAATCGCTTCAAGTGTTGAAACGATCGGTTCCACTGTTGCAACCGAGAAAGTTGGGAAAGTAGGATTGGTGAGAAATTTCCTTTCGTTTCACTTGCCCAATTTGATTGGAACAAGGATTGGTATTTGATACCAATTAGAAACAAAAGATGAAAAGTCAATCAGGAACTGATCAGGACCACAAACTGACTGGTTCATAAATGAACCGACTGGTTGAGGTGTCCCAACCGATCGGTTGAGGTGTCAACCGACCGGCTCAGGTCCCCAACCAACCATTTCATAAATGAAACGATCGGTTCAGGTTGCGAGTTGGTTGTTTTGTGGAAAATATCAAACCCTTCTACTCCTGCTTTAGTCCCATATTGCCTGGGATGGAGAACCATGTCCCATGACCCTCCTATATATATAGGGGTATTGGGGGCTTCTCAAAGTACAACTCAGTGCAAACCAGTTGCTCTGCAAAGTTGTCGTTCTCTCTAGTTTTGGTAACCAAGAGAGCCCGAGCAAGTGCTACCTGATAAGGGAGGAACAGCAAGAGAAGAACAACTATAGTTGCGACTGGTGGCAGGAGAGTGTGTTGGAGACTAGTACGCTAACAGGAGGGTGCGACTCCTTCTAATTCCTTGTGTGACAAGGAGATTGGAGTTCCAGGTGGTCCGTGTGGACTACTTCAGAGGCGGGAGATTTCTACTGCTCGGAGGACAACTGTCAATCCCGACAGTCCCGGTGAGACCAGGAGTCATTTGGCCCGGTGCGACCAGGAGTTGCACAGACACCGTCTAAGACAGGAGGTGAAGACCGCACAAGGCGTGAGGTATTGTCGTTGAGAAAGCCTCAGGATAAGGTATGATTCCATAAACCATCCCTTTCCTATTGTATAGAGGTTGACACATTTCCTAGTTCTGGGTTTGGGGAGGAAAATTTTTGTTTCTGCTGCCTTCTCTGCCTTTCCTAAAACCCAAAAGTGGTATCAGAGCCACGTCAACTACTCTATATTTTATGATTATCGATATGATCGATTTTGGTTTGTCGCCTTTATTTATTGCATACGATGTGAATAAAATTGGCTTTATGCATGTCCAATCCTAAATCCACAAATCCCAATTTACATATATGATATGTATTATTAATGCACTCGATATGCATCGCCTTTAAATGAGTTTTTTGGTGGATGTATAGCGTGGTTATGGCCAATAAACCCTATATGTGTATGGTTGTATGTGGTTGCTTGCATCTCGGTCTGCGCACCGATCTTCCTTCTCCTATTCTTGATGTAACTCGAAATAATTCGAGATTTCTTTCCTACCTTTGCTCCCCTCGAATGTAAATCGAGGTTTCTCTTTTTACAATGTAAAATAGGATAGAATTTTATTTCCTGTTATGTCAAAGAATGACGGATATCCTGATGACAGCTGAGAAGATCGGTTCAAGGAGTGAACCGATCGGTTGACGTTCGAGATGATCAGTTCAAGGAGTGAGCCGATCGGTTGATGACCGGTTCGAGGAGCGAGATGAGCGGGTGGCAGCCATGATGAGATGCACGATGACCAGGCGAACCGATCAGTTGGAGGAGCCAACCGATCGGCTGGTGGCACCCAGCCGACCAGTCTGATGGTGAGCTGATCATTCATGTGATGAATTGATCAAACCCAGAAAGACAAAGCACAGAGTTCATCTTGTACAGTTTGCATGTGATGGAGACCTAGATGACCGTGATTCCTCTGGGCTTGAGGAATCACATTAGGATGGCCATAATCATCACTTTTACCATTTTGCATGTTTTCTGTGGGATATAGCATGTATATGATACGTACTATGTATTGTGGTGATTGGATATGTATATGTATATAAAAACCAAATCCCTCATTAAATATTAAGTTTTAGATGCCTTCCAAATGTGACACATGTGAAAACCTTGATCGACCTAGTGTGGCCATGCCTTAGCGTGGTGCACCGTCTATCTCATGGAAGTGTGAAGGATGAATGTGTGGGTCTGCCCTAGCAGGGTTCATATTCATCGTGTTTTCTTTAGGTCGGACTTAACAAGGTGATCTAGATGGGATCTAGTACCTTGAGGCATGGAGATGATCATGGCAAGGAGTTGCATAGGACATCTTATCAAGAGTTGCATATGATGCAATTGCCAAGAGTTTCCTACCTGAGAGATCTATGTTGTGGGTGACAGCCCTAGCTGGTCCATGACTTAGAGGATTTCAGGATCTTGCCCACTAGAAGGTTGTACGCTACAATCTTCTGAATTGATGGTGAGGGCTATCAATTTGAATTAAAATAGTGGGAGAGATAATTAATTAAAGGCCTAATTATATCTTCAACTTTTCAAATCAATCAAATAAGTCAAAAATAAGTTTTTGGATTAAAATTGCATATTTTCCTTTTGTAGTACAAATGGAAACAAACAACAATCACTTTTCTTTGCGATCGGTCCTTGAAAAGGACAAGCTAAATGGGAAAAACTTCCACGATTGGTATAGGACATTGAGAATTGTTCTCACTCAAGAGTGAAAGCTCTATATCCTGGATACTCCAATTCCAGAGGAACATGCTCCTAATGCACCAAAGGAAGAAATGGATGCTTACAAGAAGCATTCTGATGATGCCATTGATGCAAAGTGCTTGATGTTGTGCTCTATGAACCATGAGTTGCAGAGACAGCATGATACCATTGGTGTCATTGAGATGATTCAGCATCTCAAGAACATGTATGAAGATCAAGCACGACAAGAGAGATACAATGTCTCAAGGGCACTGTTCAAGTGCGTCATGACAGAAGGAGATCCAGTTGGTCCTCACACACAAGATGATTGGATATGTGGAGAACCTGACAAGACTGGGATTTCCACTGAGCCAAGAGTTGGCTACTAATGTGATACTGCAATCGTTGCGACAATCCTACAGTCAGTTTGTGATGAACTACAAAATGAACAACTTTGATAGGACACTTTTAGAGTTGTTGGGCATGTTGAGGACAACCGAGATACAGATGAAGAAGGACAAGCCTAAGGCTATGATGGTGATCACGAGCAAGAAAGGCAAGTCCAAGTGCAAGGGCAAGGGCAAAGCTAAGATAGGTTCTGATGCTAGCCAGGAGCCCAAGTCGTCTTCAGCTCTCAAAGCCAAGGGAGGTGTGACCAAGAAAGGAAATTGCCACCATTGTCAAAAGCCAAGACATTGGAAAAGGAATTGTCCTCTCTATCTGGAAGAACAAAATAAGAAGGAGGCGACAGATGTCTCTACTTAAAGGTGTCATGAAAGTAAACTTGTAACACCTTTTGAGGTATTTGATACCAAGATGTAAAGTGTAAAAGCACTCAATAAATGGGGCAATGTTGTCGTCATAGATAGGAGTACTTTAGTTTATTTTCAGCCTAAAAGGCATGTGATATAGTTATGAACTGCTATTTCATATTTTCCAATAGATAGAAACACTTTATTTTTGCATATTGTATGACAATGATGGCAATCAATAAAGTTGATGTTTCAATCTTTTAAAGATATGATCTTTGTGGTAATGCCTTGTTTATCTTGTGGTATTTGATATGCATAAGATAAAATGATACCTAAAAGTTATAGATAACTCAAACAATCAAATTAGCATCAATCATGAGAAATTCATTTCTAGTGTCCATATGATGGATAAATCTAGACTCTTTTGGTTAGATAACCAGTAAGAAACATGAATATCTTGGACATGATTAATCCATCTTCACTAATGGTAGTGGGAGAATGATTATCCTATTAGGTATAATATGTGTGAAGTATTTACATACCTATTGGAACAAATGATAATAGTTCAAAAGGTGTTTAGAGAAATACCAATATGAATATCTTGAAGTGTTCAAGAATATCATAGATGAAGTACGAATTTGGTAAAGTGTTAATTCTTGATGAGATCAATGAATGAAATACTTGGACCAAATGTTTGAGATCCTTATGAGTGATTATGATAGTGTATCATAGTGAACTCATGATTAAGGCATGGTGATGTCTAAATCAAGAAGGAATCGTACTCTAAGGAGTTAGAGAATGATTATCAAATAACTAAATTCTTCTTAATAAAAGAATACTCCACACTAATAAAAGAATTTAAAAATCACAAGGGTTTCGAATTATTATATCCTTACACCTCAATTATCTATGGGATGAGTTGTTCATGTGATGAGTCAACTATCTAGATGAATATGAGGAACCGAATTTTGAGTTATGGTTTATGACCATTACATCCTAAATGACTTCCATGTAAACCATAAGGCATGACCTTGATGGTAGCACTCATTTGATGAAATCCATAAGTGCAAATGAGTCTTAAGTGTTAAGACACATGGATAACATTTTGAGAAGGATGATGCTTTTTGATTGCAACTTAATGACTAAGACATTTGGCATATGGATACTAAAACCGCATTCCTATGAGGAATAAAACAAGGATGTGTACGTGACACAACCCATAAGGTTTATGAATCCATTAATGCAAATGAAGTCTATAAGTTACAATGGACTAATCAATGTGATTGATTGAGTACAAGCAACTCAGAATTGGATCTTTACTTTGATGATATAGTCAAAGGATTTGACTGATATGTCAAAGAAAAAGAAGGGATCTGTGACTTAGTGGGAACGTGTTCACATTCCACAGGTTGATGTGAAATGAAAATGTTCTAAAATGGAAATCCAAAAGTGGAAATTATCTTTAAGGAAGATAGAGATGTTTCCTATGAGATAGGAATAGAGATCTGTAGAGATAGTTCTTGAAAACCTCTTGACCTGAAAAGAGAAAGCATACATTGGCAATCTGTACTGAAGGGTTCAATATGCACAGATTCAGTGGGAGCAAAACTTGTCCATGTTACATGGAGTTAGTATCCCGAGGCCAAGTGTCCAGTTCATATAAAGAATGGTAACACTAAGAATAGATATGGATCTATCAGGTATGTAATCATCCCATTATCTTGCATGTATCAACATGGCAAGAACAAAATGCATTCATCATCTTTCATGTAGGACATGGCAATATGAAGTGCTCATCCTGATAACTCGTATGTGAGACATGACGAGTCGATGTCTGTCTAATTCTTGTAAGGGTTACTGGAATACCATGAGAACTTGATAAGTACTTGAGAAGTGCTAGTTCTATGGTGATAAGGAAGAGTTCAATGTAAAGAGTTACATTGATGCAAAATTCTGAAAGGACAGAAAATTAATCGCAAATTATGTATGGGATATATAAAAGTGAAAGTTTGTTGATAATTGGAAGTGTTCCAATAAAACCATTTAAAAGGAAATGTTGAGTATCTATGTGTTAGAGAATAGCAGTGGATACTATATGGATCTGGAGGTTCATGAGATGAACTTATAGATATTCCGCTCACTGATGATAAGTATGGATCATGCAATGTGGCTAAAGGTTAGCAAAGGAATACTAGATCACATACTATGACAACTCCATCTCATACGTGTGACGTACAATGAAGAGATAAGAGACATGCAATTTATATTGACTTTGGCAAGGTGTTGCCATAACTCACTATGTTGGCACAAGAGCACAATAACATGTGGGACATGTTTGAAGATCACTATGAATATGATTCAATGGTGATTGGCTCGTAGTGCAAGTGGGAGTCTGTTGGTATGTATGCCTTGAGAGCCAATCATAGGATGATTGGTGGGATACATTAAGATTGATTTGATAAACATCAAAGGCAAGCATCTAATTCTTTCTGGTTCAGTCATATGAGATAGTGATAGAATAGATTGAATGTCTAGAGAATGACAGTACTCAATGACGTATGCTTTCAGGTTGAGGACCTGAACGATGAGATCATACATATGCTAAGAGTTTGTACATTCTTGTTATGTCCCTAGTCAGATATCATTATGGAAGGTAGATAGACAACAATGACACACAAGACTAGATTGTGGTGTTGGTTGATGACATAATCTCATTAGTCATGATATAGAGATATCAAACCAAACACATAGGTACTTATTAGAGAACAAGTGTACCAGACAGACCCACCGTGAGTTTGACACATGGAACCATGACATGGTAGTCACAGTCAGTACTCACAGTGATGGTGTTGAGTGTGATTCTTTGACCTAAAATCACTACACTCAACACATGTCGTTGGGCACACTTTGACATCATCAAATGCAGTCATGAAACATGGGTTGTTATAAAGGTGATGATAGGGTGGCTTTGACACATGGGGCTTTTGAGGGGTGAGTGATAAATATGGGATTTGTCCCTCTTGAGGGAGTTTGATATCCAAGGCCACTTGATGAGTAGGATTGAAATAGGTGTGCACATGCATGCGTGAATCAGTATGTGATATTGATGTCATACATATCTCTTCCAATCTACTCTGAGATCAAGAAAGTGAATGAACGTTGACAGGATGACTGTTCCATGCCTCGAGTTCATTCTGGATATCAGTGACAAAGGAATTATACATTCACTGTAACACCATTCACGGATTGTAGGATTGAAAGTTGTTCTCCAACTTTCTATTTCACTTGGGTAGCAATGATGTGTGACTAGGCACCGCTCTTTGCTTATGAAGTCATAAGTGTTATGGACTTTCACTGCCAACGTGAAAAGGACCTGCAGGGTCACACACATAGGATTTAACATGGAAAAGGAGCTTTGTCCACAAGTAATGTTTAGATTGATTACTAAAGGAGTTTAGTAGTTCAATTAAACACTCAATTAATTGATAGCTCAAAATTATAGTGTTCAAGGTGTTGGACAGATTGATTAGAGTATCAGATTGATTGAAACTGCAATTGACTGATTCTGCACAATCTGCACTCCCAACTGATCGGCTCATGTGATGAACCGATCGACTTAGCTTGGTGAACTGATCGGCTCAAGTTGTGAGTCGATCGACTCAAGGACAGAGTGAAACAATTGCTTCAAGTGTTGAAATGATCGGTTCAACTGTTGCAACCGACCAAGTTGGGAAACTAGGATTGGTGAGAAATTTCCTTTTGTTTCACTTGCCCAATTTGATTGGAACAAGGATTGGTATTTGATACCAATTAGAAACAAAAGATGGAAAGTCAATCGGGAACTGATCAGGACCACGAACTGACTGGTTCAGAAATGAACCGACCGGTTGAGGTGTCAATCAATCGGCTTAGGTCCCCAACCGAACATTTCAGAAATGAAATGATCGGTTCAGGTTGTGAGTTGGTTGTTTTGTGGAAAATCTCGAACCCTTCTACTCCTGCTTTAGTCCCATATTGCCCAGGATGGAGAACCCTATCCCATGACGCTCCTATATATATGGGTATTGGGGGCTTCTCAAAGTACAACTCAGTGCAAACCAGTTGCTCTGCAAAGTTGTCATTCTCTCTGGTTTTGGTAACCGAGAGAGTCTGAGCAAGTACTACCCGATAAGGGAGGCACATCAAGGGAAGGACAACTGCAGTTGCGATTGGTGGCAAGAGAGTGTGTCGGCGACTAGTACGCTGACAGGAGGGTGCGACTCCTTCCAATTCCTTGTGTGAAAAGGAGATTAGAGTTCCAGGTGGTCCGTGTGGACTACTTCAGAGGCGGGAGATTTCTGCCGCTCAGAGGACAGCTGTCAATCCCGACAGTCCTAGTGAGACCAGGAGTCGTCAGTCCCAGTGCGACCAGGAGCTGTACAGACACCATCCAAGATAGGAGGTGAAAACCGCACAATGCGCGAGGTATTGTCGCCGAGCAAGCCTCGGGACAAGGTATGATTCCACAAACCATCCCTTTCCTATTGTATAGACGTTGATGCATTTCCTTGTTCTGGGTTTGGGGAGGAAAATTTGTGTTTCCGCTGCCTTCTCTACCTTCCCTAAAACCCAACACAAAATGTATTTGAGTATTCCTCCCATGTGAGTGGAGGATCATCGACTTCAAGGGATCCTAGCAGGTTCTCCCACCAAGTACGAGCTACACCTTTGAGCATATGAGTCCCAAAACAAATGCTAGAGTGGTTAGGGAAATCTAAATCATGGAAAAATGTTCCATATTCAGAACTAGTTTTTAGCTTTGCCCACCACTTCCAACACTTCTTTTCCAACATATGATTTAGGATTGTTTTGCAAAAGATCAACTAGGGAAAGCTTATGGTTGACCCTATAATTAGCTAGTTGATCCTCTCCTCTTCCCATGCCAATGGCAATGTCCCTAATTATGACGTCAAAGGGCAACATGGCAGTTCCTTATTGTGGAGATTCTTAGTGGTTTTATATACCAAGGGAATCATCCTCTTCCTCACCCATGGGTACCTTGTCACTATCACCTCTATTCTCAGGTGACAACTGTAAAAGTGGACACACACTAGATGAGATTCTAAGAAATACCATGTGGATTGAGTTTGAAGGGGGTCTGGATATGGCTCTCCCATATGAGAGGGCGACTAGAAGGGAGATGAACTAGGCGATCCAGTGCTAACGATCACCACCTTGGGAGTATGATAAACTTTGGAGAGTGAAGGGAGCGTACATGCTTTTGAATGCTACAAATCTAGATCTAAAACAGCCTAAACCTCAGGATCTCATCTCCTGGAAGTCACTCAACAAAGTAGAGAAGTATGATTCGTTAATGTCACATAGGAAAGAAATACAGTTCACAGATGACAAACTCATGTATCCAATGGCTAAAGCTTAGGAGAATGCTGTCAGATGGAATAAATGTTTGCTAAGTTACATTCTTGATTTCCATCCCCATCTCCCTACTATTGTGAACTGCCTCTTAGGGTTATGGAAAACCCATGGTTCCTCCGAGATTTTCAATAGAGAAGAGGGTTTTTTCATCATCAAATTTTCATATCTTAATGACTTGAATGATTCTCTTTCTGGTAACTGGTATGCTAAAGTAGAATGATAATGCTTAGCAAATGGAAGATCAAGGATTCCCAAGTTAAGTCCAGGTTGCTATAAGTTCCTATTTGGGTAGGAGTCTTCAATTCACTACTTGAACTATGGGATAGTAAAATGTTTGAAAGGATTGGCTTGACACATGGTAATCATCTGCAAATGGATGACTAGACTCACAATTTTTTGTGCATTGATTTTGCTAAATATCAGGTATTGATGTCTTGGAATGTTGAGTATCTAGAGTCGGTCATTTTAACTGATAATGAAGGTGATGAACACATAGTCTTTATCGAGTATGAGTGGATACCCTTCAAATGCAGATGGTGTGGCTATCTCGGGCATGATGACTGTGTGGTTAAAGATCAAACAAATCAAAATATTTCTAGCAAGGAGGTGTTTATTATAGATGAGATACTTTTAGTACTAGGGTTTCATCCAATCATTGTTTCAGCACCATAACAATGTTTATAGGATCTAAAGTTTGCATAGGATGATAATCGTACATCAAGGAGTAGTACATGGATCATATCTCCTTATTCTTTGGATACCAAAACATGGCATATATGACATTTTAAGAGTCAATGGACTTATATTCCAAATTTTCTAGGTCTCTCACATTCAAAGAAGAGTTCTACATAGAACAAGAAATGTTCAGAAAGTCTTTCTTAAAACTGAACAACTCATACGATCATCTTGCTATGTAAAAAACACTTAGAAAGACCGTCTTTTAGTTTGTTTTCCTATGACAGCCTATGTTACTTCTCACATGACATTGAGTCAAAAGAAATATATTGTGTAAAAGAATCTTAGCCACTAGAAATTCCAAAAAATGGTTCAAAGTATCTCAAAGGGTTAGAATATTATAAATATGTCCAACACCCTGGCCTATAAGTAGAGATGAAAAGCTTGAATGTTAGTAAAAGCTTGAGCATTTGGTTTCCCTTTTAGGAGAGTTGAGGATGGTGCCCAGTGGGTATACAATTGCACTTAGTTCCACCTCAAAAGCTCACAAAAGATTCTATTGTGGTATGGGAGAAGAAGTCTTTTGTGAAAAAGTCTATGTTCTCTATCTCCTCTAGTCATCCGAGTGATTCTATGTCTAACGTTTTGAGTCTTCTTCAAAAGTGAATGATATTTCTAAAAGTCATAATGAAGAACTTGTTAAACAAGATAAAGGATTGATTTTCTCAGGGAAGAGATTGATTCCTTCAACTCCTATTCTGACATTTCCTGGTGATTCTCTAGGCAATAAAAATGATATCCCACTTATTGATCATGAGAATACCTTATCTCTGTCAAAGAAAATTAGATCTCCACCTAAATGTCAAGCCAAATCCAATGTAGGCATCTTTCATAGAGTTGCTAAATCAGTCTTTTCACCTATGTCCAACAAGTGTGGAGGCCTTGAGATTATCAATGAGAACATTGAGGATATCAGTATAACAACCCCCATTCCCAAATGAATTCCTTGTAGATTACCTCTTGGAATGTCAAGGGTATAAGTAATAATGCCTTGAGTTCTAAAGAGGAGTTTAGGAGGTCGAAAAGTGATACCATTATTATCAATGAATCGAAGCTTAGGCCTTCTAAGATTGCCAAATTTATGAGGAAGTTTTTTTTAGATTTTAATTGGATGTCTAATCTTGATTCACATGCTTTGGGAAGAGTTATGGTTATGTGGAGGAACGAAAGCTATGCTATCACTAAACCATCAGAGTGTGATCAGGCCATACATGTTAGAGTTTTGGTTGGTGAATCAAGTTTCTTTCTTTCTTCCATATATGGTCATAATCAGGATAGTGATAGAGTTCATCTTTGGAAGGGTCTAGAGAGTACAATTAGAATTCATTATGGACCTTGGGTCATCATAAGAGATTTCAATACTATTAGAAAGAATGAAGAGAAAATTGGTAGGCAATCTCCTTCGAACAAATCTATGTGTGATTTCAATGATTTTATCCGGGATAATGGTCTTTTTGAACTTGAGTTGAGTGGCCCTTTTTTACTTGGGAAAACCATCAGGATGGAGACGATTTTATCACTTCTAAAATTGATAAGATTGTGTTCAAAGTTGATTTTTAGAACTTCATTGTTGTTTTAATGGTGAATGCATATCTAATACAATCAGTGACCATAGAAGGGTTAGTCTTTTCATTGGTGAACCAAGGAAAATAATATCTCCCTTAAGGTTCATTAATAGTTGGACTAGTCATGCAGACTTTCACTCCATTCTTAATGAAGTCTGGAATAAACACTTTGAAGTCTTTGCCATGTTTAGGATTTATAAGAAACTCAATCTTCTCAGAAGTAGGCTCTATGAGTGGAATAAGAAAACTTATGATGATGTGTTTGAGAATGCTACTATTTGTAAATCTAAAGCCTTGGAAGCTTAGAGAACTTCTGATCTTGAAAGCTTGAATGAATCCCTAATCACTGTTGCTAAGAATCTTAGACTGGAGGTTAAGAAGGCTATGAATGTTGAGGAATCTTTTTTGAGACAAAAGTCTCAGATCCAGTTGCTTAAAGAAGGGAGTTCTAATACCAGCATTTTCTATTCGTTTCTAAAGACCAGAAGATGTAGGAATTCTATCAAGTGTATTTTATTTAAGAAGATATGGTGAATTACTACACTAGTATTTTTTGCAAAGATTCTTTTGGTGGGTTCTGGGAAGGTCCTTGCATTTGTAAACAACATATCATAATGCTCACTGATATGGTCACTAGGAATGAGGTTGATGATGTTATTTCTAATTTGAATGTAAACAAAGCTCCTGGAACGTATGGGTTTAATGGTTATTTTTTCAATTTTTCTGGGAAGGTCATTGGTGATCATGTGTTTGAAGTTGTTAAGGAATTTATCGTGAATGGTAGTATGTTGAAAGAGGCTAATATAACATTTATTTCTCTCTAGCCTAAAGGTCAATGCTCTACTTTTGTGTCTAACTGGAGATCTATTATTTTTTGTAATATCTTCTATAAAATCATTTCAAGGATTCTTACAAACACACTCCATAGAGTTTTACCTACTATTTTAGCAGTAACCAATGTGCTTTTGTGAAAGGGAGTTCTATTAAAGATTCAATTCTACTCTCAAATGAAATCCTCATTGATTTTAAGAAACCTCTTAATTCCAATTTGTGTATTCAAGCTGACATCTCTAAAACTTATGACTCTATGTGTTGAAAATTTCTATTCTCTATTCTTTTTAAAATAGTTTTTTCTATTAAATGGATCAGGTGGATCGAGAACATTTTTCTTTCTACTTCTTATCAAATCACTGTGAATGATGAGCCATCTAACTTCATCTTCCCTCTTAATGGAGTTAGACAGGGTGATCCAATTGCTCCGTACTTACTTGTTACTACTATGCAAGGTTTTTTTAAACTCCTGAAAAAGGGTATTAAAGACAAGTGTATTTACCCCATCTCATCTTCTAAGTCATTTTCTTGTTCTCATTTAATCTTTGCTGATGATTTGATGGTTTTTGCTAAGGTTGGACCTCAAAATGTTCAGTGTGTTAATGAGTTGTTTGATGAATTAAGCTTGTTATCTGTCCAGGATATCAATTATTGTAAGAGTTCTATCATCTGTGGAAAGAGTTGTGATTCATTGGTGGTGTCTAATATTCTTGGCATGAGAGTGGGTGATATGGACAATTCTAAGTATCTGGGTATACCTCTCCTCTCTAGGAAATTAAGAAGGAAACATTGTGTTGGTCTTGTTGATAACACTAAAAAGAAAATTGAAAGTTGGAAGGCCAACCTATTATATTTTACTGGGAGGTTATAGTTGGTTAAATCAACTCCCTCATCTATGTATCTATACTGGTTTTTATATTTTTCTATTCCTAGTGCTACTTTGGATGTCAATGATAATATCTGCATGGATTTCCTTTGGGACCAATCTGAGTATTAAAGGAATCTTCACCTTCAGAAGTGGGATAAAGTTACTTTACCTAAGAAAGAAGGTGGTCTGGGTCTAAAGAAAAGTAAGGAAGTATCCAGGGCCAATTTGATTAAGAATGCTTGGTATGTCACAAGTAAGAAAGATTCACTATGGGTTAAATGGATTGGCAAAAAATACTAGAAAAATATCTCCTTTTGGTCTGTTTCTGAATCGTCTAATTATGCTTGGACATTCAACAACATCTTGAGAGTTAGAGATTAGCTTTTACCCCTTATTGAGTTCAAAGTTAGCTCTGGTAGGAATGTGAAAACTTGGAAAGATCCTTGGATTAACTCTAAGTTTCAGGGGGACTTGGTTGATAAGGATATGATCATCAGGGATGGCATTACTTTTGACTATATTTTGGACACTATCATTTCTAATAGATCTTGGCATATTATTGATTTGAGATGCTCTCAGAAGATCTTAACCATTATCAGTTGTATTGTTATTACTCATGAGAGTGATGACTATATTTTATTTAAGGGAAGTAAGGTGATCAATATTAGGGTTATTTGGGAATGTATTAGATCCAAAGTTGTAGGAGATGTTGGCTATGCCTGGATATGGAGTTGCAAATGTCAGATTAATGCTTTGGTCCATGTTTGAAAGGGTAGACATAATAAGCTACCCATGACAGATTATTCCAGAAGAAGGGGAATATCAGTTGTGTCTGTTTGCTTTCTTTGCATGTAGAATTATGAAGACACAATTCATATTTGTTTCAGTTGTCCTTATGTCTTGGATCTTTGGAATTTGGCAGTTCAAAAGAATATAATTGACTTAATTCCTACTGGGTGGAGTGATCTTTTCTATATGAAAAATTCTAATGCTAGGACTATTTTATCTTTGCTCATGTATCACATATGGTTAGAAAGGAACATGAGAGTTCATCTTAATCTTAACAAAAAGGTGGATGCGGTCTGGAAGTTAGTTTGGTCATATTTTGACATATGTTCATCCTGAATGCTTTTGTTTTCTATTTTTTTTTCTATTCTAAAGATGTTCTTTTTGATATGGATTTGTGCAGGCTATTCTTTTTATAACCCTATGAGCTCCTTTTGGAGGCTGACTACAGGCTGAATATATCATCTTATGCCCCTGCTTTTGATCTAAGGATGGTTCAGTTTGTTTATGTGACTTTCTCCTTAGGAAGTATATTCCTTATCTGAAGATCGTTAGTTCTTTTAATATTCATAACTATATCTTTGGTTTGCTTGTTCTTGGTCAGAGGCTACCTCTGCTGTAACATCCCTGACCTGGGTTATGATTTAACCCTAGATGTTTTGCCTAATAAGGTTAAGTAGATTCTTAATCTTATCTTGGGAAAAGTAATTAGGGCTCATGAGAAACTTATGTTTCAATTTTGGTCCTGTTCGAACAATGTTGAAGCAATGTTTGCTTATTTTGGACTAAAGTGCAAATTACCCAAGTTGAGGGGTCAACTTGCAAATGTTGCATTATAAAATGTTCTTATGATATTGAGACATCATAAGAATGAATATGATGTAGTGGTATGGTTTTCACAAGCTTGGGCACCAAGATTAAGCTTGTAAAGCAATGTTGTGCATTAAAACCTAGTTTTGGTGAAAAGTGCAATTTACCCAAAAACCTAGGGTTCAATATGCAAATTACCACTTCAATAAGGTCCCTAATGTTTCTTGGCATAATTTAGAGCAAAGAAAGTGAGAGGGGTGCCTCTTTTGAATTAAGTTGGAGGAGAGAGAATCTTGATATTAAAATAATCAAGATTAATGCCTAATTGAAAACCCTAATTTGATTTAGGGCAAAAATGAATAAAAATAATTGAAGGGCTTTGAACCAAAATGTTTTGGGTTGATTTTGAATAAGGATGGACGTTCCTTTGCCAAGATAAGGAATGAAAATATCCTAAGTAGGTGAAATTCCACTCACCTTATTATAAGAAAAAGAAAACCCACTCACATATGGATATTAATATAATAAGCATTAAGGTGCTTAATTTGCTTTTCTTTAAATCAAGGATAATGAAGGAGAATTAAAGGCAAAGGAAAGTGCCTCGTCCTTAAGGGATTTTATGGGGAAGAGGCGGCCATATTTTTGGAATTTAATGCATTTTAATAATGCATTTTCTCTCTCATCAATTTCCTTATAAAAGTGCCTTTTTCAAGCCAAATGAAAGGCTATTTCGGATTTTCTTCTTTCCTTTGCTTGCAAAACCGACCAAGGAGCTAGAGAGGAGAAGGAGGACGACTCCCTACCTGTTGGTAAGCTCTTGACCTTCGTTCTCCTTGATTTCATGGAGGAAATCGAAAATAAATTATGGATTCCTTCTTATTTCGATCTCCTCTTCAACCCTAGCCAACTTTTGCAATCAAAAGCTTGAGGAAGAGCCTAGGGAGAGTTTCTAGAGCTTCATCCACCATTAATGGCGTGAGCTTGGAGCTTTGGAGCTCAATTGGAGGCGGGTTTTATAACTCAAACCCTTAAACATTGCTATTGCATCAATTCTCAATGCTTTGTTGATTGATTTCTTCAATTTGATACACTCTTGTTTCTTTTCTGCAATTTCCATCAAGAAGGTTGCTGTTCTTGGTTGTTCGAAGGAAGGGGTTGATGACATCATCCTAGATGCTTATCCAAAGAAAATTACCAAGACAAACTGTTTTGATAGCTACTCCAAATCATTTTAATTTGATTGGCTATGCGGTTTCAGCAAACCGTTTAAGGGCAAACGGTTTGAGACCGTTTGGGAGAAAACCGTTTCAAGACCGTTTGAGATGGTTGACCAAGCATTGAGCGTTTGGTAATTTTGTTCCTAATTATGTAGGCTGATAACCCTCCAAATTTGAGGGATTAACTCCAAAGGAATCGAGAGTTGAAGGCCAATCAATTAGGCAATCGAATTGAATTATGTGCTGATTTTCAACCTGATTAACTTGACCAGGTTGAGAAAACGGTTTCAAGACCGTTTGAGATGGTTGACCAAGCTTTGACCGTTTGGGATTCCTGTTAATAATTATGTTTATTAATAACCCTCAAAATTTGAGGGATTAACTCTAAAGGAATCGTGAGTTGAAGCCTAATCAATTAGGGAAACCTAATTGGATTAAGTGCTGATTTTTAATCTGATTTAATTGAACTTTTTGGGCAAACGGTCTCAAGACCATTTGAGTGCGTTGACCAAGCATTGACCGTTTGGGATTACTGTGCCTTATGATGTGATATAATGAATCACCAAAGTTTATGGATTAATTCCAAACGAGTCATGAGTTGAAGGCTAATCAATTGGGCTTACCCTAATTGAAATCAGTGCTGAAATCACAATGAGCTAATTTGAGATTTTGGGTTGATTAGCCCAAACGGTCTCAAGACCGTTTGGGGGATCATCCAAACGGTCTCAAGACCATTTTGGGTCACCTCAAGACCGTTTGGAGGTATGGGGTCAATTATAGTTGACCCATTGAAGGACCAAAGGTACTAATCATATTGCAATGTAGTGCTGATTTGTTGATCAACTTGATAGACCAATCCATGATGATTTTTCACTAGAATCCAAAGGTTGGATGGGCCAAACGGTCTCAAGACCGTTTGGAGCTCATCCAAACGGTCTCATGACCGTTTGGTGGTCACCCAAGACCGTTTGGAGGTCTAGGGTTGAGTATAGTTCAGTGGTTGAAGGTCTAAAGATATCAAGTTGATCTGCAATAAATTGCTGATTTGGTGAGCACTTCAATGAACCAAACCCTAATTAGATTGCTTGGATTGGAGTGATATGATGGGAAAACGGTCTCAAGACCGTTTGGAGCTCATCCAAACGGTTTCAAGACCGTTTGGTGGTCACCCAAGACCGTTTGGAGGTCTAGGGTTGAGTATGGTTAGGTGTTTGAAGGTCTAAAGGTACCAAGTTGTTATACAATGCAATACTGATTTGGTGATCAATCCAATGATCCAAACCTTAATTGTATGGCTTGGATTTGAGTGATATGATGGGCAAACGGTCTCAAGACCGTTTGGAGGTCATCCAAACGACCTCAAGACTGTTTCGGGTCAGGTCATACCCAACTTGGATGATGGTTCAATGGTTTCAAAGCAACTAGTCTTACATTGATTAGTGTTGTTGAATCATCGATTCCAAACCCTAATTCAATTGAATCAAACCCTAATTGATGACCAATTGAGGGTTAATTAAGGGTCAAATAAGTTGAAGGTTGACCTATTTAAACTCAATTGAAGTATGGGTATAGGTCCAATTGATGATTGGTTCCATGAATTCAATGATTGAAGGAATCAACATTGAAAACCCTAATTCAATTGGATACCTTATGTCATTGAAGGTCCAATGGATCAAACCTTTTTGAAAACCTAATGTGATTAGGTGGGAGATACCTTTAATGGTACTAGTCATTAATGCATAACAAATGCATGGATCCAATACATGATGTAAACCCTAATTGAGGCCGATTTCATGTATAACCCTATTAAGAGGTTGCCTACATGTGAAATCACTAATTAGGATGAATAATAAACCCTAATTCCTTTGGATACCTTATGTAATGGAGGTCCAATGTGATGATGAATGTACTATTGATCCAATGATGGTTAGTGATGATAACCAATGAAGGAACAAAGGTTAAAACCCTAATAGTACCTAAGTGATTAGTGTCAATTAAGGGATGAACCCTAATTGCTGATAAGATCAATGACTTGGTACACTATGTAAATCATAGTTGTATGTACTTGATTGAAGGGTTGATATGACCTAATCAAGTTGAGATGATGATAGCATGAATTCATATATGAATATAATTCATGTGGTGATTAAGGGCATGATCCTTAAAGTAGAGAGATCATGAAACCCTAATTATGAACATAAACCCTAATCGTCAGGGTAATTGAGTTGAAACCCTAGTTGAGGGTGTATCATTGTGATTGTTTATAGGTAACTTTATAATAAAGCCATGCCTTAAACTAAGATAAGTCCATATCATGTGAGATAGCTGGACAATTCTAATGTGTGGCCTATGCATTATATGCTAAGGGTGAGTATTTTGTGATGGAATGTATTAAGAGGGGAAATACCTTAATACAAGACAAAGTTGGTTAACTCAAGAGGGTCTGAATTAATGAGAAATGGGGAACCCTAACCCTAATTTGGGGAAAAGGGAATGATAAGCCCTAATTGATGGTAAACCCTAACCCTGGTAAGGGAATAGTGGTGTTACCCTATATTGCATGATGTGTTGTGAACTTGATAAGTCTATTATCATGTGTGAAAATCATGCAGGTCTCATGAGTTGATGATCATATCCAGGTATGAGCTATGATGTTTATTTGATAAGAATTGATTGGCCATATGTGCCATTATGTTTTTGTTACTAAGAAAGAAGTAACAAGATGAGTTGGGCTTGTAAGCCTTTGTTTTAAGTTGTTGCCTAGTGAGAGGTGACAAGATGTGAATGGCCTTGTGCACCATGTGAATAAAGTTGTTGCCTAGTGAGAGGTGACAAGATGTGAATGGCCTTGTGCGCCATGTGAATAAAGTTGTTGCCTAGTGAGAGGTGACAAGATGTGAATGGTTTTGTGAGCCATGTGAATAAAGTTGTTGCCTAGTGAAAGGTGACAAGATGTACAGTGTTCTGATCAGCCATGTGTGATGGAAATCCAAATCCTGGTAAAGGATTAAGGGTAATACCCTTGAATTATTAATACATTGTTTTTGCATGGTATTGATAGATAATTGATGTACTGCTATTATATGTGCTAACCATGCAGGTTTTATGAGATGATGAGCATAGCCAGGTATGAGCTATGATGTATTATTAGTTTGAATTGTTAATTGGGCCTTGTGTGCCATAATATACCTTGTGCCTGGTAAGAGGTGGCAAGAGAGTTAATGTGCATCAAGTGCCATGATGGATGCTTGTGTAGCAAGTATCATACTCACCTTGGTCAAATGACCTAAAGGTGTTAGTTACCTGAGAAAGAGGTAACAGTGCTCAAGTGATGAACAAAGGGTTTGAATACCCAGGATTTCATGGTTATGGTATTGAAATTGTGAAAGGATGAGAAAAACCCAGTGATGAAGTGAGGGATTAAGATCCCAACACTTATGAAAAGAGTATGGCTACGGGCCATGACTCCACATTGAAAATGCCAGGCTTTAGATATATGATCTAAGCTTGAAGAAAGTTAATGCAGTGGTAATGATTCTGTTGTTTGAATAGATGTTATACATGTTCTTCCTATTCATTAAAGGATAAGTGACATGTTGATTCTATCAAGTTACAGTTGCAATGCTTTTGATATAGAATAATGATTTAATCTGTTAGACATTAAAATATCTGCTGTCAAATAAATATGATTTTCCTATTCACATTTATCTTATTAAGTTGCAATAATAATGTTTCTGGCGGAGAGTTATATCTCTCACTGGGGTAATTTTTATAATTGTCTCACCCCCGTGGGAACCACATTTTTAGGTGGACGCGGAGGAAGAGACAGGAATCCTTCAGGAGGTGAAGGACAACAACAACAGCAGCAGGGACAGTAGTGAAGTCTCAGGTGGAGACATTGGCTGTCATGTCATGTTCAGATGTATATAAAGTCCTATGTGTCGTCTCTGTACTCTCAGGTCCTCGGAGTAGTAGTTAGTGATTTCGAGATTTTGTCTTAATGCCTCGAAGGTTTTATACTATCTGTGTATAGTTAAGACAGTAGTTAATGTTTGCATTCCTCGAGAAGCAAAAGTACATGAGAGGTATATATATGAACCAGGATGTAAAGCTTTACTTTGGTTCTGAATGAAAGGGGTTTTCCTGTGAATGGATCTCTTTGCAAAAAGTTTTAATTTTTAGTGATTTTCGCTAATCCGCTGCTTGATGAATGCTTCCACATTAGTTAATCTTGTTTCGCGAGACGGTCGTCACATCTGTGGGCCCTAAGGCTTCATTCGGGTGATTAGGAATGTTTCTATTGTCTCCTATTTTTGAGGTGTTCAGATATGAGTTTAAAGTATCCTTTCTTCTCATCATATCTGGTCATGGTTTTGCTTGTCTTGGGGTGTTAGAGTATATTCTTCTAATGGCGGAGTCATATGATACAAATATAGTTGATATGATGTACATATGAGAATTCTTTTTGATAGTTGTTGTTGATCTGAGGATGGCTTGGTCTGTTTATGTTACCTTCCACTCCTGGATGTATATCTTCTTGTTCTTCATTGGAGACCCTCAGTTCTTTTATTTGATACTTTTGGTTTCAAGATACTTCTACGGGTCCTAAGACTTCAATCCGGTGATCAGGCTATTAGTTGTCAACGGCTCTTAAGGTGTTCAGATTTGAGTTTGATGTTTTCTAGCCTTTCTTCTCTTATTTTTTGGTGATGGCTTTGCTTATCCTAGAGTGCATAGAGTATATTTCTCCTCATGGTGGAGTCATATGATACAAATGATTTTGATATGGATTGCCTTGGTTTTTTAGTGTACAAATGGGGAATCCTTTTTGATAGTTGATACTCCTATTTTGAAGAATTTTGGTTGCCCAATTTTCTTGTTACCTGTACAGAAAAAGAATCCCATTGTAGAATTTTCTATTTCCCACTTTGTGCCCCTTTCTTCAGAAAAATACAAAAAAAAGACAGGCGATTTTTGGTGACAAAAAAAACCAAGGTGGCCAACTATATTTTTAGTTCTAATACCATTATTGAAAAACCCCACTTTGAAAAACATGCACAACTTATAGTGGAAGCATAAATTGCATTCACTTCAAGGGGGATGTCACAATCATGATATTGATTTAAAAAAATTAGAGTTCATATATAAACCATCATAGTATAAAAATAATAGTTCTCATTCTCAAGTCCTCAAAATTACTAACACATAAAATAAACTAAACATGATATGTTTCCCATAACAAGGAAATAAATCTAAACTAGGTATAGATGGCACCCTACCATTACTTTCTTATCATGATCCTCAAGCTAGAACTTGCACGTCAGATGGGTATATCCTTCTACACCTTACTCCTTACCAGTGAGCATCACACCTCTGACCATGCGTCAAATATTTGTAAATGTAATTGATCATATTATATCTTAAAGAGAACATGTAAACTTAAATTAAACTTTAAATATAAAAAATTGAATATTAAAGAAAAAGACACATTTACTTTTATATAATTTCTTTTATCTCAACATATATATGAATCATTAGGTTTCAATAGAAGTGCGTCTTCTCTTGTGTTCCGAAGTACCTTTTGGATTGCATTGAAGTGTCTCTGCTATTTTGCACCAAAGTGTCTCTTAATTTTTCTCCAGGAGGCCTATTAGTGAGGATCTTGTATAAATTATACTGTATCATACTCTTTCTCCTGAAAACTCTTAACTTGTTCTTAGATCATATTCTTAACTTTAGTCTTAATGTGCATGAGATATGATACAATAACTTATGACAATAAACATGTGATTCAAGCATTATAGTTCCATTGAATCGTATCTTCATAACCAATTGAAATAGTAGATAATTCATTCAAATATTTCATGTACAATACACACATATATATATAAGAAACCAATACTTATGTTCAAAGTGTATGGACCACTTACCATTCTTAGAGAAAGATCCTAGTTTCTCTTCTTAGGTTGAAGAAACCTTATTCATGTTTTGGGTTTAGATGAACCCTAATTACCCCATCAGAACTTATTTCATATCAATTTGTATCTTATTCATCACCTTAAACCCTAACCTTAACATATTAGAAAAATAGGTTTGTTTGATTGGAAAAAAACTCTACAACCTTAAAATTTGAGTTCCTTATCCAAAAACCTTTCCCAATCATATTTCAACCCATTTTCCAATAAATAATTCATTTACTAATTTTTTTTAAAAGTATTGCCCAATTAGAAAAAATGAAAAGCCAACATAAATATATGTTGGAAGAAAAACAAGCCGCTACCTGCTTAGATGGTCCAAGAAAACTAGGCCACCTGTTCCACCACTAGTTCTCACCATAAGAAACAAAGTATGATCTCTCTCACTATATATATATATATATATATATATATATATATATATATATATAGGGC
The DNA here is from genome assembly GCA_963693085.1 of Alisma plantago-aquatica. Lineage (NCBI taxonomy): Eukaryota > Viridiplantae > Streptophyta > Magnoliopsida > Alismatales > Alismataceae > Alisma > Alisma plantago-aquatica. The sequence goes on from OY856411.1 coordinate 95,929,886, forward strand.
CAATCTTTATTGCCTGCGTGGGTAGCTACCCGCCCACCCTTCTGACCACTTTTTTTCAAAAAAAAATTCGCAATTGTAGAGGACTATTTTGTCTAACTCTCCAAAAAAATTTAGCTAAAAATAATATCATTTGCCCCTCCAAAATCAAAAAACCCGTCCTTATATATATCTGTTGTATATTTTGTACAGAGTTACTCTTTTATTCGTGTAGTTACTTTATGTTCACCATAGTTACTTTTTTGAGAGCAGAGTTACTTTTTTGGCTGCCGGGTAGCGAAAATCCAAGCTACCCACGTGGGCAATGAATGAACACCCATATATATATATATATATATATATATATATATATATATATATATATATATGTATATATATATATCTATATATATATATATATATAGGAGAGTTACTTTTTTGGCGGCCGGGTGGTGAAAATCCAAGCTACCCACGTGGGCAATGAATGAACGCCCATATATATATATATATATATATATATATATATATATATATATATATATATATATATATATATATATATATATATATACACTACTACTACTACTATTACAGAAACAACATTCAGTGTCACTTTTTTAGGCATCGGTTATTAAGGTAAACCGACGCCTATAATAGTCAACGTCGGTTATTTAGGGAAACCGACATCTATATTCGAAGACCATCCAGACACGGGTACTGCTTTGTATTCAGCGTCGGCTGGGTATAACAAATCGATGCCTAAAATCACCCACGAAATCCAAGTTTCGAGCAAAAAAAAATTGCATCACATACAGCGTTGGTTTTTAAATATTCACTGACGCCTATTTAAGAAGGATATTTCTGCAAAAAGTTCCTCTTTTGGTTTCGGTTAAGCCTTTGATAACCGACGCTAATAATGGTTCCCGCTAAATAATTTAGGGCAAAGATTGTCTAATTTTACATCGGTTTTTTCCTATTCACCGACACTGGAGAGTAATAGGCGTCGGTTAACTACCGAGCAACCGACATTGTTTTGCTTTGGCGTCAGTTTTATGGAATGACCGACGCTGATTGTTGACTTATTAGCACCCGCGTGAAGAAGACTCTTCCCCTTTCTCAGTTTCATTGTAATCAAACGTCAATTTTAGGGTCTGGCGATTCCGGTGAGCAAGCAAACTCCCTCTGTGCGCCACTACCCGCCGCCACCGTTCTCCTTGCTTCCACCGCCGCCGCTATTCCTTTCTCGCCGCTGCCCACCACCTCCGTTCTCCTTGCGATCTGCCGCTCCTTCCCCATGCTTGCGCGCCACCACCTGGCACTCCTACTATAACGCTGGGCTTACTTTTGATCTAGCTTGCTTACTTTTCTTGTAATACCATCTTTTATGTGCTATGACCCACTAGTCACCTTTAGAGTATTAAAATGATGCAACTTGTACACTTGTTAAATTTGAATCTATAAATCCTATGAAATGATATCACCCCACAAAATCAGTAGTCACTATTATGTCTTGTACTCTCTAGAATCAAGATCTAATACTCTTATGCTCATTCTAGTGCATTATTATGACCTATGATGACCTAACATGAAGCCATGATCTTAATGATATGATTTTGTTGGCCTAGAAACCCGTCCAAGATTTACTCATTAGGAGTAAATCTTGGATAGTCCCCGGTTTGTTACTGTTCTTGAACACCTAATCTCACTTAGGATGTAAGTGTATAATGTGTATTGGGTTTTTGAGAAAATTTTAGCAGCATTTCCCCATTTGTTCTCTAAGTATATATGTACTTAGAGATCATTGGGGAAATGCTACTGAAATTTTCTTGAAAACCCAATACACATTATACACTTACTAGTGAGATTAGGTGTTCAAGGATGGGATAGGTGGTACACATTTATTATATATAAGAATGACATCACATGTATTTGTTAACCGTAGACCCCAATCTTGTCCTAATATATACGTGTTTTCTCTTTCATCATAGAATGGATAGATCATGGATGTCCATTCGCAATCGCTGCACCCCAGAGTTTATATCTGGTCTTGATCAGTTTATTAGATTTTCTGAGGAACATAGGAAAGAACCTTGAGATAGGTTGTACTGTCCATATAGGCATTGCGGTAACAACTTGAAAGTCAGCACTGGTGACGAAATCAAAAGTCATGTCATGAGCAACGGGATTGTACAAGGCTATACAGAATGGCACTGGCATGGAGAGATTTCAAACTTGAAACTAGTGGATGTCGATAGCAGTGCTTGGGTGGAAGAGGAAATTGCATCCGATGACGTAGATGTGAACAAACTAGTTCCAGTAGACATCGTTGATGCGATGCTGGATAGTTGTAGAGTAGAGCACACCGATCCACCTCCTATCTTTAGAAACATTGTGCAAGATGTTGAGATACCATTATACACAAGTTGTGCTAAGTTTACAAAGCTTAGCACTGTGTTCAAATTGTATAAGTTGAAAGCTAGTAATAGATGTTAAGAAAAATAATGATGGGATCCTACAACATGCGTCTGATTCCCCACAGTGGAAGAAGATTGATCTATTGTACCCCAAATTTGGTGAAGAAGATAGGAATCTAAGACTTGGGCTTTGTACAGATGGGATGAATCTGTACGGGACATTGAGCAGCCAACATAGCACTTGGCCTATCATGCTTGTTATATACAATCTTCCTCCCTGGCTGTGTATGAAAAATAAGTACGCTATGTTTTCATTGTTGATATCGGGCCCTAAACAACCCGGAAATGATATCAATGTTTATCTTGAACCTCTGATTGATGACTTAAAGAAACTTTGGGCTGAAGGTGTGATGACCTATGATGCTTCAGGAAGAGAGACATTTCGTTTGCATGCTATGTTGTTTTGCACTATTAATGACTTTCCAGCATACATGAATTTGTCTGGATATTGAGGAGGGAAAAGGAATTTTGGGATCACGGGTGAAAGTAATCAGCCATGAGCACTTGGAACAAGGTGACTTGTATATCGATGATCCTGCAAATGATAAATGGTTGGTTGTTCTTCATGGTAAAAGACAGTTCATTGAAGATCCTATAGATGAAGAAGAGTACTATGATAAATATGATGACTCCAGTCCATTCTTAGTTGGGTTGCCAACTCCACAAAATATTGAAGCTAATGACGACTTATATGTGCGCGGAGATCACAATGAAGGATTGTTAACTGATAAAAGATCACAATTTTAGAGGCATGCATGTTTATATTTTGTTATTGAAGCTAAATGTTTGCTTTTTTAATATCAATATCATTTTATGATTTGATGTTTCATTATCTTCTAGTTAATACAAATGCTAAATGTTGTGGGAGGGTCCTAAGGAACTATATGACCAATCTCACCTGAGATTACATACGCGATGATGAGAATAGGTTCTTGATTGATTCCAATTCTAGACATTGATCAGTATTTCACTAACTCTACACTAATAATTTTTGTTTGTATTCTCTTTGAAAAATAAATATAGGAAGAAGGAAGCCACACAGCAATGGAACTACTTGGACCCCAAAGACTGGGAGGAGTTTGTTATCCAAAGAAAAATAGATGAATTCAAGGTATTAAGCACCATTCCCAATTTAATTAATATACGTTTTATGTATTCACCTATTCAAGATTAACCTTTAGTGTTACTAACCAAATCAATGTGCTAACTAACTAGGCTATCAACGATACTCAACGAATGAAGAGAAGCAGGATACAAATACAATACATAAAGTGCAGCACGCACAAGTGTTTCAGATTCATATAACAACATGACAAACTAACACATATATAGTGCATAACAATAGCAGTGCCGAATTTACATACAACACTAGCTTAGTACATATATAGTGGGACTACAGTGATGAGTTAACAGGAGGAAAAATAGATTTCACCATGAGTTAACATTGAAGAAGGTCTACTAACCTACACTGAGCTAAACAAGTTTATCAGTACTAACCTAAGGCACAAGTACCGTTCTTCGGGACAATGACGGTCGTGGAAGCTTAGTGGCCACTACATGTTCAACTGGACAGTGGCCACTAAGCTTCCACGATCGTCATTGTCCCGACGAACGGTACTTGTGCCTTAGGCTAGTACTGATAAACTTGTTTAGCTCAGTGTAGGTTAGTAGACCTTCTTCAATGTTAACTCGTGGTGAAATCTGTTTGTCCTCTTGTTAACTCGTCACCTTAGTCCTACTATATATGTACTAAGATAGTGTTGTATGTAACTTCAGCGTTGTTGTTGTTATGCACTATATATGTGTTAGTCTGTCATGTTGTTATATGAATCTGAAGCACTTGTGTGTGCTGCACTTTATGTATTGTATGTCGCATTTGACATCGATACCACATTAGTTGTATGCACTTGTGCGTGTTGCACTTGTTATGCCGCATTGGACATCGATACCATACATGAGGTATTATATATAGTCTCATTAGTTAGTATGAAATATATCAATCTTATTTTTATATTATTACTTATATATATACATCATTCTCTTTGCAGGTGTTTGAAACTGACCACACTATAGGTAAATACTTAAAAGATATGCATGCTCCATACATGATGGATGTATTAAATGAAGTAAGAGAAGAGTGGGCAAAAGCCATTCAAGCATTGGGGACTGTAAAATATAATTGGGATGATGATAGTGATGTTGAATTATATTTTGTAAATGAATATTTCTGAATGTTTGTACATGTCCGAATGTTTATACATGTATTTGAATGTTTCTATATGTGAGAATGTGAGAATTGAATGGATGTCTGAATGTATCTACTTGTGTGAAAAGTTGATTTGTTGATTTTACAGGTTTGTGGCCTGTTTATTGGCTGATATCAATGGATGTCGTAAACCTACAGTTTAGAAAATTGAACTATAGGTTCTCATCCTGCGGACCATCCATAATAGGCCTGCAAACTGATAAGAAAAAAAAATTAAAACATAGGCGTTGGTTATTTATAGAAAATTGTCATCATAGGCTTACAACGTTGGTTATTGGATAAAACTGTCGCCTAATGTGACAAACAACCCGACCGTGCAGGAAAGCACGGCCGTGGCGGGAAATGGCGTCGGTTATTAGTATAAACCCAATGCCTATAGTACTAAACATGGCCATGCAGGGAAGCATGGTCGTGGCGTCTGGAAATATGGCATCGGTTTGTATTGGAAAACTGACGCAGAAAGTGTCGTAGATGGCACCCTTTTTGTGGCGCGAACGCTTTTGGTGTCGGCTGACTATACCTAACTGACGCCTATAGGTGCCCTGCTAGCGCGTTTTCGGTGGCGCGAAGCCTTTTGGCATCGGTTATAAAATCGACGCCGAAGAGTTCGACCTTTAGCAGTGCCCACATAGGTGTCGCTTGAGAACCGTCGCTAAAAGGGGTAAACAACCGACGCCAAAGACATGTTCTATAGAAGTGATATATATATATATATATATATATATATATATATATATATATATATATATATATATATATATATATATATATATATATATATATATATATATATATTATACACACACACCATTTTCTCGCATATGGAAATCATTGATGATATCTATACCACGATCTGCACCAAGAAGATTGCCTTAAATGTTACAACAATGGATAGTGTTGTTGGCTATTTTTGTTGATCCTAAATGAAGGGATTTAACATCCTCCTAGTTGTCTAGTCTTCACCATAGGTTTGGTGGGGAAATATTTCTCTCTTAATTCCAATTCCAACGTAAATATCAATCACTCTAAAAAATCATATGCTTTTGATCCTACTTACATGAATAGAAGCAAAACTAGCTTCATATCAATACCACAAAGGCACATATATTCAAGAATGGAAAATGTATCTCTAAATTTATCCAAACTATAAATAATAGGAATATTTGCCTTTTGAAACAATACTATATCACCCATATCAAATTGAAAGACCTATAAACACCAATTGGAAAGCAGTTGTTCTCATCTCCTCCTTTCAAAAGGTGAAAAACATTATTTATTTTCAAGAGATAATTTCTTAGTTGGAAATTATTAAATAGGAGGCTAATTATTTTTTTTGTTTCATTAAACAAATCCTTGGTCCTATATACAGGAAAACGGGTATACTTATAAACTTATGACTCAAGCATGATTGACACTCAAGACAACATAAGGATTGGCCCATTTATATAATAAACTTAATTGTTGATAACTTTTAACATTCCCCCTCATGTTTGAGCTTGGGATACTTAGATAAGTCATCTTGCAACTAGACATTCTAGAATAAAAGTATAAATTCACACCCTTAAAATAATATTACTTCTCCACAATCCTATTATCAAATACTTTAAAAATCCATGATCTTTTTATATGAACGACCCTTATTTCACATGGGATAATCACCAAAGATGGTAATCATTTTGCCACTTCCAAAATTGACATAGTTATTTACAACAATGACTTTCTAAACTATGTCCCTAAATTTAATGGTGAGATTGTTTCTAATAGTGTTAGTAGTCACTGTAGAATTATGTTATCTATTGGTAATGTAAAGAAGATTAGGTCTCCATTCAGGTTTATCAATGATTGGGTGGATCATGAAGATTTAATGTCTATGGATAAAGCATCTTGGGGTATTGAAGTAAGTTGTTATGCAATGTACCAGATGTATATGAAGCTTAGTCATTTGAAGAACATTCCTATTTCTTGGAACAAATCGCCTGTGGGTGATATTTATGAACATGCTAGAATTGTTAGAGTTAATTCTAACTTAGCTTATGCTAAATCTGATCTATCTCCTCTAGATATTGATCTAAGGAACTCTGATAAGAATCCAAGAATTGTTGCTGATGCAAGTGCCAAGGCTGAAGAATCTCTACTGAGACAAAGTCTTGCATGCAATAACTTAAGGAAGGTGATACTAACTCCAAATTTTTTTATTCTTGTCTGGACACCAAGAGACTTACGAAAAAAATTATTATCCTTAATGTGAAAAACTCCATCATACATGATCATGCTATTATAAAGAGCTCTATTTTTGAGTTTTATTTTAATCTTTTCAATAAATCGGTTGTTGGTGATAATTTTAGGAGGGAGGAGTGTACAAGACACAAGATTTCTATGGCATAGAAGTCTTCTCTTCTTTCTCCTATCACTAGGAAGGATGTTGTAGATGTGGTTAATAATCTTAGTTCTGATAAAGCCCCTGGTCCACATGGATTTAATGGTCTTTTTTATAAATTTTCATGGGAAATCATTGGAAATACTATGTTTGAGGCTGTGAAAGAGTTTTTCTACAATGGTAATCTTCTTAATGAGGCTAACTAGACTTTTATCTCACTTTTTCCAAAAAAAGGTGACACTAACCTCATATTTAATTGGAGGCCTATCTATATTTATAATGTCTTTTACAAGATCATTTTTAAGATTCTTTCTAACTGGATGCAACCTATCCTTGACTCTATTATTGATAAAAATCAATGTGCATTTCTAAAATGGAGGAATATAAGGGATGCCATTGGTTATTAATGAAATTCTGAATGACTTTAGGAAAGGTTCTTCTAAACATTTGTGAATTCAAGCTGATATTTCAAAGGTGTATGATTCAGTAAATTGGAAATTCTTGTTCTCTTTGCTCCATAAGATGGGTTCTTCTTCTATTTTGATTAAGTGGATTGAGAATATTTTTTGTACCATCTCTTACCAAGTTCTGGTTAATGGGGAACCAACTAAGCTATTTTATCCATCTAATGGCATTAGACAAGGAGACCCTATAGCTCCTTATCTATTTGTCCTTGTGATGCAATGTTTATTAGGGTTGATGAAGAAGGTTGCTATTGATAAATCTATTTCTCCTGTTAAAGTCTCTAAGAATTTATCTATCTCTGATTTAGCATTTGTTGATGATATTATGATTCTCATGAAGGATGATTGCACCACTACTCTTAATTTGAAGAAAAATTTGAGTAAGTATGGTGGTATGTCAGGTCTCTTCATTAATTATGATAAAAGTTCTATTTTTCTTAGCAAGAAATCTAATAAAGTAGTTCTTAGTATGCTATATATCAAAGAATTTTTGGAGGATGCCAAATACCTTAGGTTTCCTATCTTCTCGGGCAAACTTTCTAAGGGTCGTTGTGTAGGGCTTATTGACATAATCAAGAAGTTGGATTCTTGAAAATCGAAGTTACTTATTCTGGTTGGTAGATGTGATCCTATAAACTCAACTTTGTCTACTATTCATCTTTATTGGATATTTTCTTTTCTTATACATGCATCAACTATTGAGGAAATTGATAGAATTTGTATAGATTTCCTATGGGGTAAAACTGAGAAGAAGAATAATGTGCACCTTGTGAAATGGGATAAGGTGACTCTTCCTAAGAAACAAGGAGGCTTAGGTCTAAGGAAAATGAAAGATATGGCTAAAAATGTCTTCTTATGAAAGCTTGGAACATTGCTTCTATGAAATATATGTTGTGGGTCAAATGGGTGAATGAGAAATATCTTAAGATAAACTCTCTTTGAAATTTGGAACCTTCTCCAAACTTCTCTTGGTTGTTTAACAATGTTCTTAGAGTAAGGAATCATCTTTTAGAAATTGTTAATCTCAGTATTGATTCTGGTTATTTCTCCAGTCTTATGAACGACCCTTGGATTAAGGCAAAGTTCTTAATTGATGTGGTTGACAAGGGTATACCTATAAGATCTAGTATTCATAGTTCTCTTTTGCTAACCAACATCATTAATAATGGAAATTGGAGTTTTCCTAACAACAGATGTTCTAACCATATTATTGATGCTATTATTTCTAATGGTGCTCAGATTTTTGGTGGTGATGCTATTTCTATTAATGGTAAATCTGGTATCAAGGTTAGAGATATTTGGGAATACATTCAGAGTAAGGAGGGTGAGAAGGATGTTTTTGTCTATCTATGGAAGACTAAAGACCCTAAGAAGGTTTTGTATCATTCTTGGAAAGCTATTCTTAATAAGCTTCCAACCTCAAATTATTTGAGGAGATGTCTTCAATTAGCTTTTATTTATTTTTTTGATGTAAAGACTATTGAGGATTCCTTCCATGTATCCTTTTCTTGTCACTTTGTTCTGGAAATATGGAATCCTGCTAAAAGTGAAGTTTTTATCGAAAGCATTCCTAATTGTTGGGATGGTTTCTTTTCCCAAGCCTTAAAGTCCTATAATTCATGTTGTGTGCTCATTCTTTATCATTGTTGTGTGGAAAGAAATCGTATAGTTCATGAGAATTGTAGTTGTGATTGTTCATATCTCTAGTGACATATTAAGGAGGATCTCTTCATTTTTCTAAATAGTACTGTTACTATATGAAGATTTTTGGTTCTCTATTTTTGGTGGATCATAATGTCCTTTACATCTGCTAATCTTCTGGACATCCTTCTTTCTCTATCTTTTAGTTCTTCTTATATTAGGTGGTTTGGAGCTTTGCTTTCCATCTCTTCTGGTTGTGTTCTTTCTCTGCGGGGTCTCTTAAAGTTTTGAGTTATTAAAGCTGCTTATGGTATTTTGTTGTTGTTGGAGTTTGAATGCAGCTGTTTCTGTGATGCTACTGTTATGTGGATACATCCTAACGATATTCTCTTGGTTTTTTCTAAGCAGAATGATTCTATGTGATGCATCTTGATTCTCCCATTTTCTATGGTGTTTCTTAATCTTCTGGAGGTTCTGGATCACCACAGACTTCTCTTACTCTATGTTTCTTTGATGGTTTGTGTTGGAGTTCCTTTCTCTATTGATCTTCTTTGGTTGAGATTAATTCTCTTTTATACTTGTATAGATATCCACCTAGATCTTTTGTTCTCACTAGTACATATACCACCTTTAACGTCAGTTAAAATAGCTTTTTTACGTCAGTTTTTCAAGCAACACCCAAGTGGGAGACACTAAAGGTAGAATCCTACAACGTCAATTTTAAAACCAATGACATTGAGCCAGCCCCAATTGCAACCAAAAAAAGAACTGACACCAGTAGAATTGACCGACCTAAATCGTGCATCCGAAAAGGGAGCGGATTTAAAGTAGTCAGACTTTTAAGTTTATAACCCGAAACCTTCTAGGCCCCCGCAACTTTATTACGGGGTCGAAGTAGATATATGTGGTCAAACACAGGGACAAGGGTGGTAGTGTTGGGAATGCGGAATCGACATGTTACACTCCGGTATGGGTAAGGAGATGATAAAGTTCCCCAAGGGAACAACATGCTAAGATCGATGAAATAAAAGAAAACTATCTCCAACTGGAGCTATGAGGAAAATTAAGGTTTTTAAAGGTTTATCAGTTTTTAGGGTTTTCGCACAACAGAAACAGAGAGGTAACACTATTGCTTTAGAAAGGAATGAAGGCGAAAGCTTCAGTAAAACAAGCGGCAACAGAAACATCCAGTACCCCTTCTCTCGAAGCAGGTACCTCTAACTAAGCTTCAACACCTCTCTCGAGGCTACTGGTCATAAGTTAGAGTGGAAAGGTCACTAAAGCAACTCCAATCATGGGCACTCTCGTACTCCCATTTCGGACCAAACACTAGAGCCACAACACCTCTCATGAGGCTGTTACAATGGGAAAATATGATTTGGTAGCTAGTCAAAACGTGATCCAAGCGTACAAGCTAGAGTTCATATGGTAAACAAAACAATCATCCAACAAAAGGGACCAAACATAAAGAAAAAGATAATTAAAACTCTTCTAATTCCATTAGCATAAAAAGGTCTGGTTACATTGCATAAGTAAAGAAAGTAAATGACTAAAGTAAGTAAAGATACATGTTGCCTTCTTGATTTAGAAGGGCGACAGGCAGTAGCAGATCCCCAAGATTCCTCCAGCCCGATACCAGGAAGGAGCCTTGCCCGATACGCCTGTGTCGGGCGGCACACCCTCTCGGGTGACACGCTCATGATGAGCGAACGTATCGTGTGGGGCGCTCATGCCTGATACGATCGTGTCAGGCAGCACCCTCTCGGGCGACACGCCGTGACATGTGATGTGTATCGGGCTTGGTATCGTATCGGTCCAGAGTTTGGCTTAGACTATCAGGTACTCATATCGGGTGTCCTTTTTGGCCGATATCGGTCTGCTGCGGTGCCCGGGGCCGATCCTAAGTGAACCATTCCCTCCCTCTCGGGTTAGGGAAGTGCTCACCTAGTATCGCCCGGTACGCCTCTGAGGCACGACACGCTAGGTCCATATGCTTTTCCAAGTTGTCTTTCAAAAGATTCTGACCCGTCCCATCGGAGTCATGTAGCTGCTATTTATAGGCAGCAGTTGGGGGGAAATTGTGGTTCTCCGGACGCCACGTGTCCTTCATCAGCTCTATCATCTCGGATTCGGGGATGCCCGATATGTGTATCGCCCGGCACAAGGATGTTCGACTGGGAGTGTGTCGGTCATCATGACGAGTGGCACCTGCCGGTGGGTGGCCTATGTCACGCGAAACACTTCAGCATTCGTGATGAGTCTGGCTCCCTGTCGGGTAAATGGCGTATCGCTCGTCCGCTCCTTCTTGCGCGGCACCCTCGTGTCGCACGGTAGTGTATCGTGCTGCCCTGTGTCGGGCAGTGATCGTGTTGGCCGGCTGGTAAGAAGGTCGATGAAGGTGGAACACGTTCGTGGGCCAGGACGGGCCTTTTTGCTGATAAATGAGTCGAAAAATGAGGAAAACTCTATAAAAGATGATAATATTGAGTTAAAAGCGTAGTGTGGCCTGTTTATGCAAAAATATGACAAAAAGGAGAGGAAAATAGTTTAAAAGGGCAGATTTGATAACGAAATAAGGGCCAAAAACATCACAAAATTTGGTGTTATCAACTCCCCCAAACTTAGCATTTTGATTGTCCTCAATCAATCTTTAAACTTTGTTTTGTGACACTTCTTCTTGACCGGTATAGTTTTCAGGCCGTGGGTTTGAGCGAACATTGAGATGTCTTATAGAGAATATGGCCCTACCACGAACAACAAACTTTACTTCTCCTACCTTATTTAAGTAAAACGTTTGTCCACAGCTTCAGCGAGACTTGGGTTTCATGATTTCGAAGTTAGCTTTCACGCCAAACAACTTTTGGGAACAAAAAGTTGTGTGTTTGGGTAGGCTTAAGGCTTTTTGGGTTTTTCTTATTTCCCATCAATCCATCCAGGTACGGGTCCATTAGTGGGCGAGTGGTCCCTGCAGTCCAAGACAGTTGGCTTTAGAGCAGTGATTTCACATCCTACGTACCACTGCCCCGAATCTACCATGCCTAAAGATGGGTACTTTTTGGAGAATAAGTGTGTATATCTTTTTTTCTTTTTATATGGCACGACTCTCATGCTTTTATTCACTCTCATAAGGCTATTCTCTCTTTTTTTTGGGATTTTGTTGGGTAAAGGAAAACAAGAGGATTTTTTTCTGTTTGGGCAACTTTTTCCTTCTGCATACACGTCTCTTAGCTGTCACAAGATTATTTTTAAAAAAAATTTGACGTGGAAAGTCATAGTCTTTTGTTGTTTGGGGCTGTATTATCAGAAAGACATAACAAAACATGCATCTCCTTGGGCACATAGAAAACAAACTGGCAAGAAGTCGTATCAGGTTTTTACTATATAGTGTCTTTGAACATTTGTATGGAGACAAAATAAGCAAAAAAAAATTAGCAAAATTTTTGTATGAGCTTGTATATGTATATGTACACATGATATAGGAGAAGAACAAAAGAACAAAAAGGGTGAAGTTTGAAGAAAATTTTTATACCTCCCTCACTGATACATACTATCCCCCCCAAACTTACTCGACACTCTGTCCCAGAGTTGTGAAGTAGATAAGGTAGGGTAATGTTAACTTAGTGAGGGTTTTAACTGGTAAGTGCGTCTTTGCCAGATAGAAGCTCCCACACATATTCTCCTCATTTTTTGTGGTGGAGTTGGTTAGGCGTCTCTTTATTTGATATCCATTCCAGGACGAAGATGTCACAGTCGTTGGATAGAGGAATTTGTTGTGGACTGCGGTGGAAGAACTCGAGCTCGTGCCATTTTCTTGTTGTCGTCTACAGGAATGGTTGTATCAGTGCCGCCATCTCATCGTAGTATTTTCATACTAAGCGCTCGAGGGATGTCAACATTGTTGATGCACACTGTACTGGATCATCTTTGTTGTTGTCTGAGCTGTTGTAGAAGATTCCTGCTCATTGGCGAGTGTACATCGTCAGGAGCATCCAGTGGTTGTAATACAGGATGGGCAGGAAGATTGTGTGTGGGACCCTACGCTGCAACTCTGCCAGAAAAGATTGCTTTGCTCCTGACTCATCGGCGAGGAAGATGTCATTGAACATCATTGGACGAGCAATGTAAGTGTGTTCAAACTTCGTCTGTAGTGTCTGGATGTAGGAGGCCGCCACAGATATTGTGAAACATCCTCCATCTTTTACCATGTCCCTTAAGTCATCTACCGGGACCATGACACTACCTGCCTCGTAGATAACATCTGTCGGGGTACAATCAGCTAACTTCAGAAGGACTTCATTGACCTACTATTGTGTGAGTGTAGAGCACGAGAAGCAGTCAAAGTTGTTGATCAATTCTTCTGAAGTTTCAGGCGAAGCGGCGTCTTCAATTCCGTGCATTTCCCGCAAAATTTCTAACTGCTTGCCTACCCCATAGATGTCTGTTTCTATCTCTGCTTCTTTCTCTAGAGTGCTGCTGGGATGCGAAGATTCACCTTCTACGTCACTGTCCAGCAGCTTCTCTGGTATCCCTGCATCTTAGAAATAGCGCCTGTCTTTGATCAGCAGCAGTGCATATATGCTTCTGAGATGGTAGAAGTTTTGGCCGTGGAGATGCCTTATGTATCCAAATATGTTGAGCAACTCCATGGCGCGTAATACGATGAAGGCACTATTTCCACTTCCCTCTTCTACTTGGACAGGGAAGTCTATGATAGAGAAGAAGTTCCAAATGTCATTGTGATGTTGGACTCCTTACTTGATGGCTCGTAGAAGACACAGTGGTAGAAGCCTGAGATGCTTGTTCTCTCGGTGATTGAAGATAAGCCTGGAGCGTGGCACCTCCTTGTTGCAGTAGCTGAGTAGCTGGACGTCATGGTTCCGGAGGTCTGCCACACAGAGAAACCACATGTTGTGGTGCTTGTACGGGGCCAACACGATGTTCGTGTTGTGTGCTTTTCGATGTGTTGTAGCATGTTGGCCACCGCTACGGAGTCTGGTACTCCCATCATCAACCTTCTTTCCAAGGTTGGGGTGGCATTATATATTGTTCTCCGACCTATCCCGGTGCTGATATTCTCTATTATTGCACCTTGTAGGACCCTGAACAGCTTCTTGCCAACGACGGATGGCAAGCGAAATATGCTTCTGAGTGCTCCCTATCGTACAGAGAAGTACCCGTCACTCCAGACGACGTCTTCTTCATCTGCCTGCAACCTTAGGACCTTGTTCAACAATTTCTGGTCCCTGATTGACAGGTAGCCGATGACCCTTCTGTCGAAGTCAGCCATCTTGAAGGGAGGTAGCTCTGACGGCGTAGAGAACGCATGTGTTGCTGAGCGTCTTCCTCTGGGGGGCTGTTTTTCATTGGCGGCACATATGTCCCCCCTTCTCCCTCAGATTCATCAGAAGAGTCTTCCCCGATGTTGATATCTTCATTATCATCTTCAGCTTTGTCCATGGGGATTGAGGGAGCTGCTTCTTCTAGACCGTGGGAGCTCGCCTGTCCTGCTGGAGCTCCATTGGCCGATCTTTGTGGCGTCCCTTCCTCGGGCGTTGGGGATGGCCCACTGGAGTAGGAATAGAACGATGATCTTAACGAGGCTGCTGACGAGGAAGGTTGAGAGCCTGAGCCAGGAGGCGACTGGGACCTTCTCGGCTTCCTTGGGCGTGAATGATTGTCCCCCCTATTTAGTGATCTCGTCAAGGCGCCAGAGGGCCTACTGAAGTGTGGCGTTGAGTGCCTCTAGTTGGCCGGGAAGGCCAACTAGAGTCAGCAGTTCCCGTTCCTGGCTATTCATCCTCTGCTGGAAAAATGAAAACTTGCGGGTTAGAGAAGTAAATGTAGCAGAGTGTCTTTCTGTTACCTCCTGCAAGTGGTCGAGTTCATGCCCTAGCATTTTCCCCAGCAACGGAGGGGCTCCTGCAGATCTCCCTCTCGTCCTCACTATACTTCTCTCGCGCAAGGGTCTACCCGACAAGGTAGAACCTATCTCAATCGTCCACGAGGTGGATGTTGTTGGGTGAGGCGTCAACGCTTTTACGGCTGCCTCTGCCTCTCCTTCTTGTCGTGGTGGAGAAGGACGTCATGCGGGTGGGCACTGCTCCACCTCTCTACTTTCGGCGACCTCCTTTGCAGCTATCATAGGAGACACCGGCGGCGGTGTTGGCATGAGTCATGTATCTCTGAGCTCCATCTCCAGGATGTCGGCGAACATCACGTTACTGTGTCTGGCTGCACTTCTTCTTTTGCCACCACAAGCACCACAAAAGTTTTAGGGGCTGCGGTTGTCTCTTCCGCAACAGCTCCCGTGGTTCTCTCGGCAACCTCAATGATCGTCGATTCCTCTTCAGCCACGGCAGGTGTTGTCGTGATTGTGGTTGTTATAGTAGGAGCGACGACAGCTCTATCAATTACTGTCGTCAGTGGCTCTAGAGTGGCGGCTGGCTCGGCAAGGGTCGTTGAAGTTTTGTCCTACCTTGGGTCGAGAGGGATTGATTCTCCTCTCGTAGCCGCCCTCTCTTGAATCCTGGTGGTGGCGGCGTAAGCTGCTTCTACCGCCACAACTTCGATTTCTGCTGTGGTGAAGACCAACTTTTCTGTGTCGTAGGTGGTGTAGTGAGGGAGTGGAAGGAGGGTATTTGTCCTTGCAAACTTGTACAAGTAGCTTCTCCCCTCCTTCTTTATGATGTCGGCCCTCATGAGGAACTTGAGGTCGATCAACTCGTTGCCCCTTGTCCTCGATAGATTGTGTGGTTCCCTTGGGTATCCTAACCCAACTGCGATCAGATTGACGATGCCACCCATGTAGTATTCCTTGGTGGCGTCCTTTATCGGGTGTAGCCTATTCAGCAAGAAGCACCCCTGATTGATCACCTTTCCCTCCATCATGTGCCACATGAGATGGAGTTCTTCAGTGTAGATGTTGCTGGACTCATTTTTGCTGAAGAGCAGGCATGCTACCAGCTTGTGCACTATCCTCCAGAAACAGGAGTTTACCACCGCCACCTTGCTTCCCAGCTTGTATGATGACTCGTCAGTCAGCCTCCTCTAGAGCTCCATGGGGTTGAACCTATCTCCTTTGGTGATCCTCGCACCGTTATTAAGTTGTTCCTTCTCCTCCATGCTGGAGGAGAAGATCTCATGGAGTCGCTTTTCGGAGATGACGTGCTCTGAGTTGTACAACTGCCCTTGCAGTCTGTCTGCTCCGCCATATTCTTCAACGTTCTCAGTTGTATTATTTACTCGGCAGAGAGACCACATGAACTCCCTTGTGAGTTCAGTGTAGGAGGCGGAGCAGCTGAGGCAGATCTTCCTCAGTCCTGCTGTGGCTAGGACATTTTTGAGTCTTTTGAAAATGCCCAGTTGGAGGAAGGATGAATGGTGGCAGAATCTGCTCGGCCTGTAGATTTTAGTTGCCAGTTCTGAGTACAGACGTCCATGCTCATTATCTCTTGGCATGAACCTTCCTGGTGTGTGATCCAGGGGTTCTGCCGCTGCGGTTGAAGTTGTTGCTGGAGCCGTTACTTCTTCCGTTCGTGCTCTCTTCTCAGCGGTTGATGGCCCAGCTGTCTCGAGATTCAGGTGTTT
This sequence comes from Alisma plantago-aquatica, assembly GCA_963693085.1. Lineage (NCBI taxonomy): Eukaryota > Viridiplantae > Streptophyta > Magnoliopsida > Alismatales > Alismataceae > Alisma > Alisma plantago-aquatica. The sequence goes on from OY856411.1 coordinate 95,946,671, forward strand.
CTACCCGATCGTTGTTACTTCACCTGCGGCCTCAGTGTCGATTCTTCTACCGTGTTCGTCGACTCAAACGATAGTTTGCTTTGCACGGGCCATCTCTGTTATCATTAAACAAGTTCATTGATCATTTAAATGTTCTGATATTAGGTAGGAAAAACATAAAATTGATACCGGTGTTTAAGAGAAAACTGATTGCATGATAAAAATTTCGCCCAATACAAAAGCTACCCAACACCACCGTATCGGGCTTCAACACTGGGCGATATGATGTTTTCCCGATACGATTGTGTCGGGCGATACAAAGCTTTCGAAGAAATCACCGTAGGCTCATGCCCGATACAAGGTCCGGGTGTCATCCATCAAAAGAACATCTAGGCGATACAAAATTGGATGATACAGAGAAAAGATGCGTGTCATACCCGTTGTCCGACACGGGTGCGCGTTGGGCGATACGGTCGCGTGAAACAAAGTGTCCGATAGGGTTTTACCCGATAGAAAAATGTGTCACCCGACAACAAAAACAAGTGAGGCAGCACAAAGATGGGCGGCATGGTTATCGCCTGATATTTGGTATCAGTTAAGCGCGTGTTAAAGACGTGTCGCGCGACACATGTGTCGGGCGATACAAGGAAATCAACTAATGGTGTCAGCTCGATACACTGCGTGCGATATGAAGTTCGTGTTCGGTAAGCAGGACGACACGGCTGTCGGGTTATACCTTTGCTATCTGAAGCTATCTTGCACGACACGAGAGGAAAAGTTAGTTGGACGACACAAAAGCAAAGGGAGAAATCACTGTATGATACGGGTAGTTAGAAGAGTAAATGCAGTAGACCGACACGGTAAAACCTCTATACTATATATAGCAATCCCAATCGGGGGTAAAATGGGTAAATCCGGGAAGTGTGTCGGCCGTTGAGACAAGTCATTCCCGAGACGAGCAGTCCCATCCATCTAATCAAGGGTAATTACTCATGTTGCCTGACATGGGTGCGTGTCACCCGGGCGTGTCGTCCGACACGGCTCATGGATTGATGCAATGAGTGATATGTTATTGCCCGATAAGGTCAGGAAAAAAAGGGATACTTGCCCGATACAAGGTCATCAGGACAAAATTCTAGATGAAAAACTTAAAAACAAAGTAAAGGAAAAAGTGATTGATGGGTAAAACATCATTGGCCTAAGGTTAAGTTCCCCGCCTCAGATAGTATTACTCATCAATGTCCATAAAACATAGTGGTGGCTGATAAAATAGAAGAGTCAGCGCATGTGACGCATGCACTGACTCGGGCCTTATTACAATCCAAATGTTCATAGTGTTTTTCTTGCAAGAAAGTAAATAACATCCTATTCTAGGAAAATTAAATGATCGGTCTGCCTCCCGAGGAGCACTGTAGTTTGCGTCGCTAGCTCGACAGCTCCAGGTCCTTCAACTTTCGCCTCCAATAGTATCCATGTCTTGCAAATTGATCTCTGTCCTTCTCACGAAGGCTTCACCTTCATAGAACTTTTTCACCCTGTGCCCGTTCACTTGAAAAACCTTGGATGGATCATCTTTGTCATATAGCTCCATCATTACGGATGGGTATATCTTTGATACTGTGAAAGATCCGGACCATTTCATTTATAACTTACCTGGAAAAAGGCGAAAGGAAGATTTAAATAATAAAACTTTGTCACCTTCACTTACATCCTTCCTCCTCAGGTGGGCATCATGCCACACCTTCGTCCTCTGTTTATAGATCTTTGCATTCTCAGAAGCATGCATCCTCAATTCTTCGAGTTCTTGCAACTACAAATATCTCTTCTCTCCTGCCTTCTCCAGATCCATGTTCAAGAACTTAATCGCCCAAAGGGCCTTGTGTTCCATCTTAAGGGGTAGATGACAGGATTTCCCATACATCAACTTGTAAGGAGTGGTTCCAATGGGCGCTTTATAGGAGTTATGTAGGCCCAAAGTGCGTCGTCAAGCTTCATTGACCAATCTTTCCTCATACGGTTGACAATCTTCTCTAGAATCTGCTTAATTTGTCTATTCGAAACATCTACCTGCCCGGAAGTTTGTGGGTGGTAGGGTGTAGCGACCTTGTGTTTAACTCCATACTTTCGTAGGAGTGCTTCAAACTGTCTTTCTCCAAAATGCAATCCATCGTCGCTTATTACAGTACGAGGTACACCGAAATGAGGGAAAATCATATTTTCGAACAACTTGATCTCTGACTTAGAGTCACACATTTGAGTTGCAACAACTTCTACCCATTTGGATACATAATCTACTGCCACTAGAATATACTGATATTCCTTTGATGGGGGAAACGGTCCCATGTAGTCAATCCCCCATACATCAAAGATTTCCACTTCAACCCAATTTGCCATAGGCATCTCATTTCTTCGTCCAATATTTCCCGTCAATTGGCACTCTTTACAGACCTTTACATACTTTGCAGCGTCCTAGAACAGAGAGGGCCAGTAAAAACATGATTGTAGTACTTTGGTAGCGGTCCTTTCGCTGCCCATATGTCCTCCATAAGGGGAGGCGTGACACTCTTTCAAAATGTTTAGGATCTCTTCTTCGGGAATACATCTTCAGTACAGGTTATCCGCACATATTCTAAAAAGGAGAGGATCGTCCCAGTAGTAGTTCTTCACATCCGCGAAGAGCTTCTTCTTTTGGTTATAAGTTATGTCAGTGGGCAGTTCTCCGCAGGCAAGATAATTATAGATATCTGCAAACCAAGGTAAACTCACTTCCTTGGTTTCAATCATCATCAAAGCTTCTTCAGCATAATTGTCACTAATAGGTGGTTCCTTCTGCCCTTCCACAACGATCCTTGATAAGTGGTCGGCGACCACATTCTCTGCACCCTTCTTATCGACTATCTCGTGGTCGAACTCTTGTGGTAACAAGGCCCACCTCAAAAGCTTGGGCTTTGTATCTTTCTTCTGCATGAGGTATCTTATAGCCCCATGATCTGTGTAGACTTTAACCTTTTCTCCAATGAGGTAAGATCTGAACTTATCGAAAGCGAAGACTATTGCGATCATCTCTTTCTCTGTAGTTGTATAATTTACTTGAGCTTCATCTAGTGTACGACTAGAGTAGCAGATTACATGGTGCTTTTTGTCCTTTTTCTGCCCCAGGACCGCTCCTACTGCATAGTCGCTGGCGTCACACATAAGCTCAAAAAGTAAACCCCAGTCTGGAGCTTGGAGGATAGGTGGTGAGAAAAGAGCTTCCTTTAAAGCCTGAAAAGAAATTAGACAATCATTAGAGAAATCGAATTCAACATCTTTTACCAGAAGGTTGGACAACGGTATTGAGATCCTTGAGAAGTCTTTTATAAATCTTCGGTAGTAGCTGGCGTGCCCGAGGAAGCTCCTCACTCATGTCACAGACTTTGGTGGAGGAAGTTTGGATATGGCTTCAACCTTGCTAACATCTATCTCGATGCCACACCTCGAAACTTTATGTCCTAGTACGATTCCTTCTTGTACCATAAAATGGCACTTCTCCCAGTTTAAAACCAAACTCTTTTCCTCACATTGTTGCAGAACCAAAGAGAGGTTTTTCAGGCAGGTATCGAAGTCTTTTCCATAGATAGAGAAATCATCCATGAAAACTTCCATGATGTCCTCCAGAAAATTGGAGAACATTGATATCATGCAGCGTTGAAACATTGAGGGAGCATTGCACAGGACAAAAGGCATCCTCCTGAAGGTGTAGGTGCCATAGAGACAGGTAAAAGTTGTTTTCTCTTGGTCATATGGTAGGATTAGGACTTGATAAAATCCTGAAAAACCATCCATGAAACAGAAATAGTCATGATGCACTAATCTTTCAAGAACTTGATCAATGAAAGGAAGCGGATAATGATCTTTTTTAGTGGATTGGTTTAGCTTCCAATAGTCAATGCACATTCTCCATCCTGTGACGATCCTAACCGCCACTTCATCGCCTTTATCTCCCTTTACTACAGTTATACCGCCCTTCTTGGGTACTACGTGGATCGGGCTTACCCAGTTACTATCACTGATCGGGTAAAGGATCCTAGTATCCCTCAACTTGATTACTTCTTTCTTTACGACTTCTTTCAGCATCTGATTCAATTTTCTCCGGGGTTGAGCTAGAGGTTTGACGGATTCCTCCAAATTGATGTGATGCATACACAATGCAGGGCTAAGGCCTTTGATATCTTCTACCGAGTATCCTATAGCCTGCATGTGGAGTCTTAACTCCCCAAGAAGTGTGTCCAACTGATCTTTTGTAAGATGGGCATTGACGATGACAGGATTTCTCTCCTCTCGATCTAGGAATTCATATTTCAACCCTTATGGTAATTTCTTCAACTCAAGCTTGGCCTTGGGTGACTGTTCTTCTGACGCCTCCTCAAGAGAGGCAAACTTAACTGTTTCCACTACCTCTTCCTCGTTTCTCATGTCTTCATCAGACTGGTTAAGATAGTTGAGAAACTCCACAACTTCTAGTTTTTAGAGTCAGAATCTTGATTTCTTATCGCCCTCACAAGAGGTTCTACCATTAGGATATCTTCTTCTACCTCTTTGCAGAACTGGTTGTAGCTTTCCGCAAAGCAAGCAGACTCTAACAGGGATGGTCCTCTCATTGCATCCTTTACTTTGAAGTCTAAGTAGTCGTTTCCGACCCTTAGAGTGATTATTCCCTCAGCAACATCGATCAACGCCCTTCCTGTAGCCAGGAAAGGACGTCCAAAGATGATGGGACAGCCATGGTCCTCCACGGTATCAATGACAACGATATCACAAGGAATGAAGAAACTTCCTACCCGGATAGGTACATCTTCAACAATGCCAATAGGCCTTTTAATGGTATGATCTGATAATTCAATTCTCATATTGGTTTTGACCATATCAGTCAAACCTAATTTCTGCATGAATCTTAGCGGCATAAGGCTAATACTAGCCCCTAAATCGGAAAGACCTTTCCATTCGACATTATCTCCAATGTCTAAAGGAATGGTGAAAGCCCCTAGATCTTTCTTTTTGTTGGGAAAATATGTTTTAACAAAAGCAGAGGACATACTTGCCAGATGCACAATTTCGATTCTTCCTCCTCTTCTCTTCTTGGTAATCAAATCTTTGAAAAAATTAGCATAAGTCAGCATCTCTTCTAAAGCGTCCAAAAAAGGTACTTCGAGATGAAGTTTTTTTATTGATTCCATGAACTTCTCATGGCGCTTCTTAAGGTGTGTGTTACGACCCCACCTTCTGATAACCCCCAATTAAGGGAGACCGAGAAGTAGGAGCCGCACACATAATTTTCGGATCAAGGTTCAGCAATTAATTGACAACAATTAATAAATTCTACTAGACTAAACTGAAAGGCTGAAATAAATAAAACTTTTTGCATACCTTTGAAAACTTTGGAATTCTAAAAGTCTAACCAGAATTGGGCTAGCTAACTAATCCTCCTTTGGATTTAATTCGTGTATTTCACAAATGACGGTTTACTGTTTGTCCTTTTTGTATGTACCTAAAACGTCGACAAACAAAATGTCGGTCAACCAAAGCTGGTATGTGAGGGAAATCACTATTCATGTAATTATCTCTACCAATGTATAGCATTCAATTATCATTTAACAGACAATATTACATTTTAAATATAACAATGCGATCCATGTGTCCCATATTCCCTTTATACCCCTCATGACTTCACCTATCAAGTGAATCAATTTCTAGGGCGGAGTCACATGGCACTACCCGTAGGTAGCCCACTCCTGAACTCATGGTATGCTAAGAGTCTCATGGCACTACACGTGGGTAGCCCAGTTTCTAACTCATGATACCCTAGACCTTCCTCTAGGTTATCCTTAGCCTTTGCATACCCATAAGGGTGGACTCAGATCTAGCTTGTTATACATATATAACCATAGTGATAGTCATAGTCACTTTATAGTTGCATGAATTGAAAAATCCAACAGTTATTCCAATCATTGAGGAAAACGTCGATAAAATCCTCGGAAAACTAATCGGTATAGTCATAAGCATAACCACATACCTCTTATTACAGAATCAAAATTGAAGAGAGAGAATATCCAAGTAAGCAAGAAAAGGCACAGAAACCCTAAAATAAAAGTACAAGTTTACTCTTATTAATATTTATCCAATATCATTATGTCACTTAGGGTTTCTATCCAATTTTTGTTAAAGGTTTTAAGTGGATTTGATGAATTAGGGTTCATAATAATTGATTTGTAACGCCCGGGCCCACTGCCCAAGGCTCTAGTAGAGTTTCAGGAATGACGACTGGCCCCACAAACCACCACTAGTCTTAACTGTGCACTTTGTCCACACCGACGTGCAAGCCAGGATCAACTTCCCGACTGGTCACCCATCCTAGTACTACTCCAAGCTGAGCATGCTTAACTATGGAGTTCTTTAGAGATGGGCTCCCGGAAAAGGAGGTGCACCTTGGTGATATGGGTAGTCCAATCATTCCTTTTAAGATCAACTTATCCGAGGCCTCAAATCTTGGGATGTTATAATCTCCCCCACTTAGACTCTTGACGTCCTCGTCAAGGCTCAACTATAAGGCCCCATAATCTCTTCCCCATTTCAGTGCAGACTCACAATGGCCCATGGACACCCAGCTCCCGATCACGGAATACCAGCGTAAGGGTGACTACGTCAACCATGGACAACCCTTTCCTATATGCCTGGATCGCACGTCTCAAGACTGGCATGCCATGCCCATGTGGGCCCCACCTACTGGAGGGGAATTGGCTTTGATACCATTTGTAATGCCCGGGCCCACTGTCCAAGGCTCTAGTAGAGTTTTAGGAATGACGACTGGCCCCACAAACCACCACTAGTCTTAACTGCACACTTTGTCCACACTGACGCGCAAGCCAGGATCAACTTCCCGACTGGTCACCCATCCTAGTACTACTCCAAGCTGAGCACGCTTAACTATGGAGTTCTTTAGAGATGGGCTCCCGGAAAAGGAGGTGCACCTTGGTGATATGGGTAGTCCAATCATTCCTTTTAAGATCAACTTATTTGAGGCCTCAAATCCTGGGATGTTACAGTGTGCCTTTATCAGCTTATAAGGAAAAGGCAACTTGGGAGAGTAAGGGCTTCTCTTACCAGATAACTCCTCAAAGGATTTTGGTTCAGGTTCTCTGTTATGAGCTTTTCAATCATCTTCTTCTGCGGGATTATGAGCCGCAGTCCTTGATTCAGGTTCCTATGGTCTGGCTTCTTAATGACGTTCTCATGTCCTTCATGATCTCAGCACTGCCATTTTGGCAGATTCAGTGTTGGAGGGTATCTTACCCAAGGGATTCTTTATCAATTCGGCCATCTGGGCCAACTGCTGATCGATTTGGCATTGGTGCGTCTGTATGTCTGCCATCTGGACCTGAATTGTGTTCAGAACTCCTAAATTTGAAAGTGCACTTTGCACCAGCTGGTTATTGATGGTATCTTGTCTTTTTACAAAATAGAACAACTGGCCAACCAAGTCTGGTTGGTTCGAAACCTTGTCTTGACCTTGCTCTTTGGCTTGACTTTGACCTTGGCTGGTGTTTGATGCTTGTCGACCTTGGTACTTTCCTTGTCCTTGGAAATTTGCCTTGTTTGACTAGAAAGAAGTGGTTTTGGTGAACTGACTTTGTCCTCCTCTTTTCTCAAAAACTTGGGGTTGCTTGGTGGGGTGATGCAACTGATGCGAGTTTTCGGCCGCATCCTTATTGCCATAACTAAAACCAGGATGATTTGGCCTCTTGAAATTAACGAAATAGACATTCTCAGCCTCCTCAGCCTCGGATTCACTTTCGCTCGACTCATCAGGTCGGATGTAGATACAGTAATCTACCTCGTGTCCACCTTCTCCACATGTGACACATTTCATGACCTTTTCGACTTGTTTCTTCCCCTTTCCAATTGATTCTTTCAGTTGTTTGACATCAGTGGCTATCCTCTGGATCCGAGGGGTGATAGTTTCCAGAGCCTTGGATTCAATTGAAGGTTATTCAATAGACTTCTTAGCATGTCCCCTGTTTGATCTATCGTAGTCGGTGCCGGCTTGCAACTCGGCCATGTTCTCGATGATCTTTTTGGACATTCTAGGCTTCTTCCCCAGAAAGTCACTGTCTACTGCTGCATTCAACGAAACCCTTTCCTCAGGGGTTAGACCATTGTAGAAGCTAGTTATCAAGAAACCCTTCTTATAGTTGTGATGAGGGAAGTCCCTCTAATATTCTTGATATCGTTCCCAGGCATCGTGTAGATTCTCGTTCGACTTTTGTATGAAAGATGTGATCCTCTGTCTATTCCAGACAGTTTTCTCAGTAGGATAAAACTTGTTTACAAAGGCATCTGCCAGCACATTCCATCCGTTAAGAGCTTGGTGTGGCAGCCCCAGGTACCAGGATAGAGCCTTATCTTCCAAAGAAAAGATGAAACCCTTGCAATAAATCACTTCTTGTGGGACTCCCTGCATTTTGATGGTGTCACAAATGTTTTTAAAAGCATATAAATAGTGATAGGGATTATCATTCTTCAAATTCCCTCTGAAGCTCTTGTTCTGGATCATAGAGATGACTGATGGTTTTAGCTCGAAGTTGGCAGCGTTGAATCTCGGGATGACAACAGGACATTGGGAATTATTAGCCTTTGTGGCGGCTAACTCCCTAAGGGTCTTTTCTTCTTCGTTGGAATCATCACTGTCACTGTCTCCCTGGTTCTGTTCCTGATTATTTTGATTCCTTCTACACCTTCGATGATGACGACGTCTCTCTCGATGATGGTCATCCTCGAACTGTTCTGTTTCAGGATCTTCATGTTGATGATTGTCGTCATAGCGGTCATTGTCTTCAGGCGGAGGTGAGTGAGGTCTAGCTCTCGCGTGTCGCTCACCATCTGAAAGAGGTGGTTCAATGTGAGGCGGCATGTCTGGTGATGTCGGTGCTCAATTGAGCAAAACGCCTCCCTTCTGAGTACCTGAATAGCACGTAAAAATCAAGTTAGAAAACCTATATTAATAATTCAAACTACTCATTTCAAGTTAAAATATATATAAAAAAAAGGAAAAAGAGAGTGTTGTCAAGCTCATTTCTAAGCTTGAGGCACTGGAGTGTAGTTAGTTGATTCAGGTTCATCAACAGTACCATTTTGCCTTGTCCCCGACAACGGCGCCAAAAAGTTGATCAGCCAAAATCGCGCGTCCGAAAAGGGAGCGGATTTGAAGTAGTCGGACTTTTAAATTTATAACCTAAAACCTTCTAGCCCCCACAACTTTATTACAGGGTTGAACACAGGGACAAGGATGGTAGTGTTGGGAATGCAGAATCGACACGTTACACTCCGGTATGCGTAAGGAGATGATAAAGTTCCCCAAGGGAACAACAGGCTATGATCGATGAAATAAAAGAAAACAATCTCCAACTGGAGCTACGAGAAAAATTAAGGTTTTTAAACGTTTATCAGTTTTTAGGTTTTTGCACAATAGAAACAAAGAGCATAACACTATTTCTTTAGAAAGGAACGAAGGAGAAAGCTTCGATAAAACAAGTGGCAGTAGAAACATCCAGTACCCCTTCTCTCGAAGCGGGTACCTCTAACTAAGCTTCAACACCTCTCTCGAGGCTGCTGGTCCTAAGTTAGAGTGGAAAGGTCACTAAAGCAAATCCGATCATGGGCACTCTCGTAATCTCGTATCGGACCAAATACTAGAGCCACAACACCTCTCTCAAGGTTACTGCAATGGGAAAACACGATTCGGTAGCTGGTCAAAACATGATCCAAGCGTACAAGCTAGAGTTCGGATGCTAAACAAAAACAATCATCCAACAAAAGGGACCAAACATAAAGCAACAGATAATTAAAACTCTTCTAATTCCATTAGCATAAAAGGATCTGGTTACATTGCATAAGTAAAGAAAGTAAATGACTGAAGTAAGTAAAGATAAATGTCGTCTTCTTGATTTAGAAGGGCGACAGGCAGTAGCAGATCCCCAAGATCCCTCCAGCCCGATACCAGGCGGGAGCCTTGCCCGATATGCCCGTGTTGGGTGGCACACCCTCTCAGGCGACACGCTCATGACGGGTGAACGTATCATGCGGGGCGCTAATGCCCGATACGATCGTGTCGGGCGGCACCCTCTCGGGCGACACGTCGTGACATGTGATGTGTATCAGGCTTGGTATCGTATCGGGCTAGAGTTTGGCTTAGAGTATCGGGTATTCATATCGGGTGTCCTTGTTGGCCGATATCAGTCTACTGTGGTGCCCGGGGCCGATCCTAAGTGAACCATTCCCTCCCTCTCGGGTTGGGGAAGTGCTCACCTAGTATCGCCCGGTACACCTCTGAGGCACGACATGCTAGCTCTAGATGCTTTCCCAAGATGGCTTTCGAGAGATTCTGCCCTGTCCCATCAAAGTCCTGTAGCTGCTATTTATTGGCCGCAGTTGGGGGAAATTGTGGTTCTCTGAATGCCATGTGTCCTTCATCAGCTCTATCATCTCAGATTTGGGTATGCCCAATATGCGTATCGCCCAGCACAAGGATGTCGGGCTGGGAGTGTGGCAGTCATCGTGACGAGTGGCGCCTCCCGGTGGGTGGCCTGTGTCACGTGACACTCTTCAGAAGTCATGACGAGTCCGGCTCTCTGTCAGGTAAATGATGTATCGCTCGTCCGCTCCTTCTTGCGCGGCACCCTCGTGTCGCACGGTAGTGTATCGTGATGCCCTGTGTCGGGCAGCAATCGTGTCGGTCATCTAGTAAGAAGGCCGATGCAGGTGGAACACGTTCGTGGGCCGGGACGAGCCTTTTTGCTGATAAATGAGTCAAAAAAAGAGGAAAACTCTGCAAAAGATGATAATATTGAGTTAAAAGCGTAGCGTAGCCTGTTTATGCAAAAACATGACAAAAAGAAGAGGAAAATAGTTTAAAAGGGCAGATTTGATAACGAAATAAGGGCCAAAAACATCACAAAATTTGGTGTTATCAAGAATCCATAGTTGTTGGTTATTTTTTAGAAAATTGACGCCTATCTCCATACTCGAACAAAAAAAGTTGGACCGGGTTATAGCATACTTGTCAGTTTTCTATAAATAACTGATGTCATTGACAATAATTGATGGTTTTTTTAATATAACCATCACTAGTAGGTTCCATAGTCATCAGTTATTTTGTAGAAAATTGATGCCTACATACTCAAACAGAATATTTGGCCCAGGTTAGAGTATACTTGTCGGTTTTCCATAAATAAATGACATCATTCACATTAATTGATAGTTTTTTAGATAACCGATGACTAAGTCTTGTTTTTAATTATCAGTTAGCAGGCATGCTGTCCGGATGGTCAGTAGGATGTAGAACCTACAGTTTAGTTTTGAACTACAAGTTTACAACATCATGTGATTTTAGCTAACAACAGACCACAGGCCTATAATAACAAGATGATTAAGATTATATATACATCATGTGTTTCACACACATGTATAAACACAATTAAATCATTCATATGATTCACACACATGTAGAAACATGTAGTTCCATTCTTTCCTCCATTTTCACAATCACAGACATGTAGCAACATGTAGTTCCATTCATTCATCTCTTTTCATATTCACACACATTTAGAAGCACATTCATTCATTCATCTTCACATTCACAGACATATATATAGATCAAATTTTAATAAAGACAATTCAAAAAAAGTCATTCACACTTGTATATATAAGCTTGTCTTTCAAAGTTTAGAAATGTCATCAAATACAGAAATAATTATGACATCAAAGTTTAGAAATGGCATTCTTTATCATCATCAATACCCCATTATAATAAAAAATTACCTTTCTTTCAAAGGCTTTTTCCCATTGCTCTCTTATGTCATCTAATTATTCCATTGTATAGGGAATATGTACATCTAATAACTTTCCCCTATAGTGAAGTCACTAGTTTAAAACACCTACAAAGAGAATGGCATATATATAATTAATAAGTTTGATATTTTCATATTATCTAATGAGACTATACTTATATATGATGATCAAGACCACATAATACATGTTGTATGTTTTTGATTTCATATGCAATATATCTGAAAATTAGGTCCATATATCACATCACATAGTATCCACATGCCTAGTCATTGTTTTGTAAAACACACTATAAATTTCAACATACAAAATGTTAACAAATAAAAATAAGCATAGTTCACATAAATAATACATGCATTGGAGTAAGGAAACTACATATTCTCCCAGACTAACACTTTCTTTTTCTTGTACATGTCTCCTCTAGCTTTTTTGAAATCTTATAAAGCCGTACACGTTAATGTAACACATTAAATTGCATTACTAAATAGTAATGTAATAATAGATGTTAGCAGATATAAATGCAAATAATTTCTCACATGAAGAATGGACTTTTCATTATGTGTTCCGAATTGTCTAATTCCTTCCCCTCAAAATCTAGATAATAAATAGTCAATGTCTTGGGGACAACAACCAGTAACTCCCAATGCTTACCACTAGAGATAAGAAAGTTAAAAATAAAATCCACAAAACAATATAATTTTCTTAATTCCAAATTATAAGCAAAGTAAACTTACTTAACATTGCATGGAGCTACTATCACGCACTTATTTACTTTACCAAAATATTTAAAAGTGATAGAGTAGTATATGGTAACTGATGAAGGTTCTTTATGTACATGACTGATAAAGGATGAAATTAGAAATCCCACATGGGTAAGTAAAAATTCTATACAAACCCTATGTAAGTGGCCGCAAAACATATATTATGTATGCATTAATATATATAAAAACAAATCACCATATATAAAATAAGGTATATAGATATATAAATAAGATCTCACCATATCTATAGTTCTATGATAGATGTATTCAACCAAACATAACTAAAAAACTTCAAAATATCTTGTATAAATATATTATTATCGTATACTTGGCATGCAACATCCTTTTTAATAGAAACAATCATAGGACAATTTTTGGGATGTTCGCCTATCCATATTTCCATACCCCTACATTGAGGACCTATCGAGTCATATAGGCCTTTGCAAGCCAACTAGGTACTTCAGGAGGAAGTGGAGGTGGAGGAGGATGGGTTGTAGTGGGTTTCTTCCCTTTGTCATGTATATATAATTTGATATCAATTGTCATGTATATACATATATACAAATGAACATAATGTAAATTTACCATACATGATCAGTATAGATGACATCTCTTTTCGGCCACAAGACCACTCTGCCTTCTGCTTCACCAAGTGTGCCAGTATCTGGGTGGGAATATGACAATGGATGTTGCCTCCAAGCAACAAACACAAGCCTCAAGCTCACACGAACCGCACCATCGGGTACTGGAGTTCCATGAACCATGTACCCTGGAAGGCGTGGGTAAGCCTTGCCCTCTGCAATGACAAATTCTTTCAATTTTAGAAAACATGGCTTCAACCCCTATAAATTTACATAGAGTATGTTATACACATAAATAAACATATTATCTTGAAAAGACTAGCTACTAGGTTACTAAAATACTTACAACGGATGTGTTAGGTGGTGAGTCAACTGGATTACTCCCAACCACTTGTATAGGATTACTCTCAACCACCGTTATCGTAGGGGAAGAGCGGCAGATCACATGTACTGTCAGAGTGGTAGCCTGAGATGCCTGCCACTTTCTCAATGCTACTCGGACTCTCTTATCAACTAACTCATCTACTCTTTTATCAACTAACTCATCTACCTAAACATGTCTAAAAGAAATGATTTTTGATTCCTGAATTCTCTTTCCAATAACATTCTAAAAAAATAATAGGTTACCAGAACTTTTGAAAGTCCCCCTTTTTGGACATGTTTGTGTTGTGATGGCTCAAAGAACACTCTTAGGCCCACTCCTTCCCCTGCATCCCTAACACGTCCAGGATGCTCTGGGTTATCGAGAGCAACTGTCAATTCTATCCCCTATGCCCTCAGGGATGAACAAGCCTTGCTTGCTATACTTGTGAAGCTCCCACTAATCATCATCAATAGAAATTAGTAAGCTCTCTCTGTAACAAGCCACATTGAATTGGCTCGAGGATATTATTTCTTGATGAAATTGGTATGTTCCATGATACAAACACTCACTTCGTCGATGTTGTGTAAAATATACAAGTGATCATGTGCCAATAGCTCACGACTGATTACTTCCATCTGTGCTCCTAAAATCTCTTTGTTAGAATACTCCTCAATATTCTTGTCATTTACAGGAGTGTCATTACCACTCAAAAAATCATTACAAAAGTCCATAACCTCTCTTTCCACATAACTCTCAACAATACTCCCTTCAGGCTGATAACAGTTTCAAACATCACCTATAAAAATGGTCATGTATTGTTCAAAAGGATACATCCAATGCAAGAAAATTGGTCCCAACATTTTCACTTCCCTAGTCAAGTTGACAACAAGATGTACCATGATATCAAAGAATGAAGGAGGAAAATGCATCTCAAGCTGACATAGGGTAACAACCACTTCTCTTTGCAACTTAATGAGATTCTTAGGATCAATAACTTTGCTTCATAGACTATTTAAAAAGTAGCAAAGTCTGGTGATTGCAAACCTTACATGCTTCAGCAATATAGATCGAATTGCCATGGGCAATATTTGTTGCATTAGAGTGTGACAATCATGATATTTAAGACCTATCAACTTCATATCTTTCATTGATACAAATCTATGGATGTTGGAAGAGTAACCCTATGGAACCTAACATTAACCAGGCACTCACAAAAATATTTCTTCTCCTTTCTAGACAAAATGTAAAATGAAGGAGGTAAATATGTTCTCCAATCATTACTAACTACTTTTGTTAGTTTTTTCTTTATTTCCATTTGACATAGGTTCATTCTGGATTTGATCCCATCTTTAGTCTTTCCTCATGTATTTTACATAGTACCAATGATTCTATCACAAACATTTTTCTCAACAGACATGACATCGATACAATTCCTAACTGCCAAAGAACTCCAATAAAGAAGATCCCAAAATATTAACTTCTTCTTGAATAAAGATTTGTCACTTTGTGTGGGCATAGTACATTGTGATCTCTTACCAAATTCAATGACAAAGTCTTTTACTCTTTTATAAACAACCTTCCCTAGTATAGGTTTAGGCACACTCTGTTCCTCATTCCATCCATTGAATGCTTTACGCAACCTTTGGTAGGGATGGAATTTCGGACGAAACCTTCAATGACCAAGATATACAGTCTTGCCACCATGTTTTAGTCATATTGAATCAGTGTTGTCTTCACATATAGGACATTCTTTGGATCCTTTTACACTGTATCCAAACAAATTCCCATATGCTAGAAAGTTATTAATAGTGTAAAACAACATAGCATACAAACAAAATGTCTCTCTACGTAAAGCATCATAGGTCATCACACCTTCACCCTAGAGTTTCTTTAAGTCATCAATCAGAGGTTCAAGATAAATGTCGATATCATCTCCAGGTTGTTTAGGGCCCGATATCAATAACGACAACATAACGTACTTATTGTTCATACACAACTAGGGAGGAAGATTATATATAACAAGCATAACAGGCCAAGTACTATGTTGGCTGCTCAATATTCGTATGGATTCATCCCATCAGTACAAAGGCCAAGTCTTAGATTCCTAACTTCTTCACCAGATTCAGGGTACAATAAATCAATCTTCTTCCACTGTGGGGAATCAGACGCATGTCATAGGATCCCATCATTATTTTTCTTAACCTATGCATGCAACCTCAAATTCTTTGCATCTATCGGATTAGAAAACAAGCATTAAAACTATGGTATTATAGGTAGATACCACATCACCTTGGCAGGAGAACCAGTTTTGGACTTCCCTGAAGTCGTCATTTTATACCTTGACACCCCACATTTTGGACAATCTTTCAAATCTACATAGTCCTTTTGAAATAATACACAATCGTTCGGGCATGCATGTATCTTCTTATACTCCATTCCCATTGAGAATTATAATTTCGTTAACTTGTATGTTGAGATTGGAAGCTTGTTTCCTCCAGGAAGAATTTCTTTCAACAAAGACAACAATGACGTGAAGCTTTTGTGGCTCCATCTATTATTAGCCTTTAGATTATACAATCTCAACACAGTGCTAAGATTTGTCAACTTAGTACAACCTGTGTATAACGGTCTCTGAGCATCATGCACAATGTTCCTAAACATGGAAGGTGGATTAGTGTGCTCTACCCCAAAATTGTCTAGCATCTCATCAACGATGTCTGTTGGAACCTGTTCATACACATCTATGTCATCTATGGCAATTTCTTCTTCTACAAAAGCACTGCTATCGACATCTACTGATTTCAGGTTTGAAATCACTCCATGCCAGTACCATTCTGTATAGCTTTGTACAATCTTATTGCACATGACATGACTTTTGATTTCATAACCAGTGCTGAATTTCAAGTTCTTATCGCAATGCCTACATGGATAATAGAACCTATCTTAATATTGTTTCCTATGTTCCTCTACAAATCTAATAAACTTATCAAGACCAACAATAAACTCTGGGGTGGAGCGATTTGGAATGGACATCCATGATCTATCCATTCTATGATCAAAGAGAAAACAAGTATATATTACGATTTAGGGATTACATATTAAGTTAAGGATTTACAATTAGATTAGGTTTATCATTTTTTATTTAGGGATAAAGATTTAAAGATTAGGGTTTAGGGTTAAAAGATTAATTTTAGGGTCTTATAATAAATGTGTGTACCACCTATCTCATTCTTGAACATCTAATCTCAGTAGTAAATGTACAATGTGTATTAAGTTTTCAAAAAAATTCTGACAGCATTTCCCCTCATTTCTCCAATTACATATGTTGGTGGGAAGTGCTGATGAAACATCATGAATGTCGAATATACATTATACACTTACATCCTAAGTATGATTAAGTGTTCAAGAACAATCCCAAACTGGAGACTATACAAGATTTACTCCTAATGAGTAAATCTCAGACGGGGTTCTAGGCTAACAAAATACATGTATGTTGTCATTCATATACCTACAATACTAGTTTCATTGTTCATATCCTAGGTTTTATGTAACATCATTTAATTTAATTCATTATTCTATTTAGATTAGTTAATCAATAGAGAAAGCAAACATTAATATTAATTAAGAGAATTAGATTAGGCACATTGATATGTGTTGATTTACAACAACAACATTTGGTAATCTAAATCATACCCTAGTCTAGGTATCATATTTGATAACATTGATTTCAACATCTCCAATGTACATGCATGTTCATCATCAAGAAATAAATTATTCATGACCTTGGGAGGGAGAGATGACCTAAGGTAAATTAGAAATTAAGGTTAACAAACTAGAATGCAAATTAGACTAACTAAGATATTGCAATCCTAATTATATAACACTAATCAATGCAAGAGAAATAAATGGTATAAGGGAGTCTCTTACCTAGTAGTAGGGGAAGCAGCAGGTGCCTAATCTCACTAGTAGAAGCTCCAAACCAAGCTCACTAGGTTCGGCATCCTCAAGGTCCAAGGTCGACAGGCAATAGGGAAAGCATGTGTGGTAGCAGTAGGAAAGAAGGGGGTGGATAGCTTAGGCACCCAAGGTCGACCAATGTCCTCCAAGAGCAAGCGGCGACATCGGCGTAGCTCCAGCTGGCGGAAAGTAGCTCCTCAGCAGTAGAGGCAACGAGGAATCCCAATAGTAGCGGTGGCGGCAAGGAGCTCCTCAGCTTCGCCGACGAAGAAGTGTGGAGGTCCCAATGGAATCGGTGAGGTGAGTGGAGGAAGTCCAACAGCAGTGGCAGCAGCGGTGAGTGGAGGAAGACCAACATAATTGCCTGAAATCTCGTGAAATCACAATGAAATAGAGAATGAGAAAGAGTTTGTTTTGTGTGGGTGCTATTAGGTTTTCTATAATCGTCGGTTGTTTAAAAAAATGGACAACTAAGTACGTTTTAGTCATCGGTTCATAGTCCATTTATATATACGAAACAAAAATTTGGTTTGGTGTTAGGACCATAGTTGTCGGTTATGGAACAAAAACGGGCGATGAAGGATCAAATTGGGGGAAAATATTTTTGTTGGGGACAAGGTGTGAAAACAACTTGTCATCGATTGTTAGTAAAAAATCGATGCCATAGGCCCATTCACATAAAAACTTGTCTCACGAAGGGTGATTAGTCGTCAGTTATTTTACATAGTTGACGACTAATGAGAGGATAAATTTTTCCACGGGAACATGGCGCGAAGCTTTGTCATTAGTTTTAGTGAAAATCGAAGCCATTTTAAAAATTTTGGAGCCAATTATTTTCCCTGAGAAAATTGTATTTTGAAAGTAACTTTAGACGTTGGTATCCATGACAGTAAACCAACGTTAAAGTAAAAGCGGTACATGTGTCTTTTTCTTATTCGACATGACTTCACATACAATGACGATTGTGGCATAGAATCGACGTCATTGTGGCTTGACGTCGGTGTATTTTGTGTAACTGACGCAATAAAATGTGACATTTATATGTCATTTCTGTACTAGTGTCTTTACTGTGACATCCTTCTTCTCCCCCATTGTGTTTTTTTTCTTCCCCTATGTGGGTTGTTCTATTTTCTTTTGGTGAATTTTTTTCACCATGTTTTGTACTTTTGGACAAAAAATACAAAAAAAACATTCGTTGACAAAAAAAACAATCCATGCTCTCCCATAAACAAATAATCAACATGTTTTCAAATAATCTTTCAGCAGCAGCAGATGAGGAGCGAGTACAACGTTAGCTATAACAATCAAATCTATAATGCTTCCTTTAAGTAGATAACTCCAAGAAGGCCACAAGCACATTATAGGAGCTTATTGATTTTAATAAAGATGAGTGGCATATGGAGAAACTATGCAGTAGAAAGTTAGAGCAAGTGACCAGCCGCTATCCAGGTTGAGGAATTAGTCAATATACAAAATCATTGACAAGTCGGAGAGTGTTGAAGCAAGATTGAAGACGTAGTCATCGTGCAAAAACACAAGTTAGAGAGAACGCTAAGGAGGCGTAGCAGGAATGAATCTCACTCACTAACATCTTTGAGAGAATACTGGGTCACAAGTAGGTCTAGAGTCTTAGTTCACAAGTACAATACTAACATGCACAAACACAAACATAAAAGGAGGAGGGAAGTCTTCAACACAAGTAATATGAGACTAAACCTTTTGCCTTTTGGTTTGAAATACAACAAAGAAGCATAACATGAAATATGTTTGAGACTAATATATATTTGGAAATCAGGTATGCTTAGGATTCAAGACAATCATATGGACCGGAAAAATTTATACAATAAACTAAATTACTAACAAAATACACTGGTTCAGTGCTGCCTCCCTCATACCAATGTCGCACTCCTTGGCCATTGTAAAGTTGGTAGAGCTGCCGCCACCGCCCCCATTCCCTTCGTCGACTCCCATGTAATCATATTAAACGAATAGGTGGATAGCAGATGAGCCACCTAGTGCTCGTACAAACTGTGTGCATAGAGGAATAAGGTAACTATTGTATTGATTGACGTGGATTGCACTTTTGCCGTTTAGTGACCCATTGTTCTTTCTTGGTTGGTGACCAAATTGGTGGAGACCTTATGGTGTTTCATTATGCGTTTATAGGTTGGTGCACTACAAAACAAATGGTCTTTAACTAAAAAAAAAATTGTAGCGAAAACCCCATATTTTGTAGCTAAAGGCTTTAACTACATATTTCTTTACACATACAAATTGTAGTATATACTCGTATAGTTAAAGCCTTTAACTATATTTTTAAAATATATAGTTAGATAATCCATTCGCTACAAATTCATATGTATCCGGAAGCGTAGCTAGATATTCTCCTTACATATTTAAATATAAGTATAATTATAGCTAAATGTATGACTACAATTACATATATAGTCAGTATGTAACAAAAACATGAAGTTAATACATTTTATATGAAGTTAATGTGTAGGGAAAGGCGACAATTACTACACACACACACACACACACACACACACACATATATATATATATATATATATATATATATATATATATATATATATATATATATATATATATATATATATACATATATACATATATATATATATATATATATATATATATATAATTGTAGTATTTAGGCCAAGTTATGCTCATTATGCCAACAATCTTACTTTCATTTATATTAAAATGTCAAATGTACATGGCGAGGACATATACCTTGCCCCTATTACACAATGTGCACTACTTTAACTCTCTAGGAACCCTTCTTATGGCAGATAAGAGAAGGGCTTCTAATAAACCATGTAGAAGAAGGTTCTTTATATCCTTTATTTTTAGCTGTCAATACACCAGATAAAGTGCATGTTAACTATAGCCACTCTTTGAGATGCTTGGGTCCGTGACACAACCTTGGAGCAGTAGGTTCTGCTGATGTGGGGTTGAAAGCAGAAGTCAAAGTGGCCATTGCTAAAGCCCTTTGAGTGGTTCCATTGCGACTTGAGTCCCTATTTCTATTTGGAGTTTCCTTATTGTGACCCATCAAGACAAATAGCATCAGGAGTTTCTTTGTAGACAAATTTCCAAGTTCAATTAGTTGTCTTGCTGTTATTTTCTTGCTGCTATAGGTTTGTTTCCCAGCAAGAGAACCAGAAGACCGAAGTCCCAATACCTTTGCATGTTTATAACAGCACCAAGATTTAGAAATCATTTAGTTTTTGTGACCCACTGTTGGTGATCAGCAGTGCTTGAACTCCTTTGACATTGATGATCCTGATTGCAACAAAAAAAGGTCAAGAACCTAACAAAGTGGCAACAATATCAACTTGGATAGCCATCCATTTAGACATTTGGGTAGAAAGTTACCTCATTGTGTGCATGTATCAAAATAGGGCTGTCGGACATTGGAGAAAACCCAAGGACTGGTAATCCTAGCTCCCTAAAATAATGAGCACCTGTTGAGGCCAGGAGAAGGAAGTTGTTTGGTGGTCCATGGTTCAATATCCATAACCTCGACATCAAAACAAGGACTGATTACACCGCATTTGTTCAATCTGTTCGGTTCAAAAACAATCTTCCCAGCACGGTGGTCATCCGCATATTCGAATACCCTGAATTCCAAATAGATTGAATAGGGTGAAGGAGAGCTAAAAGAACAAGATTCAAAGAATGTATGTAAATAAATGAAATAAACCAAGCTTCTACACACAAGAAGGAACTTCCTGATGACTTTGGAAGGTCTGATCATTACGTTGCATTTCCCGTGTCTCATCATTGTAGATCCTCTTGAGAGTGTCATTCAAAACACTCTCTCTCTCACCATTGTAGTCTGAAAGTAATCAATCGTACAATAGCAAAATGTTAGATTTGTCTATTTATAACTTTTTTCCAATACTACAGTAGCTAGTACGCTTGTGTGTAACTAGTACGTCAGTACATAGCAGTAGCTTGTAACGTGTGTGTCTAAGCTTCTAGTACATCAGTACATGACATCAGTACATGACGTGTAACTAGTACATCAGTAAAAACAGATATGGACATGTGTCTAATGGTTACCATACTTTGTCCTACTACTAAGCTAATAAATTAAATTGATCAACAATGTATGATTTGTAGCATGGAGTACATTTCCATATGGAAGTGCTAGAACAATGCTATTTTTAACTGAGCACAGTCCTAACCCAGCTGCTATGTTGGATGTTATGCAATGGTGAGCAAAATTCCTAAGAAGGTCAGTTGTAGCTTCAACTATGGGAAAAAAATATGAGGTAGTGGTTGGGCCGCAAGGTAGAAATTGAAAACATTGCATGCTCCTATGTGTGAGTTCATAAATACCAATACAGATGCAACAATCCTGTGTAAAATACATGTCAGTGTGGGGGTGGTTTTTAAAGATACGAAGGCAATATTTTAATGTGTCAACTCCAAACTAATGTAGCTACCTCGGGCAGCAGACTTTTTTCTTACATAAACAGAGAATAAATTGGAGTAATGACAACTAGCTTTTGAAGACAAGAAGTCCATTAGCAGTAGTGTTTACTTGGAGAGTTGAAGCTGCAAAAGCTAGTTTCCACACAGCATATGAATGTTTGAAATGGGATAAACACCAATACAGCTCAGATGGATTATCAAAAGACATCAACTGATACCTAAATAGAGATGAACAACACTATAGTTCTGGAACTTTATAGATGTAACCCAATCACTCATGATGTAAGATGAAGTGCTACTCACCATAGTGCATATGCACATGGCAGCCTAAGTATAAGAACACTAGGACGAAAGTTCATACCTTTTCTAGTGTAAAGTGTTCTTGAATGGGAGCAACATCACCTAGTAAGAAGCAGAGCAGATGCAAATGTCACACCTTAAAAACACATGTGGAATTACTTTAAGTCAGAAACATATTGTAGGTTTGCTTAGCATTACCTTGAACAAAAAAATGTTGAGTTGAAAGACAGATTCCCTGCAGCAAGAACAAACAAGCATATCCTATTCTTCAATAGTTTTTTACCATCTCAAAGACAATGAACATATCCTATTCTTCAATACAAAATAGGTAGTTGAATCATACATACTATGCTACTCACCATAGTGCATATCCACAAGTTTTATATGGTCGTTTGGATAGTTCATAGATTCATATAGGAACATACATTTAAAAATTTTGAAAAACTAGTTTCATAAATTAGCTACAGTAGGAAGTGCTCTACATATAACTGGACAACTTGAACATTCTAGTGGCCTTTACAGTTATCCCTACAACACACTATTTTCAACATATATAGCCCATCACTGAATACTCCTGAAAGGTAGTCTGCTCCTAATACAACTAGTTTAGGCTTTATGGCCACTACCTTCTAACTAAAAAAGAAGTGATCCTCAGTGGCCTTAATAACTATGGGATCAGAGTCTAACAATACCTGAAAAAAGGTGTAGTGATGAGAGATGCTCAATTATAGTCCTACATGAATTACATAGAGAAATTTCCCCAAGATGCTCAAATGGAACCAACAGAATAGAACTTGTATGCATCTTCAATTGGCAAAATTTTAGGAGAAACCCACCAAGAACCAATCTATTAAACTGGCAACTCAATTATCCATTTTAAGAATTAGTGACTCGACCACTCTTCAGTCAATGATAATGTCATGTAAAGCTAAACAAAAATTGAAAAAAGGAAGAAAACATTTGCTAAAATATCAAAGATAAGATAATATCATTTTGATATGGCAAGAAGTGTTGACCTAGAGGTTATACATTACCTATATTTTGATAATGACTTAACCATTCCATTCATATGTATCTAATATGTGCATTTAAGATTGTTTGCAGGCATTAGGTACACGAAAAGGATCATATATACAAAGCCATAGAATGGGCCAAGTGCAAGCCAAAATGGCTACAAGTGTGCATTCTAGGATTTCTATGTAAACTACCTTAGAACATCAATGTAATCACTTGTAATGATGAATTGGCTTGTAAATTAGAAGAGAAAAATGTTTGGGACAAAATTCACCAAGTGCTAATCACTTTTATTGCAAATTAGAAAATCAATTACAGGCACTTGGTCGGTCGAGTTTCCCTAGCCTGAAACTCGACCGATCAACCTTGGTCGATTTTCTGAAGATTGCATCGGTCGAGTTGTGCACCCCCAGAACTCGACCGATCGGGTAGCAGGCCATTTCCAGTTGAAATGGTCGGTCGAGTTTCCTCATGACAAACTTGACCGATCATTTGAACATCGGTTTGCCTGCTACTTGATCGGTCGAGTTACACCCATTGAAACCCGACCAATTGCACTGTACGGAATTTGCAGAAAAAGTAATATTACCGTTGGTGAATTGTTTTGGGAAAAAATAGAGTCATTTTCTTGAACAAAAAATGGCTACTTTTGCATCCAAGTGTCTCACAACTTAAAGGGCCACCCTCAACTATAAATAGAACCCCTTGGACTTCATTCCAAGCTGCTCTTCCATTGCAAACTTGGTTCTAGATTAGTTGAGAGTGTTCCAAGCCCTTGAGCCCCTTTCTCGATCTACCTTTAAGACAAATTTGTGAGTTAAGATTGAGTTAGGTCCCTGTGTATGAGAGATATCCTTTGTATTATGTAAAGCTCTCCTTTCTCTCTTCCTACCTCCAAATCCCATTGAAGATTGATTGAAGCTACTTCTCCAAGTGAAAGAGGAGTTGCTGTTGTTCTTCTCTGAGTGAAGGGGAAGATGTGTTGCTGATCTTCAAGAGTGAAGATAGCTCATTGCACCAGATCCCTTGGTGATGGGGAAACGTGGAGAAGCTCTCCAAGTGAAGGAGAGGTGCAAGGCAAAGCTCAAGTGAGATAGGTAAATCCTGCAAGGCTGAAGACAAAGGTAAGATTGGGTAAGTCCTTTGAAGAAGGCTGAAGAATCTTGCTTTGTGGGTAAGTCCTTGGATAGGTAGATGATCTTAGCTTGAGAAATTAAGCCCTTGGTTGTGTGGTTTATGTATCATGTAATCTTATAGTGATATATAAGAGAACCAAGTTGCAAATCCTAGATTCTAACCAACTCTAGGTAGTGGACTGACATCGTTCGTAAGTTTAGGATGTGGAACCACTCTAAACCACCTTTCCAAGTGCATGCTATTCATTATCTCTTATCCTTACTTTGTATGCTAGAATAGGACATCAAATTGTTGATTGCTTTAGTTTTTGCACTACAATTAAATTGGTGGTCTAATTGATTTTGTGAAGTGTGTGTAGCTCTATTCACCCCTCCCTCTAGAACCCATTGATCCAACAAGTGGTATCAGAGCAGGTCTTCTCCAAGCTACTTCAACAAGAAGGAGAAGATGGGAGATTCGGCTCTTGGGTCACTCAAACTCGAAGGAAGCTTCTCAATGAGACCCCCGATCTTCGACGGTACAAACTTCCTATATTAGAAAAGGAGAATGCAATTCTACCTCCAAGGGGTGAGCTACGAAATGTGGAAGATTGTCCATCTCAAGTATGAAGATCCAAAAGGGGACATCACCACATGGACGGAAGATGAGATGAAGTGTGCTCAACTCAACGCCAAAGCTGTGAGCATCATCTACGCCACCCTTACTCCATCCGAGTTCAACCAGATCTCTTCTTGGGACACGGCGCATGAGAGATGGCACAAGTTGTGTGTCACCTATGAAGGGACCGAGCAAGTCAAGGAGGCCAAAGTCTACACGCTTGGTGGTCTTCTTGAGAACTTCAAGATGGGGAAGAATGAAAGAGTAGTGGACATGTACACAAGGTTAAATGTCATCTTGAATAGCCTTGCAGCTCTTGGGAGTGTCATGGATAGAGGTACAATCAATGCCAAAATCTTGAGATCTCTTCCAAAGAGATGGGAGCCAAAGGTCACTTCAATTGAAAAAATTTACAAGCTAAGCGAGTTGTCAACTGAGGAGCTGGTTGGTAACCTCCAAACCCATGAACCTAGGCTCGACAAGCAAGAAGAAGAGGAGAAAAGAGAAGAGAAGGAATCAAAGAAGATAAAGGACACAACCTTCAAAGCTCAAATTGAAGAAATGGTCCGACAACAACAACATGACATTAAGTCTCCCTGCCCTTCCTCAAATGAAGATGAAGGTGTCAATGATCATGAAGCTAACTACTCAAAAGGGAACCACTTCAAGAGCAAGACCTCCTCCTCAACTCCTAGGTTCTACGAGTGTGGTCAAAAAGGCCACTACAAGAGTGACTGCCCAAAGGCCAAGAAGAGCCATCATAAGAGTAGCCACAAGAAGGATGTCAAGTACAAAAGAGAAGCAAATTACAAGAGGAAAGACAAGAAGGAGAGAAGATCCAAAGATGCAGCTCATGCGGCATGGGAGGAGTCTTCTTCAAGCTCCTCAAGGTACGAAGATGGAGAATGCCATCTTTCCCTCATGGCCTCAACTAGTGAAGATGTAATTGAGGTAAGTGAGGTAAGCAAGGTTAGTGATGTTAATTTACTTGAGCTATCTAAGGAAACTCTCATTGATATGCTTAATGAATGCCGATCATCTTTTGCTAAATGTAAATCTAAGAGGAAAAGATTAGTTAAAATAGTTGATGATCTTTATGCAAAAATTGACATTTTTGATGAAAATGAAAATTTTCATCTTGATAGCATAGAATCCTTGCAAGGGCAAATTCTTGACCATGAACTTCAATACAATGGAGTAGAGGTTGAGAATGGTACATATCTTAAAAATATTGAAAATCTTAAGATAGAAAACCAAAAATGCCTAGATGAGCTTGATACACTTAAAACTGAAAATGTAGAACTCAAGCTTATTGATTATGCTAGGAGAGAAGAAATCTATACTTATCAAAGAGAAATAGTTGTTCTTAAATCTAAAAATGCAAAATTGCTTGCTCAAATTAATGATCTATCTTCTAGACCTGTTTTTCCTAGAAATGAAGTTGTTGGCTTAACTCTAGAAAAAGATTCTCTTCTTACTAAAGCCCTCTATCTTGAGGCTAACCTTTTGCATACTAGAGAAGATCTTGCTAGTCTTTCCACTACTGTTATAAATCTTAGTGATGATAATGCTAAGTTAAGATCTACATTGCAAAGGTTTCTTTCGGGAAAGAAATCCCTAAATGATGTTCTAGAGCACTCTACCAAACAAGTTGGTACTAGTGGTTTAGGATATAATGGGACTGCTCCCAAAGGTAAGAAGAAGAAGGGTAAGAAAAAGAGTGTGGAACCTCCAATTTTCAATGGAGAGACTTCCGGCTCTAAAAACCCTATGGTTTGTATTCATTGAAAATGTGATGACCACTATTCTACCTATTGTCCTTACAAGCCCACGGGGGCCAACCCAAAGATGAAATGGGTCCCCAAGCTAACCCCGGACCCCAAAGTTTAAGTTGGGTTCCAACATCCTCTCTTCTTGCAGGTTAAAAAGAAATGGATTGTTGATAGTGGCTTCTCTAAGCATATGACTGGAGAAATCAGCCATTTCAACAAATTTGTGAAAAAGAGAGGAGGATCGGTAACCTTCGGGGACAACAAGAAGGGTAAGGTTATAGGTGAGGGTGATGTAGGCAATGAATTATGTATTAAAAATGTATTGCTTGTTGATGGCCTACATCACAATTTAATTAGTGTTAGACAATTATGTGATAATGGTTATCTTGTGTTATTTACGGCTTTAGAATGCTTGCTTCTAGATTCCCTCTCCTACAATGTTATATATAAGGGAACTAGAAATGGAAATCTTTATATTATTGTTCTTGATGCTCTAAATCCATACTAAATAGATGCTTGGTTGTGGATAAAAATGATCTTTCTCTTTGGCATCTTCGTTTGGATCATGTGAATTTGCATCAAATGAAGAAGTTGAATAAAAAAGACTTGGTTCGAGGACTTCCTAAATTGGATTTTGATAAGGATGAGGAATGCCAACCTTGTACACAAGGGAAACAAACCAAATCCTCCAAATCTAAAGGAGTCATGAGTACCAAGAGATTTCTTGAACTTCTTCATATTGATCTATTCGGACCAATGAGAACTCAAACGCTTTGTGGCTCTAAGTATTGTCTTGTTATTGTTGATGATTTCTCTAGATATACTTGGACTTTCTTTCTCATTTCTAAAAGTGATACTCTTGATGCTTTCTTGAGCTTTTGTAAATGGGTTGAAAACGAAGCTTCTTGCCATGTTGTTTCTATCCATAGTGATCATGGGAGAGAGTTTGAAAATGATCTTTTTGAGCATTTTTGTGAAAAATCGGGTTACTCGCACAATTTCTCTTCTCCTCGCACACCTCAACAAAATGGGGTTGTTGAGAGGAAGAATAGGTCGCTATAAGAGATGGCTAGGACCATGCTTCTTGAGGATGAAACTCCTAAGAAGTTTTGGGCTGAAGCTGTTAGCACGTCATGTTTTGTGCAAAACTGAGTTTTTCACACATCCGACTTTCAAGAAAAACCCCTATGAACTATGGCGTGGTAGGAAGCTGTCCATTGATTTCTTTCATGTTTTCAGATGTCCTTGTTTTGTTTTAAACACGAAGGATTCTCTCGACAAGTTTGATCTGAAATCCTATAAGTCTTTCTTCCAAGGCTATAGCACTACTAGCAGGGCATATAGAGTATTTAACATTGAATTGTCTAAAATTGAAGAATCTATCAATGTTAAGTTTATTGAAACTAACCCTGTTGTTGGCAAGCATATTGGTGATGATGATGTTGCAGATGAAATAATTCCTATCTTAAAAGACCTCAACATCAAAGACAAAGGCAAGCAGGTGATTGAAGAAGAAAAAGAAGAAGAAAAGAAGGATCCCACTCCCCACTTTGCAAAGAATCACACCAAGAAGTTGATCATTGGCAACCCATTTGAGAGAGTGAGGACACGAGCTGCTCACAACAAAGAACAAGCAGATAGTGCCTTCATCTCCCAACTAGAGCCAAAGAACATCAAAGAAGCCCTTGGTGACGATGAGTGGATCCTTGCCATGCAAGAAGAGCTAGAGCAATTTGAGAAGAATCGTGTGTGGACCCTAGTGCCAAGACCAAGTGATAGAAAAATCATTAGCACCAAATGGGTCTACCGCAACAAGCTAGATGAGCATGGAAAAGTGGTAAGGAACAAAGCAAGGTTAGTGGCACAAGGTTACAACCAACAGGATGGTATTGATTTTGATGAAACTTATGCTCCTGTTGCTAGATTAGAATCTATCTGTATGCTACTTGCCTTTGCTAGTTATAAAAATTTCTTGTTATATCAAATGGATGTTAAAAGTGCATTTTTGAATGGTACAATCGAGGAGGAAGTATTTGTTGCTTAACCTCCAGGCTTTGAAAATGACAAATTACCCAATCATGTTTATTTGTTACAAAAAGCTCTCTATGGACTCAAACAAGCACCTCGAGCTTGGTATGAGAAATTAAAGAACTTTTTGTTAGATAATGGGTATGTCATGGGCAAAGTTGATTCTACCTTGTTTCTAAAACACACTTCTAACCATTTTTCTTATAATTCAAATATATGTTGATGATATCATTTTTGGCGGGACTGATCTTGATTATTGCAAGGAGTTTAGTTCTCTTATGCAGAGTGAATTTGAAATGAGCATGATGGGTGAGTTGACCTTCTTCCCCGACTTTCAAATCAAACAAACAAAGGAAGGAAACTTCATCAACCAAGGCAAATACACAACTGAAATACTCAAGCGCTTTGGAATGGAGAATATGAAGTCGATGGATACACCCATGTCAAACACCGCCAAACTTGACAAATGAAGAAGGTGAAAAGGTAGATGAGAAGCTCTATAGAGGTATGATTGGAAATTTACTTTATTTAACTGCCTCTAGACCTGATATTATGTTTAGTGTTGGCTTGTGCGCTCACTTTCAATCTTGCCCTAAGAAGTCACATCTCACTGCTGTTAAGAGAATTTTGAGGTACTTAGCCAAAACCCAAAATTTTGGTCTATGGTATCCTAAATCAAGGGATTTTACTCTTAGATCATATAGTGATGTGGATTATGCAGGGTGTTTGATTGATAGAAAGTGCACAAGTGGCACTTGCTTCCTCCTAGGACCATGTTTAGTGTCTTGGTTCTCCAAGAAACAAAGCACAGTGGCATTATCAACTACTGAAGCTGAAGACATTGCAGCCGGGAGTTGTTGTGCACAGGTCCTATGGATGAAGCAAATGCTCTGAGACTTTAACATATTTTTTGATGCTTCTCCTATCTTTTGTGACAATACTAGTGCAATTAATCTATGTTATAATCCTATATTTCATAGTAGAGCCAAGCATATTGACACACCCCGATCTCACACTAACCACTAATCACGAGATTAGGGCGCGACAGAGGGATTATCACATAAACAAAGCATTGAGAACTTTTTTCTTTTTAAAACCTCGTAATGATATCCGGATTATTTCTGTAAACTAAAACATAATAAACTATTGCGGAAGCATTTCAATTAACCTGGCTAGAGAACATAAACAGAGTTTACAACATGTAACATTGTTTAACAGAAAGTAAACATAACAGTTAATTTACATCTTTTACACATTTGCCATACATACTCTCTCTCACCCACACCATGCCCCAATGACCGAGGGGAAAGGACTAAGAGACCTCTAACTAAACTAACCACATATACCTTCTACAGACTAAGCGTTAGGATGAAAAGATCCTTCAGATTCCTGTTGTTGTTGTTGACCTAAAAATGTTTGAGTAGAGGGATGAGCCTACTCGCTCAGTGAATAGCATTTCATTTAGCTATCACTAAACAACTCATCAAATATATAAAATTTAAATAAAACATAAGTGCAGTACTAAGCAGGGCAGTTCAAATAACATAGCAGAATTTACAGATAATAATCACATTTCTATGCGATGATAGATATTTTAAACAAATAAACACTTATAGAGAATTGGCACAAAAATTCAAATCTCTCAACATATTAAGTTTACTGTGATCCTATATGATTACATTTTTTTATATTATTATGCCCTAATCATATGCAGTGTACTCTGCATACAAAGATCTGTAGCGAACTATGATCCCACCGTACAAGACTTAGCGACACACCCGGGAAATGCTAAGTCTGACTGCCAGCCCTGTTCTGCTACAGGACCACAGGCTCTCCGGCCTCAATGCACTAACTCTGAGTGCTCTAGACTCCTCCTCTAACCTGAGTACACAGGCGGAGAGTCTCACTGGGTTACCACCGTGACTCCGCACGGATTAATGTTGAATAACCCCTATTTTCTCCAGTGCCACCGTGACTCCGCACGGATTATTGTTGAACACTGCCTCTCTGTCCTCGTGCCACCGTGACTCCGCACAATTATTGTTGCAACACGAGTTTCACCCCTAAGAAGCAGACCTCTCAAAGGGGTTCTACGGTGTTAGGGCACCTAAGTCTATTAACTGATTAACATATAAACATTCAAATAGGAATATCACATTTTCTGATTTCATATCAGATCACAATACACTGTCATTCTAAACCGACAGAGCAATATATTTCAAATCATTGTAATTTCTGAGAAATTCTCATACCATGCATTCAGACAAATTAGAAATGCATAAATAACCCAACTTATTTCAATTTGGCACATACATAGCGAATTTACACAATTGAACATCTTATTGCACAAATTAAAGAAATTTACTTCACATATGAGAATCATACTCAATAATGATCAATTCTCTAAAATTCTCGAAAAACGTGCACATTAACCCAAATCCTGGTTTGTGCATCACTTAACTCAATTAAGAGTTAATTACATATCACAATACAATTTAATAACAATACTTGAGAATTTCTGGTAATATTTAAGAGAAATGTGCCATTTCATGTAAATATCAATTTACACATATTAACGTCAAAAGATATATGCAATTAAGGTTTTCTTGCATATTTTATTTATTCATATCAACTTTGAAATCGTACATCTGATGATTTATTAGAAATCTTCATTGTCCGGGTTCATACCCAAATCATACCATTTTCAGACATGAATTTCTAATTTCAACATTCAAATGAGCAATTTAGGTTCCAATGAACCATATAAATCTACTGATTCAATCCATATTGTTCAAATGCTAAATTTAATCATATAACAGCGTCTAGAAGCAGTTTATGAAATAAAAAGTCGGGCGACGCCAAACGTTGCCCAACGCCTGATAACGTCTGTTATCAACGTAATTCGCGCACATAACTGGAAATATTCAAACGCTTGAGTTTATTAATGATAAATGAATGAAACACTACTCACAGTGATTCGGGATGCCCGAATTCGTCCGGGGATGCGTTCAGGGTCTGATTCCGGGCGGATTTCTATTGTCTTCTACCTTGGAATTGTCCTGTTAACGAATTTGCTGCAAAGGAACAGTACCATACACACGTACTGGTTGGAAGGAACCAAGCTAGCTGCTAGTTGAGGGCTGGGTGGCTGCGGATGCTTGCTCTTTTCTAATAGCTGGAATCAATGGTGGCAATTCATGGTGCTGCTTGCCCCAAGACAGCCCCTGGCCAGTCCTGCTACAAACAACAGATGTTTCCCCCCACGTACAGGTCAAAAAAAGAGCTTAGTTAAGAGCTGAATCTAGGGCTAGGGCTTTGGATTTGAGCACAGACCTCATGGACGGATTCAAGAGCAGCGTTCCGGAGAGTTGGCTGCGCCCAAAAGGGTCTTTGGCCGGCGCCCTGATGCTGGCCGGGGCAGCACCTGCTGTAGGTCGGTCGCTGCTTGCTCCATCAGGTAGGGGTGCCACTAGGGCGAGGTAGAGGAGGAAGGAGAAGAGAGGAGGACGACGCCCAAACTGGTCGGAGGTGAAGAGCTCGAGAATCGCCCTCAATTGTGCCTATTTCTCCCTCTGCTGCTCAGTCGAACACTGGGTTTGGGGCACCGCTTTTGCGGTTCTGTTCTAACGGGAAGAAGAATATAAAGGAAAAAGGTAGCCGACCCACTAAAGGGGTAAATTACTGGGAAAAATTGCATCTCAAGTCCAAAACTCTTAAAAAATGCCATAACTATGGCCTCGGGGGTCCGAATCAAATGATTCTTTTTGCAAAACTTCAAGCATGTAATCCACTACAAACTCAAGGCATGAAATCATGCTAATTAGCTTGTCTCAACTAATCAAATTACTAATCGCTTCTTGGGCACTTATTTAACTTAACGATTAAGACTGTGATTATCATTAATTACCTCAGATGATTCAATCTCAACTATTGATTCACATCTTAGCTTATCTTGATTAACCATGATGTTTAACATAGTACTTAGCACTAATCAAGGTGTCTCACGCTAATTGAGGTATTTACTGGATAACCTCAACGTGGGTCATAACACATATAGAGGTTCACCATCATTTTCTTTGTGACCACATTGCCAAGAAAGATATATATATAACACATGTGGACACGGAAAATCAGTTGGCGGACATTTTTACAAAACCTCTAGCTAGAGATCAATTTAATTTTATTCGATCTAAACTGCTCGTTGTTGATTTAAATGATATTGCTATGTGGTCTAGCTAGTGGTCTCTCTCCTATATGCTTGCTCATGTCAATCTTCACCTTATGTTGCTCATATACATGCTTGTTTGTTCTTAAATTGCCTATCAACATGCTTAGTTTTTGCTTATTTTTGGGTTTTATCAAATTTCGCATTTTATCGCTAAATAGTGCCCAATGATGAGCTAAATGTGCCTAGGTATGTTAATTATGCATAATAGAATAGAAAAATAATTTTAATTGACATGTACATGGCTAGAATCTAAGAATTAGACTGCTAGGTCAGGTTGACCTTCAGTCGAGTTTCCATCCTGGAAAACTCGACCGATCAGGAGCCGAGAGCTTGTCTTCAGTGGATCGTTCAGTTGAGTTTGTCACCCTCAGAACTCGACCGATCGACGGGCTGTGCCAACTTGAAAGTTAGGATCGGCCGACTATTTTCCCTTGCAACTAGAAAATAGCCGACTGATTCCTCATCTCCTAGCATGTGCTCTCAACCCAAGCCCTAAACCTCCCCCGTTCCTAACCCTAGGGTGACTTAGCAACCTGTTCTTGACCTTCCCGGGCGTCTGTGGTGTGTCTTCTTCGGCTTTTGAGGTTTGTCTTTCTTGTGTGCATGGTTTCTCTTCTTGTTTTCATTCCCATGGCTTCCCATAGGAGAAAACGTGCCTCCCCTAGAAATGCTCCAGCCTCCTCATCCATTAATCGCTTGATTCCTTTTGATAACACCTCTTTTATGTCTATTGAGGCGGTAAATCGGTATAAGGATCTTCTTCCACGATCTCCTTTCCCTTTTCGCCCCTTAATTGATGCAAATCGTTTTCAAGAGTATATCACCTCTGTTTCGAGGCTTCTTGCCACACACCACTTATCCGCCCTAGAAATCGAACGTGACTACTTCAATAATCAGTTATCTAGCACAAAAGCAGTTCACGAGTTCTACGCAAATCTGCGTTGGAACTACGATTCGCTTGTTCCCCCGCCGAATACTGAAGTATTCCTAACATCGATGATCGCCGATCGTCATTTTCAAATCTCCGAGGAAACTTTCAACTACTATCTTGCCGGAGACGAAGAAAACATTACTTGGCGTAAGGACTATGATGTGTATTTTGATCTTCTTGACCCGGAAGGTTTCTATAAACATCATGAATTGACGCTATCGGACATTCGTCGTTTTTTAAAGAAACCTGACGTGGCCTACAGGAAGCGGTCAACCCTGCCCTCATCCTCCCTTGACCTCAAGAGGCGCATCTTGGCCCTTGTGATTAACTGCAATATCTATCCCAAGCGTAATCAAACGGACATTGCAGAAAACACAGTGGTCCTGGTGTATTGTTTGTTAAACAACATCGGTGTCAAGTGGGCTCATTACATCTTACACCATATGACCTGTTTTGACACCGGCAAGAACACCAAGGGAACCCATCCT
This sequence comes from Alisma plantago-aquatica, assembly GCA_963693085.1. NCBI lineage: Eukaryota > Viridiplantae > Streptophyta > Magnoliopsida > Alismatales > Alismataceae > Alisma > Alisma plantago-aquatica. The sequence goes on from OY856411.1 coordinate 95,981,155, forward strand.
CCATACCCAGCCCTGATATGTGGTCTCTTCCAGTTCGCCACTGATAAATCACTCTTTTATGACATGCATTACCCGGTTGCTAGAAAAGGAGTGTGCATTAGTGAAATCACCCTTCTGAAGGCTGTCCTGGTTCCTACCTCTGCCCCTGGTGCTTCTGGCTCTGCCTCAGCCTCAGCCTCTGCTTCTGGTGCCCCTCCCACCTCCACCCATGCTCCACCTCCGCAGCCTCATCCCCGCCCTAGTCGTGCGTCCTTCAGAGCATCAAATGAAACCCTTCTTGGATACATGATGCATGAACATGCGTACAATCGCCAGGTCCAAGAGCACCTCCATCAGGATTTGTGTTCGATCATGTCCATCATGAACTTATCCTGTGCTTCACCCTACCCTGTCTACCAGCCATACCCAGGTAGTGCCTATGCCTCTTATGCATATGAGCATTACTTCCCTGCTCCACCACCATATGTTGTCGAGCCTTCCGCTACTGCTCCACCTCAGTATCCCTCTAGTAGCTCCACTCCTGCATATCTGCCACTACGTGCTGGCCCCCTGGCCTCTCTGCTCGCTTCCATGGGGGACTCTTCTCCGTACTTCCCACAGGCCAAGGAGCTTCTAGATCTTGGTATTTCGTGGGCCGAGCAGAATGCCTGCTGGCCCGGTCGATCTTTTGGTCCTGATGACGAGGAGATGCCCGACCAGGCTGAGGATGCCGACGAGGATGTTGATGCTGATGCTGATGATGGTGATGTTGAGGATGCTTCTGACGAGGATGGTGATGATGATGCTGGATGTGCTGCTGGCACAACTACCCCGCCTTCAGATGGCGATGAGGACTACAACCCTGGCGACGACGAGGAAGTAGTTGACATAGATAGCTTAGATGTCTAGGAGGCTGTCTTAGCTTATAGTCTAGCATGTCTATTATATATATCTTTCTAGACTCTTTTGTATAAGCAACATCCTGGCACATTATTCGGAGCTGTACTATTTTCTTATTTACTGTTTTCTTGATTTATGGTTGTAGTTGCTCTTGAGGACATTCTTCTGAGTTGGAATATCATTGCTATGCACTTTGGCTATTTAATCTGTGTTATCTTATGCTTGGTGCTTGTTGAGCTATATTTTGATTCTGACTTGGATTGTATGTTCTCCTCCGTGGTTGTATGATTTATGATTTTACCTTGTTATTTACTCTTTTGCATATGTGTGTGGTTAAGTCTTGGAGAAGACCTAGTTTTTTCTCTTCTACCCTACCTTTTTTATAATGTCAAAAGGGGGAGAAATATCTCATGGTTTGAGACTCAATCATATTGTTTCTTGTGTTATACTATTGCTTTCTTGCCTAGGTGATCCTTTTCTTGATTAATTCTCTGTTGATCATGTGACATGCAAAGGATTACATATTACACGAATATTGGTATTGCCATGTATAGAACAACTAACATGCAGGTGAGAGGAAGCATAGTTTGAGGGGGAGCAATTCCAATTGGTCTTACTATGAATCCCCTCAATTCACAAGGCAAAGGTATAACTTTCTTATCCTTTTCAATATGTTTGAGGAATGGTTTGTCATTGTCAAAAAGGGGGAGAATGTTGACCTAGAGGTTATACATTACCTATATTTTGATAATGACTTAACCATTCCATTCATATGTATCTAATATGTGCATTTAAGATTGTTTGCAATTAGGTACATGAAAAGGATCATATATACAAAGCCCTAGAATGGGCCAAGTGCAAGCCAAAATGGCTACAAGTGTGCATTTTAGGATTTCTATGTAAACTACCTTAGAACATCAATGTAATCACTTGCAATGATGAATTGGCTTGTAACTTAGAAGAGAAAAATGTTTGGGACAAAATTCACCAAGTGCTAATCACTTTTATTGCAAATTAGAAAATCAATTATAGGCACTTGGTCGGTCGAGTTTCCCTAACCTGAAACTCGACCAATCAACCTCGATCGATTTTCTAAAGATTGCATCGGTCAAGTTGTGCACCCACAGAACTCGACCGATCAGGTTGCAGGCCATTTCCAGTTGAAATGGTCGGTCGAGTTTCCTCAGGACAAACTCGACCGATCATTTGAATATCGGTTTGCCTTCTACTTGATCGGTCGAGTTACACCCATTGAAACTCGACCGATTGCACTGTACGGAATTTGTAGAAAAAGTAATATGACCGTTGGTGAATTGTTTTGGGCAAATATAGAACCATTTTCTTGAACAAAAAATGACTAATTTTGCATCCAAGTGTCTCACGACTTAAAGGGCCACCCACAACTATAAATAGAACCCCTTGGACTTCATTCCAAGCTGCTCTTCCATTGCAAACTTGGTTCTAGCTCAGTTGAGAGTGTTCCAAGCCCTTGAGACCCTTTCTCTCTCTACCTTCAAGACAAAAAATTCTGAGTTAAGAGTGAGTTAGGTCCCTGTGTATGAGAGCTATCCTTTGTATTATGTAAAGCTCTCCTTTCTCTCTTCCTACCTCCAAATCCCATTGAAGATTGATTGAAGCTACTTCTCCAAGTGAAAGAGGAGTTGTTGCTGTTCTTCTCCGAGTGAATGAGAAGATGTGTTGCTGATCTTCAAGAGTGAAGATAGCTCATTGCTCCAGATCCCTTGGTGAAGGGAAAATGTGGAGAAGCTCTCCAAGTGAAGGAGAGGTGCAAGGCAAAGCTCAAGTGAGATAGGTAAATCCTGCAAGGCTGAAGACAAAGGTAAGATTGGGTAAGTCCTTTGAAGAAGGCTGAAGAATCTTTCTTTGTGGGTAAGTCCTTGGATAGGTAGAAGATCTTAGCTTGAGAAATTAAGCCCTTGGTTGTGTGGTTTATGTATCTTGTAATCTTATAGTGATATATAAGAGAACCAAGTTGCAAATCCTAGAGTCTAACCAACTCTAGGTAGTGGACTGAAATCGTTCCTAAGTTTAGGACGTGGAACCACTCTAAACCACCTATCCAAGTGCATGATATTCATTATCTCTTATCCTTTCTTTGTATGCTAGAATAGGACATCAAATTGTTGATTGCTTTAGTTTTTGCACTATGATTAAATTGGTGGTCTAATTGATTTTGTGAAGTGTGTGTAGCTCTATTCACCCCCCGTCTAGAGCCCATTGATCCAACAAGAAGCAAGTATAAAATGTCTTTTATTTATTTATTATATACCATTTAAGGGTAGAGTTGGATTACCCTTTCTCTTGTTGGTTTCTACTTGCAGAGAAAACTTTCCAACAAAATTTGGATTTCCTTACATCATCATGATGATTTTTTGTTTGACCTATTTTTTGTGCATGACATGAGATGATTTGGGTGGACTTTAGAGCAATTGTTACACATATTCATACATCACTCTCTAAATTCTTTCCCCCTCTCTAGTTTGTATGGTTGACCCTTCTCATTGTCAAAAGCATCTTTAGAACACCATAACAAATCCCATCAAACCTAGCAGGTCATATCATCGACCTCAATTCCAAGAATCTCATAAGATATCAAATGTTGAAACTCAAAATCCCATAAGAAAAATGAAAAAAGTCTCAAAACCATAATCACTACAGAGAAATAAAATCTCAAATCCATATTTACTATAGAGAACTAATATCCCAAAGAAACAATTAGTGTAGACAACTAATATCCCAATGACACAATCACTATATAAAACTAAAACCCAATTTTAGAAGCCCCTACAAAAATCTTGCAAAGGAAGGAAACCAACTATTTGGTTCACTATATTGTAAACTAATATCACAATGGCACAATCACTAAGAACTTTCATTGGGGTTTTATTTAGTTCAATATATAGTAAAATAAAAGGTTCATGACTTTGCAACAATTGGTTCTACTAAAACATCCATTAAGTGTTAGTTGTCCACGTAGCTTAAACAAAGCAGTGATGGCTCTCCAAGTACTTTCAAATGGTAGTCATGCATTCTTCTATCATGTTGGATCAATATAATGATTTTTCATTTTACTTTCATCTATACATCCTGTCTGTCATATAGAATAAAAGAACAATGTTGTCAAATATGATCTTGTACCTTATTTGTATGCTACAGTAGGCCAAGCTTAGCCTTCACCATTTCTTTTCACTAGACATCAACATAATCCCAAAAGATACACAATCAAGACATCGGCATATTCTGTACTAGAAGAAACAAATCAGAACCTTGCGTCTACATCAGAGCATTCAACCAGCAGACTAGCTCATCACTTTTACTAAACCTTTGTATAGGCCGCCACCTAAGATCATGGTGATGGCAATGAAAACCTACAACATGTATGGAGAGAAATTGATTGTTACACTTTGTAGGCAAGAAAATAGTCAAGGTTTAACATAACAACATCAATGGCACAGGTCGTATACCTTGTAGCCTTGAAGCCCGTGGAGACTGGTGGTTGAAGCATTCACTGGATACCACTTACCCTTGTTGTTTTTTATTAGAGGCCACATGAGTCCCCAAGAAACAATAACTCCAAGCAGAATAGATATGTTGATGATGTATGGGTAGATCATACCAACACCAACGCAAGTGGCTGAAAAATTGAAGAAGAACCTGCACGCCAGTCACTGAGTCAAAGATGGTTAGTGCATTGACACAAATATTAATCCCGCCAAATACATTATTGCAGATTAACAAATGCCCTTCACTATTTTACTATTTCAATGAATTCAACAAAATGGAAACTGTACCTATATTGTTTGGCTTTAAGGCAGAATGTGGGTAAGTTAATGAAATGACAGTCATCTCCCCCGGTGAAAAACCACTGGACGAATCCCCAGAGGAAGCTCAAAGAGAAGAACTATCCCAACTTTCTCACTTGTTTCCTTTAGAGGCAGAGATAACAAAGAACAAATTAGTATAAAACCATACATCACAGATTCAGTGACATATTGATGGATAGATGCACAACGCAAAGTAGCAAAAAGCTAGAAAGCATGGTTAATTTGGCAAACAACATCCTCAACATGAATTGATTTAGGTGTAGACTAGAAAATTCTAAAAATGATGGTATAGAGTGGATTGATTACTTGGCTAACTTGGATCCTTGAGGAGTGTGGAATCCATTGATGAGGTGTGTCATGGTGGTTCCACTAGGATAGATCAACTTGTAGTCAATGATCATGATCTGCAAACATGAGAGTAGAAAAGATCCACAGAGAAAAGTAAGGTAGTGCCATGACAACCAAGTTACAATGAATTATAGATTTACATGCATGTCATCTGAAATCCATTAGAATTGGCGACGTCACGATTGCTAGTGATAGAAAGAAACATGCTCGGAATACTCAACCATAACAGAGTTACATATAAAAGGGTTGTTAGCTTATAATGACAAATGGTCTGAGTAAAGGGGTTTCAGTTTACTTTGAAAAGTGGTGTGAGTCTTGTAAGTGCAATGCACATTACTATGAGTCTTAGAAGTGACTCTATTACCTGTTACTGAAATGGAAACCAACATCTTGCCTTTCATTGTGGGAAATGATCTACAGAGAATGAAGTCTATGAAGGAAGAAAAGTTGAGCCAACCTCCACCTCCTTCCCCTATAGATGTGGTTGCTAACAAAGTTGTTGTCACTAAAGTGGAAAAGGTGAGAAAGGATATTAATGTTGATGACCTACATGCACTAAACTTAAATGTTTTTAAGTACAAACCTGATGAATCCACATTCACCTAACACACAAGTTAATTCTCACACAATTTGTGAATAGTAAGCTTGTAATTAAGATATTAAGTACAAGGGTGAGCATGATGGAAACAAGTAGAAGTGCTAGATGTCAAAGCATGTGTGCATATAATGAATTGAAATACTTGGTGAAATAAAGCAGGGGGGAATTAAGCCAGAAACTAGTTTAAAATACCTACATTGTTATCCTTCATTGCATGCTCAAAGGCAGAGCGTACTACCAGGCCCAATTCATGTTATTCCCATGTACAATTTCTATGAGGAGCCAAATATTCGATACCAACTTCAGATCCAGATAGTGAGTTTAGAACATGAGTCAACAACCTCATAAGGGATATTAAATGAGATATGGACGAGCATCTAACAAAATTCCACCCTCAATGATGAAAGATCCTTTAACTTGAGCCTGGTAAGATAAACTACACTCTAGTTATTCCTTTTATTTCCCTACAATTTGCTAAAAAATGATATGAATACTTTGCAAGAGGACACAGTTATGAGGCACATTTGTTGACCATGCAACTGAAAAGGAACTAAGGCACCTCCGCAACCTAAAAATAAAGAGTATCCCCATCCTGAGTTGGACAGGAAATACTAACCTGCAAACTCCGTCATCATTTTATTACCAGCATTAGTCTGGTCACCATCAACTAAACAGAGTGGAAATCCATCTCCTACTATTTTTTTAAAATAAAGTTAGGAACCTGAATAGAAGACAATACCTGCATCAAGATCAAATAAGAGACTAGCTCAATACTTAACTATCGGCAAGCATATTAGCATACAAAATACAACCGATCAACAAAAGTGATCTTCTAATTATCAACTTGTTTTGGATACCAAAAAAATTGACTTTTCATGTAAACATGAGCATATGGGATTCTTTCTTTAGAATTCTAACAAGTGGAAATCCACCACCTACTATTGTTTTCATGCTAGGATGTATTTCTTGTTAGAGCATAGTGGTTGTGCTTTACATGAATAAAGAGGTTTGTGAGGTTCAATTGACCTTTCTCATCACAGTTGATAGTAATATATAGTCCCATCTAAATATGATGTACAAAACTGGGTTATCATCTTTCTGAAACATCTGCTCATAAATAAATAAGCAACAATTGAGTTTTCTAAATTTCAGCCACAAGAGCATTCAAACAGATATAATTTCTAAAAAGAAGAGACAAAACATATACATCATCACTATCATAGTATATTGTATGAGACATACCTGTAAGTGTATATATGATCTACAGGGGACATTTTAGTAAAATGGGATCCCAACTTCTTAGCTTGATTGTTTGGGAAGCTGCTGAGAAACTTGTATTTTCTGAATTCAAAGATGAAGACAGCATAATCATTTTACAAATCTCATCTTGTTGCATATAAGGGTAGTCAAGATGGACTCTTATTTCTTTAAGATTTACAGTTGGGAAGCTACATTTGTTCTCCTATTTTGGGATGCTCAATCACCTTTTGTATGTGTGACCAACTAGAGTGTTTTTCTAAAATTCATTGAGTTACTGATAATGACCTTTTCGTTGTGTGTTTTTACACTCTTCTACTATTGAAGCTCCAAGATTATGAGGTTTGGCCCAGCATGAGAGTTTTCCTCAACAGTGCGAATATCTTTTGAGGTTGATGTTGTATGTAGTCTTCTTCTTTAATCTATGAAGGTATGTGGTCTAGGTAGCATGATTACATTTTAATTTATATCCATGTGAGACCCTGGTGTGGTGATAGACTCCTCGTGAATATTGGATTTTTTTTAACAGCAACAGGGTTAAAAATGTCAATACCAATATTATAAGACTACATATCTGGGCATTCCCTTTAAAGGATTGGTGTATACTAAGAGTGGTTGATATGATAGTGTAAGATGCAGTACTGAACATTGTAAATGAGTTGCATGTGATCAATTACACCTCTGCATATCATGCAGTACTGAACAACCATCAGGGTTTGCTTGCAATGAGTAGTAATCAAGGAAGTTCTAGGACTTCTAGTGACTCTAAAACATCTACGTTCTTCCAATCAAATAGGGAGACTATACTTCTGTAACTTTCATTGGAAGAGGACATGGGTACCCCAAACCCAGTTGGAAGCAATGGAGAATTTGCTAATGAAAAAAACACAGACCTGATAATGACTATACTTACAAGTTGTGTAATGTATGATATTGTAGAAATAGCTTGGTAAACTATGGGAGGGGTCACATAACAAGGAAAGTACCAGGCAGTTGATGTGAGCCCAGAATATAAATCAAAACATTTTTGTATAATAGAGTGTATTAGTGTAATTTCATCCTTTAGGTGGCTATATCTTGTATAGAATATTAGTCTGTGTCTAGTCTAATTCTATTAATAAAAAGAAAGAAAATTGACTTTGGCATTTTCACATCACTGATTAAAATGATGGCAATTCAACTCCTTTTCGTGAAAGCGCTTGGCATCTTGTTTTTCCCTTATTCTAGCACCCACGGACAAGTTTTGGCATTCTCCTTTTCCGGTCTTTTTTACTAACCAAAATGTGTAGAAAAGTGTACCCTTCAAAGGCCTTAAATATATGATTCAACTTTTACAACTTCAAAATATATCGTCTTTTTATCTTTAAAGAGTCACGATCTATATCTGATTATTTGAGATTTCTAATGCTTGAAAGAATGTGGTGTTGTAATTTAAATAACTATTAAATAAAATAAACATTGTGGTTTCTTTGAGTCAGACCTCAAAAACACATCATCTTCGGCTCTGGAAGTCTGAACCAAAGCTCGGGAAGATGAATATCAAGACCAAGACGAGCTTATATTGGAGGGTTTGGTCAACATGTGTAAGCTCACTTTGAACTTAGTTTGTCTTACTTGGATTTTCACTTTGTCCGACTAAGGTTACAAAAATGACCACGATAAGCTGTATATAAAAGTAAGAAATTTTCAAAATAAAGATTGGAAGATGTATGCATACATGCAGTTTTTATGCACTATGCCTTATCATATTCATCTGACAAGTACGCTAGTAGAATAATGTTTCCAAGGTACTTATGTGTTCATACAATTCTACACCCCTTCTAGGTTGCACAATACAATTGATGACGTAGTTCTTCCATGTTTTTAGGCCGTCACGACATAGTTCTTCCTTATAATGTTTAGGAAACTTTAGAATTATATATTTAAACATACATTCACATGAGATAAACTAAAGGATTCTTGACGATTCATCCTAGTATTTATATTAGGAATGTGTCTGCAATAATATTGAATACAATAAGCTGAAAGCTAAATTTATGATATGGAAAGTAGCCTTACTTTTGGGGACTTCAAATTTTATTCGAACTTGAAAGGTTTCAATTATTGACACTTGAGTATATTACATAGTCTAGGAGTAAGTAAGGCTCTAAGTGAATATACGGTAGCTTGCTTATAAGGAGTCAAAATTTCATCATTAAGACCACTCATAGAAGGCAACACCTGAGATGCATGCACAATATGCAGATTTTGGTAATTTGCACATTAGAACCAACACTAAGTGCCTTAGTTAAATCAATTTCTTCCGTTGTAGCATCATACTGAAGTAATAAGGGTAGAAGATACCTTACTGATGTAATAAGGGTAGAAGATACCTGAAATAAGGAAATTGATTATGACATTGTCTAACTATCTCAGTCATAGAAGAATGAATTCGTAATTACATGACTGAGACCACAAGATGCAATTTTTAAATAGGTGAAACAGACTCATTTTAAAACATAACTAATAAAATAGAGGAGCAAGAAAACACGTATAAGTAGCATCAAAAATGTAGTGAGATTTTAAAGAAAATGGTGAATGGATATCCAATGATTCAGAAATTAAGCTTCTCATCCTCTCCTTCTCTTCAAATGTGTATAAGGAAGCGAACCACGTACTGAGAAGAGAAGTCTATCCCTCCTTCCTGGGCTTATTCACACCCCTCTCATTGGATCAACAAGCCATGCTAGCGGACACTCCCCAAGAGTCTGAAATCCACGTGGCCCTGCACTTTATGTCCCCGATCAAGGCCCCAGGCCCGGATGGGGTAGATGTTGCCTTCTACCAAATAAATTGGAATTCTTTGAAACAACAACTCTGCAATTTTGTTCAACCGCCTTTCTGGAGTAATGCCTTGCCCCCCAATTGGATGGACTCCCTCATTATTCTCATCCTGAAGCTTGCCACCCCCTGAGACCTGCTCTCAATTTCGCCCAATATCTTTGAACAATGTGTGTTCTAAGTTATTATCCAAGGTACTCACCTCCAGAATCAAACCTCTTCTAAGTGATTGGATCTCCCCCAATCAATCGTCAGTAGTTTGACTTAAACCCAGGTATATCATTATAGGTTCATAGGTGTTGGTGATCACAAAAGACATCACCTTAGAGAGTAGTAAGCATTAGTTCCATAGAAGATCTATAGTATCTACAAGCCATGAGCAAGTCAAAAAAATAAATAAAGACAGGTTGCCAATGAAAATGCCCAAATTCGAGCAAAGTAGGAGGAACTCAAAAAGTTAAAAGCTTCAATTTCTTATTTCTTAATTAATATTAAGTTTTAGTGTTGTCGGCTACACTTTGGTAATTAGACATACCAACTTTTCTTCTCTGACATATTGTCCAAGGCATGATCTCAAAACAATTGCTAACAAGTGGACATGGGTTATATGCTAAGATATAAAACCAATTCAAATCCAAAAGATAAAGAAGCATGTAAATTTTTTCATCCACTTAGTTGACTTGCATTTTCCTAAAATTTGGATCATTTTTAGTGGGAAATGGCCATTTAGAGATATTTGGACACAGAAAAAATCAAGATATTGAATGCATTACTAAAACTGTCTTTACTGTGGCTGTTTCAAACCCAAAAAAAATAATATGCTCATATTGGTGGTTGAAGAAAACCTTGTTGTAGAATGGAAACTTGCCTTCCCTCTCATGGCATCTTGAATGAATATAGTATCCCCAGACATTCTCTCAATGAATTAAACAAATTCCAAAAACACTTCAAAATAAATTAAAAAGAAGTATCATTGATAAAACACCATTACTGAATTAGAATCTCTTAGGATCTCTACATATCTATGCTCATATATTTGCAATGCAGATTTTGAATGATTACAAAATATAAGATTCTAAGAAATATGTAGAAGGCTCTAAGTTTTTGATCCAAAAGGGAGCAATTAGTGTTCCAATTGGACTGACTTTGAATGAGATGACAAACAAGTTTGAATGAACAACAAATCTTTCTGAGTATTGTACTGACTTTGGGTTGGGGTGGGATTGTAGGGGTCTAAATTGCTTGAGATCAATAAGAAAATTTAAAGTTTGCTAAGTATTGGGCATACACATAAATTAGAGCTGTATTGATCATTTTATACTTAATATTAGATTCAAAACCATTTAGTTATATACACCATAACGGAACAAGAAACATTTGAGTTGTAAGCCATACCTATCTTGTGATTTCAAGTCATTATGGAAACAAGTTGTAAATCCCCATGTCATCTAGAGCATGTCGAAAATTCCAAATCTAGTCTGAATGACACCCACAACAATCTAGTGATCCAGCTGCACGCATTGGCTGTGAGCCAGCAAAAGTTGTCTCATCTAACAAGGTCAGAAAGAGTAGTGCAAGCTTAACAGTTGAGGAATCAATATATTTAGCCAATGATGAAGAACCTGACGCCTTCCAGCCTAATGACTCTTCAAAAATAAGTAATATTGAATTAAAGCACAAGAGGGACCTTTTTTGGTGTCTCAAGCTCCCTTATCTCTCTTTCCATGCTTCAGACACAAGCTCCATTACCTTATATATACTAGAAACGTGAAAACACAATTAGGTAGAACTTGATTTTGTTGTCACGCCACTTACCTGATAAAGCACTCCAGAATAATGTTCCAAGTTCCATTGCATTGTACATAGCATGCATATTCAAGGGGTAGTGATTGATACCTCCTACTTGTTCCCTCGACAATCTATGAGAACATTGGTCTTTGGCAATAGATTCATCATGGGCATTGCAGTAACATGGTTTGATCCATATAAAGATGTCACATCCTACATATGAAAGCAAAGGCATATACACTATTTTATCACAAGAATAATAACGCCCAGGCATGGCACCGAGTCCAAACTTTACATCATTTTCCATTTCACTATTGTTTATCAGGACACAGGCATGGACATCCCCACCTCTGCTTTCACTTGGGTTCCTAAAAGCATTGCAGGGACCTGAACTATAAATTGATCCAAGCGTGATGTACTGGTAAAGAAATACAAACATGTTGTGATATTGTTGACAAAACAAAAGTTTCACCGGTAAGAAATACAACCAAGCCTAATGTACTATCTTAAGACAGTCTAACTTGGACCCAAATTCATTCTAGGTAAAAATATTCAATGAATGAGCTATTGGTGGAATTCTATTCAATGACAGTATTTATCAGCTTGGCCATGACCATGAGACGTGATTCAAGCAGAATATCATATACTGTTGTAACACCACCATGATTGTAAGGACCCTGACCTTCATTTAGGGCTTACCCTATTTGCTTTGCTTAACCCTGGTGTTTGGTGCTTGCTAATCACCTTTGGTGGTGATTAGGGTTTGGTTGTGCTTTGTTGAGAGTTGAAGGTGCTACTTACAAATAATCCAAGTTTAGGGTTTTGTGTGCAAGTTTCCCACCTTGTGAGGTGTTCTTCTCTCTCTTTGTTTCCTCTAGGGTTGAGAGGAAGGTGTGGGCTTGTTGCTTGAGTTGTTTGGGCCTTTGTTGAGCTTGTTTGGGCCTTGTAGTGCCTTGTTTGGGCTTGGTTGGACCCTATATCGGCCAAGTGAGGTGTGTGTCGGCCTAGGGTGTTTGTGTCGGCCAACAAGGATGTGTGTCGCTCTAGTGCAAGCTTGGTGTGTTTCCCATGGTGCTTGGTCTTGTTTGGTGGACACTTGGTGCACGTCTTGGACAAGTGTCTTATGCCTTGCTAGAGTGGTGGCTTGAGTGCTAGGACAAGTGTCCTTTGTAGGGGCGACACCTTGCCATGTTCCACCTTGTTTTCTTCTCCCTTTCTTTCTATATAAGATGGTTCCTTGCTTAGCTTAAGGACGCTTTGGTTCCTCTCCCTCTTGTACACGACACACTCCCTCTTTCCCTTGCTTGGTGGCTGACACACCCTTGAATGAGTTGCTTGGAGGTCGACACACCCTTGGAGAAGAAGGGTGGTGGCCGATACACCCCCCCTTGGAGGATCTTTGGTGGTCGATATACCTTAGGGCTCTCCATCCTCTTTGCTTGGTGGTGTGTGAAGCTTGGAATTCTTCTTCTTCCTTGAAGCTTGGAGCTTAAGGCGGGTTGCATAACTCTAACCCTAGCTACTCTACTCTCTTTTCATATATGTTGCTTTAATCTTATCTATATGCACGATTAGTAGTTGTTTTTTGGTTATCTTGCATGTTGATCGACCCATGTGAGTTAGGGTTTAGGGAGAAACACTCCTTTCTCTCCTTGGTCTTGAAGAGTGAGTTTGGGTCCTAATGTTGTGAGAAACATCCCTCCTTCCTAGTCGATTGAGGTGAGCTTATGACTTATTGGCTTGAGAAAGACTCTCTTCTCACCTTGGGCAAGAAGGTGAGCTCGTTAGATGACCTTAATAATATGGGTACCTTGTGATGGGCGACATGGTGAGTGCTCTTGTGTTGGGCGATAGGTCAAGCTAGTAAGGAGTTGGCCGATGGATGTTGTTGGGCGATATATCTTGTTGTGTTGGCCGATATGGAGGGCATGATGGGCGATATGGTTGGATGACACCCTCTTCCTTGTGGTGAACGAAAGACCTAAGTCTCTTGATGGTTTGATGGTGTTGGTCGATAGCTATGCTGGCCGATAGCCATGTTGGGCGACAGCCTTGGGTGGTGATGGCCGATAGCCATGTTGGGCGACAGCCTTGGGTAGTGATGGCCGAGAGGGTTGGTGTATGTGTCGGCCGATAGGCCTTGATAGGTTTTAAGTGAGGGCGGTGATGAGTTATGGTGAGAGTCTTGAATTCATATAGTAACGGTCCTTTGTGATGTGGAAGGGATTAGCTATGCACCAATAAACAATGGTGGTGTCTTGTTAGTGATAACAACAATGAATATGATGCCTTGCAAACAATAATAATGCTAATGATAGTAATAATGATGATAATGGTAGTAGGGATGATGAAGCGGGACTGTTCCATTTCAAAAAAATCAAGTAATTATTCAAATTTTTAGTAATAATTATAAGTTATGATTTTATTAATTTCATAAGTGTTTTGTATTGTAGAATATGGAAATAACTAGGAATGAAGGAACACCCATGCCACAAAAGTCATGTAGCCGAACCACCATTACAGAAAGAAAGGTTATTAAACAAAAAAAACTCCTAATAACTTTGATTCTTGATATCTAAAGTTTTACATTGTAATCCGTACAACTTATAGGTCGTGATGTTGTTAAGTTTCGATGACGGAACATCAATTGTAGCTCAAGGATAAGTGATAGGTGTTAATCTTGACCTTGTAATAGTAGGAGGAAAGTTAGGGTCTGCATTTGCTGCTGTTTGCATTGGTGTGGCAATTAAACCTGAAGAGCAACTGGTTAGAACATTTGACAATTATCAAATCATTAAAGATGCAATCGGGTCAATAATAGCTTGGCCAAAGAAGCTACTCATTGTTCGGTAATTTTTTTCTTTCAATGTGCTATAAGTGTAACATGTCTATATAATGGTTTTAGATAATTATTTTTGTTATTATAGGTAAAATGCTTGGAGCGAGGCAAATGAGGCAAACAATAAAAGTTCCTTCAGAATTATGTAGATGCTATTTTTCCTCTTTTCTATAGGTTTAGAATAACGTTTTTGTTTGATGTAAAGCTTGTCAATTCATTCGATATAGAAAGGATTGTCATCCGAACCACCATTACAACATTGTTTTCCATTTCTCTTGCTACATAAGACCATGATATGAATATTCTATAGTAGTGGTTAACATTTAGACCTCTTTTATGGCAAGGCTGCATTTCACACTTATGTATGTGATGTTCTCTAGTATGCAACGATGCATGTGATCTTTTTGTTGGCTCTTTCTATTATTTACAACTAGTACATGATATTCTCTAGCGTAGATCATTGTGGCAACACATCCCGTTATCACATAGATAACGAGGTGTTACGCGAAAACGTGCGGAAATCACCATAACCACAGATTATGAAAACACAGGTTAATTAAAACCGATTGCGGAAAACTGATAAACTGTGAAACTATTACTTTCCAGTCCTCATCCTGCACAGAAACATATCATCTATATACACATACAACAGATCTGATACGTGTCCACAGCTCGAGAACAATTGTTCATCCATCACATGAGTTCACCACCTGTTCATATACATAAAGGCCCACATCCGGCCAACAACAGGATATACAAACATCATCGATCGTTCATCGTAAAACATCGTCAAAACACTGCCAAGTACCTGAGAGTACAGGGATGACTCTAGACTTTATTACAACACATCCAAAACAGCAGCATCTCAAAAGCTTGCCTTCTACTGTTCTTCTAGCTGCTCGGCCGCAACTCCGCGACCACCACCACGACGAACTCGACCACCTAAAAAGGGTGTAAACCAGCGGAGTGAGACAATTGAACATTGTCCCAGCGGGAGGCATAACTCCTCACCAAAACTACAAAACCTCAAGATCATATACATGAAACAGCTATCTGATAGAGGATATAGAAAGAACAGTTTATTGGAATAAAGCTAACTAAACTTACCAGATATATTCAAGTAGTACATATGAGACACCATTTATGAGATAGGATACCCAAATTCTACTACATATGAAAGACATATGAATAACTACAATATATAAAGAGAGTAACTACACAAATAAGGCCTCAACCAATGATTCATGTTTGTCTTTAAGCAGTAATTACTAAACGGATGGATTACGTTGTATTATGCCTAGAGGAAATGAACCGTACCGTTCAAATCCAACCATCGGTTGCGAAGCCCATAACCGGTGCCATACAAGGTCAATGGAAGAGCCGGAATCCACGACCTCACCCCTCATGGTCAGTACATGAGAACACAAAGTAGGACCGCAGTCCCATGCTCAAGTGGTCTAAAGCCACAGGGTCAGCTCCTCAGGCTACCCTTCCTCTAGCCCACCTTGGTACAGGTCACGATGCTAGTAAAACCGAGCCACGGGTCTCACCACCGTGCTCTGAGCCATGAACGCATTCATGCTCATCACATCACATATTTGGAGCCATGGGCCATGTTCACCATGCTCATCACATATTCGAGTCTGCAACCGCAGCTGCACTCGTTTCACCTCTCTATTTGAGGCTAGGAGAAACCTCACATATTCAAAAATATGCGCTCCGGGTTAACCCGCAGGAGAACCCGTTTCACCATCACCCTATCCTGACTGATGATGGATCTATGGTCAGGGCAAACTACAGGATATATTTCACTGTAATTAATTAGTATCTTTTAGATGGATTGCAAGATTCAACCAAGTTGTATAACATGCAAGATATAATGAAAAGTAAACAACATTATACTATTATTTAATCACATCAACCTGATCCATTACAAGGATCCCGCATCACATGTTACCACTTGGCCTCTTGCCAACCATCCAGATCCATCTCAAGGATCATAACATACCATGGGATCTCAATCCCTCATCATATACTGTCAATGCCTCTTAAGGCTCACATCATCATCATGGAACTTAGCACATTATACATATCATCTCATTAACCAGAGTAATTACCAAGTGATGTTACTCATCACATGTGTCTCATAGCCCTTTTCAAGGCTAATCATCACCTGCATGGTTAGATTACACAATAATCGTAGATTCAATCATAAGGAATATGTTACCATCATGAAATGCCATTCACGATACTCTACTTATCATTCTTACCCTATTTGGTAATCAAATCACATTATTAACAAGCCATATACATGCTTACTCTTATCTCAAGATTATATAAGTAATCAAGGTGTCCAAACATACTGAACAAGTACTATTGTTACCACTACCATTATGTCACCATCCACTGTCATCATTATTACCATATCATTGAGAAAGCTACTAGTGTAACTATCACCATTCTCATTTAATAATTAAGTACAAAGATTACTTCATGCATATCATTATTACCATTATTGTCATCATTATTATGCTCAACATTATTACTATCATCTTCTTTATTATTAACAAATAAGCATAAGGATCACATCATGCATCTTATTACCATGACCTTCCCCCAAAATTATTGCTTCAAGATGTTCTTATCTTTTTTTCAGATCTGAAAATTCTATTTTTTGTGACTCACATATGTGTTGTAGGTCTTTGACTGTACCTTCAAAACCCTCAACATATGCCTAACTAAACTCATTAGTCTCATGGTTCACACGAGCCTTCTTTGCACCCAATATTTGATCAGCAATTTCATCTTCATCATGATTTGCATCATTGTTTTCAACTGTTGATTGTAACTTGTCCTACAACAGTAACCATAATGATGATAAAAAATTGAGCAAATAAAGTCAAATATGTCATGAATAATTTTATACTTACAATTAGTTTAGCTAATTTTATATCTACAGGAGTACCGTCCTTCTTATGGGTAGCAGCAAACAACTGCAATCGACTAACGGGACCCCCTTTATTCTTTTGTTGCAACTGTTATTAACACACAAATAAAGTATAAGTAGAGTGTGAATGTGTTATGATATTATTATCATTATGTGGCAAATCACTCACATTCGCTCTCACACAAACATAGGGCATCGACTCCGATGTATGTCGTGTGGTAACAAACTTTCTACTCGTACTATTCTTTGCACTCCGTAACTGCAGTTCATGAACATTAACCTTATCACCAATGAAAACTAAGAGAAGACATCATATATAACTAATTATCTTACCTTTCTGTCATTAGAGTCCCAGAAATTCACAAGAAAATCCCACAACAATGGGTCAACACGGGAAGGACAATCATTAAGTCTGTCTGTTTTGTGTTTGTGGTGCATATAATTTTTTCTTTTGATTTCAGATTTGAAGTTTCTCCAACAATCCCTAACTGTGCGTAGAACTGATTTCTTTCCCTTTGAGTCGATAGTAAATTTCTTCTGTTAAATGAAAAATAGAATGAATATAACAAATATACGCTTCAATAACACTTTACTAAAATATATTACCACGACATAATTCCATATTTCAGTTTTCTTTCCAGCTGGTACTTTTCGCCAGTCCAAGTAATCCAAGGGTGCCGGTTGTGAATTTCTAGCAATTGTTCCCAAAAAAGAAGACAATTCATTTTTATGAGGTCCAATTGGTTCTCCATTTTCATCCAATGTGATTGGTAATTCTGCATCTCCTGTCTTACTTCGTAATCGAAGACACTTAGAATAGCCTCGTTTTTTATTATACACAACACCACCTAAAAATTTAAAAAATATGAGGCAATTATTTTTAAAATATACATATAAATGCTAAAATATTAGGTAATAGCTAATTGGTGTAAATTGTTGATTAGAAACTTATGTACCTTCATCATGATTAGCAGAAGTTTCTTGATCAACCAATTCGAAGTCCTCATCATTTACATGATTGGTTTCGACCTCATGATCTATATTGTCATTATCAATATAATGATCAGCTCTCACATCATTATTTGCTAAAGAATCCCTATGACCAGCTCCAACATCATGATTGATATTGGCTATATCAACTGAATGACCAACTCTGGTACCATTGCTTGCCAAAGAATTAGCCTTATGAATAGAATGACCAGCTCTGATGCTATTGTTTGTCAAAGAATTTCTATGATCAGCTCCAACCTCATGATTTATATTGGCATTATCAACACAATGACCAGTTCTTGTACGGTTGTTTAACAGAGACATCCTTCCACCAATTGGAACATCATGATTTTTTCATTGACACATGTGGATGCTTCTCTTTTCTGATGTGTACTTCAGCATTTTTGCTGCTGAAAACAGATGATGCACCAACCTTTTTATTAGTTTTATTACTCAAATCAGCTTTAGAACTTCCAAGATCAGCATTAACTGAACCAAGATATCATCCTTTCATTCCCAAATCAGCATTAACAGAACCAAGATAACCTCCATTCATTCCCAAATCAGCATTAACTGAACCAAGATAGCCTCCATTCATTTGCAATCCTTTAATCATTCCTAGAAAGATAAATATTAAGACATAATCTTACAACTATAAGTACAAAATGATAATAGATAAATTATATGTCACCGTACCCGCCAATTTTCGTTTAATTACTCCATTGTTTGCATCATCAGTTTCTCATGCAGACAACAATTGTGAACGTCTTTTCAACATCCTAAAAATATAATGCATAACAAATATTAATAAAACAAAACTATAACTATAAAAATATAGTTAAATAATAATGGTTGTAGGGACTACCTGATATAAACATTATAAAACAGTTGTTGATTCGATTATTGAGAAAAAAAAAGTTTGCAGATTTTAAGAGAAATAGTATGCATATTAAAGGAAGAACAATGGTATTGATAATTAATAATAAATGAATAAAACTAAATTCTTATAATCCTACATCAAGATACAAAATATTAAAAACTACATAAGATAGATCACAATGATCTCAATCAAGTTGCTCATCATTTTTTCCATCGTAAAAAGTTACACCCTCCATATCTTCTCTAACCAAATCAGATCCATCAGAAACATCGATAAAAATAGATTCCCAATCATCTGCATGAGAATCTTCAGGTACGCATGTCCCATCCATGAAATTTTCAGTAAGCTTCTCATCCATGTCATAAGTATCACGTGGTGTCGTCTGCACGACAAAGCTCCACCCACGGTGATTGATGTCAGTCAGATAAAAGACTTGTTGTACTTGAGAGGCCAATACAAATGGATTTTCAATCAAGTCAATGAGTTTTAATTTGACGATTGTAAATTTAGTTTCATCTTTTTTGACGCCCTTGTTTGCATTCACCCAATCACCTTTGAACAGTACAACTTTTAGTTGCTCATAGTAACTAATCTCAAAATTCTCTCGGAGTACCCCATAGTAGGTAACTTGACCCAATTTAGGATTTTCATCCTTTAGAACTGGAAAAACTTTCTGTCTGGGCATTCACCATTATCCCACTATTCTGGGTTTTTTTACCATGTTCCCCCTCCTTGGTTCAAAATCTATATCCATTTGTTATATATCCATTGTATTTGTTCGCCATATTTTGTGGTCCCCGAGCCAGAGTTAGTATTTGATGGCAAATTTTTTGATTTGGCCTTCTCTTCAATTTGTATACATTATGAATGGAGTTATTAATACAATGCTCTAACAATATTAAATGAAATTAATTTTATAGACTTACATGCTTCTCAAACCAACCACTAAAAGTGTTCATATGAATATTACTGATTTCCCAATGTCTTGCACGCGGATTCATTTTCTTCACGTGGTGAATGTGTTCCCTGCTAACAAGTACATAAGTCATGTGTACATACATCTAACGGTGAGCATGCATATTTCTTAAAGATAAATGTGAATACTTTTTCCTATTCGATGCCCTTTGTGTGAAAATATAGACCACTCATCATCAGTAACAATATCGTCATCTTCAACATCATTTCTAGCCAATTTTGTGAACCTTGTCTCTACCCCAGAGAGATACCTTGAACAAAATGTTAAACATTCATCTGCCAGGTAACATTCTGCTATGGAAGCTTCTGGAGCAACTTTATTCCTCACATATTCTTTCAAAGTTTTCAAATATCTATAATGATAAATAGAATTTGACCTACCGACCAAAAAAGTATCTATAATGATAAATAGAATTTGTTTAAAATAAAAAAAAACATTTGATAAAATTTTAGTGAAACAAATAGTAAAAGCATACTACCTTTCCACTGGATACATCCAACGATAAAATTGTGGTCCATCTATCTTAGCTTCTCGTGGAAGATGAATGACCACGTGCTCCATTATGTCAAAAAATGAGGGCGGGAAAATCTTCTCCATGTTGCACAGAGTCACCACAATTCTAGATTCTAACTTTTCAATAGCATACGGATGTATCTCTTTTGAGCATATGTCTTTGAAAGATCTAGACAACTCAGTTATCACAGTTATGACGTTCTTGCTCGGCAACGCTACCCATAAAGCCAATGGTAGAAATTGTTGCATTAATATATGGTAGTCGTGACTCTTTAATGCCAACAATTTTCTTTCTTTGATGTGTAAATTTCGCGAGATATTGGAGGAATAACCATCTGGAACCCGTACAGACTTCAAAAACTTATAGAATAATTATTTTCCTCCTTTTTCAAAGTAAAACAAGAAGGTGGAATAATATTCTTACTTCCGTTCTTGATAATGTGCAGTCTAGGTCTTATTCCCATCTCTAAAAGTTCATAACGATATTTTTCATTATCCTTTGACTTGTCCATCCCAAGTAACGTGTGAATCAAACTCTCACATACATTCTTTTCAATATGAATTACACCAAGATTATGACGAATAAGGTTGTACTTCCAGTATGGCAACTCAAAGAAAATGCTTTGTTTTTCCAATTGTAAGGCATATTGTCTACATCTTTGGTTTGAACTAAAACTTGATTTCCAGACAACATCTTTGGAGCAGTTCTTAATTCTTCTTTTCCATCAAATGAGGACATAACCCTATGAAATTTATGATCCATCAAAAGGAACCTCCTGTGGCCCATGAAACATTGTTTCCTACTATGTGGTAGTCTAATAGACCATGTGTCCTTATTGTAAACAGGGCATGCATCATACCCACTACTTTTCCAACCAGATAAATAACCATAGGCAGGGAAGTCATTTATCATCCATAGTAAGGCGGAACGCAATTTGAATACAACTTTACGATCAGCATCGTAGGTATCAACACCAACTTCCCACAGTTCTTTCAACTCTTCAATCAGAGGTTGTAAGTAGATATCTATCTTCATTCCTGGTTGAGTTGGACCAGGAATAATCATAGAAAGGATAAAATTAGGTGTCTTCATGTATAACCATGGTGGCAAATTGTACGAAATCAATATGACAGGCCAAATATTATATGATTGACTCATCATGCCAAATGGATTAAATCCATCAGATGCTAAACCAAGATGCACATTATGAGAATCAGATGCTAAATCAGCATGCATGTTATCAAATGTCTTCCATGCAGGTGAATCTACTGGATGTCTTAAAACTCCATCCTTGGTGCGACTTTCATCGTGCCACCACATTAGTGGTGTGACTCTAGAGGGAATAAACAATCTCTTCAACCTAGGAATCAAGGGAAAGTAGCGCATAACTTTACAAGGAACTCTTTTCTTTTTAATTCCCATACTTTGTGCACCATCTACATCAATTTTAGTCTCTATATATCTAGAAACATGACAACGCGGGCATGAAGTATTATTTGCAAACTCCTTGTGATACAAAATGAAATCATTTATACAGGTATCAATTTTCTCATAGTCAAGACCAAGGTCCCTAATTATTTTCCTTACTTCATAGTATGAGCCAGGCAACGTGTCACCCCCATGAAGCAAATCCTTCAAAAGTTCGAGCAGCTCAGTAAATGATTTATTGCTCCAATGATTGCTACATTTTATATGGAACAACCTCACGACAGTATACAACTTAGAATACTTCTTATTTCTAGGATACAACTCTTGTGCAACAATCTCTAACAATTTGTAGAATTGCTCAGCTTCTTCATCGTCAACAAATACAAATGAATCATCGTCGTCGTTGTACATAGTTTCTCAACAGTTTTGGACACCATATGTATCGTGTAACATGTCTCTCATATCATCAAACGGCATGTTGTCTTGCATATAAGAATCTTCTGTGGCATCAGAAGAAGTCTCACCATGAAAAATCCAATCATTGTAGCTGCTGAAAAAACCATTCCATAACAGGTCCTCGATTGTCACATGACAGTTGTATCTTTGTGTATTTAGACACTTTTGACAAGGGCATAAGATGGTCTCATTCCTACTACATTTTTTGAAAGTGTCCCTATGAATTTGACTACCCCAGTTAAGTACTTTGTACTGGTCCTGTCTTCCTCAATTATCCAGCTTTTGTCGATCATACTTCCCTAGATAAACGTAAGTAAACACATCAATATAATCAATATATATGTAGAAATTATTAATCAAATGAAAAGATTTAAAAAATAATAATAATAAAGAAGGTAATAAAGTATACATAAATTTAACACAATGAAAAATTAAATATATAAATAAGTAGAAAATCAAAAAAGTATAATACTGATCATA
The DNA here is from genome assembly GCA_963693085.1 of Alisma plantago-aquatica. NCBI lineage: Eukaryota > Viridiplantae > Streptophyta > Magnoliopsida > Alismatales > Alismataceae > Alisma > Alisma plantago-aquatica. The sequence continues at coordinate 96,004,200 of OY856411.1, forward strand.
GTATACATAATACTTTGACAAGCCATGTATATATCTATGACGTATTGGTAATAAATATCAAAATAGTTTGTTGTCTTGTTGGACTATGATGATAATTGTGATGGTCGAACTCTATTCCTTCCATGCATTCTACTGTCAAGATGAACAAGGAAAACTTTGTTGACTCTACTACCATTATAAGGGTGAACATGGAAAACACCACACACCCATATATGCTGAATATGATATTTCTTGCTTGAGCATAATTGTTAACCATATGTTATAATTTTATGTCCTCACTAATATATTACTACAGGGCATTTAAAATTCTGGAAGTGGAGCATGTAGTTTCCAGATAGTTCCTACATATGCTTCTGATGTGAAATAGGTACAACACAAATGTGTTTGTTAGTAATCATGAAATTGACATATTTCTATAAATTAACAGATTTGATTTTCTGTTAGCCAACTATAGTCACCTACTCACTGTTGTGTTGTGATAGCATGCATATACTATGAAATTGATCATCCGAATTCCAAACTTAGTTACTTAGGTTATGTTACATACATGTATGTTTATCATGTGACCTATTCGACCAACAATAGTGTTGTATGATGATATAAACATGAGGCATGCTGGGCATCAAACTGCCTTTTCTCTATTTCTCTAAAGTATACCTTTGGTTGCACCTCTTCCATTTCTTGCACAACCCAATCCATAATTTCCAGCCCAACATCCAGTTGCAGTGTTATCCTTTCATTTGCTAAAAGTTCTAGGGGGAATACACCCTTCCATCCAACAAATTATTGTGCAACCTTATTGTATCTTGGCCTCGAGCACAACTAAACATGTAAAAAACCTTATTGTAGTTTCATTTTTCTTGTGCTTCTAGGCTATTTCCCTAAATTTATTAAGTAGACCCAAAAACCCAAAGCAGCCCTAAACACATTCAAAAGTATGGCATGGACATTAATAAAGGAAACAATTAATTTACTCATTGGAATGAAAAAAAATGAGAGACTGGCAAAAGAAATTAGAATTTGTCGAGGCATGTCCATGTCTAATCTCACAAAAATAGGGAGGTCCCACTTGTAATCTACCATGGGGTATGTAAATGAGGGAACCTTTTAAAGGAATTACCCTTTCATAATGAAAGTAAAGAAATCAATGTCCATGGTAAGGCATTTTACCATCAATGTCCAAAATACTATAATATGAAAGACAAGGATATCTATTCAATTATAAAGCCCAAAGGGAACCCAAAACATAAGTACATATTTTGTTGTATAAACTATATCAAGGAATATCAATGATAAATACCATGAGTTGTATCTGAAACATAGTGCTTTAACCTAATTAGGTCCAGAGTTCCATGTTCAAAACCCATTACATTGCAAGATTTTGGCTTACTAAGTGTGCGTTATAGAGCTAGTGCAACTCGAAATAATCTTATCCCCTTGACAAATGGTTCCCATTGGAACAACTGAGTATGATCATTTGGAGGAAAGAACTAACCTACTAGTGGTGGAATGGGACACTAGAAACACTTAAATGTGATTGGGATCCTACACTGCCATAATTACCAAATTCTAAAAGATTATTTCAAAGTGAGATTTGGAATTAGTAATTGTCTAACATTTGAGTTAAATGATGGCGTGACCACCCATCAAGAATCATCACACAAGTTAGGATCTCATCCAGCCTAGTCACTTGACTCAGCAACCGGCCTTAATGATAGAGACCTCAACACTTACCAAGGTTTAGAGCCACAAATACTTAAAGGAAAGACTATTTCAACCACATTAATGAGTATAAACACACAAGGTCACTATCCCCTATTAAAATGAAATATACCTCAACCAATGAGTAAGTAAATACAAAATAATAATGTCTCACTAGCCTCTATTAAGATGAAACACAAGATCATGATAAATGGAAATTAAATAAATTTGCAACAATAAATCTCTTATTATAATCACCCACAAGTAAGTAAATACAAAATAATAATGCAAAAATGCAATGAGGCTTGTCAAGTAGTACTTGGCTATTCTACGTAAAGATCATAGGCCACCACAGTCAGGGGAGGTGAAGCAAGACATGCCAAATACTCTAGAGTGCCCTTGAGTGTTTTTTACCAAACTGTAAAAATATAAAAACCTTACAAGTAATTTGTAAATGTAGTCAAAAGAAGTGAATTATGTATTCTCTCATCAGTTCAATGGCTTTAGTCATGCACCCTAGTGATTGTCTTCAAAGTTTATCAACAAACTGTACTATGGAACTACCTTATTCTTTGTGAATTTACATAAATATATACAGTTATAGACACATGTATATATTTTATTTGTGAACATAAGAAGCTCCATTATTCTTAGAAACAGGAAGAAACAAAGATCACCATGATATCCACTTCACATTGCTGATGCTACAAAATTTAGCATACAAAATTATATATTAAATTATTATACCATCCAATAATGATGAAATGAAATACAAGAAAATCATTAGAACTTTGATTTTCTAAAGTATATGAGGAGCATGTTGTCACATACAACAAATCATATAGAGCTTTGATGACATGAGAGCAATATGTAGAATAACAATATCCTTATCAACAGTCGGCGCATCACTCAACATACAACTAATGTGAGTTAGTACTTAGTAATTTACTATGTTGTTATATGTTTGTTGTAAGTTGAATATTATTGCAAAAGTGTGTAAACATGCGTTTATGGATTGTGCTACTAAAATTTCAGATCTTAATTCTTATATTTTGTCATCGAAATCCTTCATCAAAATCTCAAAAAAATAGGATTGATTCCTTACCTCCCAGTCCCACATGATTGACCCCCCCCCAACATACCCAATATAGAATTTTATTGCATAAAACATTCCATCTAGGTGTTGAGACCACACCTGTAAAATTTCATGATTTAATTCGTTCATTTAGGCGTTGATAAGTCCAGGATTGCATCTGTCGATATTTCCGTCGGTATACCTGTAAATATCTATTTCCACACCGTCGATAAGGCGTTGGTATCGGCATTTAATTCCTTGTGATGAAGTACCAACATGCATTCATTGGGAGCATGGCATTCAGTCCTCTTGATGTTCTCTTTCTCAGTCCTCCAGCTTTTTAGGGGTGGCTAGTTTACAAATGAGGATTATTGATTTGGTTTCAAAACCTCTACCCTAATGTATATTTATGATTTTATCTATAAGTAGCAACAACAATGCCCATTTTATTCAAAATGTCAACCATTTCCCTTGTATCAAAATTTTCAAGGATTTAATAGATCATGCACACCAATCCCTTATATTTTGTTAGGGGTGGGAGTCAAGAGGTAGTGTACTCACCCTACCTTCCTCTTGCTGGCACTAAGCAAAGGTAAATCATGCATGGAGATTAAAAAAATGGAAACTACTCACTAAGCTTGTTACTCTAGTAGGACGCAGAGCATAATTGCACCTCTTGTTTGTTTTGAAGTGCATCCTCTCCAGTGTGTTAGAAACTTAATTTTCATGATGATTGCACCTATTTTGATGTTGTGGCATTAATAAATCCAAGCATGTTCTATTATAGTTTGGCTTACAAATGCTTTATTGGAACAAACATTTCTATGACAATTTCTTAGAATCATGTATTTATGTATTGTGCTACCTATAACAAAATCAAACTTTAGTATTCTTGTCTTTGTTTTTTTGGCAAGATTAAAAGCATCACCTAGTTTTAATAAGAAGACATAAACTCTTATACCATGTAAGACACAATAAAATTACTTACTTCTAATTGTGGTGGCAAGTGACAACCAGGTGTGGAGAAATCCCATGGTTGGAAATAACACTTTAACTTATCATGATGTGTTTTGAATTTATTCTAGATGTTAATTAACTCAACCTTATCTACACCGTTGTTTCCATGCTCTTGGCGTTGGGGCCATTGAGTAGGTTTGGATACAAAGGGATAAAGGAATTGGTTGACAGTTCCTCACAAAGTGTAGTAGTCAAGAATAGTAGCTCATATTCAAGTTGAGAGTTGGTTTTTTTGAAAACACTATGTTCCTCTCAATTTATATTTTTACAAAAACACAAGTTCAAGTACCATATACATATTATAAATCAGAAAAAAGTGTCAAGATATGGTTGGGCAGTGTAAAATTTGTATTGTATAGTTTCCAAGAAGTATAATTACTATCTAGTGTGTGTCCACTTAGTCCCTACACTATTCTAAAGTGTTTTACTTCATCTTCTAAAATATATAATTGAAACAATGTTCAATAGGATGTACCACCCATTATTGCACACAACAGTTGGTTTCTGAACTACACCAGTTATGTTCTTTTGTACAACAAATTAGTCTGGTTGAGACACAACAGTCTGCACACTGGTTGTCACAAGTCAAGACTCTTTAATCTGGCTTCAAATGTGATACCCATATGCCTTTATCCTCCCCTGAAAATGGTGTTCTCAGAATTTTGATGGTGTTGAACCACCATTTTGTGATACGTTCGCCTAATACGCATGTATGCAACAAAATGGGTCTCAAAGGTTATTGGGTTTAAACATGGATACATAGATTTTGCATTATATTCTTAGTCGTCTACATCTAGATAATGACATACAATTATTATGCAGAGACAGAGTTATCTAGTATTCCTAAAACGTTCCATGAGTATGAAGAGAAAAATAACTAGGTGAAAATTATTGCCAAAGTAAAACACTTAGCTTAAGAATTTATACAGGGTGTTTGACAAACAAAAGAAATAGCATGGGATATAGATAAAAACTATGTCCTTACGTCCACTTAAGTGTGTACTATATCTAGTAATCACTCTATCATTTTATGATTGATAAGAAAGACAAGCTCTGGTCCCAATGAAAATATGGTTAGATACCGATTTAAACAATGGTAGTATTTCCATGATGAATATGTGCTCTCTTTATCCTATCAAGTTTACTTCTAGAAGCACATCCCATTAGGAGGGAAGAGGTACATATATACATCCAATGTAACTTGTGATGATTAATAAATTATCAAATGAACCTCAGGGGCCCTTGTCTTTCACCTATAGTGATTTTCTATGCAAGTATCACAACAGGCTTCCTAGGTCTGTTCTGATAAAGCAACAAAAAGCATACAAGTATTTTTGGAATGCGTGTTCTTAACATTTATGTGGATGGTCTCACCTTATGAAAATCAAAGTTACATCAACAATTTGGTTTATTAGCTACTAAGTTGCAGAAGAATGCATTATGAAGGTAACATATGAAGAAAATAAACTTAATATTTCTATAAACAAAACTTTTGTTTGGTAGTGATGGAAATAGGTGAGACAACTCTATGTTTATCAAACAGTCACAACTTATGCTACCATACACTCTAACAATGCAGGGGTTCCATTAAAAGCAACTTGTATAGTGGAACTAACAGAAGACAAATTGTCTTCATTTAGAAGTTGATCCACTGGGACCCATAGAAGATGATTTAAACCTATAATCTTTAATGTATGTTCTTCTTGAATGATCGTGGCAAGTAAGAAGCAAGCTTCACAATAAGAACACTAAGCAACCCACAAGATTATGTGTTCATCCTTCACAGCTGATCATGCAACAAATAGATAATTCAAAACCTAATAACATTGGGAAGTTATTATAATATGAGACCATGATGTTGTGTCAAATCTGCAAGGTAACCATAAAAATGGAACCAATTGGAAAGAAGGAATATTATAATATGAAAACCTTACATCCCCAGTTCAGCCCATTACAATACTGGAAAAGAGTGGTGGGTCTTGGACTGCTCATTATTATAATATGTGTTGGTTTATATTGGTTCCTACTGCACCCACTTATCTTTTGTGACAAGCTTTCATCTAGAAAGTGTTAGATTGTCCCATCAATAAAACCTGACATGCCCCTGTATTGGGTCTGCATAATGTGCTAAAAAATAACCATTGCCTACTATCCCTAGTCCAAATCCTCTAGCAGTGGTGATTGATGATGCTGGCGTGCCTAACAATTTCATAATAGAGCATATAAACAAGATACATGTATTCACTCCTCCACAGAAATATTCAAAATTGACTCCATGATCGATCAGAAAACAAAATACAATATGATCTCAGCAATAGAAGAAAAGGAATTGCAGTCATCTCAAACTTACAGAAATAGAGGTCTGAAGACCTTGGGAATTGTCTGCGACAATGGAGAGGCAGCAACCTTGGGAGGAGGTGGCGACTTTGGGAAGGGTCGACGATCTTGCAGAAGAGGCGAGCATTGGATGGGGGCAATGATCGCTTGAAGATGCGAACTATTCAGCGGGCAAAGCTGGACGACAAGTTCAGGATCCACGACGGTTTTAGGTCTTCATCCTGTCAATGCAAGGATTGGGATGTGCGGAAGCACTCAAGCGCGTGGACTGCGGGAGGCTCGCGCGATCGGGCGTGATAGTTAGTCAGATAGCGTGATCGGGGGCGGATCGAGTGTGTGGGAGAGAAGGAGATAGCGGGGAATAGAGAGAATGGGAAACTGGGATGCGTGGGTTTAATTGGATCCAATACATGCGCGCGGGAGAGGGGGTATTGTTTAGTAAATTTAGTTATAAAGTAGTGGTTACATCTAAAATAAAGATGAAAAATGCAGTTGAAGTTGATCAATCTTATTGGCTTCATTTATTTTATTTATATTTTTAAGAAATATAGCTAAAATTGGCTTTAACTACATATAGTATATATGTAATTAAATAAATTGTAGCCAATTCATGTATTTTTTGTAAGTGGCGACCAGATTTGTGGAGACCCTATTGTATATCTCGCGGTGGTCCTCATCTATAATTCATACCAGCATATTAAAGTTTTGGCACCCTCTGTTGCTATTTCCCCTACTCTAGTTGAACTCATGTCGTCATGTACCTTGTTGCTAGTCTGACTCTTAACCCTGACATTTAGTCCTCGGCTCTATTTACTTCCTTACCATGCTCCCTCTTCATGTTTCAACCCTCCGTAGCCTGGCACTTATTAACTCAAATCTACTGTGACGGGATGCTATTCCAAATATTGTTCCCGACCATCCCAGCTATTCATTTACCTCAAAACCTACCCTAACAGACACAATAAAGTGTTCTCAAGGCAGACATTAAATATAGCACGTCTGGAACGGCAACTCGCAAAAGCAAAATTGGTCCCAACAGTTACAATTAAGATCGATCCATGTTTTATGCTGGCGTGTCCCGCCCTCTCAATTGAGGTTTTGCTCGGTGAATTTAATCACGTTCCAGGCATTTATGTGCAAGAATGACTTTTTTTTTTTGGATCTGAATGGGCCGAAGCCCACCCCCTCTCCAAACTGGTGCCAGCGCCCGGATGACCGAATAGGTTGGTAAATACAGCTGACCCGAGCGGATTCGAACCAACGACCCTTCGTGAGGGGCGCACTGGCTTGACCGCTCGGGCTACGCTGACAAGAATGACTTGGCAAATAATTAGCCAGTCGGAGATCTGCAATTCCTTCTTGCCGACCGTTATGTTGCTCCACTAATGGCAGGACGAAGATGCTCATGAATGAATAAGCAATTGAAAACCCACTGGTGGTAGAATATGTTCAGACCTGGACAGTGGCGGAGCCAGCCCTATGACGAAGGAGGGGCACAAATAAATGTGATGCAAAGTATATATGTAGAATTTATATTGAGTGTCAAAATGTCACAATTGATCTATTTACTTAGATCTAGAGAGGAAAATAGATGGATCTTACATAAATGAAAAAAGAGTTTGAAGACTTAATTCATCACTTGGTGGAATACTTAATTTTAGATTTGTGTATATATATTATTGTGTATGTAGATTATAACATTTTAAGTACATTTATGATTCTTTTACATTTAAGATGAGTTTGAAATGGCAACCTGTATGGATTATTATATATTTTTAAGATCAAACAAGTAATTTCCTACTTGATAAGTTTGACTACTCAAGTAAATAAAAAGAAACATAAAGTTAAGAAAAATGAGTATATAAGTAGTACCACACGACAATTACTATTATTATTTAAAAATCAGAAAACAACACTATAGTAAATTACTATTAAATAAAGATACTTATAATGTTGTTAAACCTATTTATTAATTTTATCTAATAAATCAAGAAATGTTGTGACAATATATTGCCACTAAATTATTTAGATTGTCATTTCTATATTGCGTTGGAAATTAGGTAAATATAAAAGGTTTGTTGTCTTTGACATCATGATGAAATAATATATATAATTTAGAGGAACAATATTTGCACAACTTGCAAATAGAAGTATTAATTTTAAGAATTAATTTCACAAGATACATGATATTACATTATTTTAATAAATATTTATTGATGTATAAAAATTCAAAATAATACACACATTATAAATATATAATGTTATTAAATTTTTCATGACACCATGTACTACGAAGAATGTCATATTTCATTTGACATTATCTTTCCTAACATATATTACACTTGTAATAGAAAATAATCAGCATACAACCACACACATTACATATACACCTATAGACTATGTTGTTGCTATATTTGTTATAGATTTAGTTATTTATACATAATATAACACTGTTTGATATCCCATGGAGTATATTATTAATTATAGATATTAGTTTTTATTTTCCCATTTCCTATGTACTTGTTATATTTGTTACACATATAATTATTTATATATTATATAGAATATTTGGTATTCCATAAAGTATATACAAATTATTATAGATACTAGTTTATTTTTCCTCATTAACTATAGAACTATGTATTTGTTATATTTTTTATACATTTAATTATTTGTTTATGCATAATACAAAAATATTTGACATTTCATAAAGTATACTATTAGTTATAGATCATAAAGTATATTATTAATGATAGATATCAATTTCTTATTTAATTATTATAAAATTGGTGTAAACTAATAGTTAGCCAATTGACATTAATGTATGTATTTTTAGTATAGTTGTTAATATATTTAATAAAAAAACTTGTCAATTATGTAAAAATGAGATATATTTATAAAAATAAAGAAGCGTCATTTATTTTTATAAAAATCACCCTATTCAAATATATTTATGTTTGTAATTCTTACTTAAAATCGTATTAGTAATAATGTTATTTATAAAAGAAAGTTTACATAATTTGAAAATAGGTTAATAAGCATGTGAAGTAGATAAAGTATACAAATAAATATTAACTTTGATACCATGTTAAATATACAACATATATATATGTTTAAAAATTTTCAAAATTGGAGGGGGGGCACTTGCCCCTGCTTGCCCCCCCCCTCCCGCCGCCACTGGACCTGGAGCTCCCCGGGACTGCCGTTGTCTCAGGTGCTAGGACAACTCTCATTTATTTCATCCCGCTAATTTATTTCGTCCCTCTAATAGAAAGCAAAGAGCTGCCTTCAACGAAGGGAGTATGCTTTCTGCTTTACTCCGTAAAAGAAACAAAGCCTTCGCCTGAAAGGAAGCCAGTTTCAGGAAGCTAGCGGAACGCGGCGCTTGGTCTTACTCTTGTCTGCAGTGCAGGGATGGATGGATGGAATCTTTGATGCAATGATAACATGAAGGAGTCGCGACCTTGAAGTTGTGGGATGAATATTGATCTTTCTTTTTTTAATTGGATTAAAATTTGGTAACGCTCACGCTCTTAAAATTACCTTCGGCTCCTACCGTCTTCTCTTCTACTTCCTTTTTCCACTCCAATCAACAATCCATATGTGGCAGCCCGCAGATCGGTCCGCAGAAAAGGTTTGAGAAAAACTGATTTAAGGGGATAACATGGCCGAGATTAATTGAGTGGTTGGTAGATGTTATGTAATAGACAAATACTTTTATTTTACTTATAATTTTTGAACTATGATGAATTTTTTAATGAAACAAAAATTATTAGATTCCTTATGAAAAATATATTCCAACAAGACTAATGTTGATATATTTTTGAGAAAAAAATACAAAATAATATGTAGAGGTGATGTGATGAGAGAGAGAATTGTTTAGTTTATAATTTTTAAAATGTGTTAAATTTTTGAATAAAATAAAAACCATTAGATTTTTTATAAAAATGCATTCAAATGAAAAAAGGTTCAGAGAAAAAATAAGTTGTTGGCCAAATATCAAAAGAAGAACAATTAACAAATTTACAGATGAATTAGCGGCCAATGGTTAATTGACACCTAAAGATGGTTAATTGATGCCCAAAAAGGGTTCATTGACACCCAAAATTATAAAAATAGAGTATACAAAAATATTATATGTGTTAAATCACGGTTAAGATAATTGACCACTAAAAACAACATAATGACACTCAAATAAGTTTGTTTAACACCCAAGAATAACTTAGTGATGTCCAAATATGGTTGTACCAATTAAATAGGATGTAAGAGCACTGCATACCTAACAACAACTTAATGACGTCCACAAATGATTGTTCGACGGCCAAACACTTATCAAATCCACAGATGAATTGGCGCCCAATTATTAATTGACACTCGGTGATGATTCATTGACGTCTAGAAATGATTCATCGATACCCATAAGTATATAAATGGGACCAAGTAAATATTATACACGTTAAATAACTGCTAAGGTAATTGATAATAAAAACATCATAATGATGTTCAAATAAGTTTTTTTGATACCCAAGAACAACTTAATGGTGCAAGTATGGTTGTACACATTAAATAGGGTGTAAGTATACTTCACACCCAACAACTTAATGACGTTCAGAAATAACTAATTGACACCTGAAGATAGTTCATTGATGCTAAAAAATTGTTCATTGACACCTAAAATTATAAAATGGTTCTCAAGTAAACATTATATGTGTTAAATCACGACCAAGGATAATTGACAACTAAAAACAACGTAATGACGCCTAAAAAGGTTTGTTTGACAACCAAGAACATCTTAATGGATCCCAAATATTATTATACACATTACAAAAGGTGTTAGGAGACTTCACACCCAACAACAACTTAATTGACACCAAGAATAACATAATGGCACCCAAATATAAAACTGTATGATGATAAAAAATAAATTGTTTGATGATCAAACACATTCTTATCATATCCACACATGAAATAGCACCTAACGGTTAATTGACACAATTTTTGGGTGCTATTTAGCTCTTTTAGACACTTTTTAGTCATTTTAGGAGCTTTTCAGCTATTTCTAGGCGCATATTCATCTTATTCAAAAATTTTGTTTCTGGACATGTAACATCCCAAAATTTAAAGAGCAATTTAAAACTTAGAGTGTAGTTTTTCTTAAATAGGAATAGTTGAGGGACTTAATGAAAAGATACCATGAAATGAAGTTTCTTAAAGGATAATGAAATAAGAAAATAAAGTGAGACTTAAAAATAGACTTTTTCTTTCATATGTGCATTAAGTGTTACAATGAACTCAAAATTATAATTGTTGGTTTTCCTTTTCTCTCTCCTATTCTTAAAAATATTTAAAAGAGATGAAAGGTAAGAGTAAGGAGAAGGGAATTATAAATATAGGATTTTGATGTCTAGAATAAGAAGTATTCCTTTTTTTAGAACTTTTAAGATATCACTACTACAGAAATGGCTTATAACGTCACTTTTAATGGTGTCGGTTGTAATAATACACCGACACCTAAACCATACAGTTTCGGTGTACATATATATCTATGCATCTAGGTTTGTGTTTAATATGGATAATACAAATTCCTTTAAGAAGAAAATTTGAAAAATGGATGCAATATTAAGCAGAAAAGATAGCAAAATAAAGAAATTTTTGTCATTTACAATCCAAAACAAGCCACATTCATACATTTTGATGCCACATAAATCAAAGAAGTGAAATGGATGCAATATTACAAATTTTTGGGCAAGGGTCGAGATTTGTGGCATGAAGTGGCACAAATGTATTGGTTTTAGAGATTAGGTTTAGGGTTGTTGTCAAGTGGATGCAAGATTAAGATTTTGATCAATATTATGCTTTAATATGTGTTTCTAAAACATACACAACTTAGGAATGCAGGGCACATACCTTCTTAGATGGCACCAAAGAGGTGACGACAATCAAATAGGAGATGATGGTGATGGTGACAATGGTGGCGAGCTCCAGTGTGATGATGGTTAGCTCTATCAGTGGCGGAAAGCTCCAGCAACGGTGGCGGCGATCTCCAATGGAGGCAACGACAAGCTCCAATAGCTCCGACAGTGATGAGGATCTCTAGTGGTTGTGGTGGTGAGTAAATTAGGGATAATGGTGAGCACACAACAACTCATGCATAGGACAAGTAGCAAGAACAATGGCAGAAATAGGAATTGCCAAAGCTAGGTTGGGCAAAGAATGAAATAAAGAATGCAGGAAGGGGAAGAAATTTTGTGGGACTTTTGTGTGACATAATTGTCAGTTATACCAAAAACCAACATCCACAGATTTAGTTCTCAATTTTTAGAGAAAACACGATGATTAACTCCTAAACAAAACAAAAAATAGACACTAGTTTAGGGAAATAGTCTTTGGTTACATCTTTAAAAACTGATTACTAAGTACAAATCTAAACAAAAAAATTTACCCTTGGGTTAGGGGTATAGTCATCGAATAAACATCTACCTGGGAAGGAAATATTTTTGCAGGGACAAGGCGTGTAAACACCTAGTTACCGTTTTCATCTTAAAAAGTGGCTCTATAGACCCATCCCCCCAAAAAAACTTGTCTCTCCAAGGGGGATTATTTGTCGGTCATGTGGTATAGCTGACAAATAATGAGGGGATAAATTTTTCCACGGGGACATGTCGCGAAACATGTGTCGTCAATTATATGAAAAACTGACACTGGACTAAAAAATTTGGAGGAATTCTTTTCCCTGAAAAGTTGTATTTCGCTGGCAATTTTAGACTCCAATTTCTATGAAAAGAAACCGACATTAAAGTAAAAGCAATACCCAGGTATTTTCTAAATCGATAGGACTTTACATATGGTTACAGTTAGATTTAATGATTGATGTTGTTGGGCTTTGGCATTGGTTTTTTTCTTCAAAAGTGATGTTATATGTCATTTCTGTACTAATGCCATGTTTTCACATTATGTGGTTCACTGCCATATAGGTGGCGATATACATCATCATACCATTACAAGATGCAAGTCCTTCTTACATTAAATATAGGATATCATCTGAATTAGGGCACAACTCCTTGTCCAAGGTCATAACACCATTCACATTGTTTCCTACAAGAACATCGTTATCTTTCCATGTCTCATCCAAGCTCATCAACCATCACCACCGATGTGACACATAAGATCAATATAAAATTATTCATGAGCTATGGTCTTCATAAGATAACAAATTATAGTTAGAACAACATAAAGAAAAAGTACCCCATTATCATGCTAATCACTCAAGAAAAGTAACAATTATCATCACTTAGATTAGAGTAAGGCTCAACAAGATAGATGAATTAGGGTTTCAAAACAAAAAATTAGATTTAAACCCCAATTCTTATCATCTCCATTAGCCATGGAAGCAATTAGATCAACGTCACCATTGACTATAAATCATGAATACATCATGACTACATAGGTCAGCAACCTTCATCGACCAATTGGATTAGGGTTGTCATTGACTGCTGAAAACTAGGTCACCCCAACTTAATCGACCGCTGAGTTTACCATCTCCATCGATCGTTGAAGGTTAACCCTCTTTATTGATCATAAAGGTTAGCTGACATCATCGACCGCTGAAAACACATGCATTGGTTACCAAAGAAGAATTAGGGTTTCACTATCTTCATCTACCGTTGAAGGTCAACCATCTTCAATAATCAAAAAGGTGAAAACTCAGTGAATTAAGAGGATTATAACTCATTGACAACATTAAAAAAACAACTCTTGGCAACCAAACAAGGTCAAATTCCTTGGCGACCGATCATGAGAGGAAAAAACTTGTCGACCATGGTGAAAACTAAAAATCATCAATCATAAGGTGTCAAATAGGTTGGTCATCATCAAGAAACCAAAAAGTCATCAAGGTGTAAATCACAAGAAGAAGATCAACTCAAAACTCTAAATAATGACCATCGTGAAAGAAAGAAAAACCATGTTTTGTGAGAGAAAAACACCCACATTTTCACAAACATGCATGCATCAAAACTTCCATCACCAAAGGAGGATTTGTGCATAGAGATTAGTGTTTATCCAAGGAGAGTTATCTACACAAGATCACCAAGTACACACAAAACCTAGATCGCAAATACTACCATTCTACTTATAACCATAATTTAGAGCAAGATTATGTACATGCGAGGCAGAAGTAAGCAATAACAGTGGATAAAGTTATATAACTAGCCTTAGAGTTGATGTTGATACTGCAGACAACAAGGTTTCTTATTAAGAAAGGAAGGAACCCTAGGTTAAGTACTCCTCTCAGATAAGCTTACTCCACCTCCAAGAAAGAAGCAACCCTAGGTCAAGGAAGTAAGAAAGAGAGAAAAACCCTAGGTATAATGGAAATGAAGAGATGTTCTTCAAGCTCACTCAAGCACTAACATGGAACACCATGGATTAGGTCATGAAGATAAAGAAGAAGGGTAGGGAAGTAGGCAAAAAATTAGGTAACAACGAAGATTTCATTCACCACGACCAAGAAAACAAGCAAGGATGCACCAAATGATCACAAGGAGGGTAGCTCCAAACCCTAGATCCACATGCAAGGTAGATTCCCACCTTATTCAACTTTGAGCTATTTTTTCACCACTAATCAAGAGGGGCAAAGATCCAAGGGCAACCAAAAAATAAGAGAGAGAGAAGACTAGGCTCGTAAAGAGTTTATTTGCATGCAAGGAAAGTGGTTTATGCTACTCAAGATTGGAGAGAGGGAAGGGAAATTAGGTGTCATGCTAAACATGCCATGTATCTAAGAGATATCATCCATGAAAGCACGATACTAACACATGCAACTATGGCGACCCCACCAAGAAAAATCATCGACCACTTGGTCTAGAAAAGCAAACGGTCGCTGAAGATAAGAGGTCATCAGCCAAAGAGATCAGGAAAAATAAATTATCACTGACCCTAGGTGATCTTGGTGACTGATGCTGAATGAGGAACCTCATCGACCACTAACCCTAGGGAGCACAAGGGAGCATCATTGGCCATAGAGACTAGAGGTCACACAAAACATCATCAACCACCAAAGACAAGGTGATCATCAGTCAAACACACTTCAAGGTCAACCATCGACTTAGGGCATCCATTCAAAACCTAAATCTCATCATGAGGTGTCACCACTCAAACTAAGGTGTGACAAGGTGCAAAAAAGCACATCCTTATCAAACATGATGTCAAAACATGTGTGGAACAACAAGCACATGACGAATTGTAAGAAAAACACTAGACATGGGTAATTTTCAATTAGGTCCAAAATAAGAACATATATGCATAACTAGCTCAAACATCATAAAAATTGAACAAAACTCCAAACATAAACTTGTCACATGATATCAAAGCTCATCACATGCTTAACCAATAAGCAAGGTCAGGGGTCTTACAACTATAAACCCCTACGTGACTCCCAATGGCATGCTAAATGAGATTACACAAAATCAAACCAGCAATCAACAGATAAATAACCACAACCAGAAAAGAGGATAAATTAAAACTGATTAAAACATTACCATCATGTTTAGAAAACATTACATAAAGGTCCAACATCATGTATTACATCACATACCATATCAGGTATATACATATATGTTCAGTGTTCTCATCCACCACATGTATACTAAAGATCATGTTCTTCATATCATATACAACAAAGGAATATTTCCAATAACCAAGTGTTGATCTACATCATCTAGAAAACATATCCCTTCCTAAACCTGAGAGTACATGGCTACTCTCCAAGTTGCTCCTCTTCAACACCATGATCCTAACCACGTCGCTGATGACCACCTAAAAAGATGTGGTGACCCAAAAGGTGAGACCCATATAATAATGAGAGATATAACTCCCAACCAATGGTTATTGATTACAACAAGTATCATAATTAAATAGGATGAGAACATTTGGCTAAATGAGCATGTTAGACAGATTAAGTAGATTATGCAAATTAAACAAATTAAGAAGATTAAGTAACTAAAGAAGGTTAAGCTACTAAATAGACACAACTATCACTTTTATGTAGTTGATTTCTATTACCACATTATCTCACAATCAAATAATATATGGAGTAAGGCAAGGGTTAGCATCCAATGTGAAGTGTGTTTAACCCTAAATAGATATACTATATGGTTGGATTACATCTTTTTTAAGCCTTGGGGAATTTAAATTATACCACTTAAATTCCAACTGACTACTGCTAAGTTGAAATAGATTCCATACAAGAATGAGGAGAGTCAGATTCCTAATATCTTCTCTTCCCTTAGTCAGTTCGAGTCCTCCACAATGACACATAAGGTCAAGCTACAAAACAGCCTAGTCCGCCTTGGTATAAGGTCAAGACATTAGTGTACCAGGATATAAAAACCCAAACATCTAAGGTACAACCACATCTATCCTCAATCACATCATATATGTAAATCTATGAGATGCAACCACACTCATTCTTGTCACAACAATCCTCAAATCCTTGGAATCAAGATGTTAAGGGGCACACATTCACTTGTACCTCACATACTCAACAATATGCACTTTGAGATTCCCTTATGAATTACTCATTTCACCATCCAGCAAATCTTGATACCAGAATGGATCTATGGCATAAGGAAACTACATTATTAGGGTTTCAATTGTTTAGTTAATGCCAATTGGGTATGCTTTAACTACATCAATAAAGTTATGTGCAAACCCTAAAAGAAATCTAAGAAAACATGGATAGATTACAACCTCAAAATACATAAAACATATAAGGTATAAAGTTTTCACATCACCTCATGGTACTATTTCATAGTCACGCATGAGACCACACTCATCATCATATCATGTCGGGATTCTAATCCCTTGTCACATCAAATAGAGGATATCACCTCAATCAGGGCACAAAGCCATGTCCAAGGTCATAAGACCATTCACCTCATTCCCTACAAGAACATCATTATCTTTCCATGCCTCGTCAAGGCTCAACAACCATCACCATATCTATGACACTTAAAGTTCAGCTTAATTACAAATAAGAGTTATGATGTTCATACAACATCGATTTAGGGTTACATCATTGTAGAGAGAGAAAGTACTCCATAATCATACTAATCATTTGAAGGAAGATAAAGATTATCTCCGTGTACTTCAATAAGGGTTAGGTTCAACAAGGAAACTAAATTAGGGTTTCCAAATGAACAATTAATTGTAAATCCTAATTTGTTATCATTTCCAACAATCATGGAAGTTAGTAGGTCAAGTATCACCATCTACTATAGGAAATGCGTGTGTGACAACCATGTGAGCCAGAAAGTTTCATTGACCACCAAGATTGGAGGTGTTTTCAATCGAAGAGATTAGGTCCAACCCCTTCATTGACCGTTTAAGGTTGGTTACTTTAGTCACCTCTATGGTCAACCACTTTAGTAACCACTAGGTTCAACCAAGATCATCAATTAAAGAATATAAGGACTTGGCCACTAAAGACAATATCAGCACTGTTGACTGATGAGAATCACACCATTTCATAGACCAAAGAGGATCTTGAAACCATTGGTGAATAAAGAGAAGAGTGCATACACATTGACCGCATGAGGTGTCAACATCTTAGATACCATGATATATTCAAAACTTGGTGACCAAACTAGGGTAGTACTTAGCGACCATCAAGAGTTTAAAACCTCATTGACCACTAAGAGGGTGAAATGTTGGTGATCACTTAAGAATTCAAAACATGTTGTATCATGAAACCATTCTTACACCAATCCCAATCCCACTACCTAGACGGTGGTAAAAGAATTGAAGCGCCCCTCCCTGAGTGGCCTAATAGGATCTCACACAGTGGCATATACAATAAGAAATAATAACTCATAAATAGGGGATTTAAAGAACCAACTAACCCAAATGAAAGATATTACAGATTTATCCTTGCCGTCAAAGTATATTGAGTGTAGAAGCAATCTAGTCAATGTTCAATTTGTTTTCCCAAAATAAAGAAAATTAAGACAATCATGAAATTGCACGGTACAATATCAAAAATAAGTAAAACAATTTATAACAAAATAGTACACTTGGTAGAACTTATATTCAAGAAGTACAACAAACAATTTTCCAAAATTAGTATTTATTCAACAAGATGTTTATTTCAAACAATTCAATTTTTATGGCGAGTTCCCATTATGTTGATTCGAGAAGCATTCCTATATATTTTGTGTGGCTCCATCAGCCCAATGCGATGGGGGAGGTCACCAGGCTCCTCTCAATATGAGGTACGAGGTCAATGTACAAGTTCCACCCTTTGAATGAGGAGGTCAATTGCACTCAATATCAACATTATCATCATCAATATATGGGCAATCATAATGGTTAATATCATTTATGTTTTTAGGTTTGTCTCAAAATATAATATAGGAAAAATTGAAGACTAATCAATACAGAACAATATCTAAACCAAGTATATAGCCAAGTATACTATCAAGAGATACATAAAAGGTATCTTCAATACAACCAATGCAGAGATATAATAGCGTGCCTTTCATCGAAGATTTAGAGTACAAATCTCAACAAGTCATAGGTCAACCCTTCGAGTTAGATCCTAAATCAACAATATTTGGATCAAGGGTCAAGATCATGATATTTGAAGATCATGTTTCAATATTTGAGATTAGGGTCACACTTTTCCTATGCCAACCTTAGGGTTAGGTCATCCACTTATAATAAGTAATATTTCAAGATTTCCAATCATACTTTAAAGTGTCAAATATATGTTCAAGTGTGAATGACTTACCTAGGTTTTCCAGGATCATACGTGTTAACCCTAATTTTATAATCATTATCCAAATCCTTATAATCATGATGATGAATTAGCATCATTGGTGTTCAATACTAGATCAAGTTCCAATTGATATACAAGTAAAGTCATAGATTAAATATTAGGTCGAAAGATCAAGGGTTTTACAAGATCAAGATTTGTCATCATAATATTAAGGTTAATCCTTATTTCAAGATGCATGATTCATATTATAAGGTAGATGAGTCATAAGATCAGACCTAAATTCTTATTCAATCCAGTTTGGTTTCAAGTTGATCATTAGAGTCAGATATTAGGGTTTCAAAGAATTAAACACCATTATTGAATCTTTAGACAAATTATATAATCAAGAGATAAAATCGAGGGATACTAGTAAAATTCATAAGGAATTAGGGTCCACAAGTATTCTAATTAAATTCCTTGGGTTTTTCTGATCAAGGTTGACTATTTACTCATAATTTTTGGAGTAAGGAATTAAGAGTTCTCATTTTTGTAAGATATGATCATTTAATTGAATTTTGAGTAGAGAGGACAAAAATACTCGAAAAGAGGACAATTAAGGAAAAATACAAGCCATTTGATTCTTGGTCATCTTTGACCATAGTGGAAAATTGGTAGCTGAGGGGTGCCGATCTCTTGGGCAGTTGAGAAAAGGAGGAGGAAGAGGAGCTGAGCATGGCGGGGTTAGGGCCATTCGATCTCAGTTACAATTTGACCAATGCGGGGATCCTACGACACCTGGGAGGCTCTTCCAGCTGACCATCCCGCTTGTGCCCTACCTGTTGGGTTTTAGGAGAGACAGAGAAGGCAGTGGAAACAAATAAAATTCTCTCCCAAAGGAAGGAATCGCGTCAACGTATATACAATAGGAAGGATGGTTTGTAGAGGCGTACCTTGTCCTGAGGATTTCTCGATGACATTACCTCGCGGCTTGTGCAGTTTTCACCTCTAGTCTTGGATGATGTCTGTGCATCTCCTAGTCTCACCGGGACTATCGGGATTGGCAGCTTTCCTCCGAGCGGTAGAAGTCTCCCGCCTCTGAAGTAGTCTACATGGACCACCTGGAACTCCGATCTCCTTGTCCCACAAGGAATCAGAAGGAGTCGCACCCTCCTGTTGGCGTACTAGTCACCAACACACTCTCCAGTAACCAGTTGCTTTTCTGTAGTTGTCTTTCCCTTGATGTGCCTCCCTTATCGGGTAGCACTTTCTCAGGCTCTCTCGGTTACCAAAACCAGAGAGAACGATAACTTTGTAGAGCAACTGGTGTTCTGAGTTGTTGTTTTTGAGAAGCCCCCACTACCCCTATATATATAGGAGGGTCATGGGATAGGGTTCTCTACCCCAGGAAATGCGGGATTAAACATGAGTAGAAGGGTTTGAGATTTTCCACAAAATAACCAACTGCGCCACCTGAACCAATCGTTTCAAGCATGAAATCATCAATTGGGGAGCTGAGTCGATTGGTTCACCACCTGAACTGATCGTTTAAGGTACCTGAGCCGATTGGTTCACTGTTGAGTCGATTAGTTCGTGGTCCTAGTCCAACTCAAATTGACTTT
The DNA here is from genome assembly GCA_963693085.1 of Alisma plantago-aquatica. Taxonomy (NCBI): domain Eukaryota; kingdom Viridiplantae; phylum Streptophyta; class Magnoliopsida; order Alismatales; family Alismataceae; genus Alisma; species Alisma plantago-aquatica. The sequence goes on from OY856411.1 coordinate 96,024,703, forward strand.
CCTCTTTGTTTCCAATTAATCAAATATTAATCCTTGTCCAAATCGAATTTGTGCAAGTGAAACAAATTGTATTTGCAAAATACTTTTCTGACTTTCCAAACGATCTCGGTTGGACCAGTTGAGCTGATCAGTTCAACCCTTGAACCGGTTGGTTCATCCTATCTTGAGCCGATCGGTTCATCACATGAGCCGATTCGGTTCACCAACCTGATTCGATCGGTTCATCTCATGAGCCGATCGGTTGGGGCAGCAGACTGTGCAAATTAGTCAATTGCAATTTCAATTAATCTGATACTCTAATCAATCAGTCCAACACCTTGAACACTATGATTTTGAGCTATCAATTGATTAAGTGTTTAATTGAAATACTAAACACCTTTAGTAATCAATCTAAGCATCGTTTGTGGATAACCACCTCTTCCAAATTAAATCCTATGTGTGTGACCCTATAGGTCGATTTCACGTTGACAGTGAAAGTCCATAACACTTATGACTTCATAAGCAAAGAGCGGTGCCTAGTCACACATCAGTGCTACCCAAGAGAAATAGAAAGTGGGAGAACAACTTTCAATCCTACAATCCGTGAATGGTGTTACAACGAATGTATAATTCCTTTTTCACTGACATCCCGAATGAACTCAAGGCATGGAACAATCATCTTGTCAATGTTCATTCACTTTCTTGATCTCAGAGTAAATTGGAGGAGATGTGTATGACACAAATATCACATACTGATTCAAACATGCATGCACACCTATCTCAATCCTACTCATCAAGTGGCCATGGATATCAAACTCCCTCAGGAGGGACAAATCTCATATTTATCACTCACCCCTCAAAAGCCCCAAGTGTCAAATCCACCCAATCATCACCTTTATAACAACCCATGTTTTAGGATTGTGTTTGATGATGTCAAAGTGTACCCAACGACATGTGTTGAGTGTAGTGATTTTAGGTCAAAGAATCACATTCACCACCATCAATGTGAGAAATGACTGTGACTACCATGTCATGGTTCCATGTGTCAAACTCACTGTGGGTCTGTCCGGTACACTTGTTCTCTAACAAGTACCTATGTGTTTGGTTTGATATCTCCATATCATGACTAATGAGATTCTGTCATCAACCAACACCACAATCTAGTCTTGTGTGTCATTGTTGTCTATCTACCTTCCACAATGACATCCGACTAGGGACATAATAAGAATGTACAAACTCTTAGCATCCATATGATCTCATCATCTAAGTCCTCAACCTGAAACCATATGTCATTGAGTATTGTCATTCTCTAGCCATTCAATTTGTTCTATCATTATCTCATATGACAGAACTAGAAAGAATTGGAAGCTTGCCTTTGATCTTTATCAAATCAATCTTAATGTATCCCGCCAATCATCCCATGATCGGCTCTCAGGGCATACATACCAATAGACTTCCACTTGCACTGTGAGCCAATCACCCTTGAATCATATTCATATCGATCTTCAAACATGTCCCACATGTTACTGTTCTCTAGTGCTAACATAGTGAGTTATGACAACACTTTGCCAAAGTCGGTGTTAACTTCTTGTCTCTCATCTCTTCACTGTACGTCACACGTATGAGATGGAGTTGTTGTAATATGTGATCTAGTATTACTTTGCTAACCTTTAGCCACATTGCATGACCAAGTGCTCCTAACTTGTCATCAATTACCGGAATAACTATAAGTTCATCTCAATGAACTCCTAGATCCATATAGTATCCACTGATGTTCTCTAACACACAGATACTCGAAATTTCCTTTTAAAACAACTTTATTGGAACGTTTCCATTTATCAACAAACATTCACTTTTATATATCCCATATATATTGCGATTAATTTTCTATCCTTTTTGGAAGTTTGCATTAGTGTAACTCTTTACAGTGAACCCTTCCTTATTTCCATAGAACTAGTACTTCTCAAGTACTTATCAAGTTCTTATGGTAATACAATAACCCTTACTGGAAATAGACAGACATCCACTCGTCATGTCCCACATACGAGTTATCAGGATGAGCACATCATATTGTCATGTCCTACATACAAGATCAATGCCTTTTATTCTTTCCTTGTCCATACATGCAAGATAATGGGATAATTACATACATGATAGATCCATATCTATTCTAAGTGTTCCCATTTCTCAAAAGATTTGGACACTTGGCTCTAGGATATTAACTCCATGTAACATGGATAAGTTTTCTCCCACTGAATCTATGCACCCTGAACCCTTCAGTATAGATTTCCAATGTATGTTATCTCTTTTCAGGTCAAGAGGTTTTCGAGAACTATGTCTATAGAACTCTATTCCTATCACATAGGAAACTTCTCTATCTTCCTTAAAGTTAATTACCACTTTGGATTTCCATTCAAGAACATTTCCATTTCACATCAACATGTGGAATGTGAATACACTCCCATTAAATCACAGATCCCTTCTTTTTCTTTGATATATCAGTCAAACCCTTTGACTATATTATCAAAGTAAAGATCCCTCTCTGAGTTGCTTGTACTCAATCAATCACATTGATTAGTCCATTGTAACTTATAGACTTTATTTGCATTAATAGATTCATAAACCTTATAGGTTGTGTCAAATACAAATCCTTGTTTTATTCCTTACAGGAATGTAGTTTTAGTATCTATATGCCAAATCTCTTAGTCATTAAGTTGCAATCAACAAGCATCATCCTTCTCAAAATGTTATCCATGTGTCTTAACACTTAAGACTCATTTGCACTTATGGGTTTTATCCCAATGGGTGCTACTATCAAGGTCATACCTTATGGTTCACATGGAAGTCATTTAGGATGTAATGGCCATAAACCATAACTCAGAATTCGGTTCCTCATATTCATCTAGATAGTTGACTAATCACATGACCAAATCATCACATGGATAATAGAGGTGTATCTGTCAAGGATATAAGAATTCACAACCCTTTGTGATTCTTAATGTCCTTTATTAGTGTGGAGTATTCTTTATTTAAGAAGAAATTAGTTATTTGATAATCATCCTCTAACTCCTTAGAGTATGACTCCTTGTTGATTTAGACATCACCATGCCTTAATCATGAGCTTGCTATGATACACTATCATAATCACTCACAAAGTTCTCAAACATTTGGTTCAAGTATTTTATTCATTGATCTCATCAAGAATAAACACTTTACCAAATTCATACTCCATCTATGATATTCTTGAACACTTCAGGATATTCATATTAGTATTTCTTTAAACACCATTTGAAGTATTAGCATTTGCTCCAATAGGTATGTAAATACATCACATGTATTATACCTAATAGGATAATCATTCTCCCACTACCTTAGTGAAGATTGAGTAATCATGTCTAAGAGATTCATGTCTCTTACTGGTTCTCTAACAAAAAGAGTCTAGCTTATCCATCGTATGGAAACTAGAAATGAATTTCGTATGATTTATGCTAATTTGATTGTTTGAGTTATCAATAACTTTTAGGTATCATTTTATCTTATGCATACCAAGTACCACAAGATAAATAAGGAATTTCCACAAAGATTGAAACATCAAATTTATTAATTGCTATCACTGTCATACAATATGCAAAAATTAAGGTGTTTCTATCCATTGGAAAAAATGAAATAGCAGTTCATAACTCTATTACATGCCTTCATGGCTAAAATTAAACTAAAGTACTCCTATCCATGGCGGCAACACTTGCCCCATGTATTGGGTGCTTTACACTTTATATCTTGATATCATATACCTAAAAAGTATTACAAGTTTATTTCATGACACCTTCATGTGGATACGTCTGTCGCCTCCTTCTTCTTTAGTTCTTCCAGATAGAGTGGACAATTCCTTTTCCAATGTCCTAGATTTTGACAATGGTGGCAATTGCCTCTCTTGGTCACGCCTCCCTTGGCCTTTAGAGTTGAAGACGACTTAGGCTGCCGGCTAGCATCAGAACCTTTCTTAGCCTTTCCCTTGTCCTTACGCTTGGACTTTCCTTTCTTATCGTTGATCACCATCACAGATTTAGGCTTGTCTTTCTTCATTTGTGCCTCAGTTGTCCTCAACATGCCCAACAACTCTATCAATGACTTGTCAAAATTGTTCATGTTGTAGTTCATCACAAATTAACTGTAGGATTCTGTAAACGATTGTAGTATCACGTCAATAGCCAACTCTTAGCTCAGGGGAAATCCTAGTCTCATCAAGTTCTCCACATACCAAATCATCTTGAGCGTGTGAGGACCAACTGGATCTCCTTCTGTCATGACACACTTGAACAACGCCCTGGAGACATCATATCTCTCTTACTGTGCTTGATCTTCATACATGTTCTTGAGATGTTGAATCATCTCAATGACGCCCATGTTCTCATGTTCTCTCTACAACTCATGGTTCATGGAGCACAACATCAAACACATTGCATCAATGGCATCATCAAAATGCTTCTTATAAGCATCCCTTTCTGCCTTTGGTGCAGTAGGAGCATGTTCCTATGCAATTGGAGTATCCAGGACATAGAGCTTTCTCTCTTGAGTGAGAACAATTCTCAATGTCCTAAACCAGTCATGGAAGTTAGTGCCATTCAACTTGTCCTTTTCAATGACTGGTCGCAATATAAAGTGATTATTGTTTGTTGTCATTTGTACTACAAAAGGAAATATATGCAATTTAGTCCAAAACTCAAATTTGACTTATTTTTATTGATTTGAAAGGTTTATGATATAATTAGGACATTAATTAATTATCGCTCCCACTATTTTTGTTCAAATATATAACCCTCACCATCAATTTGGAAGATTGGAACGTACAATCTTCTAGTGGGTCAAGATCCTGAAATCCTCTAAGTCATGGACCAACTAGGGCTGTCACCCACAACTTAGATCTTCCAGGTAGGCAACTTTTACCAATTGCATCATATGCAACTCTTAAAAGATGTCATATACAACTCCTTGCAATGATCACCTCCATGCCTCAAGGTGCTAGATCCTATCTAGGTCACCTTGTTAAGTCTGACCCAAAGCTAACACGATGAATATGCACCCTGCTAGGGCAGACCCACATATCCATCCTTCACGCTTCCACGAGATAGATGGTGCACCATGCTAGGTAGGAAAGAAATCTCGAGTTATCTCAAGTTACATCAGGAATAAGGAGGTAGGGGATCAGTGCGCAGACCGAGATGCAAACAACCACATACAACCAAGTACACATACATAGGGTTTATTGGCCATAACCACGCTATACATCCACCACAAAACTCATTTAAGGGTGACGCGTATCGAGTGCATTCATATTACATATCATATATGTATATTGGTATTTATGGATTTAGGGTTGGACATGCATAAAACCAATTTTATTCACATCATATGCAATAAATAAAGGCAACAAACCAAAATCGATCACATCGATAATCCTAAAGTATAGAGCAGTTGACGTGGCTCTGATAGCACTATTGGGTTTTAGGGGAGACAAAGAAGGCAACGGAAACAAACAAATTTCTCTCCCCATAACCCAAAGGAAGGAATCACGTCAACGTCTATACAATAGGAAGGATGGTTTGTAGAGGCGTACCTTATCGTGAGGCTTTCTAGGTGACATTACTTTGCGGCTTGTGCGGTCTTCACCTTCGGTCTTGGAAGGTGTATGTGCAGCTCCTGGTCTCACCGGGACTGTCGGGATTGACAGCTATCCTCCGAGCGGTAAAAGTCTCCCGCCTCAGAAGTAGTCCACACGGACAACCTGGAACTCCGATCTCCTTATCCCACAAGGAATCAGAAGGAGTCACACCCTCCTATCGGCGTACTAGTCACCAACACACTCTCCTGCAACCAGTTGCTTTTATGCAGTTGCCTTTCATTTGTTGTGCCTCCGGTATCAGGTAGCACTTTCTCGGGCTCTCTCAGTTACCAAAACTAGAGAGAACGAAAACTTTGCAGAGCAGTTGGTGTTCTGAGTTGTTGTTTTTGAGAAGCCCCCACTACCCCTATATATATATGAGGGTCATGGGACAGGGTTTTCTATCCCAGGCAATGTGGGATTAAACAGGAGTAGAAGGGTTTGAGATTTCCCACAAAACAACCAACTACGCCACCTGAATCGATCGTTTTAAGCATGAAACGATCGGCTGGGGAGCTGAGCCGATCGGTTCACCACCTGAACTGATCGTTTGGGGCACCTGAGCCGATTGGTTCGTGGTCTTGGTCCAACTCAAATTGACTTTCATATTTGTTTCTGATTAATCAAATATTAATCCTTGTCCAAATCAAATTTGTGTAAGTGAAACAAATTGTATTTGCAAAATAGTCTTCTAACTTTCCAAACGATCTCGGTTGGACCAGTTGAGCTGATCGGTTCAACCCTTGAACCAATCGGTTCAACCTGTCCTGAGACGATCGGTTCAAACTGTCCTAAGCCGATCGGTTCATCACATGAGCCGATTTGGTTCACCAACCTGAGTCGATCAGTAAATCTCATGAGCCGATCGGTTGGGGCAGTAGACTGTGCAAATCAGTCAATTGTAGTTTCAATCAATCTAATACTCTAATCAATCAGTCCAACACCTTGAACACTATGATTTTGAGCTATCAATTGATTGAGTGTTTAATTGAACTACTAAACTCCTTTAGTAATCAATCTAAACATCGTTTGTGGATAAACTCCTCTTCCAGGTTAAATCCTATGTGTGTGACGTTGTAGGTCCATTTCACGTTGGCAGTGAAAGTCCATAACACTTGTGACTTCACAAGCAATGAACGGTGCCTAGTCGCACATCAATGCTATCCAAGTGGAATAGATATTGGAGAACAACTTTTAATCCTACAATCTGTGAATGGTGTTATAGTGAATATATAATTCCTTTGTCACTGATATCCCAAATGAACGCAAGGCATGGAACAATCATCCTGTCAATGTTCATTCACTTTCTTGAACTCAGAGTAGATTGGAGGAGATATGTATGACATCAATATCACATACTGATTCACACATGCATGCACACCTATCTCAATCCTACTCATCAAGTGGCCATGGATATCAAACTCCCTCAGGAGGGACAAATCCCATATCTATCACTCACCCCTCAAAAGCCCCATGTGTCAAAGCCTCCCAATCATCACCTTTATAACAACCCATGTTTTAGAATTGCATTTGATGATGTCAAAGTGTACCCAATGACATGTGTTGAGTGTAGTGATTTCAGGTCAAAGAATCACATTCACCACCATCACTGTGATAACTGACTGTGACTACCATGTCATGGTTCCATGTGTCAAACTCACGGTGGGTCTACCTGGTACACTTGTTCTCTAACAAATACCTATGTGTTTGGTTTGATATCTCCATATCATGACTAACGAGATTTTGTCATCAACCAACACCACAATCTAGTCTTGTGTGTCATTGTTGTCTATCTACCTTCCACATTGACATCCGACTAGGGACATAATAAGAATGTACAAACTCTTAGCATTTGTATGATCTCATCGTTCAGTTCCTCAACCAGAAAGCATACATCATTGAGTACTATCATTCTCTGGACATTCAATCTATTCTATCATTATCTCATATGACAGAACCAAAAAGAATTGGAAGCTTGCCTTTGATCTTTATCAAATCAATCTTAATGTATCCCACCAATCATCCCATGATTGTCTCTCAGGGCATACATACCAACACTGCCTGGGTTGTGGTGGCATAGCGGTAGAGCAAAAAGAGGGGAACAGGAGAGAGAGGCAGAAAGGGAGAGATAAGGTGCCAGTGAGATTTGGGAGTCCAAAATGAAGGCGAGGGTCATGTTTTTATATGCTAGGGTCTTGGGATTTTAGGGTTTCATATGGAAATAGAACCCATGGTGGTAGCCGAGAGAGTAAGCTCTCATTTTCTCTCAAAATAGGTCAGTTTGACAGGGGTAAAGGGCAAGTTGGGTTCGAATCGACGGAGTAAGTGATTCTATTCAATTTAATTTCAAAACGGTTTTGAAACTTGGTCAATTGCCACATTTGGTCACTTGATCCCCCCTCTACTGATTGTGGGAGGTAGGGGACTGGTCATTGATCGTTCGATCCAGCCGAAATTTTTGTGGCTCAGATCCAAGGGTCAGGGTTCGTCCCCCAAGAAAGCCCTAGATCGCTGAGGTTGATCCGGACTGGTTCAGGTGAAGTGATGGGGATTTTCCCCGATTCAAGGGCTCTGTGTCTAGGTTAGGCCAGGAGGCTATTGGGCCAATCCCAGTAAACAAGGAAAATGGAAATAAAGCTATTATTTAGGGCTAAAAGGGGAGCAAAACTTAGAAAAATCAAATAAAAATGTAGGAGTGTTCAAATAACTACACATTTGGATCAATGTTTAATGAGAGGGTCTACAACATGTTTGCAAAATTTCAAATTAAAATGAGCATGTATGATCAAGAATTTAATAAAAGGATTAAAGGGTATAGCAAAGTTAGGGTTGCATATAGGCAAGTGCATCAACTTGAATTAAATTGTGATTCATTCTACTTTGGAGGTAATTATAGAGTCATGTATACTTAGATCTCTCAACTAGGGTTAGGAGAATTGATTAGCATGTAGGAGGATGGGTAGCTAAATAGGGATCCAAGAATTGGACCTAGGAGCAAATCACAAAACTCACACATATAAGCAATTTCCCTAAATTCCTAGGTGATTTCAAGCACAAACCAACAAGCAATTCATATAGAGTGAGATAGAAATTTAACATAATCATTATCAAATTAAATTATAATGTTTACATATCATTTCCCCCCAACATGGTATGTAAGTGACATTTTACACCCCAAACAGCCCACCCAAGGGGCCTAGCTACTCATAGCAATGCAAAATACAAAAAGAAGGGATAAAAGAGATTGAAGAAGCCATGGAGCTCAGTGTAGATGGAGAAATACTCCCCTTTAGCAGCTATTATTGCATGTCCTCCTCTCTCCTCCAAGGTGCAATGGCATGGGATGATGGTAGAAATGGGTAGAAACAAGAAGAAACTAGGATTTTGGTGATGGAAGTGGTGAAATGGAGTGGAATGGAGGTGAAAATTGAGTGGAATGACTAAGGGGAAAAAATGGGGAGCTAGAAGGTGGTAGAACGTATCTAACCTCATGTGGAGCTTCCACCTAGGTACATATATGTGTGGGGGAAGCACTAGGTCAGGTAGGGATAGTATGGGAAATGCAGTGCAAAAATAGCTATGTTTTTATGAAGAGCATGGCCATGGTGGTCACCGCGGCCATGGTGGGGAGGGGTGAGAATGGTTGTGGTGGATGGGAACAATAGTGGTGATAAATGGGGAAAAATCACAGGGATTTGGTGGATTTTGTACTGGAGGTGGTACGACCATGGCTGTGGAGGGACTAGTGTAGCATGGCCGAAATTCCCAACCCGTTCTTAGATCCACGACCGTTCTGCCTCTGATGTCACATGGTCATCCAAGGTGGCATGGTCGTTCTGTAGTCAACCACCATGGCCATTCGGAGTGGCACGACTGTGGTGATTGCTGCTTTTCTTGGAGATGGCTCTATTGATTTACAAGTGTGCTAGCACGACCGTTCTGTGGTACCATGGACATGCTGGCCTATGGATCATCACTTTGACTTGTTTCCTTGAATTTTCTTAGACATCTTTGCTTCAATGGATCTTTGGCCACTAGGCGTAGGTTGAGGGAGCATAATACTTCACTTAAGGCCACTACAAGGGTAGATAAACCCTAGGATCACTCCTTCTCTCTCTTCCATCATGCATGGTCCAAATGCCTAAAAAACACACAAATAATGTCTATAAGTGCATTTTATACATATATGCATATTGAGAAAAATAACATGTAACCTAATCGGTATAAATGTTATTGAAGTGCAATAAGACACAAGATGAAACCCTAAATTAGGGCCGAATCACCCAACAGAAACCCCCTGTAGGTACTTTTACATGACAACCTGAGAACAACCCAAAACATCTTGAACAACTTAAGAATGTCTCCACCCGTTTGGAGAAGATTCATACTCTTCCTCTAGAGAAACCCATAGTTGTACCTATAGACTTTGAGTATGATGATATCATGGTCATCAAAACTCCCCCTTACCCAATCTTGCAATTCCCCCTCCTACCATCCCTGATCCTGTGGTCCCACCTATAGAAATGGACTAGCCAGAAATTCCTATATACATACCTCGTCCACCTTAGTAGGCCAGCCTAAAGCAAACTAGGCTTGATACTTGTTTCATGAAATTTAGTGAAGCCATGAAAAAGTTGCATGTAGATATTCCATTTCTCGATGCCTTAGTTGATATGCTTGCCTGGTCCAAGTACATGAAATCATTATTGACCAAGAAGTACCCACTGACGAGCATGAAACAATAATACTTGCTAGAACTATTACTGCAAAGAAAGATGCCTAAAAAGAAGAAAGATTTTGGTTCCTTTGGGATTTGTTGCTATCGAGGTGATAACACTCGTAGGAAGGGTCTTATAGATTTGGGTTCTAGTATTACTATCGCCCTGTAGTCTTTGCTAGAGGTTAGGATTTGTTGACATGCTTCCTATTGCCATGTCCATCCAATTGGCTGAGTCATCCATGAAAAAACCTATGGGTATCATTGAAGATATACTTGTAAGAGTCGGGAAAGACATTTATGTCCCATGTGTCTTTGTCATCATGGACGTAAAGGAAGACTTACACTACCTCATCATTTTTTCCCATCCCTTTTTGGCCATGGTTCCTGCTTTGATTGATGTCAAGGCTGAAACTATATTCTTGCACCTAGGAAAAAAAAACCCTAAAGCTAGGGTATTTGAAAGCATGTGTGGACCAAGCCTCCAAGAAGAGATCTATCTCCTTGATTGTATTGAGAAGACGCAACAGTTGAGACAAGAATGAGAACTAGTTTAGGATCCCCTCTAGAATGCCGTTGTAACCTCTATTGATTGTGCATTTGAAGATGAGAAATTGGAGCAATATAAACATCAACTTGACACCTTTGAGGAGATCCAGGATGAAGAATTTGAGTATATAAAAATGGTCTATGTTGTAGATGCAAAACCTTAACCCCCCAAAGAACCAAAAATAAAACTCCTCCTTGAAGGTTTTAAGTATGTCTTCCTTGATGAGAAAGAACTTTATCATGTTACCATTAACTCCAATCTTGGCTATGAATAGAAAACCAGACTCATGACTGGGCTTAGGAAGAGGAAAGCTTCATTAGGATACAAAATGGCTGATTTTATAGGGATCGATCAATCCATTTTCCTGCATAAAATTTCTATGGTAGAAGAGTACAAACCTTCTACCTCAAAGGAAACTGCCAAACACCAAGACCAATGGGTTCACATGGAGTTCCTCTCTTGCGTTTTGTTTACGAATAATTCACATACATGCATCTATCTTATTGTCATGTATCACTTGATTTGGTCTTCACTTCGGCTAAGGTGGAGAAACCCAAAACCAAACACAATTTTTTTGCCATACATTTTTCTACACTCAATTATCTATCCATTATAACACTACATGCTTCACCCACCACATGTTGATTCTGCATCACCAATTTTTGTTTCTGAGCCAGAGAGAATGTTCCATCATTTGAATAGAGAAAATGTACTTAGGATATAAGAGGAAGAGGTCACTGATAGGATTGAGCATGCACTAACCACTAAAAGAGAGAGAATGATGGTTGAAAGTGTGGCCTAAGAAGTCAATATGCGCACTACGTATCTGGCAGAGCAATATTCCCTTGAAGCTGCTCAGAGGGAGGTCGAGCGACAAAAATAACTAAATGATTTTTCCACTCCAAAAACCTAATATGCACAAAATCCATTCGTGCCACCTGAGACTACCACCCCCAAATTTGAGATACTATAGTAACCAACTATGCTAAGAAAACTACAAGCCCATCAACACCAAACCCATCCTTCTTGTCATCTGCATAAATCCCATTCTTACACATTGCATGATCTTGTTGCTCTTTGTCTTTAGACTAGATCAATAAAGACTACCACAAAATGATCGAAACGATGTCTAAAAACCACGTTTATTAGATGCATAGAAGTCTGCCCCTTAATCAGATGTCCTAAACAACAACGATAAGTAGAAGAACTCTTGCAATATAGATTCATGATAAAGGTGACAAGTATCAAAATCCTTCTAATGCGAATACATATTTGATGAGTACTCAAATCCAATTCATAGATATATAATAAATTGACTCCCATATTATGATCCCTATAGTACACATCAAGTCATATATAAGGCAACCTTTCTTAAATGTACATTCATGATTTAATGATATATATATATATATATATATATATATATATATATAATTATCACTAGTAGAGTTCTCATAAGCATGGAAATCTAGCAAATACAATGTTGACATCAAGAGTAAACAAGATAAAAATATGACTATCACTAATAGAGCACTTGCTAGTGTTCGCATGACCATCAACCATAATATCATTGCCAACAACATTGAAAAGTGGATCCATAATAGTCATCATATCAAGTTTCTCATAAGAATGGAAATCCAGCAAATACAATATTGACGTCAGGAGTAAACAAGATAAAAATATGACTATCACTAATAGAGCACTTATTAGTGTTTACATGACCATCAAACATAATATCATTGCCAATAACATTGAAAAGTGGATCCATAATAGTCATCATGTCAAGTTCTTCACCCTCGTGAGTTAAAACTACTATATCAAGGAACATGAAAAGTTTCCACCCAACTATGGAGTCATATGTCTATTTACTATTTTAAGATCATCCTAGTATAGATCAAACAAACATTCAATTTCACCACAAAGCATGGACATTAAGTATCTTAATAGAATATATAAAATATATTTGTTCAATAGAGTGAAATATTTATACAAAGTGATAATGTCTTTGTTTCTGTACTATCGATGTTCCATGTTGTATCTAGTCAGAGACATTCATTGAAAACATTCAAAGTGTATTCTTTTCTGAGTTACTTTTTTGTTCGCTAAGACAAATGCATAAATTAGTCTCTAATAGTTTGCATCCACCTTGTTAACTCGTCATTAAGCTCGTGTTAGTACTTATGAAATAAGTGTTCTGATTTTTGGTCTCTTCACCTCTGCTCATGCTTAAAATTCTCTTTCTATTCCTCTACTTTTGGTTATTCCAAGACCATGTATGGTGTTGTATAGTTGTAGTCTACTCCAACCTTCCCACATTATTCCTACTCACATTCCTGGTTTATATGGAAGTTATGAAGTAGAGACCTAAAAACATGGAAAGAACATGAGATAGAGGTGAAGAAGAAAACATAAAAGGTCTTTCTTAATAAATTCACAACCGCTAAGAGACATTACTACTATCATCTTACACCATAAATTCAACGTGAAACCGAAAGGAGAGTTTGAATTAGTTCTGCATACTAGAGAATCTTTCTTATCATTGAGGAACAACCATCTAAAAAAACTTATTATAATTTATTAATTCCCTTTAACTTCAAAATGTGCATAATTATGTACCAATAATAGAACAGTTATAACCGATTAGCAGGACCCTAGGAAATACTACAATTAAGTCTGATGGTGGACATGAGTTAGACTTCAGAGCATGTACAATAGGAATACACATGTTTTAAGGCTTTAAGATATATGGAGAAAGTTTAATGAATTATTTCATTTTTAGGGTGAGGGTAGAAGGAGCATGTTTATTTACATTTATGTGTGGTGATCTAGTATACAGATTCAAATGGGGTTTTGGAGTAGTCTAAGCCAAAAATTCTCATACAATACCTAATTTTAGCATCCTTGTATACTCTTTCTAATAAAAGTGATATTTTAATTGTCATCTAGTTATTGAAAAAAGTAGGACAAATTTTATTTTTGATAGATTTTGCAAATATACACTAACAAAAAAGGTTAGATTGTTTAGGAAGTGTCTTGTATGATATCTCACCACTTAAAACCAAAATCATTAAATAGGTAAAAGTCAATAGGTACTTGGGTAATCTCTTAGCAACAAACTTGTCCTACATGAATAGAATTTGCTAGATAAGAATCAAATATGTGGAATAATGACAAATCAAATAAGGAATACTCAAAGAACCATGAGACCAATCTTGCATCAGGCACACTATGAACAAAGAACATTTATACTTAACTTAGGCAAAACAAAATTACATACTATATGAAGGTTAACAAAAATGTGTTGGATTGGACCAACTTTCCTCATATTGTCTTCCTTATAAGGTTTTACCATACTTATGGTGAACTTTTCACAAACAAGAATACGAAATTTCTAAACAAATTCCATATCACTTACAGTCAAAAGATAAAAAAGAAAAATTCTGGTAGTATAAGTGATATAAGATTTAAATGATAAGACATCATGATGGAAGACTGCATATTTCTTTGAAGTAACCCTGCAAATATGATATATTATGTTTTATTGGTCGATTTACTCTTTTTAAAAACATTAGATCAGTGAGTCAAATCCTCAATAGTCAAATCACTGAATAATGCAATGTGGAGGAATTACAATGATGGGGACTAGCAAAGAGGATGAACCCCTATGAGTGAGATGAAAAGAAGTCACATTCTACTCAACGAAGAATAAACTTCAATGGCTTTAACTTGTAGTAGGACTATAAACCACATAAGGGGGCTAAACGAGAGGGAAGTTCGAATCATCTCAAGAAAATGCACCACTTCAAAGAAATTATAAGGAAAATCATTGCCATAGAAGCAAACCCCTCCATTCCCCACACCCAACACCTCCTAGGATCCCTACTAAAAAATGATATAGACAAACATAATGAGATGACCCTTGAGATGGTAACTTTAGGTACTAGAACCATGAAAAATTATCTCGCAACACCCAACTCCATAGATCCACCTATACTAGTAACACCCTCAAGTTACACGATGCTCTATTTGCAATTATCACAAATTCCCCCATTGTAAGCATCTCCTACTACATTGGAGTTTGGAAGCACTATTCTAATCAAAGTGGGGAAGAAAGTGACATAATGGTAAGGAATTGGTAGGATTGCAAACGTTTCGTCTCAACCTACTTACACCATTTTTTCTATGGAAGTTAGGAGGTGATCTTATTCATCTAGCCCTCCTCTTGCAAGCTGATCTTCAAAAGGATTACAAACTATGCCACTACTTTCAAAAATAAATGTGGAAGTACTACTGTGATTACAACCTTTTTGGAGCAATTGGTATAGTTCCTTCAGTAGACTAATATACTATGCCACCTTCCTATTAAGTTTTTGATGATGTTTTGCCAAGATGTCAGCTAGATGGTTCTTTTCTCTATTGATATAGGAAAGAGGCCAATCTTTTCTCCACATTTTCTTCATCTTGTTAATGAATCTAGTGAATCTTGGATAGCATCTGCCTTCTCCTTTGATAACACAAAGTGCTAACTTACGGTTTGATTGATTTTGCAGTTTGTCCAGAATTTTCTTAGTTGCTACCTCCCCTACAAGAACTATGGCATATATATCTCCCTCAAGAGTATCCTATACTTCATTTGTGACTCCCCTTCCTAACAACCACCCTCCCTCATTGTCCCTACCTACTACTGTAATGGTTGCATGATTTCTCTAGAAAGCCGCATCTACATTGATTTTCACCCAACTGGTGCCTGGTCGGGTGCAACTTCCTACCCCAGCATCTATGTTGTCCGATGTATTTTGCTTCCATGCTATGCTACTAAGTTCAATATATATCTGAATGTAGATTGCTTGATGAGCTTATTTGACTTCCTTCCCTTCAAACACCTTAATGTTTTGACATCTCCATATGTAGTGACACCCATACATGAAGAAGATGATGACAATGTTGTTTCTGATGTTTGGTTTGATCACTTGTTCATGATGTTAGCAGTCAAGAAGTTCAATGGAAGTTTATCCCTGAACACAAGGTTCCACACTTCTCTAGCATGTGTGCAATCTCTCTAGGAATGGATGTTGTCTTCCTCATCTAGATGACATCATGGACATAGGCTATCTGAGGTCATTTGTTTGTCCTTCCTTCATTTATTCGTAGGGATCACATTGTTACTCAAGAACCACATGAACCTTTTAACTTTGGACATGACCCTAGCACCCCATATTGAATACCATTATCCTTTCCTCCTATTATCCAATTCTTCTCTTATAAGTATGTAAGTCGATTTGGTTGAGAAGTGGATTTTTTGGGTATGGGACCATACTCTGACATTTGTTTCATCATCAAGGGTCTGTAGTTACAACTTCAGAATCACATTGACCAACTCTTTAGGTAATTATTCGTTCAAAAATGAAGAATCCCTATTGCCATTATCTGGTACTAGGCTATTTACCTTTAGATTTCTTGTTTGGTTATGGGAAGGTTTGAGCGCATGGTCACATACACACTCTCCATTCCTCCACCAGATATCCTGCCAGAAGTTTTTTAACTTGCCACTCATAGGCTCTTTGAACAAATTACTATCAATCAAATGTTTCCCTTCTAAGGTCACCCTTCCAAGCCTCGATATATTGTATCTATTTTGGTTTGTGCCACAAATTATTGTAGCAGTTTCTCATCAGATTACACCATATAGTATTTCTAATGGTGGCCACCTCACACGAGTTTATCAAAAGTAGAGCCTGGTTCCAATCCCTCATCGCCTTGATACCCAATCCTTCATTATCTTTGATGTTGGTCACTTTGCTCCATGCCACCAAGGATTTATGTCTCTGCTTTTGGCCTCCTCCCCAAATAAAATTACAAATTGTTCTATAAATCATGTCGCATAACCCCATAGGTAGAAGTGGCATTTGTATTACATAGGTTGGGATAACCGAGAGAGTCACTTTATCTAGGCAAACTCATCCTGCAAGTGACAAACATCTAGCTAACCATGATTTGACCATGTTGGACACCTTATTCAAAACTTCAAAATATGTATTCTTATGCACACATTTATGTAGTTGTGGTACAGCCAGATACCTCCCCATATTTTCCATTTCTAAGAACTTGCTCATGCGACAAATCTCCTTTCTTATTCTTTTTCTAATTGTGTTAGAGAAGAAAATGTGAGTTTTCTATATTAAAACTTATTTTCCAGATGCACTCTCAAATTTTTTAAAACCTTTAAGTATATCTTTTATGTCATTTTTCATAAATTTAGTAAAGAGGATGAGATCGTCTGGAAAGTACATATGTGCTAGATGTAGGCATTTTGCAACAACCTTTATAGGTTTCTAGCTTGCTTCTTGAACTTATCATGTATCACTTGACTAAGATGCTTGATACATAACATAAATTGGTAGGGGAGCATTGGGTCTCTCTTCCTTAGTACCCTAGTAGATTCAAAAGTGGGCATGGCTTTACCTTTCCATAGGATTGAAGTAGTGCCGATTGTAATAGAAGCCATGATATATTTCTTTAGGTTATCTAGAAGATTTGTTCTATTCAGTATGTCCTCAATGAAATACCATGACATCATGTCATAGGTCTTAGAGAGACCACTTTTATTGCCATGAACTTTGATGTCTTGCTTCTCCGCATGTTGTATATCATTTCTTGAACAAAAACAATGTTTTCAGCGATGTGCCTTCCTAGAATAAAGCTACTTTTTTTGGAAATACCCATTTGGGGATAACATTATTTAGTCTCTCCACTACTGGTTTAGAACACAGTTTTAGGCTCAATTTGTTCAAAGAAATAGGTCTTATCTGATCACATCTCTTAGGCTTCAAGACCTTTGGTATGAGGAGTATGGATGAGTTGCATCGATCTTGTTGTAGTGCTTCACCTCTAGTGGCTCTTATAATAGTCTTCAACACTGTTGAATGAATGGCGTCCCAATGTTTTAGAATAAATAACAAAATAATATTGTCGGGGATAGCTTCCTTATAGGTCAGAATCATTCAAGACATTTAAGATCTCATAAGTAGTTTGATCCGCTCTGATTCTCTGTTTCTCATCTATGGGATTCCTTGCAAACCATGATGGAACTAAGCTAGCATCAACTGACCAATAATCTGCCTATTTGTGAAGATGTTTTTAAAATGTTCCAATACTAGATCTTCTGATTCTGTTTCTTCAATCACCCATTGTCATTCCCTATTTAGTAGAGTCTCAATAGATGCCCCCCTTCTTCTTTGTTTGACATATTCTTGAAAATATTTGGTATTGTTGTCATCATTATTCAACTAGTTGACGTGGCTTTTCAGCTTCCATTCCTCTTCCTTTCAAAGTAATTGTGCTAGTTCCAATTCCATGGATATGTATAAATCATTAATGATGGTGTCACAGTGCTCAACTAATTTGGATTGTAGAGTACATGTCCTTGTTTTTTCTTTCCTATATTGTCCATCCCACTGGATGATGTGCTTCTTAGCTAGGTTGAGGACACCATTGACTCAAAATTCTAGTTGAGCATGCTTTGAAAATCCATATTGTCATTCCAACACACTTTAGCTATAAATCAATTTCTCTTTTGGCATATCCTCTCGATGTCTTTAACACCAGGAAGTGGTTTAAGAAGGCGCCAGGTAGGCGTGCCACAAAAAAGTCTACATGCTCAATAATGAACAAAGTGTTGGAAACTTCTCTATCCAGCCGTTCATATAGTACCCCATGTTTGTAAGTAACACATACCTACGAACTGAGGTTGTAGAGGTTGGCCGCTAAGGGAGTGTCGCTGAATGTAGAGGCTTCCTCCTAGTCGAAAGTTATACCTGCACTCTTTTCGTTTAGGCTGATGGTTGTTTTGAAGTCTCCAACAACAACCCAAGGTTCCATGAACTTACTCCCCATTGTAATGAGGTGTTTCCATATGATTTTCATCATTGAAATGTGTGGTTTGGCATAGACAATTGTACCACCATTCTCTCCATAGGTTACACAGTGTCTATGACTATTTAATATCTAAACTGTACAGTCTTTTGCCCTCCATCATAGTCAAATGCTCCTGGAAAAACCTCTGGCTTCCACTCTATGTGAGTTCAAGAAACCAAGAGATTGGATGGTGTTTACAATGAAACTACTACTAATATGTGGTTCCGCTATAGCAAGCTATTTAGTTTTATGTAAAGTCATAAGATCTTTTAGTACTCTTCAAGTAACATCATTTCCTATCCCGCTTACATTCCAAAAAAGAGTGTCAAACATACTAACTAGATTTAGAAATGTAGTATAGTGGACCTTCATAGAATAGTTTATGAATGTAAAGCTCAACATAAAGATGGTTTCTCTTTGATCATTGATTGTTCCCGAACAACTTCTTCATCTGCCTCTTGGTTTAATCATGGACTCTATTTGTGTTGCACATATAGAGGAATTATCTTTGGTGGTTTCATCTTTGAACTACTACCTTTGATTTTCCTACTTATAGAAGGGAGAGACTGATGGGTTGTGGTTGTGTCATTTGTTAGTTCCTCATCCTCTTCCATGTTAATAGACTTATCAAATCTAGAGCTTGCGTCATCAACTTTTTCTGACTCAGTGATGATTTCATTGATGTCCGGATCCACTACCATGTGGACCTCTACAACTACCTCATCTTCATCTTTTTGTACTTAATTATGTTTACCTTTTCCTTCACCATTCTTGTCAGTCAGATTCTTCTCTTTCCCTTGTCCTTCAACATTATTTGAGATATCTTATATTACCTCCCTTTTATCATATGTTGTCTTCGTCTCAATGTGGATTGATTTCTTTTTTTTTCCCCAAGCTTTTGTCATTATCACATTCTCCTTTTGTGCCAATGATTTTATTTATCGGTAGTCCTCTTCCTCATTATGTATGGCTCCTCTTCATCAGATTGATTTTTAGACCTATTGTTAATTGCTTGTGCATAAAGCGTTTTGTTCATTTTTGGAAATGATTTTGCTCCCCTTTTATTCCATATTTTACCTTTCTGAGTTTGCCAATATAGCTTCTCCTCAGACTTTATACTCATGTCTCCAACCCCTAGGTTTGTTCCCTCTTCTTTGTTAATATTTCTTTTTAGGGTGGGATATCCCTTTTCAGAGTGTTCAATAAGACTACATGCCTTGAAAGATTCTGGGAAAGCTTCATAGATCACCTGGAATTCCTCATCATTTGTGATGATCAAGATTATTGTTTCCTTTTTGTATCCACTTCAACTATCAGTCTGGAAAATCTACTTCACATTGTCCTCATTATATGCTTGTCTATCTTGAATAGACCTCCCAAAGCAAGTCCTATGCACTCAAACATAGTATCAACATAGAGATGCAATGGTAGATTCATAATTCTCAACCAAGTAACCGGTGTGAAGGCATATTTGTCGTAGGTTTAAATATAGGATACCATTCTTATACAACAAGGCATCATCAAAAGATTTTCCATTGCCCTCTATTCATCTCTGTGTCATAGTGTTTCTTCTATGAAATATGAACCACATAGTATCCTAGGTTGAGTTCAAACTTGTTGAATCTTCCAGATATATTGCATGGATGTTTGATTCTTTCTCTCACAATCATATATGTAATGTCTGATCCTGTAAATTGTATTATGACCACATAGTTCCATGGGTGTGTGAGGCTCTCTTATACTTCTCTATCGATAGTCAATATCAGTTACCTATAGAATGTTCTAGACTGATATCTACCAGATCGAGTTTGTTCTCAAACAAGGACTCAGGGGTGTAGTTTTCTTGAATTTTCTACACATAGTTTTCTCCAGTAAAAATCTTGCTGAAGGAGGGTTTCATCATTGGATCTTTACATCACCTTGCATATTCCTCTCTTCTATTAGGGTTATCACATACTATTCAGCCTCGCCGCCCGAAGGAATCTCGTCAATGACCATAGGCCTTTTGCTTCTAGTTGATACACCTTTCCTTGAATCTATGTTGTCATCTACTTCCATATTAGGAGAAAATAGTGATCCTTGCATTCTGCTAAACTGAAACACTATATCTACTTTAGGGTCTATAACCCTAATGTCGGATGTGTTGTTTCCTTCCTCACCATTTGGATCTACATTTTCATTCCTAGTATCTTCTACCCAATTTGTGACCTTCTCATAGTGGTGGTCATTACCCCTCCCTCGAGTCCACCATTTCCCCTCGATGTGCCACCTCCATATCATCTTTTCCTTCGTCCCCCCTACATACTCCATTTTTTTTCTTTTTACAATAACCTACTCATAGTTTTTTTAATTGTTAAAATTCAGGGAAAGTAATAAAATGACAAGCTGTCATGGTTTGCATTGCCACTTCATCATCATTCACCCCCCTTTACAACTGTCATCCCCCTTTCTTGGGTATAACATGAATTGGACTAAACAAATTGCTATCACTTATAGGATATATGATTCCAGTGTCTTGTAAATTCGATTACTTCCTTCTTAACAACCTCCTTGTGAATTTGATTTAACTTTCTCAATAGTTGAGATAAAGGCTTAGTAATGTCTTATAGATTTATGTGGTGCATGTAGAGGGTTGGGCTCAGACCCTTGATATCCTCTATTGAGTATCCTATTTATTTTCTATGTTGTTTGATTTTGTTTCACAACCTGTCAAGGTCGAGTTTATAATAATGAGATTCCTTTCTTCTTCATCTAGAAACTAATAGTTTAGTCTTTCATGTAATTGCTTTAATTCTGGATTTGGGTTTGGTGTTGCCTTTTCTTCTGGTGTCTTCTCTAACAAAACATATTTTAATGTCTCTATAGTGTCTTCTTCATCTTTATAGTCTTCATCTGATAGGTTTAGATAACCTAAAATCTCCACCACCTTAGGATTTTCCAAACTATGGTCTGGACTATTCGAATCTCTCATGAGTGGATAGACAATGGCATTTTCTTCTTGCACTTGTTCACAATATTCGGTATAGTTATCCATGAAGTAGATGGACTCGAATAAAGAGGGTTCTCTCATAGCATGTTGGACATACAAATCAATATGGTTGTTTCCAACACAAAAAGTAATAATTTCTTCTTCCACGTCGATTAGGGCTCTACTAGTGGAAAGGAAGGCTATTGCAAAGATCATTGGACTCATAGGGTCATCAATGGTGTCAATCACTACTATGTCACAAGGTATAAAGAATCGCCCAATGTGAATAGGAACATCTTCCACTACTCCTATTGGTTTTGTGAAAGTGTGATCTGTTAAATGATCCTCATGTCAGTATGTACCATGTATTTGACTCCAGGACTTTGAGCCAGAGTTAACAACATAAGGCTAATGCTCGTTCCTAGATCTACTAGTCCATTGTTTCCACATCATCCCCAACATTGAACGGAATAGTAAACACATGTGATCTCTTTTCTTTGTTGTCACCTTTGCTTGTACAAAGGCACTTGACATTTTTTCTAGTTGTATTGTCTCAACATGGTCTCCTTTCCTTCTATTTGTGATTGGATCCTTGAAGAGCTTAGCATAAGTAGGTATCTCTTCTATAGCAACCAGGAATGGAATATCAGGTATATCTTCTTTACCTCCTCCATAAACTTCTCATATCCTTTATTCATATGGGCCTTAATTAATTTGTATCATAATGAGACTCTTGGAGAATAAGGATCTCTTTGGGTGAAGACTTCTTCAGTTGAATCTGATTTCTTCGTCTTTACACCTTTCTTCTCCTTGCCTTTTTATATATTCTTGTTTTTCCTTATGGACTTTTCACTCTCAATTTCTTCCTCCACTACAATGGGTTCAGGTTGTGGTTTAGAAGCTATGTCCCCTTCATGGTGGTTCTCATTTTGTTGTTCTTCTACCACCCTTCCTGAACAAAGAGTGATCATCTTTGCACTTTCTGTGTTAGAGGGTATCTTCCCTCGAGGATTCTTTATGAGTTCAAAAAGTTGTGCAAGTTTCTAGTCAATGTGTTTTTGATGTGTATATATGTTGGCCAATTGGGTTTGCATCGTGGTTAAGACACATGAGTTAGTGATGGCACTTTGGGTGAGTTGGTCATTCATTGCGACTTGTCTCTTTACAAAATAAAACAGTTGAGTGATCATGTCCAGCTGGTTCCTGCTCTTAGTTTGGCTTTGATCTTGGTTTTTCCGGTTTGTATTCTTGTTCTGATATTGGCCTTACCCTTGGTTTTGGTAATTATTTTGATTTTTTTTGGTAGGTGGTGGTCTTAGTAAATGAGGTTTCTCCTCCTCCATGCCCAAATTTGGGTGGCGTTTTTGATGAACGGCTGAATTGGTGATGCAGCGAAAATGGTTTTTGTTGACCGTTCCTCATTGGTTACTGAATGAGAACCGATGAGGTATTGGTTATTATGTAGTCGGTTTTTCAATAAATAACTAGCGACTTATAGTATGTCATCAATTTTATTAGTGAATGAAAAATGAAAATTAAGGGATATCTCATCAGTTTATTACAAGTAACTAACGAAGTATGTATATGTAGTTGGTTCTTTTGAGATAATCGATGAGATGTGTCTTTGTTTTTTTAAATAGTAGGTTCGTAGACCTACTATCCGGCTGCTAGCCTATCTGCTGCCTATAGTTCATGAGAGTTGCAGGCCTCTGCAAGCATCATAACTTAACAACAGGCCAACAAACCTGCAAGAAAAAAGATATACATAAAAATGCACATATGCAATTCATATACACACAAACATGCCATCACACCTCAACATTCTATACATTTTCACCTCAATGCACACACATATGCATGAACTCACAACTCAATTGATTTAGTTTTCAGCCACACATTCAATTTCATTCATATGCACAAACACACATCATTGTCCTCCTCACGCACTTCAAATTCAGTTCACAAACATATGCAAGAATATGCATACACATTACCTTCCATAAAGTTAAAGTCCACAATGTATAATATTGAAATCAAAATTTTGAAATAAAAATATCAATCAACCATCCGAATTAGTTGACAAGTCCACATATTTGATGAAGCAATTTTCCCACTCTTAACATAGGTCACTCAGCCGTTCCAATGTATAGGCTTCAGTAGTGTCAAAGAACTACAAAGAGAATGAGAGGTCATTTTAACTAAATTTGATTGTTTGTATTATCAAATGAGACTACTTCATTAATTATGATCAAAGTTAATAACAATACCTTCTCTATACATTTAATATTTTCCACATGAGTGAAAATCGCCCCCATGTAAGCATATGTAATGCATGCATGCCCAATCATTGTCTAGTGTAGGGCACTGTAGATTTACAATTATGTAATAAATGTAATTTAAGAAGAGTTGGTAATCTGTATGCATTTTGAGTGAGAAGACTATAATTAACACTTATCTAAGCTATTGATTTCATTTTTGTATCTACTTTCCCGCTGCCTCTATGAAATGCTTTCATACCCCTATAAGTTTAATTAACAAATATGTTACATTACTAAATTGTCATATGATGAAAATATTAAAAAATATGTTGAGCATGGAAAGAAATATACTTATGTGTGAATTGGAAATTTCATTTGGTTTCCTTCATTTGATGTCACTTTTCATACTTGAATGATCAAAGAAATACACAATATAGATCTCGGGAACAATCACTAACAACTTCTAGTGCTTAGTTCTGAGTGAATAGAAGCCAAATAAAGTAAAAATTAGATTCCACAACATTTGTATATTCATAAGTTAGAAATATAAACAACAAGTAAAAAAACTTAGGAAACATTGAAGGGATCTAAGATCACATTCTTGGAAGCACCAAAAACCTTCATCACAATATTCAAAAATTAGTGACACCACTCAGATCTCTCTCTACATTGATAATCATCGATGACATTAAAATGCTACATTTGACGTGTTGAACTCAGCAGCCGGAGTGATACAAATGACTGGACATATATATTCAATAATCTATTAATATATAGGTGTGACAAAATGAATTTCAGCATAAGTATGATTTAGTTCCAATTTTAGCCTTATTATGTTCACTTTAGACCCCAATATATATTTCTTGGCCTCTACATCAGATATGGTGATCAATGCAAACATTATACACTTTGTGACACCACATACTTGATTAATTTGTTACTCTACCCAAAGGTATAAATTGATCAACTAAACTTTATCATATGGTTTTAAAACTTTTTCTAAATATCCTCCAAATGTTTCTAAAGCTATGTTCCAAATTTCACTTGATTTGGACATTCCTACTATTTTCTATGATTTCTTGAAGATAATGTGTTGAAAATACCTTGATTTTGCCTTTTATTTGGGCCTTTTCCAAGTCAACGATCCATGTCTCACATTGGGGGTGAATTGCAGCCATTGGATCAGGCTCCGTGCAGATCAGGGACTAATCTAGCGGCCACAAGGTCATCTTCAACCTCCAGCTGATTACGGGGAGGTGTTAATGCGATCCAAAACAGTAACCCATCATTATAGTATTATGATGATGGAGCTAATTGTAACGCCTGAGCCCACTACCCAAGGCTCTAGTAGAGTTTCAGGAATGATGCATGTCCCCACAGACCACCACTAGCCTTAACTGCATGCTTTTATCCTCACTCACACGCATGCCAGGATCAACTTCCTGACAGGTCATCCATCCTAGTACTACTCCAAGCTGAGCACGCTTAACTTTGGAGTTCTTTAGTGATGGGCTCCCAGAAAAGGAGGTGCACCTTGGTGATATGGGTAGTCCAGTCATTCCTTATAAGATCTTTTTATCTGAGGCCTCAAATCCTAGGATGTTACAATCTCCCCCACTTAGACTCTTGATGTGACGCATCGTTCGAATAAACCATTATTAACTAAGAGGAAGCGATCACTAAGCAGCGGATTACCAAAAATCACTAAAAATTAAAACTATTTTACAAAGAGGTCCACACATAGGAAAACTCTTTCATAAAGAACTGGAGTAACTTAATTACATACTGGTTCACAAGTACATGTCCTATATCATCTTTCTCTGAGGATTACATGCATCAACTGCTCTGTTAAACTAAACACAGGCAGTATGAAATCTCGAGGCACTAAGCCAAAATCTCGAAAGCATTAACTACTACTCCGAGGATCCGAGAGTACAAAGACGACACATAGGACTCTATGTACATCTATACAAGACATATCATCCAGTGTCTCCACCTGAGAATTCACTATTGTTCCTACTGTTGTTGTTGTTGTTCTCCACCTATTGAAGGATTTCTGCCTCCTCGTCTGCGTCCACCTAAAAATGTGGTTCCCGCAGGGATGATACAATTTTAAAATTGCCCCAGCGAGAGATATAACTCTCCGCCAGAAACATTGTTATTGCAGATTAATAAGATAAGTCTGAACATAGGAATCATAATTTCTTAACAATAATTAATTCATTGTTTAATAGATTAGAACATTATTCTTATCTAAAACATTGCAGTTGTAACCTGATAGAGCATTACATCACTTATCCCATAAGGAATGTGAAGAACATGTATAACATTTATCCACTACTCTAAGTAGTATAATATCAACTAATGTTGCTCGCATTTCAACTTTATGCAAATACACTACACAACTGATTATATTTTACACATCATGTGTTAGGCTGCAATTAACATGCCAGAGTAAATTGACATATTCATTATAGACACAGCCACAACATATACTCTCTTCAGTCTTAGAACACACAACTAATGCCTGCGATTGTTTTGTGGAGTCATGGCCTATAGACATACTCTTCTAACAAAGTATTGGGATCTTAATCCCTCATCTCATCAAACACATTCCCATTTCTTAAAAAGTTCATCATCATGATTATAGAATATGGGTATTTAAACTCTTAATTCATCATAGAATACTTATTACCACATAACAGGTAACTTAATACCTTCAGCTTATTTGACTAAGGTAAGCATGATTCTGACTACACAAGCATTACACATAGCACACACAGCTTAATTCATCTCTTGTTACCTCTTAGTAGGCAACAAGGCACATTATGGCTTATGAAGCCCATAAACAATTTCAATAATTAAAGCATCATATGGCACACATGGCTCATTAATTTCCTCTCACTAAGTAACCAAACATGTAAAGGCTTATAAGGCTTATAAACATTTTCAATATAAGAGCATCATAGCTCATACCTAGCTATTCTTATCGTCTCAACATACTTGCATGGTTAGTACTCATGATAACAGTTATAATGCTTTCATATCAGCACCATGCAACACAAAGTAATACCATTATTCCCTTTTTAGGGGTAAGATTCCTCTTAGATATCATCACCCTCCATTAGGGTTTTCCATAAATGACCATTTAGGTTCTCAAGATCATATTATTAATGATCAAGTCCAATTTCATTGCTCCACATAGCTAGGAGCCATCATTGATAACATAAGTGTTCAATCATACTTATTTATTCTCATCATTCATTATTACATGAATTATCAACACAAAGTATGAGTTTCTCTCTCATCATTATCAGAATATGATTGCATCATAGTTTATTGGTTTGGATTAATATTTTCATAAGGCATGTTAGCCTACACTTATAAAAGTGCATTACATCTGAATGTAACAACTGACATGACACACTTCATGTGTCACTCATCCAAATATATTGGATTTAAAATACATTAAGGTATATCACATTTGAGGTGATGGATGTGATATCTACCATATTTTAATGTATCACTTACCTCATCGCCATTACCTTGAGTTCATCCACTTAGATTGCATTAGGGTATTTCCCATTCTAATACTTTATACACCAGTTCATCACATTTATCATGTAATGTATTGGTCACAAGTCACTGTATTTAGAAAATACAACCATTGCTAATGATATGGTCTCATCTTTGAGTTAGGAACTACTGATATAAGGATATCCACTATCAACCTCTTTAGATGTCACACATCTCAATATATTAATCACTATTCCATTATTAGGAATATGATTTTTCATGTTTATAAATTAAGGTTCACATAGAATCTCCCATAATTATGGTTTTCACATAACATTAGTCTACTTTCGATTTTCACATATCATCCTCATATATCAGGGTTTCACATAGCATTACCTAAAATTAGGTTTTCACTTGACATCACATTTAATTAGGGTTTCACATGTCACACCCTTGATTAGGGTTTCATCAACCTTCTCAATTAAGGTTTCATGATCTCTTTACGAAGGATCATACCCTGATTACTTATTATGAATATATTGAAAGTGTTGAGGTTTAACCATTACATGATTGGCACTCATGTAGGAATTCTTCTTCTCTCATCCTCTCTAGGATGTCAATTACTTCAATCTTAATTAGCTTAGGTCCAAACAACTTGAATGAAGGGTTGTCACAACATACCAAATCATTGCTTTCATAAGCATCAAGAGTTAACCACTCAACAAGGTACTAATTACCTTAGTACCTCAAAGGTACAACCATTGTATTCACCTTTGATTTATATCATTAATAATCAATTAGTTAATTGACCTTTAGTCACCTTAGGTGTTCAAATGGTTTGACCAATTGAATCTCAAATATTCTTGGTCACTTAGACCCAAACGGTCTTAGTCACTCAGACATTGAATGGTTTGAGATCATTTAAGAAAAACCATAAAGAAATCGTATGGACATTTTTTACTTGAAACCACTTGGGTCTTCGAATGGTTTGAGACCATTTGGTCTCAAACGGTCTTGAGACCGTTTGGACTCAAATGGTATTAAGACCGTTTGGTCCAAACCTTCTCAAAATTGAATGGACCAATCAAGGTCTTTCAACACTTTATCAATTCAGGGTTTCAATCATTAAACCCTCTATCAATTGAACTGCTGATTTGTTCATCAATTGAACCATTGAATCACCCTTCAATTGGACCTTCAATTAGGGTTTTGAATCCAATTGAACTAGGGTTTATAATCAAGCAACCATCACTTAGGGTATTGAAATCGAAGAACCATCAATGATTGACATTGTGGAACTAATTCAATTGAAATCGTTGGATCATCATCAAACCATGATATGACCTGACCTCAAAAGGTCTTGAGGTAGTTTGGATGACCTCCAAACGGTGTTGATCCTGTTTGACTCATCCCATCATTGAAATTTATAAAATTCACTTAGAGTTTGCATCATTGAATCGATTATAATTTGATCTAGTGATTATACTTCAATTTGATATCACTGGGTCTTCAACAATCCAATCATACACCACCATAGACCTATAAACGGTCTTGAGACCATTTGGGTGACCTCCAAATGGTCTTGAGGCCATTTGGGCTTAGTCAACCCAAACAGTTGATTCAATTACTTAGGGTTTCACACACAACCCGATTAGGGTTTGCATTTAAGGAATCATTCACAATTGAAACCTTCAAGATCAACCAATTGAAACCATTAGATCAATATCCAAGTACAATAGAATATTTCCTGAAAACGGTCAAACATTTCAAATGGTCAACCATTTCAAATGGTTTGGAACCCAAACTGGTGAAACTGTTTGGACCAAAAGTGGAAATCGTTTGCAATAGATATTTGTGGAGATGTGTGCTTATGATGATGTCATCATCATCAATATATAAACCCACGAATCTTGCTGTGATTTTCATGGTGATTGCATCAATCAACCAAATAAAATTTCAGAAACAAAGAAAGAATCAACAATTGATGAATATATGGAATCAGTAACAAAGTTCAAGGGTTCTAGTTATATAACCCACCGTCAATTGAGCTTCAAATCTTGGAGCTTCACGTCAAAAATTGTGGAAGAAGCTTTTGCAACCCTCCCAAGGCTTGTACTCAAGCTTCGGAGGGAAAAGATTGGCTAGGATTGAAGATGGAGTGAAATAGAGAAGAAATCATGCATTGTTTTGTGATTTCCACCATGAATTCAAGGTGAAAGAGGGTCAAGAATCTTACCAAAAGGTTGGAGGTCATCCTACTATTGCTCCAAGCTCCCATGGTCGTTTTTGCAAGCAATAAGTGAAAGTGGATTCGAAATTATCCCTTCACCTCAAAGATAAAGGAGCTTATATATGAATTTTATTGAAAATTCATTTAAGAGCGAGAAAGTAGGAATTATCTCCTCAACTTTCTTGCCATATGCCTCCTCCTCTTCCTTAGGGATGAGGCTATCCTATTTTCCTCTTATTCCTCTCAATTATCCACGATTTAAAGGAAAACAAACTAAGCACCTTGAATCATATTATAATAATATCCATAAGTGAGTGGATATTTCTTTTTTTTTCTTAATGTGAGTGGGTTCTCCACTCACGTAGATATTTCCTTTTCCTTTGCAAGGAAAAAGGACTTCCACACATAACCAAACTCAACCATTATAGTTTTGGTTGAAGGGCAATCCAATTAATGTAATAATTCTTTTGCATTAAATTGAATTAGGGTTTCAATTATGCTTAAATCTTGATTATTTTAATATCAAGATTCTCTCTCCTTCAAAATGACTCCAATGAAGAGCCCCTCTCAAATTATTTTCTCTACCTGATGCAAAGAATCATGAAGGACCCTCTTGAAGTGGTATTTTGCATACTGAACCCTAGATAATGGGTAAATTGCACATTACACCAAAACTAGGTTTTAATGCACAAACATTGCCCAACAGGCACTTTCTTGTTATTCAGGCTTGTAGAAGCCAAACTACTACATCATACTCATTCCAATGATGCTTCAACACATGGGGAACATTGTATCATGTACAATTTGCAAGTTAACCCCTCAACTTGGGTAATTTGCACTTTAGTCCAAAACTAACAAAACATTATTTCCACATTATTCAAAAAGGACTAAAATTGAAATATAAGTTCCTATTGAGCCTTAATTACTTTTAGAGGGATAAGAGAGAGAGAATATAATCAACTTCATTAAGAAAAACATCTAGGTTTAAGCACAACCCAGGTCAGGGATGTTACAAATTATAAACCCCTAGCAAGGATTTCATCCCCGAAATCCCAGATAACAAAAGATAGTTGTTACTCATGTCATCAAGTCTCTAATTATCATCTCAATATCATGGAGATACTATAGATCTTTAATCGACAAAAAGTTCTTCCACACAGGATTATTCTAAGAGAACATTTTCAACTTGATAAAATTTTCCACCATAATTACACTTGTTCCTTCCATTAGTTCATCCTTATCACTATTTATGTTTATACAGAGCATAAACCGCTAACATATGATGTCCACCTATTTTATGTAACTAGATTGATTTCACAGTTGGAAACTATAAATAACCAACATAAATACCTTACTTTGGTATTCATCATATGTATTGAGAATACATCTCATCCTTATCATATTCGATTCTATGTTGTTACCACCAAGGGTACACATGCACAAAGTATTTCTTTTACTTTAGGACATTACTTGTTCCATATATCATTATCCTGGAACCAAAGTCCAAAGCAAGCTGATACTTTTCTAAGTATCCATCAATGGATTATTTCTAATCCATGTACATAAAATGTCATAATACGTACTTGATTGTCATGTAAATGAAAGGAGAAACATAAAGTATCATACTCCTATAATTACCCAAGGTTGTTCATCAAAGGGAAAACATATATATTTAATAGAGGTAATCCACTCAGCAATCCTTTATGTTTATTGGGAAAGTTCACATAGCACTTCCTATGTCATTAGGAAAGTTCGCTTAGCACTTCCTCATTAATTGGGAATGTTCACTTAGCTCTTCCTCATTGGTTGGGAATGTTCACTTAGCTCTTCCCCATTAGTTGGGAATGTTCACTTAGCTCTTCCTCATTAGTTGGGAATGTTCACTTAGCTATTCCTCATTAGTTGGGAATGTTCACTTAGCTCTTCCTCATTAGTTGGGAATGTTCACTTAGCTCTTCCTCATTAGTAGGTAATGTTCACTTAGCTCTTCCTCATTAGTTGGGAATGTTCACTTAGCTCTTCCTCATTAGTTGGGAATGTTCACTTAGCTCTTCCTCATTAGTTGGGAATGTTCACTTAGCACTTCCTCATTAGTTGGGAATGTTCACTTAGCTCTTCCTCATTAGTTGGGAATGTTAACTTAGCTCTTCCGCATTAGTTGGGAATGTTCACTTCGCTCTTCCTCATTAGTTGGGAATGTTCACTTAGCTCTTCCTCATTAGTTGGGAATGTTCACTTAGCTCTTCCCCATTAAGTTTCATTATACTCACTAGATTGTTTCATAATGACTACTTGATCAGAGTAATCAGAAAGATAACAATCTAAGAGTTTCATACTTGCCTTATCTCAAATAATCATATACCTGGCCAGGGTATACAAGTATTGAGATTAGGTAGTATGCACTTTATTTGCAATCATATTCCTCACTTTTCATATCATTGCACACACATGATTTTTCATTCTTGGATTTTCTTCAGGCATCACTTCTATATCTCATCTTTTGACACACAAATAAAGGAGATTATAAAGTATTTTAAGGAACACTGAGTAAGATGTAAGTTCTCATCTCCCTTGTGTCCTTATAGGACTAGTCATAGGGAGTTCAAAAATAACTACTTTCTTATTTTTAACACCTATAATCATGAAATGAAATATTAGAATGAATCTATTTTGTCTGACCTGTCACAATCTGAGGGTTGGATATTGCATCAAATTGATTCATTGCATAGATCCTCGTAGTTGCTGGTTGTTGACCCTGCACTTGATTATTAGGTGTTGCTGAACCAGCTCGGGACGCTTGTCCACGTCATATATTGTTACTAGAAATCTGTCTCCTTTGTGAGCCTTACTGACTCTGCCCCTGGGGTTGAGTCACCATTACATTCCCATCTGGACAATCCTTTGCTAGATGTCCCAATTGTCTACATTGGTAACAGATCCTAGTTGCAAAATAGGGTTTGTGAGATCCAGTCACCGATGTTGATGATGTGCTAGGGGATCTACTAGGAGAAAAACTACGGTCCCTACCCCTACATGACGCCCAATGCGTCTGGGTATTGAATCTCGATGGTGGTGCTGAAGTAGAAAATATCTGCTTCTTAAAACTTTCGGATCATTGTCCTTGACACTGACTATACACCTTACCACTGGCATGTCGTTTCTCGACTTCAGACCTTTCTATCCTCCTTACCGACTCCACAAAATTGGCAAGCCTCTCCCTGTTCTCTAAAGCAGACATAGAAGTGGTCAGTTCAACGTTCAACCCCTTCTCGAAATGCCAAATTCTTTCCTCATCATTAACTGATATATGCAGATAAAACCACAACAACTCCATGAACTTATCTTCATATTCGCTAACGTTCATCAGTCCCTGTCTGATCCTCTCAAATTGAGAGATCTTCTCGTCTAGATATTTCTTAGGGAAGTATTTACTAAAAAACTCTCATCAGAATACCTCCCATCCAATTTCTTCACCTGGCCTCTTATCTTCTTCTATAATCCACCAGTGACCAGCACTTCCTTTCAGGAGGTACACTGCATGTCTTACCTTCTCGGCTTCAGGAATATCAAGGATCCTGAAAGCCTTTTCCATCTCCATCAGCCACAGATCAATATCTTTTGGATCAGCAGTACCAGCATAATCTATGGCTCCAACCCGGCGAAGTCTCTCAAAAGTCTTGCCGGCTCCATACCCCTCATTGTGGGCTGGTGCACTAGGTGCAAGTGGTGGCATCTTGTCTGCCATGTGTGTCATAGTTGCCATAAACTGGCTAAACAGGGTATGAAAGGCTAGATTCTCTATCATGGCTAGGTTAATCTGGGGCTGTTCAGGTACAGGCCCTTCCCTATTCTGGTCTCCCGCACCTCCTCCTGGTGCAAAAACACTACTATCAACAGCGTGCTCTTCATGTGTTCCAGACATCTTCAAGTTTTTCTTCTCCTCCTATATGAGAAGAAGTCACTATCAGATAACTGGAAGATACTAGAAATAGACTCAACAACCTTAGTCCTATGTCTCTGTAGACTCAGCGAACCTAGAGATCTGATACCACTAAATTGTGACGCATCATTCAAATAAAGCGTTATTAACTAAGTGGAAGCAATCACTAAGCAGCGGATTACCAAAAATCATTAAAAAGTAAAACCATTTTACAAAGAGGTCCACACATAGGAAAATTATTTCATAAAGAACTGCAGTAACTTAATTACATACTAGTTCACAAGTACATGTCATGTATCATCTTTTTCTGAGGATTACATGCATCAACTACTCTGTTAAACTAAACACATGCAGTATGAAATCTCGAGGCACTAAGCCAAAATCTCAAAAACTTTAACTACTACTCCGAGGACCTAAGAGTATAGAGACGACACATAGGACTCTATGTACATCTATACAAGACATATCATCCAATGTCTCCACTTGAGAATTCACTGCTATTCCTGTTGTTGCTGTTGTTGTTCTCCACCTATTGAAGGATTCCTGCCTCCTCGTCTGCGTCCACCTAAAAATGTGGTTCCTACGGGGGTGAGACAATTGTAAAATTGCCCCGGTGAGAGATCTAACTCTCCGCCAGAAACATTGTTATTGCAGATTAATAAGATAAGTCTGAACAGAGGAATCATAATTTCTTAACAGTAGTTATTTCATTGTTTAACAGATTAGAACATCTAAAACATTGCAGTTATAACCTGATAGAGCATTACATCACTTATCCCATAAGGAATGTGAAGAACATGTATAACATTTATCCACTACACTAAGAAGTATAATATCAACTAATGTTTCTCGCATTTCAACTTTATGCAAATACACTACACAACTGATTATATTTTATGCATCATGTGTCAGGCTGGAATTAACTTGCCTGATTAAATTGACAAATTCATTATAAAGACAACCACAACATATACTCTCTTCAGGCTTAGAATACACAGCTAATGCCTGAGATTGTT
The DNA here is from genome assembly GCA_963693085.1 of Alisma plantago-aquatica. NCBI lineage: Eukaryota > Viridiplantae > Streptophyta > Magnoliopsida > Alismatales > Alismataceae > Alisma > Alisma plantago-aquatica. The sequence continues at coordinate 96,059,450 of OY856411.1, forward strand.
TTTTGGAGTCATGGCCTATAGCCATACTCTTCTAACAAAGTATTGGGATCTTAATCCCTCATCTCATCAAACACATTCCCATTTCTTAACAAGTTCATCATCATGATTATAGAATACATGTATTCAAACTCTTAATTCATCATAGAATACTTGTTACCACATAACAGGTAACTTAATACCTTCAGGTCATTTGACCAAGGTAAGCATGATTCTTACTACACTAGCATTACACATATCACACAAAGCTTATTTCATCTCTTGTTACCTCTTAGTAGGCAACAAGGCACATTATGGCTTATGAAGCCCATAAACAATTTCAATAAGTAAAACATCATATGGCACACAAGGCTCATTAATTTCCTCTCACTAAGCAATCAAACATGTAAAGGCTTATAAGGCCTATAAACATTTCCAATATAAGAGCATCATAGCTCATACCTGGCTATGCTTATTGTCTCAACATACTTACATGATTAGTACTCATGATAACAGTTATAATGCTTTCATATCAGCACCATGCAACACAAAGTAATACCATTATTCCCTTTTTAGGGTTAGGATTCCTCTTACATATCATCACCCTCCAATAGGGTTTTCCATAAATTACCATTTAGGTTATCAAGATCATATTATTAATGACCTATTTCATTGCTCCACACAGCTAGGAGCCATCATTGATAACATAAGTATTCAATCATACTTATTTATTCTGATCATTCATTATTAAATGAATTATCAACACAAAGTATGAGTTTCTCTCTCATCATTATCAGAATATGATTGCATCATAGTTTATTAGTTTGTATTAATCTTTTCATAAGCCATGTTAGCCTACACTTATCAAAGTGCATTACATCTGAATGTAACAACTGACATGACACACTTCATGTGTCACTCATCCAAATATATTGGATTTAAAATACATTAATGTATATCACATTTGAGGTGCTGGATGTGATATCTATCATATTTTAATGTATCACTTCCCTCGTCACCATTACCTTACTTGAGTTCATCCACTTAGCTTGTATTAGGGTATTTCCAATCCTAATACTTTGTACAACAGTTCATCACATTTATCATGTAATGTATTGGTCACAAGTCACTGTATTTAGAAAATACAACCATTGCTAATGATATGGACTCATCTTTGAGTTAGGAACTATTGATATAAGGATACCCACTATCAACCTCTTTAGATGTTACACTTGTCAATATATTAATCACTATTCCATTATTAGAAATAGGATTTTCCATGTTTATAAATTAAGGTTCACATAGCATCTCCCATAATTATGGTTTTCACATAACATTACTCTACTTTAGAGTTTCACATATCATCCTCACATATCAGGGTTTCACATAACATTACCTAAAATTAGGTTTTCACATTACATCACCCTTAATTAGGGTTTCACATGTCACACCCTTGATTAGGGTTTCATCAACCTTCTCAATTAAGGTTTATTGATCTCTTTACGAAGGATCATACCCTGATTACTTATTATGTATATATTGAAAGTGTTGAGGTTTAACCATTACATGATTGTCACTCATGTAGGAATTCCTCTTCTCTCATCCTCTCTAGGATGTCAATTACTTCAATATTAATTAGCTTAGGTCCAAACAACTTGAATGAAGGGTTGTCACAACATACCAAATCATTGCTTTCATACGCATCAAGAGTTAAACACTCAACAAGGTGCTAATTACCTTAGTACCTCAAAGGTACAACCATTGTAATCACCTTTGATTTACATCATTAATAATCAATTAGTTAATTGACTTTTAGTCACCTTAGGTGTTCAAATGGTTTGACCAATTGAACCTCAAATATTCTTGGTCACTTAGACCCCAAACGATCTTAGTCACTCAGACATTGAATGGTTTGAGATCGTTTAAGAAAAACCATAATGAAACCGTATGGACATTTTTTACTTGAAACCACTTGGGTCTTCAAACAGTTTGAGACCATTTGGTCTCAAATGGTCTTGAGACCATTTGGACCCAAACAGTCTTGATACCATTTGGACCCAAACCTTCTCAAAAACCGAATGGACCAATCAAGGTCTTTCAACACTTTATCACTTCAGGGTTTCAATCATTAAACCCTCTATCAATTGAACTATTGATTTGTTCATCAATTGAACCATTGAATCACCCTTCAATTGGACCTTCAATTAGGGTTTTGAACCCAATTGAACTAGGGTTTATAATCAAGAAACCATCACTTAGGGTATTGAAATCGAAGAACCATCAATGATTGACATTGTGGAACTAATTCAATTGAAATCCTTGGATCATCATCAAACCATGATATGACCTGACCTCAAAAGGTCTTGAGGTCGTTTGGATGACCTCCAAATGGTCTTGAGACCATTTGACTCATCCCATCATTAAAATTTTTAAAATTCCCTTAGAGTTTGCATCATTGAATCGATCATCAATTGAGCTAGTGATTATACTTCAATTTGATATCATTAGGTCTTCAACCATCCAATCATACACCACCATAGACCTCTAAACGGTCTTGGTTGACCTCCAAACGGTCTTGAGACCATTTGGGTGACCTCCAAATGGTCTTGAGACCGTTTGGGCATAGTGAACCCAAAAAGTTGATTCAATTACTTAGTGTTTCACACTCAACCCGATTAGGGTTTGCATTTAAGGGATCATTCACAATTGTAACCTTCAAGATCAACCAATTGAAACCATTAGATCAATATCCAAGTAAAACAACATATTTCCTCAAATGGTCAACCATTTCAAACGGTTTGGAACCCAAACCTCCAAACAGTTTGCAAACCGTTTGGTCAACAAACGGTTTGGTGAAACCGTTTGGACCAAAAGTGGAAACCGTTTGCAATAGATATTTGTGGAGGTGTGTGCTTATGATGATGTCATCATCATCAAGATATAAAAAGATGAAGATTGCTGTGATTTTCATGGTGATTGCATCAATCAACCAAATAAAATTTTACAAACAAATAAAGAATCAATAATTGATGAAGATATGGAATCAATAACAAAGTTCAAGGGTTCAAGTTATATAACCCGCCTTCAATTGAGCTTCAAAGCTTGGAGCTTCACGTAAAAAATGGTTTAAAAAGCTTTTGCAACTCTCACAAGGCTCGTCCTCAAGCTTTGGAGTGAAAAGATTGGATAGCATTGAAGATGGAGTGAAATAGGGAAGAAATCATGCATTGTTTTGTGATTTCCACCATGAATTCAAGGTGAAAGAGGGTCAAGAAGCTTACCAACAGGTTGGGGGTCCTCCTCCTATTTCTCCAAGTTCCCTTGGTCGTTTTTGCAAGCAAGAAGTGAAAGTGGATTCGAAATTATCCCTTCACCTCAAAGATAAAGGAGCTTATATATGACTTTTATTGAAAATTCATTTAAGAGAGAGAAAGTAGTAATTATCTCCTCAACTTTCTTGACATATGTTTCCTCCTCTTACTTAGGGACGAGGCTATCCTCTTTTCCTCTTATTCCTCTCAATTATCCACGATTTAAAGGAAAACAAATTAAGCACCTTGAATCATATTATAATAATATCCCTAAGAGAGTGGATATTTCTTTTTCTTTTCTTAATGTGAGTAGGTTCTCCACTCACGTAGATATTTACTTTGCATTTGAAAGGCACAAGGACGTACAAACATAACCAAACTCAACCATTATAGTTTTGGTTGAAGGGAAATCCAATTGATGTAATTATTTCTTTGCATTAAATTGAATTAGGGTTTCAATTATGCCTAAATCTTGATTATTTTAATATCAAGATTCTCTCTCCTTCAAAATGAATCAAATGAGGCGCCCTTCTCAAATTATGAGGGACCCTCTTGAAGTGGTATTTTTCATATTGAACCCTAGATTTTGGGTAAATTGCACATTACACCAAAACTAGGTTTTAATGCACAAACATTGCTCAACAGACTCTTTCTTGTTATTCAGGCTTGTAGAAGCCATACTACTGCATCGTACTCATTCCCATGATGCTTCAAAATATGAGAACATTGTATCATGTACAATTTTCAAGTTAACCCCTCAACTTGGGTAATTGGCACTTTAGTCCAAAACTAACAAAACATTGTTTCAACATTATTCAAAAAGGACTAAAATTGAAATATAAGTTCCTCTTGAGCCTTAATTACTTTTATAGGGATAAGAGAGAGCATATAATAAACTTCATTAAGAAAAACATCTAGGTTTAAGAACAACCCAGGTCAAGGATGTTACACTTGACGTCCTCGTCAAGGCTCAACTATAAGGCCTCATAATCTCTTCCCCATTTCAGTGCAGACCCATAATGGCCCATGGACACCCAGCTCCCGAACACGAAATACCAGTGCAAGGGTGGATACGTCAGCCATGGACAACCCTTTCCTACATGCCTGGATCAGACGGCTCAAGACTGGCATTCCATGCCCATGTGGGACCCACCTACTGAGGGGAATTGTCTCTAATACCATTTGTAATGCACGGGCCCACTGCCCAAGGCTCTAGTAGAGTTTCAGGAATGACACATGTCCCCACAGACCACCACTAGCCTTAACTGTGCACTTTTGTCCTCACTCACGCTCATGCCAGGATCAACTTCTCGATAGGTCACCCATCCTTGTACTACTCCAAGTTGAGCATGCTTAACTTTGGAGTTCCTTAGTGATGGGCTCCCAGAAAAGGAGGTGCACCTTGGTGATATGGGTAGTCTAATCACTCCTTATAAGGTCTTTTTATCCGAGTCCTCAAATCATGGGATGTTACACTAATCTTCCAAATTCCTTAATATACATCTGACCCATAAATCTATTCTTGATTCCCAAAGATTATGATTATCATGATTATGATTATCACGATGATGATCTACAAATTAATAATGACTTGGATAATGATCGTAGCAAGTAGATAAAGACCCTTTAATTGCTATCATTAATGCCACTCGTGCCTCTCTTAAGTCTTCTAAAAAGAAAAAGAAAAAAACTTGCTAGAATTTTTGGTAATATGTATGTAAAATTAGATGATCTTGAACATGCTAATTCTTGCTTGCTTGATGGTAAAAATGCTTGTCTTAGCCATGTAGATTCTCTTAAACTTGAAAATGCTAGTTTTCTTGATAAGATTAGATTTCTTGAAGCTCAACCCTTATGCCTAGTTCTAATGGAAAGCATACTTTAATTGTTAATTCTCTCATGGATGATATTGATGTTCTTGAAACTGAAAATGAGGACTAAGATTTTCCTTTGCAAGGATTAAAATATGAAAATAGTTTCTATCTTTCTAAGATTGCTTTGCTTGAAAAAGAAAATGCTTCCTTGCTTGCTAAAATAAATGCTCTTGAATCTTGTTCTAGTTCTACTAGTAGAGATAATAATTTTGTTGCTCTTCATGTAGATAGATATTATTATTTAACTAAAGCTCTTTTCTTAGAAAATGATCTTTTGCATGCTAGATATAATATCAATCATTTGTCTTTTACTATTTCTTCTCTTATGCATGATAATCATAGTTTTAGATATTCTTTGCAAAGATTTTTAGTTGGTAAAAAGAATCTTAAAGATATCCTCCAGTATACTACTAAAGAAATTGGTAGACATGGTTTAGGGTATAATGGTAGTGAAAGGAACAAAAAAGGTAAACGACCTACAATATTCCATGGAGAATCCTCTAGTCCCAAGACTATGGGAACATGTAACTATTGCAATAAAAATGGTCAATATTCTAATTGTTTCCCTTTGAGGAAAGCAACCAAGAACACTAGGACTTGGGTTGCTAAGCTAACCCCTCCGGACCCAAAACAATGATTGGGGACCACTTCATCTTTCTTCTTGTAGAAACTTGCAAATGAATTGACTTGAGATATTGAATTGCAAATTGACTTCTCAATCCACATGAAAGAAGGAAAGTGTGATGTGTAGAGGGTGACAACAAGTGAAAAAAGGAATGGTAAGAACAAAGGCGTTGGTTTTCTTGCTTATAACCAATCCTAACTCATTTTTTTCAAGTTAGTGTGCACTATGCATGTGGTTTTTGATTAAAAAGTGCTATTTTGTGATTCTCTTCACACTCTTGCTCAAAAACTATTTCAAATGCTTTCATAGTGCATTAATAACTTGCTTACACATGTTTGGATATGGCTTATATCTTTACCATGTATCTAATTTTTTTATGAAATATATATGTGCTTTTTATAGAAAATTTGTTGGTCAAGTTTCTCCTATTTGAAACTTGACCAATAGGCACCAATGGGTGTTGTCAACAGCTATTGATAGTCAAATTTCCATAACACCAAACTCGACTAATGGCACTGTGTACAAAATGCACAATTTGCTTATTGAATGAGAATTTCCCTCTCAACTAGATTTTCTCAACCAATAGCCTTATTCTTTGGCACTCCCTTGGTACCTTTGTATGCATATTGTCATGCTTTAAATTTCATATCTTTCTTTCAACTCTATCTTTATAATTGCTATAACTTGGTATCCCACTATGGTATTCCTATATCTTGCAATAACTTATTTTGAGTTGTTTTGCATGTTTTGATGATTATCTCTTTGGATATCCTAGTTGTGTCTTAAAATGCTTCCATTGTTCTCTAAGTTTCTACATATATATATTGGTATATCTTATTTTGATACAACCTTGAGGTTCTTAGTGGTAATCATCTTTTGGTAATGATGAATGTTTTCTAGTGAGCTATATCCTTAGCTTCTAAAATTGCATATCTCTTTATTTGGATATATCTATACATCTACTCATAGCTTGCTTTATATTGTGTATCTCTTGGTATCTCCTGCTATGATCTAGATCCTACTAGTAGTCCTAGCTTGTGATATCATCTACTAGTAGTTCATATACATGTAGTTCTAGCCTTATTCATCAAGTGGTATTTAACTATATGCTATGCTTGTATCTTGTGTCATACTTGCTGAAACTTGTTTCTTAAATTGCATATCTAATATCTTGAGATGCATACATAATTTTGTGATGCATGATATATAGAGCTAAATTTTATGTAGAATTTGGAGCATACTTGAAATTTTATGTATATTTTGCTCTAGTGTCAGATTTGGATGTATGGATTTTCCATGAGCCTAACGCTTTTTGGGAAAATTCTGTCATCTTGAGGGTTAAAACTTTGATTTATTATTTTTCTACAACACTTTATCTTGCACTTTGGGTTGCTCAAGTGCATGCTTTAACTTACTTTTATTCTATTCTTGGATAAGCCCCTAGCTGTTCTCTTCTACTCTCCTTATATAACTTTTTGTTATCTCCTTTCTTTTACCAAGTGGTGTTTCTTATTTCTTCATACCCCCACTTTTTGAAATGACAAAGGGGGAGAAAGTTATGTCTTATTTTGGAAAATATTTTAGAAAAAGAGGGAGAAGGCATGTCTTACATGAAGAGGAGAAGCATGTTCATGTAAAGGGGAGAAGGTAAAGGGAAGAACACATATATGTGTAGAACATATATGAGTAAAAGGCATAGTATTATATAAATGTTATGAAAGCTAACTATGCAAGAGAAATAGCATCAATTGAGGGGGAGTATGAGAACTCCATGAGCATCAATTGAGGGGGTGCATACGAACTCAATTCCATTGAAACCCCTTGGTTTCTCCAAAGGTATGATTTTACTTCAATGCTTTCAATACATTTATGGAATGCTTTTCCATCTTCAAAAAGGGGGAAAATGTTGACTCAAGGTCAATTTAGTCAATGTTGACTCTAGGTCTCCCACCAAAAAAGGTTGATTGATCAAATTTCTCTCTCTTGGTCTAGCTCCCTTCCATCTTTAGATGGGGAACCACCATGGGGGGATAGGCCCCTCGCTGGGCGGTGTCTTCGACTCTCTCTCCACCCCATCCTCTTCCCCCTTACCCTCCTCTACCGACCCTAATGTTGTGGCCTATGGACCTTCCACCTCAGAGGCTAGGGATCAGTCCCGTAAGGTGGCGGTTGGTCCCTCTGTGCAAGCTGTGCGGGGGGGGGGGGACTGGAATGACCCCTGCACTGATGTCACTATGGGATGAGCTTGGGAAAACACCCTCAGGAGACCCATGAATGTTGCATAGAGCTACAGTCCTGTGAACATCCCTTCAGACCCCAAGGTCCCCAATTTCTTGGAGGGTGACATCCTCCCTAGGATGATATTTGATGCCCCGGTTCTTGAGGATATGGACGTCTTCAACAAATAAGACATTATCGTTCAAGTTTTGGGGAAGAAGTACCATCTGGGCTAGCTCCACAGATGGATTCTAAGGTCCTAGAGACCAAAATACGATCTCTAGATGTCGTCTCTGAATGAAAGTCTCTTCCTGGTCAACTTTGCAAATGAGACTGATCTTAATGTTGCTCTAGATATAGGACCTTGGTTCTTCGAATCATAGTTGGTGTTGACAAGAAAGTTGACGCCCTAGGCAGATGTGATACACGCCGTGCTGACCACTTCCCCGGTATGGGCTACCCTTCCTGACATTGGTCACCATTGGTCTCGAAGAGCTTTCACAATTATTGGGTATGTCGTGGGCACTCTGAAGGCCTTTTATTTCTCTGGTGGAGGCTTGAAGGCGGGGTCTACTCATATGTGCGTGGAGATCTCTTCTGAGAAGACCCCCCTGTGGTCCTCATAGAATTACCAGATGGGGATGAGCTGGAGATCTGTGTCACTTATGTAGCTCTTCCAGACTGATGCAATGCCTGCAAGGTGTTTGGGCATTAGAATGGACACTGCGCGTGAGCAAAATAGCAAATCAACTTTGAGGAGGCACACAGTAGACCCATTAGTAGGAGGCCAAGAATGAGAAGGGATTCAAAGTCCAAGACTAGTGACCCTACCACTGGTCCAATGCAGTAGGTGGTTCTTGATAAAGAAGCTGATGGAGAGGCCCCTCAGGGTATTAGTCCCAGTGCCATGGTCCCTCTGTATGAGCAGGTCAAGAATGGAAGAGTTCTCCCTACTAAGGAGGTTGCCAACTGTAAAGGCAAGGATAAAATGGTGGTGGCAGATGATGTTCCCATTGATACAGTGAACCCTTTCTTTGTTATGGAAGACCTTGAAGAGGATACATCCCACATCCTGATCACTCGTAGTGCTATGAGAGGTAGAGCTAATAGAGGATTCAATGGAAGAGGAGGTAGAAGTGGCTGAACCCGTGGAAGGGGTAGAGCATCCAGTTCTTCATTGTGAAGATCCTCTCATGGAATGTGCGAGGTGCTTCTCTGCGATACAAGAAATCTAAGGCCAGGGCACTTCTAAGGAAGTTGGAGATCTCTATTTTTGTTTGTCTGGAGACTCGTATCAAATGAGAATGCAAAGACAAGATGGAAGGCTTATTCTTGATTGAGTGGCAGTTCACCTCTGATCATGATCAGATTGAGGGGGGTCGATCGTGGTGGGGTGAAATCTGAGAATCTGGTACATCCAGGCTATCCATTCTATGGACCAGATGATCACCCTAAGCTGTATCCATGGGGGTGGTTTCCATTGTATGATTTCATCCACATACGGGCTGAGTGATGAAGGTGACCACATGAGGTTGTGGGATTTCTTGGGCTCCTCTACGCAACATGCCCTCCCACAATTGGTGGTTGGTGATTTCAACCACATCTGACTGGCCAAGCAGATGTTTGGCGGTCTCTAGGCTCCTGATTTGGTGCTTTGTAGATTTAATGAAGCAATTTATGTTGCTAATGTAGTGGAGATCAACATGAGAGGGGGGTCTTACTACCTGTCATAACAAAAGGATGCCTACTAAGAATATTTCCAGCAATCTCGACAGGGGACTGGTGGATGCCACTTGGCTAGATGCATTTCCGACTACTATGATCCAACTTGGTGCCCACCCAAACAATGATCACTCTTAGATGCTATTGGTGCTAGGGAATACTATTAGGGAACCACGACCCTTCAGATTCCTTAATCATTGGATTAAGTGGCCTTCTTTCATGGTGGGGTTGTGGCTGATTCGCGGAACACATGAGTGATTGGAGATCCCATCTTCAGAGTTCTGGAGAATTTAAAGAGAACAAAAAATGTCTGAAGGAATGGTCCAGAGGATTGATTGACCTTCCCATTCTTATTAAGGATGCTAAATAAAGGTTTGAGGCTACTGCTCAGGACCTTAGACTGGACCCGATTTGTCATGCTTTTATGGAGAAAGAGACGACTGTGGTTGAGCGTCTACTTCAATTAGAGAAGGCTGAGGAATTATATCTCTGGCAGAGGAGTAGGATGAGGTGGGTCAAGGATGGTGATGACAACATCAAAACTTACCATGCTATGATTAGGAGAAATGAGATGAGAGATCATATACATGTTTTAATCAAAAAAGATGGAACGGATATTGATGAGCTGACCATGCAGTCAAATTCTTCTAGGACCTATATAACCAGAATCCGCTCCCTGCTTCCTTGCCTTTCCAAATGTCGGCTAGCAAGGTGACAAACCAAATGAATGTTGAGTTGCTGAAAGTGATTACAGATGAGGAGATTAGAGTGGTTGTTTTCTCCATTGGAGCCTCTAAGGCTCCGAGACCTAACAAGTTTAATGTCAAGTTCTTCCAATCTTGCTGGAACATTGTGAAGGAGGATATGGGTGGGGCTCTGAGATGGTTCATGGTGGGTGGGTGCATGGTTAGACAAGCCACCCATGCATTTATCAAACTCATTCCTAAGAATAATTTTGCTACTATGATGACTGAATTTAGGCCTATTGCATGTTGCTCTATCTTGTACAAGAATATCTCGAAGGTGTTAGCCAGAAGATTGAAGGTATGCCTGCCACAAATTGTGTCCACCTCCCAAGGGGCTTTTATAGCAGGCAGATCTATCTCTGACAATGCATTGCTGGTGACTGAGTTTGTGGTGGATTTCAACTTTAAAAAGGTGGCTACAAAGGCATGTATTAAGCTTGACATATCCAAGGCCTACGATTATTTAATATGTCCTCCTCTTTGGGATATTATTATGACACTCAACTTTGGTGAAAGATGGGTTGCCATCATGAGGCAATGTGTGGAAACCACATCCTTTTATGTCCTAGTGAATGGAGTACCTAAGGGCTTCTTCAGAGCCTCCAATGGGCTGGATAGGGTGACCCTTTATAACTTCTTTTGTTCACCTTGTCTATGGAGGGGATGATGTCTATCTTAGATTGGGAGGTTGCTTCTGGTCTTCTAAAATCGTACAAAGTCCATGGTGTGAAGGTTCTATCTCACATGATTTTTGCAGATGACGTGCTTCTGTTTATAGTAGGGTACATCAAGTAAATGGAAGGAGTATGCCAGGTGCTGGAATCCTTTGGTAATGTCACAAGACTGTACATCAATGACCTAAAATGTAAGGCCTTCTTCTCTAGGTCTTGCAATGGAAGGAGGGGGAGGTTGAAAGATGTTATTGTAGTTCAGGAAGGGGACTTTCTTTCAAAATACTTGGGTATCCCCTTGTCTGGTGGAAGGGGTAAGGGTGCAAATTTTGCTGAGGTGGTGGATGCCCTCCATTCTAAAGTGGATAGATGGTTAGGCCTTAAGATCTCCATGGTCAGTAGAGCCATATTGATCATGATTGTTTTGGTGGTGATGATTTTTTTTTCTGGTGCAGGAAAACCTCTTTTCCCGACTTCATCCTTGACAAATGTAAGTCGGTCATGAGTGGTTTCCGTTGGGGTAGAAGAGAGAAGGCTATTGCCTGGGACCATGTAGCTATTCCTTATGCTGCTGGTGGACTTAATATTAGAAGCCCCACTAACATTGCTTTCTATGACAAGGTTAAAAGAGTGGACAGATTCTTACACTGCCCATTGGGCCCTTAGAGCAGCTGGATGCAGCGTAGGTATGGTGATGGTTGCCTACAACTTGATCCTAAGAGATCAGATATGTCAAGAAGCATGAGGATGATGATCAATTGTTGGTCAACTGTAAAGAAGGACTACTCGAATGTATTTGGTCAGTGGAGCCTTACTCCTCAGGATGCCCATACTTGGCGCATAGAGGTGATGCTGCCCAAGGCCCCATGGCCTGACTTGCTCTAGTGTAGGGGGCATCAACCAAAGTGGAGTTTTACTGCCTTTAGAGCCTTCGTTGGCAAGATGCCAATGAGGGACATACTTAGAAGATGGGGTTTGGATGTTAATCCAATATGTTTCTTATGTAAGAAGGAAAAAGAATATAATTCCCATATGTTTATGGAGTGTGATTTTACCAAGTACTGCTGGTTGAGGAGTAGCTTTAAATGTGGCTTGGGAGGCTCCCCCCATACGATCTCCGGGGAGCCCTTTTTTGGATTTTGGATCATACTACATGTGATCATCTGCTAATGAATGCATATTCATCAGAGTTTTAGTCACCATTTTTGGCCTAGTTTTACACTGAATGCTAATATTCACCCCTTGAATATGCGCATATACAATTTTCCTCAGTTCCATATCATTATTTAGAGTTTTGATCAAATCTATTCGTCTCCATTATAGGATTGAACATTGCGCTATGTGTGCCAATGTAGGAGGTGTAGGGGATGGTGGTCCCAAGAAACTTTCAAAATTTTGTACCCTTTTTCGATGGCCAGATCCTTCATCAGAAAGTATCCTCATTAGTCATAAGATTCATCAACGCAGGCCATTCCACCCTCAGCAATACCCACCATGTGGGGGTGGGTTTGATTCATGATGATCGCAACCACGATCTCAAAGAAGGACCGAGACCGCGATCTCAAAGAAGGACCGTGATCGTGATCTAGGGAGACATCGCAACTATAGATGATCGTGACCGACCATGAGTTAAAGTGCACTGTGATCGAGGTCCACACCTGCTCGACCGTGACCGCAATGCTAGAAGATGTCTAAACCTCGACCTACGTGGAGATCGTGACCTGAAGAGGACCACGACCACGATCAATGCTGACCGTGATTGAGATCGTTGCTAGATCGCAACCGTGATCTTACCCCTCCACAACCTAACTTCGTCTGTGACCGGTACCACACTGCGACCGCAACACACCAGTGCAACTATAGAAACCACCGCGACCGCGGCCAAGCAAAGAAGGACCGCGACCGCGGTATACAACCTCGACCATAAGACTAAGTCATTGTTCACCTCGACCGTAGCTCGCACCCAATACTTCAACTGTGGAGTAACGTCAGTGGCATGCACCTATAAATAGGCCACCCACCTATCTTATCAAGGCATCTCTTCCACTATACCGGGAGGCTGCCACTCTGTGCCCAACCCTTAGGAAGACAATCTTCACTACCAAGGACTACCTCTATGGAGTTCTTACCTCTCCTCCATCTCCACTCCATCCAGATCTATCTTCTACCCACGAAAGTGGTTGGACTTTAAGATTTGTAGATCTACTATGCCACCAGCCACCTACCACTTCTTCTCCTATGAGCAAGAGAAGAGAAGAGAAGGAAGAAGGATAGAGAATATCTACCTTGATTGCCTTGGTGTTCTCTCCCTCCTCATTCTTGATCTGCCCCAACATCGTGTAGAAGATCATTTCTTCACCGAGCTCTGGCCACCTTCTTCACTGTGATCATGGCTGAATCTTCCCTCTCTCTTGTTTTTCTTATTTACATGATGAGGAGTGAGTAGTCCTCTTCACTGGGGTGTGGGGACTAGCCTCACTACCCATGCTTAGATGTTCATCTAAAAACATTCCATGGCTTGTATATAACTCTTAATCTCATGTTAATCGTTTGATATGTGCTTGTGCACTAATCACCCTCTTTGCATGATCTATTATAACCCTTTGTTATGAGAACTTCAATACTTAGGTTTATTAATATTGTTTAACATGGTTGATATCTTGACGAGAACTTCTGAAAGATATCTTTGGAGTAGTAAGTGCATGATCTATAGGTGATGAAACATTTGATGCCTATAGGTGATGCTTACGTGAACCTAAGTTCCATACACAGGGTTTGAAAATCTATTTGAATAGTTGTTTCTGGCCTGGATGTGTTTTGGATGTGTTTGCATGTGTAGTGGTGGTGAATCTCGGTTCCACCCTAGTGATTCCCATCATTAATCTAGACATAGTTTTAATCATGCTCTTTACTTTCCTTGCATTTAGTTTAATTAAACCCAATCATTTTTTTGTTCTAAATATTAGTCTTAATTGGATTTGATCCGACTAGCAAGATTCTTAAAAATGTTGTCCCTTGGGATTCGATCCTCAACTATACTACGATAAGACCCATCCTCTTGTGGGTGGTATTATTGCATGAAGTTTTGGTAAAAACTCAGGGATTTCAGCCCTGGGTGAATTTGTTAGTGCAGTAAAAAACCACGTCAGCCGCTAAGGATCTTGTGTGGGCTTGTTCACTCCTCCATCATTTTCCATGTGTGGGGAGAGAGGAATACCAGATCACATGGAAAAGGGGAGAATGACCCCCTCATTATTTTTGACCTCATTGTAAATAGGATCATTTGGGTTCTACAATCTAAACCCAAGTAGATCACTGGCTTGGCTCCTCTTACAATCCACATGTGGAGTACTTGAGCCTGGTTGTATAGTATACAAGCATTATTCCCTATACTTCCTTTTTTCTCTAATGAAAATATTACACCTGATAAAAAATGTTGACTCTAGGTCTGAATTGACTAAAGTGTTGTTTTATTAATGACTAACCATTCCAATTATTTATGTCTAATGTGTCTACCTGAGTGATTTCATATTGGGTATAGACACACTCCAAATGCCCTAACATGCACATCTCAAATTGGAGAAAAGACAAGTCAAAGTCAATTCAAGTGCATGTTTTTGAAATATGATGTAAATCCATTAGAATCATGATGTAAATCACTTGTAATGATTGTAAGACTTGTAATTAAACTTAGAAAAAATCAAGAGCACTTAAATCAAATATTTAAGCACTTTAGTGACATTTTCCAAAATTCATTACAGACACTTTATCAGTCGACTTACAATCTCGATCGATCCTTGATGGATTTTGAGAATGTCATGGTTCTGTCAAGTTGCTACTTCACAGAACTCGATCGATCCCTGCAAAAAAACTAATTTATGTGATTGGTCAAGTTTCAACAAGGATAAAATTGATTGATTGGTCAAATTACCTTTGTTGCATAGTGCATTCGACCAATAGCACTTCACGAAAAAGTGCAAAAAAGTGTTTCTAGTCGTTGTGGAGTTATAACAAGCAAACATATATCTGTTATAAGCCACAAAATGATGAGTTTTCATTCTTAAGTGTTCCCAATGGCTAAGAGGCATCCCAACTATAAATAGGACCCATTGGGCTTCATCCCTTGGTTAACCAAGCACTATGAAGGTCCCTATTCTATAGTTGAGTGATCATACATCCCCCTCTCTCTCTAATCTTAATCACTTGCTACATTCATTAGAGTGAGTAGGATATGTGTAAGAGATCTCATCCTACATGTATATCTTGTGAGGCTCTCACTTCCACCACCTCCCATTCTCTCTTTTCAACCATGAAGATGGAGGTTCTCTCTCTTGGCTAAGAGAGGTGAAGAATAACAAGGGAAGGAGTCCCTTGGTGAAGATCAAGTCTGAAGAATTAGAGAAAGAGTGGGTAAGACCTTGGTGAAGGCAGAAGACTCCTTACTCAAGTGGGTAAATCCTTGGTGGAAGCTTCTCTGAGTGAAGGTGAAGTTAAAGGCTGAAGATCCAAGAAGAGTGGGAAATTCCTAGAAGGCTGAAGACTTGTATAAGAGTGGGTAAGTCCTTGGAGAAGGTCGAAGACTCAATGCAAAGTGGATAACTCCTTGAAAAAGTCAAAGACTATTTGTATTAGATAGGTAAGTCCATTGGAGGGTCATTTATTGTAAGTCTTGTGAATGAATACAAGAGTTTAATGGTTAAGAAATCCTAGAGGGTGACCTCTCTAGCTAGTGGACTGACATATTCCTAGTTTGGAGTGTAGAACCACTCTACATAGCTTGTCAATTGGTGCTTGTTCAATCTCTCTCTCCTTTTCTATGCATGTTTTAGTTTCACTCAAACTTCCTATTTAGCAACCTTATCTTATGATTTAACTTGAAGGTTTAATGAATTTTGTTTAAGTGCATTCATATCTATTCACCCCCCTCTAGAGCATCCAAACACTCATCTAGGATCCAACACATACAAGTATGCTTGTTCCCACTGCTCAGGACTGATATCTATCTGTTGTTCTCCCAAAGTACCTTTGCTGGGATAAATGTCAGGATTCACAATATTAGAAGGAGTTTCATTGCAACTAAAAATGTCATTGCAAATGTCCATAACCTCACTAGAAACATAGCCCTCAAAGATACTCCCTTGGTGCCAAAAATGGTTCTAAACATCATATTTAAAAACACTCATGTACCAGTCAAAAGGATACACCCAATGTAAGAAAATTAGACCCAACATTCTTTAGTTACCTAGTCAAATGAAAAATTTGATGTACCTTGATATCGAAGAATGAAGGGGGGAAATATAGCTCAAGTTGGCATATGGTAATGACCACTTCTCTTTGCATCTTATGTAGAATCTCATAATCAATTACTCTATTGTATAGAGTGTTGAAGAAAAAACAAATCCTAGTGATTGCAAGCCTTACATGCTTAGGAAGGATAGATCGAATAGCCACAAGCAATATATGTTGCATGAGTGTGTGACAATTATGATACTTAAGATCTATCAGCTTCAGATCATTCATTGATACCAATCTACATATTTTGGCTGAGCATCCTTGTGGTACTTAAAATGAAGCAAGCACTCATAAAAAGTTCTCATCTCCTGTGTAGACAATGTGTAACAAGAAGGAGGTAAGTACGTGTGGCTACCCTTGGTAACTTCTCTTGTTAATACCCATTTGACATATGTCCATTCTAGATTTGATGCCATATTTAGTCTTGCCTTTTATATTCAACAAAGTACCAATGATGCTATCACAAACATTTTTCCAAAATGCATAACATCCATACAATGTCAAACTATCAAAAAACTCCAATAAGAAGATCCTAGAATGTCAACCTCTTTTTAATAAATATTTCTCACCTGTGGAAGTAATACATGGTCTCTTACCAAAATGATTTACAATTTTGTTTATTGTTGCATAAACATCCTCCCCTGACATAGGTTTAGGGGCACTCTGTTTCTCAGTTGAACCATTGAATGTTTTGCACAAATTTCAATAAGGATGCACCTTTGGCCGAAACCTTTGATGACCAAGATATACATTTTTACCACCATGTTTTAGTAAGATTGAATTAGTATTTTCCTCACATATATGACAAACCTTGGTTCCTTTGACATTGCGTAACATCCCTAACCTGGGTTATACTTTAACCCTAGGTGTTTTGATTAAGAAAGGTTATTAAATGCTTAATCTCATCCTGTGAAAAGTAATTAGGGCTCAAGAGGAACTTATGTTGCAATTCTAGTCCTTTTTGAACATTGTTGAAATCAATGTTTTCCCTGTTTTGGACTAAAGTGCAAATTACCCAAGTTGAGGGGTTTAAGTGCAAATTGTGCATGATAATATGTTCCTCATGTTTTGAAGAATCATGAGAGTAAATATGATGCTGAGGTATGGCTTATGGAAGCCTGAATACCAAGAAAGAGCTAATAAAGCAATGTATGTGCATTAAAACCTAGTTTTGGTGTAAAGTGCAATTTACCCAAAACCTAGGGTTCAATATGCAAATTACCACTTCAATAAGGTCCGAAATGTTTCTTGTCACCATGTAGAGTAAAGAAAATGAGAGGGGCGCCTCATTTGAATTAAGTTGGAGGAGAGAGAATCTTGATATTATAATAGACAAGATTTAATCCTAATTGAAACCCTAATTCGATTTAGGGAAAAAATAAATGTATTAATTAAAGGGACTTCAACCAAAATTAAAATGGTTGAATTCAGATGTGCATGGACATCATTGAGCCTTGCAAGGACCAAGAAAATATCCAAGGGAGTGGATAACTCACACACAATTTTATAAGAAAAAGAAATATCCACTCACATATGGATATTAATATAAAATGATTTAAGGTGCTTGATTTGCTTTTCTTTAAATCATGGATAATTGAGAGGAATAAGAGGCAAAAAAAATAGCCTCCTCCCTAAGGAAGATGAGGGGGAAGAGGCGGCCACATTTTTGGGGTTAATTGGATTTTTGCAAAGTACATTCTCTCTCATTGAATTTTTATAAAAGAACATTTTACAAGCCAAATGGAAGGCGTTTTCGACCCCACTTCTTCTCCTTGATTGGGAAACGACCAAGGGAGCTTGGGAGGATCAGGAGTACGACCCCCAACCTGTTGGTAAGCTTCTTCACCTTGGTTCATCACAATTTCATGGTGGAAATCACAAATCAATGCATGATTTCTTCCTATTTCGATCTCCTCTTCAATTCTAACCATTCCTTTTCACTCAAACCTAGAGGACGAACCTTGGAATGGTGAAAGGAGTTGAATCAACCATTGTTTCTGTGGAAATGGAGCTTTGGAGCTCAATTGGAGGCAGGTTTTATAACTTGAACCCTTGATTTTGTTATTGCATTCAATTCCATACCAAATAATGATCTTTTCTACATTTACAATAATTGATTTGGTTGATGGACGCAATTACCATGGAAACCACAGTAGGTTTCATGAGTTCAAAGGTTGAATATGATAAGCACACACCTCTCTAAATATCTAAGGCAAACGATCTTTTTTGAAATGATCAAACGGTTTCCCAAACCGTTTGGGAGCAAACGGTTTCAAACCGTTTAGAAGCAAACAGTTTCATCAAACCGCATGAGACCAAACAGTTTCAAAACTATTTGGGTAGTTGACCAAGGGTTAACCGTTTGAGAATCCTGTTCCTAATTATGTTGGTTGATGACCCACCAAATTTGGTTAAATAATTCCAAAGGAATCATGAGTTGAAGGCTATTCAATTAGACAAACCCTAATTGAATTAAAAGCTGATTTTCAACTTGATCGATTGGACTTTTTGGGTTGATTAGCCCAAATGGTTTCAAAACCATTTGGGGATCACCCAAACGGTCTCAGGACCGTTTGGGTGTCACCCAAGACCATTTGGAGGTCTAGGGTTAAGTATGGGTGCCTACTTGAAGGTCCAAAGTTACCAAGTTACAAAGCAATCAATTGCTGATTTGTTGATCGACTCAATAGACCAAACCTTGTTGAAATTTCACTAGAATCCAAGGGTTGGATGAGCCAAACGGTCTCAAGACCTTTTGTAGCTCATCCAAATGGAATCAACATTGGAAACCGTAATCCAATTTGATTGGTTGAGACCATATTTGGTCCATGCGGTTTTGAGGAGGTTTGGACCAAATGGTCTTAAGACCATTTGAGTCCAAACGGTCTCAAGACCGTTTGGGACGAAACGATCCCAAACCGTTTGTGCCCATGCGGTTTCAAAAGTCAAACTTGGGCAAACGGTCTTCACCTACTAATTTAGCAAATGGTCTTGAGTGTGCACCTTTACCAAACAGTTTCAAACTATTTGAACTTTGAAAACCAAGACCGTTTGGGGCTCAAGTAGTCAAGGTTGATTGAGGATTCAATTGGTTAATCCAGTTGGACACCTTTGTAATTGAAGATTCAATTGGTTAATTCAATTGGATACCTTATGAAATGAAGGTCCAATGTGATTGAATCTCTTGAGAATTAAAGATGATGAATGATCCATTGATCCAATGATGATTCGTAATGATAATAAATGAAGGTACAAAGGTTGAAACCCTAATAGTACCTAAGTGATTAGTGACAATTAAGGGATGAACCCTAATTGCTTATAGGATCAATGACTTGGTACACTATGTTAACCATAGTTGTATGTACTTGATTGAAGGGATGATATGACCTTATCAAGTTAAGATGATGTTAGCATGAATTCATACATGAATATGATTCATGTGGTGATTAAGGGTATGATCCTTAAGTAAAGAGATCATGAAACCCTAATTATGAACATAAACCCTAATTGATAGGGTTATTGATTTCTAACCCTAGTTGAGGGCAATTCTGAATGAAACCCAAATCCAAGGTGAGGATGTAAACTTAATCTAGGGTAATGATATATGAAACTCCAATTTAGGGAGATGAGATGTAAAACCCTAATTGGAGATGAATAGTAGACCCAGGCTGTGGGTAACCATAGTGGAAACCTTAATTGAGGTTGATTCCATGTGAATTCCTAATTGAGGTTGATTCAATGTGAATCCCTAATTGAAGTTGATTCCATGAGAAACCCTAATTGAGGGTGACGCCATGAGAAATCCCTAGTTGGGATGAATAGTAAACATTAAGTATAGGCAATGAGATGAAAGCCTAATGAAGGGTAATGTTATATGCAATCCTCACCCTAATGAAGTATGATAGTATGTGAAACCCTAAACCTATTAAAGAGTACTGATATGGGAAACCCTAATTCGAATAATGTAATGGTAACCAATATGTGGATGGGGGAAAGACCTAAAGTGATTGATTGTAGATACCCTTATAGCAAGCAATGCTATAACCCAAGATGAGTCGATATCATTAAAGAAAGTTGGACTATTCTTATGCGTGACCTATGCACTTCATGATAAAAGTGATAGGTTAGTGGATGAAAGGATTAAGATGGGAAATAACTTAATCCAAGATAAGTTGATAACTCAAGAAAGTTGAAAGTAATGAGGTAAGTGACACATCAAGATATGAAAGACTTAACAGTTAGCATCTCAAAGTTGATATGCTTTGATAACTATGAAATCCTAACATGAGATGGGAAACCTTAACCCTAAATTGGGTAATGGGACATGAGAAATCATAATATGATATGAATAGTAAGCCCTAACCCTATTGAGGGAATAGTGGTGTTACTATTATATTACATGAGGTGATATGTTATTGTTGCCTAGTGAGAGGTGACAAGATGTGTAATGGCCTTGTGAGCCATATGATTAGATGTTGCCTAGTGAGAGGTGACACGATATTTTATGGGCCTTATGAGCCATGAGAACAATTGTGGAATAGTGAAAGGTACCAAGATGATTATAAAAGTTTATTGTAATAAATGATAACGTTTTAATAACATAATAAAAGGAACAATTGTTTTCAATAAGTAATGTGAAAAGCTATGAAGGCTAACCTCAGGGTTCAGATCCTAGAGAAGGATGTGATGATAAATGATGAGTTAAAGGAATTTATATCCCATGAGCTGTGTAATCAAGAGTGGTTAGAGTCCACTGCCTGGCTGTGTAATCAAGAGTGGTTAGAGTCCACTGCCTAGCTGTGTAATCATGATTGGTTAAAGTCCAATACATGGAAGAGGCATGAAGCCTGTAATCAGGAGTGGTTAGAGTCCACTGTCTGGCTGTGTAATTAGGATTGGTTAAAGTCCAATACCTGGCAGAGGCATGAAGCCTGTAATCAGGAGTGGTTAGAGTCCACTGCCTGGCTGTGTAATCAGGAGTGGTTACAGTCCACTGCCTGGCTGTATAATCAGGAGTGGTTAGAGCCCACTGCCTAGCTGTGTAATCAGGATTGGTTAAAGTCCAATACCTGGAAGAGGCATGAAGCCTATAAACCACAGGATTAGCATAGTCTAATACCTGGAATGCACATGATTGGCTAACTCCCAATACCTGGAATAATAACACAGGATTGGCTAACTACCAATACCTGGAATAATAACACGGGATTGGCTAACTCCCAATACCTAGAATAATAATACAAGATTGGCTAACTCCCAATACCTGGAATAATAATACAGGATTGGCTAACTCCCAATACCTGGAATGTACATGATTGGCTAACTCCCAATACCTGGAATAATAACACAGGATCGGTATTAACCCAATACCTGGAATTGTTGCACAGGATTGACATAGATCAATACTTGGAATAGTTGCACAAGATTGACATAGTTCAATACTTGGAATGTATACACATGAATACTATAAGTCTGTTTAGAAGATTAGCTAAGGCCAATAAGTTGAAACAAGAATGTCTCATGGGTGACACATCAAGATAATGAGTGTCATAAGAGAAGTTTGACATTATGGTATAATATGGAGGATAAATGATATACATGTTCTTCCTATTCCTTATTAAAAGAATAGATGATATATTGCTCTATCATAAATAGTTGCAATGCTTACAAAGTTGAGAATGCTTTAAACTGCTTAACCCCTGCTCAGTTTCATATCTTTAATTGCAATACAATGTTTTGGCGGAGAGTTATATCTCCCGCTGGGGCAATTTACAATTGTCTCACCCCCGTGGGATCCAATGTTTTTAGGTGGATGCGGACAAAGAGGCAAGAAACCTTTAGCAGAGAAGGAACAACAGCAGCGTCGAGGACAGTAGTAATATCTCAGGTGGAGATATTGCCTGTTCAATTGTATAGATTGTAGTCCTATGTGTCGTCTTTGTACTCTCAGGTCCTCTGGATTTATAGATAGTGCTTTTATCATCCACTTGGGATTTTGGCTTGATGCATCGAGGTTTTATGATGTCTGTAGATAATGTTGAATAGGACAGCTGATGTTGTAATCCTCAAGAAGAGATAGTACAGGTTGTGTACTTATGGAACAGAATGTAAATATTATATTTTTGTTCTTGAATAAAAATATTTCCTATGTGTGGATCTCTTTGCAAATGATTCGCTTCTTCTTAGTAATCTTATGTTTTATAAGTTGGATGCCACAATTTAGTGGTATCAGAGCTCTAGGTTTTCTGAGTCTACAGAGACATAGAACTAAGGTAGTGGAGTCTGTTCTGGTGTCATCTAGTGTATCTGATAGTGTCTTCTGCTCATATAAGAGAAGAAGAACTTAAAGATGACTGGATCACATGAGGAGGTTGCTACTGAGAGCAGCAATGTTGCACCAAGAAGTGGTGCATGGGAGCAGGAAAGAGAGAGACAATTGCCTGAGAATCCCCTAGATGATCCATTTATGATAAGAAAATCTTTCTTTAAGTATTACTATTGGAGAATTTAGGGCAACAATAATGTATATAGTGGATCAAGCATTGGCAGTGTAACCTAGATTACCAACCCCAATGATGATGTTTTGGACATCAACAAGATATGTAATCCACATTAACAGGTTGAAGCAATGGGAAATGATGAAGATCTAGACTTAGAACAAGTATGTGCTCAACCTTAGCCTGTTGAATCAATCTTTGAGGCAGAGTTAGCCTGAGGCAGTGAATAATTCATGAATCATGACAGGTCAGACAAAATAATGTTATTCTAAAATGTCTTTTATGGTTTCCTGAGTTAATTGGGAAGTTAATTGATTGAACTTTCTTTGATTAATCCTGTGAGGACTTACATTTTTCATAATAAACATTATAGATATTTCATGTTGTTCTTACCTCTATGTGAAGAAGATGAGGTATTGAAGAGATGCCTGGATAAAATCCAGTGATGCTAAATCTTATATTTGTGATAATATGAAAAAGAAGGAATATAATAGCATAAAAAGTGCATACTACTTAATCTCAATATTTATATACCCTAGCCAGGTATACAACTATTGATGATAAAGTGAGTATGGAAACTCTTAGATTGTAAACTTTTTGATTGCCCTGATCAAGCAGTCATTGTGATACAATCTAATGAGTATCATGAAATCAGAAATATGGAATGAATAAATGTGTCATATCCCATGCATAAGAAAGAGAAGTCTGAGATAATCTCAAATGAGCATGTTGTATGAGGAACTAAAAATGTACTCCTCATAAGATAAGAATAAGAATGAGGGAGATGAACCCTGTTCAATAATGCTGTCAGCATAATAAAGATCTTTCCCATAATGAGGAAATGGGAAATGTGATGAGATCATGAGATGATCATAAACATGCTAGATAATAATAAAGAAAGGGATAATGACATGTAATCATCCTTACAAATTCCAATGCTAAAGGCAAGGAACCTAGGATGAGATAAAGAATAAATGGTCCATGAATAGTTGAAAATACATGAATTAATAAGAGGAATATAAATCCATGTTTTCTTTCCTTTTAGGGACATGGCAATCAAGTGGGTCTTAGGACACTTGATGTGAATAAAATAAATATGTTCATGTGATGGATACTTAGAAAAGTATTAGTTTATCTTGGACTTTGGTTCCAAGATGAGGACATATGTAACAATTAATGTTCCAAGATGAAAGGAAGAGAAATATATGATGTGTTTCCAACACATGTGATAGATTCCAAGGTGAAATATTCTGGTATCTGAGAAATATCAGATAGTTTAGGTTGGCTACCTGGAGTGGGTAACTGTGGAATTAGTCTGATTATATTAAATAATATGAACATCATATGTTAGGGGTTTATGCTCTGTATAAACATGATACTAATAAAGAATGTATGATGCTTCTCTGAATAAGAAAAGAGTTATTTGACACAAAGTTGACTCTATAGTCAGTGATGAGGAACAGTGGGGCATGTGCCTTGTGTGTTGATTCTATGAGAATCTTGTATGAAAACACTTTTTTCCAATGAAAGTTTTATGGTGTCTCCATAGTAAGAAGATGTTAAGTGAAGACTAGATAGTATGATGAATGAAATACATATGTCTTCCTTTATCTGGGATTTCGAGGACAAAATCCTTGTTAGGGGTTTATGATTTGTAACATCCCTGACCTGGGTTATACTTTAACCCTAGGTGTTTTGATTAAGAAAGGTGATTAAATTCTTAATCTCATCCTGTGAAAACTAATTAGGGCTCAAGAGTAACTTATGTTGCAATTCTAGTCCTTTTTGAACATTGTTGAAATCAATGTTTTGCCTATTTTGGACAAAAGTGCAAATTACCCAAGTTGAGGGGTTTAAGTGCAAATTGTGCATGATAATATGTTCCTCATGTGTTGAAGCATCATGAGAGTAAATATGATGCTGAGGTATGGCTTATGGAAGCCTGAATACCAAGAAAGACCTGATAAAGCAATGCATGTGCATTAAACCCTATTTTTGGTGTAAAGTGCAATTTACCCAAAACCTAGGGTTCAATATGCAAATTACTACTTCAATAAGGTCCCTAATGTTTCTTGGCACCACGTAGAGAAAAGAAAATGAGAGGGGCACCTCATTTGAATTAAGTTGGAGGAGAGAGAATCTTGATATTAAAATAATCAAGATTTAATCCTAATTGAAACCCTAATTCGATTTAGGGCAAAAATAAATGTATTAATTAAAGGGCCTTCAACCAAAATTAAAATGGTTGAATTCAGATGTGCGTGGACATCCTTGAGCCTTGCAAGGACCACGAAAATATCCAAGGGAGTGGATAACTCACACACAATTTTATAAGAAAAAGAAATATCCACTCACATATGGATATTAATATAAAATGATTTAAGGTGCTTGATTTGCTTTTCTTTAAATCATGGATAATTGATAGGAATAAGAGGCAAACAAGATAAACTCGTACCTAAGGAAGATGAGGGGGAAGAGGAGGCCACATTTTTGGGGTTAATTGGATTTTTGCAAAGTACATTCTCTCTCATTGAATTTTTGTAAAAGAAACTTTTACAAGCCAAATGGAAGGTTTTTCGACCCCACTTCTTCTCCTTGCTTGGGAAACGACCAAGGAAGCTTGGGAGGATCAGGAGGACGACCCCCGACCTGTTGGTAAGCTTCTTGACCTTGGTTCATCACGATTTCATGGTGGAATTCACAAATCAATGCATGAATTCTTCCTATTTCGCTCTCCTCTTCAATTCTAACCATTCCTTTTCACTCAAACCTTGAGGACGAGCCTTGGAATGGTGAAAGGAACTGCATCCACCATTTTCTCTATGGACATGGAGCTTTGGAGCTCAATTGGAGGTGGGTTTTTTAACTTGAACCCTTGATTTTGTTATTGCATTCAATTCCATACCAAATAATGATCTTTTCTACATTTACAATAATTGATTTGGTTGATGGATGCAATTACCAAGGAAACCACAACAGGTTTCGTGATTTCAGAGGTTGAAGATGATAAGCACACACCTATCTAAATATCTAAGGAAACCAATCTTTTTTGGGATGCTCAAACGGTTTCCCAAACCATTTGGGAGCAAACGGTTTCAAACCGTTTAGAAGCAAACGGTTTCATCAAACTGCATGAGACAAAACGGTTTCAAAACCATTTGGGGGAGTTGACCAAGGGTTTACCGTTTGAGAATCCTGTTACTAATTATGTTGGTTGATGACCCACAAAATTTGGTTAATTAATTCCAAATGAATCATGAGTTGAAGTCTATTCAATTAGACAAACCCTAATTGAATTAAGTGCTGATTTTCAACTTGATCGATTGGACTTTTTGGGTTGATTAGCCCAAACGATTTCAAAACCGTTTGGGGATCACCCAAACGGTCTCAAGACCGTTTGGGGATCACCCAAGACCATTTGGAGATCTAGGGTAAAGTATGGTTGCCTATTTGAAGGTTCAAAGTTACCAAGTTACAAAGCAATCAATTGCTGATTTGTTGATCGACTCAATAGACCAAACCTTGATGAAATTGCACTAGAATCTAAGGGTTGGATGAGCCAAACAGTCTCAAGACCGTTTGTAGCTCATTCAAATGGTCTCAAGACCGTTTGGAGGTCACCCAAGACTGTTTGGAGGTCTAGGGTTGAGTATGGTTAAGCAATTGAAGATCCAAAGATACTATGTTGGAGTGTAATCAATTGCTGATTTGGTGATCAATCCAATGATCCAAACCCTAATTGGTTGACTTGGATTTTGATGTTAACATGGGAAAATGGTCTCAAACCGTTTTGTGGTCATCCAAATGACCTCAAGACCGTTTGGGGTCAGGTCATGTTCAATTTGGATGATGGTTCAATGGTTTCAAAGTAACTAATCTTGCATTGATTAGTGTTGAAGGATTATCGATTCCAAACCCTAATTCAATTAATTCAAACCCTATTTGATAATTAATTGAGGGTCAATTGAGGGTCAAATTAGTTGAAGGTTGACCGATTAAACTCAATTGAAGTATGAGGATAGGTCCAATTGATTATTGGTACCATGAATTCAATGATTGGAGGAATCAACATTGGAAACCCTAATCCAATTTGATTGGTTGAGACCATATTTGGTCCATGCAATTTTGAGGAGGTTTGGACCAAACGGTCTTAAGACCGTTTGAGTCCAAGCGGTCTCAAAACTGTTTGGGACTAAACGGTCTCAAGACCGTTTGGGACGAAACGATCCCAAACCGTTTGTGCCCATGCAGTTTCAAAAGTCAAAATTGGGCAAACGATCTTCACCTACTACTTTAGCAAACGGTCTTGAATGTGTACCTTTACCAAACAGTTTCAAACCATTTGAACTTTGAAAGACCAAGACCATTTGGGACTCAGGTAGTCAAAGTTGATTGAGGATTCAATTGGTTAATCCACTTGGACACCTATTGTAATTGAAGATTCAATTGGTTAATTCAATTGGATACCTTATGAAATGAAGGTTCAATGTGATTGAATCTCTTGAGAATTAAATATGATGAATGATGCATTGATCCAATGATGATTATTAATGATAATCAATGAAGGTACAAAGGTTGAAACCCTAATAGTACCTAAGTAATTAGTGACAATTAAGGGATGAACCCTAATTGCTTATAGGATCAATGACTTGGTACACTATGTTAACCATAGTTGTATGTACTTGATTGAAGGGATGATATGACCTTATAAAGTTAATAAAATGTTAGCATGAATTCATACATGAATATGATTCATGTTGTGATTAAGGGTATGATCCTTAAGTAAAGAGATCATGAAACCCTAATTATGAACATAAACCCTAATTAACAGGGTTATTGATTTCTAACCCTAGTTGAGGGCAATTCTGAATGAAACCCTAATCCAAGGTGAGGATGTAACCCTAATCTAGGGTAATGATATATGAAACTCCAATTTAGGGAAATGAGATGTAAAACCCTAATTGGAGATGAATAGTAGACCCAAGCTGTGGGTAACCTTAGTGGAAACCTTAATTGAAGTTGATTCCATGTGAATTCCTAATTGAGGTTGATTCAATGTGAATCCCTAATTGAAGTTGATTCCATGAGAAACCCTAATTGAGGGTGATGCCATGAGAAATCCCTAGTTGGGATGAATAGTAAACATTAAGTATAGGCAATGAGATGTGAAAGCCTAATGAAGGGTAATGTTATATGCAATCCCCACCCTAATGAAGTATGATAGTATGTGAAACCCTAAACCTATTAAAGAGTAATGATATGGGAAACCCTAATTTGAATAATGGAATAGTAACCAATACGTTGATGGGGTAAAGACCTAAAGTGATTGATTGTAGATACCCTTATAGCAAGCAATGCTTTAACTCAAGATGAGTCCATATCATTAAAGAGAGTTGGATTATTCTTATACGTGACCTATGCACTTCTTGATAAAAGTGATATGTTAGTGGATGAAAGGATTAAGATGGGAAATACCTTAATCCAAGATAAGTTGATAACTCAAAAAAGTTGAAATTAATTTGGTAAGTGATACATAAAAATATGAAAGACTTCATAGTTAGCATCTCAAAGTTGATATACTTTGATAACTATGAAATCCTAACCTGAGATGGGAAACCTTAACCCTAAATTGGGTAATGGGACATGAGAAATCATAATATGATATGAATAGTAAGCCCTAACCCTATTGAGGGAATAGTGGTGTTACTGACTATTGTATTACTTGAGGTGATATGTTATTGTTGCCTAGTGAGAGGCGACAAGATGTGTAATGGCCTTGTGAGCCATAAGATTAGATGTTGCCTAGTGAGAGGTGACAAGATATTTTATGGGCCTTATGAGCCATGAGAACAATTGTGGCATAGTGAAAGGTACCAAGATGATTATAAAAGTTTATTATAAGAAATGATAACGTTTTAATAACTTAGTAAAAGGAAAAATTGTATTCAATAAGTAATGTGAAAAGCTATGAAGGCTAACCTCAGGGTTCAGATCATAGAGAAGGATGTAATGATCAATGATGAGTTAAAAGAATTTATATCCCATGAGATGTGTAATCAAGAGTGGTAAGAGTCCACTTCCTGGCTATGTAATGAGGAGTGGTTAGAGTCCACTGCCTGGCTGTGTAATCAGGATTGGTTAAAGTCCAATACTTGGCAGAGGCATGAAGCTTGTAATCAGGAGTGGTTAGAGTCCACTGCCTGGCTGTGTAATCATGATTGGTTAAAGTCCAATACCAGGTAGAGGCATGAAGCCTGTAATTAGGAGTGGTTAGAGTCTACTGCCTGGCTGTGTAATCAGGAGTGGTTAGAGTCCACTGACTGGCTGTGTAATCAGGAGTGGTTAGAGTCCACTACCTGGCTGTGTAATCAAGATTGGTTAAAGTCCAATACCTGGCAGAGGCATGAAGCCTATAAAACACATGATTAGCATAGTCTAATACCTGGAATGCACAGGATTGGCTAACTCCCAATACCTGGAATTATAACACAGGATTGGATAACTCCAAATACCTAGAATAATAACACATGATTGGCTAACTCCCAATACCTGGAATAATAATACAGTATTGTCTAACTCCCAATACCTGGAATGCACAAGATTGGCTAACTCCCAATACCTGGAATAATAATACAGGATTGGCTAACTCCCAATACCTAGAATGCACAAGATTGGCTAACTCCCAATACCTGGAATAATAACATAGGATTGGTATTAACCCTGTACCTAGAATAGTTGCACAAGATTGACATAGATCAATACCTGGAATAGTTGCATAAGATTGACATAGTTCAATACTTGGAATGGATACATAGGAATAATATAAGTCTGTTTAGCAGATTGGCTAAGGCCAATAAGTTGAAAAAAGAATGTCTCATGGGTGACACATCAAGATAATGAGTGTCACAAGAGAAGTTTGACATGATGGTATAATATGGAGGATAAATGATATACATGTTCTTCCTATTCCTTATTAAAAGAATAGGTGATATATTGCTCTATCATAAATAGTTGCAATGCTTACAAAGTTGAGAATGCTTTAAACTGCTTAACCCCTGCTCAGTTTCATATCTTTAATTGCAATACAAAGTTTTGGCAGAGAGTTATATCTCCCGCTGGGGAAATTTACAATTGTCTCACCCCCATGGGATCCAATGTTTTTAGGTGGATGCAGACAAAGAGGCAGGAAACCTTTAGCAGAGAAGGAACAACAGCAATGTCGAGGACATCAGTAATATCTCAGGTGGAGATACTGCTTGTCCAGTTGTATAGATAGTAGTCCTATTTGTCATCTCTGTACTCTCAGGTCCTCGGGATTTATAGATAGTGCTTTTATCATCCACTTGGGATTTTGGCTTGATGCCTCAAGGTTTTATGATGTCTGTACATAATGTTGAATAGGACAGCTGATGTTGTAATCCTCGAGAAGAGATAGTACAGGTTGTGTACTTATGGAATAGAATGTAAATATTATATTTTGGTTCTTGAAGAAAAATATTTCCTATGTGTGGATCTCTTTGCAAAAAGTTTTAATTTTTAGTGATTTTCAGTAATCCGCTGCAAATTATTCTCTTCCGCTTAGTAATCTTGTGTTTTATAAGTTGGATGCCACACATTGTATCCAAATAAGTTCCCATAAGTTGCAACGTCTTTAACAGTGCAAAAAAGAAGCACATAAATTAAACATCTCTCCATACAAAGCATCATAAGTCATCACACCTCTCCCTAGAGTTTCTTTAGGTTATAAATTAGAGGTTCAAGGTAAACATCAATATAATTCCCTGGTTTTTTCGGGCCCGATATCATTAGGGACAACATTACATTTTTATTCTTCAAAGGAAGATTGTATATAACAAACATGACATGACAAGTTGTATGGTGGATTCTTAAAGTTCCATATGGTTTCATATCAATAGTACAAAGTCCAAGTCTTAAATTCCGAGATTCTTCTCCAAGTTTAGGATATAGTAAATCAATATTCTTCACTTGTTGGGAACCAGACACATGTCATAGCATACCATCACTATTTTTCTTTACCTCTGTATGATAAGATAAATTTTGTGCATCAATGGTATTAGCAAACAAGCATTGAAATCATGGTATTATAGGCAAATACCACATCATCTTGGAAGGAGACTCTGTATTGGTCTTACCCAATGTCATCCTTTTATACCTAGACCCCCCATATTTCAGACATTCATTCAGATCGATATAGTACTTTTGAAAAAACACAAAGTAATTTGGGCATGCTTGTATCTTCTTCACCTATATTCCCATTGGGCACAACATATTTTTCATTTCGTATATTGATACCATAAGCACATTGTCTTTAGGGAGAATCACTTTCAACATAGACAATAGAGAAGTGAAGCTTTTATCACACCATCTATTGTTATTCTTAAGAGTATACAATCTCAATACAATGCTCAACTTCATAAACTTAGTACAACCTAAGTATAACGGTTTCTTAGCATCATGCACAATGAATCTAAATAAGGGAGGCCAATCTATAACATCTACCTTGCAACTATCTAGCATCATATCAATGATGTTTGTTGGAATTGGTTCATTCATATCAACATCAACAACCATTTCTTCTTTGAAACTACTACCACTACCGACATATGTTGATCTCATACTAGGAATATCTCAATGCACGTACCATTCTGAATAGCCCTGTACAATCCCATTATATATGACATGATCTTTGATCATGTTCTTAGTGTCAACTTTCAAGTTGTTACTACAATTCCTACAGGGGAAATAGAACCTATCTCCAGGTTGTTTGGTATGTTCCTCTACAAATATTATAAACTCTTCCAGACCATAAATAAACTCCAAAGGTAGTGATTTAGATTAGACATACATGATCTATCCATTCTATCATTAGATGAGAGACAAGTAGCTCACCAGGTGTTAGCTAATAAGTTAATTTCAAAATAAATATATGTTTTAGTTGAGCCCTAATCATCAATTAGCATTCACATTGATGACTGTGTACCACCTATCCCATTATTAATCACCTCATCTCACTTGTAAGTGTATAATGTGTGTTCAATTTCACTTAATTTTAGTAGAATTTCTCCACGTGATGTTTTCCAAGTACAACGATGTACATGAGAAAATACCCACCTACATATGTGCCCAAAGAACAAAACGGGAAATGCTGTCAAAATTTCATGAAATCAAATACACAGTATGCACTTAAACCCTAAGTGAGATGAAGTGCTAAAAAAAGTCCCATATCGGTGACTATCCAACATTTACTCTTTATGAGTAAATCTTGGATCGGTTTCTAGGACAACAACATTTTTTAAAATTTTTGATTTAGAATCTAGGTTTTATAGGTTGGAGTTTATAGATTAATGTTTACATATTAGGGTTTAGAAAACAATTTCAAATCTAACTAAATACATAAGTACAACTTAGAGACCCTAATAAAGTTAAATGATCAACAACAAGCATGTAATACTCCTGACAGAGAAATAATCAATAACAAGCATGTAATGATTCATCATAATATCCATTAATTCATCACAATTTTCACACAATTCATATGATTTGTTCTCAATTTGATCACAATTCACTACAACTGAAATTAGAGAAATATTTCTCCATATAATTCATCACAGTTTCCTCCTTCAGTTGTATCCATCTCCCTTCCCCCTCTCTTCCTTCCTCCTATCTCCTCCTTACCCTTCCCTACACAATTTCGTCTTAATATTGAGAAGAAATCATAGGGAAGGGGAAGGAGGAGAGAGGAGTAAGGAAGAGAGGGAAAAGGGAAATGGAGATAACTAAAGGAGCAGAGAGGAGGAAGGAAGAGAGGAAGAAGGAGGAAAGGAAATACTAGTGGCTTTGGCTGGTGGTGATTGAGGAGTAGGGACTGAGTACTAGAACCAATAGAGGAGGTTGTATTTGGCAGAGGAACTGGAAACACAAAAGGAGTCAACTGTGGTGGTGGTGGTGGCAACTATAGTAGTCAGTGGTGAGGAGTTGTGTCCAGCATAGGAGCTACAATGGTGAGAAAAGGAGAAGAATCATTGAATTTGTTGTGGTCCAAAGAAATGGGGGGAGGGGAAAGAGTTGTTTCTCATCGAGTTTAACTAAAAAATACCTTGTCGGTTATGAATATCATTGATTAACATGAAAATACCACCGACAAAACTTGTGTCATCACAAACCTATAACATCAGTCAAGTACATCAAATCGATGACTAACGGTGCATCCCAACGACAACTACATTGTCACTTTAGGTCATGACAATTGACAAGACAATCCAATTAGGGGTGGAAATTTTGTGGGATGTTTTGCATAGATCCCTTTCTTACCGGTTCATGAAGGAAAAATTGATGATATATACGAATGAGAAATAAGGAGATGTTTGGTGTGTGCCCCTTTATGTTGTTATACATTGTACAAGAAACTAACAAAATAAAGTTTTTGGAGGAAAAAAATTCCTCCTAAAAATGTTGTATGAAATAGTATTTTTGCGGGTGATCTATCTTTTAGATTTCTTTGTGAAACAACTGGAAAAGGAAATAAAGCACAACCCAAATTTTCTCAATTGGTTAACCATGGCTATTTTCTTCAAGGAACCAATGAGATATCTTATGTTGTTGATTTCCCATGAAAAGAAAACCGACGACATAAGTCGTATCTATACTAGTGGATGGGAGAAGCCTTGGTATGTACTTCAATATTTAATTCTACTTCTCTCTCAAGTGTGGTGCAAATGAGTTTGTTACGAAAGACATCAGGGTACTCCTTCTACAACTCTATCTTCATGCTTTATTAGTTCATTCTCTATCAAGACTGTAGCTAGCTACATCCATCTTATATTAAATTTTGAGCTTTAATTGTGAGAAGATTTTTTCATACTTCCTTCACCCATTTAACACTACTCCTCTAGTCAGGACTACTCTCTTCTTTTCATATAGGAGTTGGTCTTGATGGTCGGATTATCAGTCTATTCCCTAGGCTACATAACTTTTAGTAATGTCAAGAGGAAGAAAATTTACAAGGAAGTTTTTCCCACCCAAGTATATAAGTATCTGATGAATTTTATGATATATGGTATTTACATGACTACTAGGGGTGTTAACACTTAGGATATAAAAAATCTATGTAGTTACTTTATTCAAATATTTTATGAATTCTTCAGATATAAAGGAATTATTCAATCCAAAATACAATGGTCATTCATAGTTTTCCTAGCAATAGAAATCATACATTTGATATTTTCATTATTGTTTTCAGCTTCCCAAATGCTCATAGCATATGGTCTTCCTTGAAGATGCTTGGTTAGCATTTGAGAAGAGTCATTCTTCAAATTGATTTTGGGTTTATTCCTTTCTCTTGAGTTATTTGTAGGGTTCACATGTGGAGTTTTGTTATTTGGTTAAGGCTCCAAAAGTATCACATGGTTGTGACTCATATTGCAACAATTATAATAAATAGGATTACAATGACAACATTGTAATGTGTTTATCTTTCTACAATTTTGACATATATTCTTTAGCCTAACCTTCGATATAGATGGGGGAGGTTGAATCATATTAATGTTGTGATGATGTTTTCCTCCATGGTTATTGTTGTTGTGATGTTAAATCTCCATGATTATTGTTGTTGTTCATAGATAGTGTAGAATGACCCGCATCATGCTATTGCATCTCAATGCATTGTGCTTTTTCCACCAAATTTTCAAATCTTAGAGGAAACTAGGACTAGGTTTTCACTTAGACTTAAGTTGATTCCATTCATATTGATTTGGATATCTCTTTGCTCTGTGATTCTAGTGACATACCTCTGTAGAAGGATGAAGTGATGAAGAAATTCATCTATAAAGTTACTCCCATGGTGAATTAAGAGGAATTCCATTTCTATCTAATTGAGTATAGACTAGGGAACTATCTGTGAACAATTTGTAGGTATTCTTATGATTTTAGATATGTAGTACCTCCGTGACGGGTACTAGATATATTCTACCACCAGATTTGGATAACCCATTCAGTTAAAAAACAATATACTTGATATATAGGTGTAATGGCAGCACATGATCTCAAGTATATACTGGGGGGTCAGCATGTAGTCTTCGTGTTTCTCTACTTTATTCCGTTCTCTTTTTCCTTTGAGCTTAGAAACCTTAATATTTAGGAAGTCAGAGAGAGAGTTAGGTTCCTTGGTACCGATTCTCTTACGAATTAATACTTCCATGACTAGCCCTAAAATTTTTGATTTTGGGCCATCTAGGTATTTGGATTGTTTCTTTAGGTTAAAGGAGGTCCCTCATTGTGAGTTGGTGAAGGGCTGTGATATCTCCTTCATTCTTTTGAGTGTGTGTGGTACTTCCTACTTTCTTGTGACATGGAAGGAGAGGGTGTACGATAACTTCTTATTTTCTCTGATGGAGTATGGTACATTATTTTATCCTCTAAGAGATATAGGGAAGGTGTAAGGTACTTTCTTATCTCCCTCTAGGAGGTTGAGGAAGGATTTTGGTACCTCTTGTCATGAGATAAGGAGGACTCTCTATCAAACTTAGCATCATAGATTCAGATTTCTCTAAGCCAATCGGGTTATGTCTCCAACAAAATTAGAAAAAAATGCATTAATAAAGGGTACTATAGGAAAGCCTATTTTTATCTAAGGTCTTTGATACCATTTAGTTTGATAGCATAGTTTCAAACCATTCATACATGTATGATACCATAGTATCTTAAACATCAACAAAATGAAAATACAATTATTGTTCTCTCAGAAAAAATATAAGTTAAAATGGTTGGTCCTCAAGGGACTATAATGCTAAATGTAATAAAAAGACAGGATCAAATAGGATACCTAGATATTTTATCCTTTGAAATATACTTTATAAATGCACAACCTCCTTCATGTTTGGATTTAGTTTCCTTTTAGGGTCTCTAAAACGTTTGTACTCTTCTACGATAGGAATTTTATGCATGCAAATTGCTTGATCGATCCCTGTCAAATCATCCATTTTGTATCCTACGAAATATTTCCTCTTCTTAAGCTCAGTCCTGAGCCTAGTTTCATATTCATAGGTAACACCTAAGTTAATGATAACATGATAAAGATCTTGTTCATCAAGTAAGACATACTTAAGACCTTCAGGGAGGCGTTTCATCTCGGGTTCTTTGGGGGGGTTAGGTTTTCAATCTACAACAGAGACCATTTTAATATCCTCAAATTATTCATCCCAAATCTCCTCAAAGATGTCAAGATGATTATATATTGCTTCAATTTCGCATCTTCAAATCCATAATCAATAGAGGTTACAAGGGCATTTAGAGGGGATCATGAACTAGTTGCCATTCTTGTCTTAACTGCTTCATCTTCTCAAGACAATCAAGGAGATATACCTCTTCTTGGGGGCTTGGTTTGCGCATGCTTTCAAATACCCTAAAATCTAGGGTTTGTTTTCCTAGGTGCACAAATATGGTTTCATCCTCGGCATCAATCAAAGCATGAGCCGTGGCCAAAAAAGGATTGTCAAAAATAATAGGGTAGTATAAGTCTTCCTTTATGTCCATGATTACAAAGTGACATGGGACATAAACATCCTTTCCAACTTCTTACATGTATATCTTCAATGATAATCATAGGTTTTCTCATGGATGAGTCAGCCAATTGGATGGTCAT
Organism: Alisma plantago-aquatica; assembly: GCA_963693085.1. NCBI lineage: Eukaryota > Viridiplantae > Streptophyta > Magnoliopsida > Alismatales > Alismataceae > Alisma > Alisma plantago-aquatica. The sequence continues at coordinate 96,096,041 of OY856411.1, forward strand.
GGTGGTAGTAAGCATGTCAAAAAATTCTATCCTCCTGCAAAGACTATAGGGCATGATAGAAATACTAGCACCCAAATCTGCAAGACCCTTCCTGCATGCATTATCACCTGAGTAGCACCCAATCCCAAAAGAACCAGAATCTTTCTTCTTTTTAGACATCTTGCTTTGCAGTGATATTACTATCAAGCATTACTATTTCATACTCATCAGTGTGGTACTTCTTGGTCAATATGAATTTCATATACTTGGACCAAACAGGCATATCAACTAAGGCATCAAGAAAGGGAATATCCACATGCAACTTTTTCATGGCTTCCCTTAATTTCATGAAATGAGTATCAAGCCTAGTTTGCTTTAGGTGGGCCTACTAAGGTGGATGAGGGTTGTAAATAGGAACTCCTGGCTTTTTAATTTCCATAGGTGGCACCATAGAAGCATGGATGGTAGGAGGGGGAATGGGGCGATTGGATGAAGGGGGAGTTTCGATGACCACAATATCATCATCCACAAATTCTAAAAGTACAACTACGAGTTTCTCTAGGGGAAGAGTATGCATCTTCCCCAAATGGGTGGAGACAATCTTAAGTTGTTCAAGATGTTTCGGGTTGTTCTCAGGTTGTCCAACAAAAGTGCCTATAAGAGTTTTCTACTGAGTAATAAGGCGAGCCAACTAAGCATGTGTTGACTTATGATGAGCTTGTTGTGCAAGAGTGATTTGTTCCAAGGTAGACACCCTATCATCAGTTGATGGTACGGGGGCATTCTACTGTGCTTGAGTCTAAGGTGGCAGTTGATTATGGTTTTGAAACTTTTACCCTTGGAAGGGCCCACAATTCTAAAAATTACCCCTATAGTTCCCTTGGTTACCAAAATTCCTTTGGTTGTTATTGTATAGGAAGCCTAGTGGTGGACGATAATTGGCTTGGGGGTGTGGGGGTCTTTGTGGAGGAGGGAGATGAGAAAAGTTTTCTTTTCTTGAAGGGTTTCCATATTGAAATCTAGGATGGCTTCTGGCTTGAATAGAATTGTAGTAAGCCTGGACTAGGATACCATGGATTGAGTTAAGGTCCTCCACTTGCTGACCAACTTCAGGTTGTATATTATTATCATAGAGTTTTTGGCATTGGAGGGTAACATGATCTTACCCTTAGAAAATTGCAAAGAGAGATTTTGCGGCTTTGACTTGATGGGTTGCCTCTCAAAAGCATTGAATGAGGACTCTAAGCGATCTTGTTTAAAGGAGATCATTTTAAGGGCTTCAACGATGGTATGGATATCTAGATTTACTTATACCTTAGAAACCTTGAGGACCCCACCTGTTCCTCATCTGGCTAGGGTCTCAGATGCTCATTTCACCACCTCCCATGCACTACTCAGATTTTAAAACATGAAGTTTCCTCCAGGTGAGGAATCAAGAAATTTCTTGGTGTCGTCATCAACACCACAATAAAATATCTTTATGAGTTGACATTGTGATATTTCATGATGAGGGAAACATCGAAGGAGTTCCCTATATCTCTTCCTAGCTTCTCCTAGAGTTTCTCATGGGACCATGGAAAAGAGAAGGATTTGTCCCTAAATCTCGTAATTAAGGGAAGAAGGGAAGTATTTATCAAAGAACTTTGTTTGAAGAGCTTCCTAAGTGGTGACTTGGTCTTCACTCTCCACGACATTAAACAAACCACTGGCTTGCCCTAAGAGGAAGTATTTGAAACGCCTAAGTCTACTAGAAGCTTTTGAAATGCCTAGGATCTTAGTCAAAGAACAAAGGTCAGTGAAATGTTGGAGGTGATCTTGGCAACACTCACCCTTGTTACTAGAAAATGGGTTGGCCTGGAGCATGGTGATCTATCAAGGACTATAGTGTTATAACATTTTTGTTGACCATACTACCAAGAAGGATGTACTTTTTTGTGGATGAAGAGTAATTTTAATGGGCTTTCCTATTGTTGAAGGAGAAGTTGACATCAACTTCACTTTTAGTTTTACCAAATCATGTGAAAGTTCACATAATTTTTTGTGATGATTCAAACTATGGGATTATATGTGTTTTAAGGAAAGACAAGAACACAATATCTTGTGTTTATTGTCATCTTAAGAATCATGAAGATAATTATTTGATGCATGATCTAGAGTTAGCAATATTGGTCTTGGAATTGAAAATTTTGAGGTGCTATAAGTATGGAGGGAAATGGCATATCCTCATAGATCATAGGAATATACAATACAACTTTTTAAAGCAAGAGTTGAACAAGAGACATGGGAGTTTTCTTGAGATAACAAAGGATTATAATTGTTCAATAGAGTACCAACATGAGATGGAAAATGTGGTGGTTGATGCATTGAGAAGATCAACTTTGTCTTTAACAAATGCATCATAGTTGTACGTTTTGGCTTGCAACAAGCAGACCATGTTGGTGTCTCTATGCCAAATGAATGTACAAATAGATTGGTTGGCTATTTATCTTATCTACATGTCAAACCAATATTATCCAACATATTAGATATGCATAATAGTTTGAGACTTTGATACAACATATCATCAGACTTTAGCAGCAGGAACCATGATGGGTTCCACAACATAGAGGATAAGATAATGTACTTTCACAGTATGATAGTAGTTCTTGATGATGACAGTTTTGGTAGAAGGTGCCTGTGTAGCCACATTCTTTAATGTATGCAATGTGCCATGGTAGTACATGTTGGTTAATTATGCCCAGAGAGACAATCATGTGATGATTGTAATGTCATAGTGTGTAAAACAATTTGATTATTAGTAAAAGGAAAGCTTCCAAGTTATTTTGTTTAATTCAGTTATGAGAGAATGTTGTAACATAATAAATGTCTAGAGAAGCATATTAGTCAATGACGTATGTATTCAAGTTACTACCCTTGTGGATGAGATCATACGAATGTTAAGAGTACATATACATATTCTCATTATGTCATTGATCAGTTGTTATTATGGAAGGTTGATAGACAACAATAACACATAAGATCAGAGTTTGAGTTGGTTGATGACTAAATCTCATTAGTCGTGATATGGAAATATCAAACCAAACATGCAGATACATGTTATTGAATAGTGTATCGGACAGACCCACTGTGAGACTGACACATGGAATCCATCATCATGGAAGTCATACTTAGGTCTCCCAATGATGGTGGTGATTGTGGTTCTTAGACTTGAAATCACTGTGCTCAACACATATCATTCAGTACAATTTGACATCATCAAACGAAGTCTTAAAACACAGTTGTCATAACAGTGATGATTGGGTGAGTTTGACACATGGGGATTGATTGGGAGTGATAGATATGGGATTTTTCCTTCCTACTGGAGTGTGATGTCCTAGGCCTCTTGATTAGCGAGACTAAGAAATGCATGTTAATGAACATGTGAGTCAATATGTGATATTGAGATTACATATATCTCAAACAGTCTGCTGTTGGTACAAGAAACAAGATTGATAATAATGAGGGTGTCTGCTCCATGCCTCTAGTTCAATCTGGACATCACTGACAAAGGAACTATATAAATACTGCAACATCATACACAGATTGCAGGTTGAATTTGTTCACTAACTTTCAATTTCATTGGGTAGCATTGATGTGTGACTAGGCACCACTCATTTCTTATGATGTCATAAGTTCTCATGGACATTCATTTCCAACATAATATGGGACCTATAAGGTCGCACACATAGGTCTCGACCTAGAAGAGGAGTTTAATATCAAATGAGAATTGAAATAAGTACTAAAGTGTTTACATATTTGATTCACACAACATATATGTTGATTGCACTACCAAACACCTATCTCAAGTGTTTAGATGGCCATATGGAAGTGCCAAACGGACATCTCAAGTGTTGAGATGGGCGTCTGGGGAGTCAGGCCTATTATGAGCTCAAATTGGCTAACGCAGTGAACTGACCAACCTGACTGGCTCAACTCGGGCCACCAGACAACCATTTGGGTCATTGAGATGGTCGTCTTGCAAGTACGAGATGGTCTGGTTCGGTCAAGGGAAGGTTCTAGATATTTCTCGATAAGTTTGAGTAGGACATTACTTGTTGTGCAATTAAATTGATATGGGATATTACTTTGAAACAAATTTTCAATTTTTCTTACAACTAGGAAATATCCAAACAACCATCTGGGCTGTGCCAAATAACCATCTGGGTTGTCAAACAACCATCTAGGTTGTCGCAGTTTGTGAGATTTCCATAATTGTTGTGAAAATTTGAGATCTTTTGGTCACTTGCACTCCCGCATCGATTGGGAACCTGGACCGAAACCCCGCCTGTAAATAGAGGGGTATTGGGGTTTCCCAGAGCACAACATAAACAATTGAGAAACAATTGCTTTAAAAAACATTATCCTCTCTGGTTGGGGTAACCACGAGAGTCTGAGCATGTTCTACCCAAAAGAGCAATTGAGATCATTGTATTGGGAGAGAAAGTTGGTGATTAGTACACCAATAGGAGGGAAGACTCCTTCCTCATCATTCTTGCAGTAAGACAAGATTTCTAAGCAGTTCGTGTGGACTACCATAGAGGTGGGAGGCCATTGTCTGTCGCTAGGAGGACAACATCAACCAGCAGTCCTTGATAAGAGGAGTTTCTGAAGAAGATGAGATTTGTGGCTATAGTCTGTAGTGTAGACCAGGAGGCACAACAGTCAGACGAGCCTCGGTGCAACTAGGAATCAAAAGTTGCACATCTATGACTATGAGGATTGTCACTGAACTTGTTCCAGGACCATATATTAGCCATTCTTCCTATATTATAGTAATTTCCGTGGTATGTTGATTATGGGAATATGGTACATAATTTTGTTGTTTCCACTGTCTGCTCTGTAGACATATTTCCCTATAATGATATTGAAGTCAATGTAAATTTACTATAATATGGGATAATCCATATGATCAGATTTTTGTTTTTTCATTCTATTATTACATGAGATGCAAATAATATCTTATCCAATCCAATACCACAATAATCTCAAACTAATATTAATATATACACACACACACACACACATATATATATATATATATATATATATATATATATATATATATATATATATATATATATATATATACACACACACACACATATATATATATGATATATATATGCAATTTACACATGTCCCCCTAAAAGTAGTTTTGATGGTGGATGTGTATCATGGTTATGGAAAATAACCCCTATATTTTGTGCATGGTTGGGTGGTTGGTTTATTCATCTATCTCAGTCTGCTTACCAAGCATCTATCTTATCTTTCCAATGTAAAGTTAATTCGTTCCTGTCCTTGCCCCCCTTGAATGTTACTTGAGGTTTCTCAATAATTATGTAAAAGTAATGTAGCTTATTTTCTAATTATGGTGAAGATGAAGATGTATCGATGACGAGCCACACTACAACAAACATTCACATTAGTGGCCTTTTAGAATTGCCACTAAAAAAAAATAAATGCCACTAAACATGTTTAGTGGCATTTTTTGACACTTCAAAAAATGCCTCTAGTAATAATGCCACTAGAAAGATAGTGGCATAAGTTGTAAACGCCACTAAACGTTTGGCTTTGGTGGCTTCCAATAAATGCCAAATAAAGGCCACTAAAACATCATTTGACATTTATAAAAAAGCCATTATCCATCAATTGGCTTTTTTACAAATGCCACTATTTTGTATTATGTTGGAGTATGAAACGATTCTTTTTGAGTGTAATGGCGTATAAAAAAGCCACTAACGACATACTAGTTCTATATTACTACATTTTTATGGCTTTTAGTCATTCAATTTTTAGTTCATTATCAAGTTTTCTAATTGAATGCCAATTGCAACCGAACTCAGTTTTCCAAAAGTATGAATATTTTTATTAATAATCAAATGACAATTACATGGGGATGGCATTTTACCTTGCCCCTTATATTGAATACAACACCATTGATATACTTTTATACAACATTTTTCTGTTCAGTAAAATAACTTCTACATCATTGGATTTGTCTCTTCCCTGATATGACTATCTACTTTTCAGCATGCCGACTTCAGAGCTCCTTCAGGAAATGGCTTTATGTTCTGGTGGAATCCTTGAACCACCTCCCAGAACCATTGAATAATAGGTAATGCATTATTGTAGCCAGAATATTCTGTATTCTGAAATAATCAGTAACCATGATAGAATTGGAACTGAAGTTTATGAAAGATTATGTGTTGTTTCAGCTGTTATAAACCTACATCACTTGAAAATGGTTCAAGCTCATGTAAGGTGCACCTGAATTTTAGCATGTATGCAATAAAATGAGTAATAGGGAAAAGTTGGTGTTTATTGTATGGATTTAGTATGTATGCAACAAAATGAGTAATCTTAATAAGTAGTTGTACCTAAAGACTAGCATGAACAATAGATTCAATACCATTGTGGAAACAATAATAGATAGCAACATGCATGGCCTCTAATTGAAGGAAATTCTCTTCAATAGAACCAAAAAAATATGCCACCATACTTGCAACCTACATGACATCTTCCACATCTTCAAATGTCTCTTTCCAATGGTTTCCCCTCAACCACCCAGCCTCCACCTACAAGCCAGCTTGTCGGTTTAGGCATCATGTTACCTTATTCCCAGCCAATTGTGCCTCAAGGGTTCTCGTATACTTTGCATAGTTCAGTACATGTACAAGGAGCAGTGGCTAATGCCAATTAACAACAATTACCTGGATTAAGTATACCATAGTTGCTTTAGAAGCCCATTCAGTAAGCACCTTCTCAGATGGTGCTTCAGCAGCGGGGACAAGGATTACAATCAAGCTTGCAACCTTCTCAACCATCAAATTCCCAGCTTCAACAATAGTTGCAACTAAATAATTCATTGAGCTTGACTCAGCAACAGTTCCAACTATTGCAAGCAATGCAATTCCACTGACAAGTAATTGGAAGAATAGAAAAAGATTAGTCATGCAGATAAAATAGTAAAAAAAAGAGACACTTTTGCAATTTTTTTGTAGTCACAATTGGCTATCATATTGGATGGAAGATATATCCATTATCATCCTACAAACATATCACATGGAACTTAATTCTTGGATAAGCATACATCCAAATTAACAAACCCCATTTTTCTTCAATATTATCTTGTCTTGCCCTTTCTTACAAGTTCCTGAACTACAAGGAAATTTTGTAGCTAGTGAGAACTTCTTTTACACTTCAAAGGTTAAATTATGAACTGTCTCTATTTTTATCTAACAACATATATACAAAGGAAATAATATTGGTCTGCTATAAAGCATTTTAAATAAGATATAAATAATACTACCTGCTATAAAGCATAATGGAATACAGATCTTACCTCAAGGTTTCTAATCATTTGTTCTCCAAAAGCATCGCTAGGATGAATCTATATCATAGTGAAACACACAAATTAGTATAAACAACTGTAAATGAGTGATTGAAAGCATGCATAATAAAACACAATAAAAAAATTATAGAGGAAAGAATTAAAGACAACTCGATCTACATCTGCCACCCCCTATATATAGGTAGTGGGGGAAGTAGTAGGTCAAGTAGGGGTATTGTGGGTAGTGTAGTGGTAAAATTGCTAGGTTATGTGAGTAGCACGATCGTAGTGGATCACCATGGCCATGGTGGGAAGGGGTGAGCATGTTCGCATTGGAACGGAACAGTCGTGTTGAGAAATGGGGAAAAATCATAGGAACTTGGTGGATTCCAAATGAAGAGGCTACATCACAAACAAATTATAGAAGAAAACTATGATTGCTTCAATTGCTTCCACATAGTTTCTCTAAATCTATTGGATTGGAAGATCAATTACTTTTGTCAATGTTTTTGTATAGTGATGCATGTCTAAATGGATAATATGAAACCTATTGTATAAAGAAACAAAAATGCAATAAAAACAAATTATTTCCTATATCAATTTTGGGTAAAACATACCTTAATTTTTTGCATAGAACAATATGTACACTAGCGATGGTGTACATTGTGCTCTCCTTCATGTTCGATTCATTTTATTGCCTCTTTTCAAATTTACCTAAGAATTGCAAGCATATGCATTCCAATGGTTAGTCAACATACATATAATCAACAAGATAACAAACTAACTATCTTGGTGTGAGCAGCATGCTATTATGGGAATAGGAGCAATATCTAGTTAATGTCTTTCTCCATAATGGAGATTGTACATCTAGAGCAAGTTGTGTTGCCCAGATCTATAAATATCTAGTTTCCAATTGCTAGCATCTAGTTTCAGATCCGTAGCCTACAAGGGAGAACATAAAAGGATGGTTAGATCGCATAAAGCAGATCTGGGCTGGTGGTGTCCGCAAGAAGATGAGAAGAATGTTTTTCATCCATAGCGCAGTATTGAACACGCTACATGATTGATGAAGGGGTTACAATAGAAACCATTGCTTCATAATTTGAAAAGACATTAACGGACTGGGATCTGTAAGGCTGGAAACAAGGAGACAAACACATTATAGATATGGATTGGAAATAGATTAAATGTTTATCTTGACTTCCTAGTTGTTATATATGACATTTGTGTGTCCCTTGTCAATTTTGATCATATTCTTGTTCGCATATGTCCACACAAATTACACATAAGTTAGGACCACTAAACACCCTAGACCTATATTGATTTGCAGCCAGACTTAAAGACACACACCACCAAAATTTACTCAAAATAAGGTATGATGAAAACCGGGATACTGAGAAACTGATCTCTAGAGGAAATACAACCATTCATCAATAATGAAGATAACAACCTCCTAACAGTGAGAAACTAACAGCAGAATACCCAACAAACAAACAAAAATTAAGAGAAAGAGAGAACGAAGAACAACCCCAAAGCAGGAAAAGAAGGGGAGCGGCTCTCCAACTTGAATAGCAATAAAAGCATAGAAAGTAGCAATCTTGACGTAGAATTTAATTAGTAATTGTACGTGCTCTGCACGTGGTCCATATTTTCAAATAAATGATTACCTATGAGTTCCTATTGCCCAATTTTTGTGACAATATATTGATGTTTCATTAATCCTTATATTTGCATATCTTTTGGATACCACACTTATCGGAATACCAACTTTATCAGAATATAATTTGATACAAATTTTGGCAACAATCATTAATATTTTTACATGAAGGACACTTTATACACATATATAATGTTTCTCACTATATACAAGAAAAAACAATATATTTACAAGTTTTATATTTACTTACATTGAATGTAGATGTAGTCTAATATAATATCTATCTAATTTTAAGTATGAAGTCTATCATCTTGTTATATAGTTGTGATTAGTCAACACTAATCAATCATGCACTTCTTTAATTGTTGTATTTAATATCCTATAGAATGATTATTTCTATACAATTGAATAAACAATGAATAAAAATACAATATCTTAAAGTATGTGCTTCTTTAGTTGTAAGAGTGTTGTCAACATAATTTTACACTATCTAAAGAACAAGATGTGAGCCTATTATAACTTAAAATGTTGTATTTTATTGTATCAGATAATATATGTTTGCAATGTTATCTCAGTGGAATAAGGTGGGAATACTTAAACCTGGTCATTGTTATAGTATGTTGGCACTCACGTTTTACAGAAGTTGCACCAATCTTCTGATAAAAAGGTACACCTAGTCTTTGTTCCAATAAATCTAACTGAAGACTCAACCTTTCATTTAACAATATAACCACGTTAAAATCCACATGTTTGGAAATTAATAACTTATACTTTTCGTTTCTTACAAGGAGAAATCTAATATTTTCCCTAAAAATAAGAATAATTATCAAACAATTTTTCAATGCAAATCAAAACACCAAAAACCTAACAAAATTTCCTAATATATGACACATTTCACTGAAGGTAATGCATCTGCAACTCTCCCAATATTTCCCCAATACTTTTTATTAAATTTCCCTTATAACAAAAATGGCACATGTTACTATGCCCATTTGATAACTTTTTTATGATAATAAAGAAGTCCAATAGCGTATCAAGCCTCATAATCTAATTCTTGTTAGTACCTATGTTATGAAAAGTAATTAATATCATCTATAAATAAAATATTATGAACATGTTTTACTACTTATAAATATCCTTCTCATATCTATCCCTATCATATGTAAACATCATTAGAAATGAGAACTGGCATTGGGTTTATTATTTCTCAATGCTAGAGAAGAGAATTAATTACAAATATGTATTAGAACGATAATATACCATTTTTCATGAATTTTCCTATATAAAAAGTATTCAATTTTTGTGCTTCAAGTTGATCTTAACAATATAACTATATGATTGTTAATGTATCGTTTGCTGAAGTATTCATGTTAGTATTTTAATTCATGAAATGATATGGATCATATTCATCTACTCCGTTTAGACAATGAGTTCACCTTCATTCCAAAGGATGCAATCTTGTTAGATTGACAATATTTATTTGAAGATTTTTGTGATGTGCATGCAAATTATATTTACTTTATCATGATGAAACTAAACACATTCCTTGCATAATGATACTTGGAATTTTGAACTAAGATCTAGCCGTCTCATTCGTAAAAGCAACGCAAAAGAAGGCTAGAGTCATGAAAATCATTTTGAGAATAGTTGAAACTTTTAACGAAATTATTGAATGCCCAATTACATAAGAAATACCTTTTTTTCCTTGCATCATTGCTCTTATTCCATACATTATTATACTTTTGAATTCTGAACTATGATAAAAAAACCCTCATCCATTACATCTGTAAAAGAATTGCAAAGCGAACAAGAATGTTACTATGCGACACATCAAAATGTCGGTGTGGTTTTTCCATTAAATTTATGTAAATATGACACTACTTAATACAACCAACTCTGTGAAGTGAAGAGGCCTCTCATTAGGTGAGGGAGTGTACATAAGTGAAGAAAAGACATAAATAGTTTTCTAACAGTAAACACACTGTAAATTTATCCTATAATTACCAATAAATACATATTAATTAGGACTTTTTGTTCTCATTATAAATAGTACATTAATTTACTTAGAATCCAGTAAGAAGCAAGGTTAATATATTTGTGGAAATGCAATGACAGGAAAAATTATGTGAAAAATGAACCCATGACTATTTAACAAAAAATATTATGTACCACATTCTTGTATATAGAAGCTACATCTGTAGACAAACAAATCAAGCAAAACAAGAAAATTAAAGTATTGCCTTGTGGTTCACATATATTGGAGTTCTCATACCAAATTGAAATTTCAAATGTTTATAGCATCTATTTACCTTGAGCGTCATAGATGTTTGCAAAAGTTTAGTAGCATGGCATGGACATCAGTTCGTTCAAGTTGCCAATCTCTATTGGACTCACATTTCTGTAGCCACAAAAAGTAGTCTCGTGGTTGTCTCATAGTGCTTATTCTGGAGGATGACATAAGGTCAATTACAAATTTGTACGCCATGCCCTAGGTTACAAATTAGAGTGAGACTTGTTCATAACCTTGTCAATCAAAAATAAGTTAATGGGCAATCAATATAATCAAAACCAGGTAAACATATATACTCACATTGATAGATAAGTAAGACATCAATTGTCAATCATGAACTAAAATATATGGACACATGGTGTGGGACACGTCTCAGAGAAAACATTATTAACTATGCGGAAGCGATTAGTTAGCAGTGGAATTACTAAAAATCACTAAAAATTTAAAACTTTTTGTAAAGAGATCCTCAAACGGTAAAACTCTTTCATAAAGAAACAAGGTAAGTTATTTAAAAACTGATTCATCAATACATCTCTACATTATCTCATCTCGAGAGTCATAACACTGACTGCTCTGTTAAATTGTACATGAGCAGTATACAAAAATCTCGAGGCATTATGCCAAAAATCTCAGATCTATATTAAACCATCTACTGACTCCTTGGACCTGAGAGTACACAGACGCACATAGGACTTTCTATCTACAAGACTCAATAGAAAGTGTCTCCACCTGAGGATCACTGTTGTCCCTGATGTTGCTACTACTATTGTTACTGCTCACCCACTGATGGGTTCCTCCTTCCTCGGCGTCTACCTAAAAAGTTGAATGCCATGGGTGTGAGACAAATGAATAATTGTCCCAGCGAGAGTTATAACTCTTCGCCATAAGCATTGTTATTGCAAATATTAAAATAACAATGAGCATTAGGACTATAATCATTTAACAGAGGCAATTCATTGAATAAGCTAAGTAGAGAAGTAACTCTATGCAATTATTTCAATTATAACTTGATTGAATGACAAGACATATATCAATAAGGAATATGAAGAACATGTATACTAGTGACTGAACTATAGCACTATAAACAATGTATCATCAATGATTGTTTCTCGTAGTTCAACCTAAGCAATTATGCTATACGGCTGATTACATTTTTCAAACATATTTATGCCCTGAGGAGATGAGCTATACCGCTCATACTCCAACCGACCATTACGAAATCACAATCGTCACCATACATAGGTCATTAGAAGAGCCAAATTTCTATGACCTCATCTTCCTCAGTCAGTGTGAGGATCAACATGCACGACATCTTGTGTCTCTGCTATAATAGCTTTCCAGGGTATTCTGGCAACTTCTCTATTAGAGTTACAGTGGCATGCTGTACTCTCTTCGCAATCGAGGGATTTCTTATATCTCACATCGATTCGGCATTAACAACATCATCGGGAGATTAGTGATACATCATCCTGGCATATACATATAATGAAGGATTGAGAGATTAAATGTTTATCTCACATCTATTCCTCCATTAGGACATAAGGATATTCACATCCATAGCCCCCACATACTCAAAAGTATGCTCTTTAGGAATTCCCTTAGGAAAACCTATTTCACCATCACCTTAACTTCTGACTATGATGGATCTATGGTCAGGGCTCTACATGATATCATTATACTTGATTATTTAAGTACATTATGGCATTCTTTTAGCATCAGGCATGTTTTCAAACATAAACCATTAAAACAGTTGCTATAAAGAAAGAATACTAATTGTATCAAGTTCATTTCACATCCAGTTATCATTGGGATATCAATCCCTAACCATCTCTTCATTATGATTCAAGAACATGGGTGTTTAAACCCTTACATCAGCAAAACACTTGTTACCAAGTAACATATTGCCATCAAGTCTTTTAACAATGTAAACATGATAATATCATTGCAGGTATTTCATATGGCTTATACAACATGTATATCTCACTTGTTACATTTCAATAGGCAACAATGCATATTATTGCCTATAAGTATCATTAAATACTTTTTAATGAACAAGGCATCATAGCTCTTACCTGGCTATAATCAATATTTCATAGAACCTATAAGATTAGCACAGATAATAACAGGTACATAAATTTCATATGATCATATTACAATATAAAGACAACTTCACTATTCAAGGGTTGCACCACTATGCCCTTACTAGGGTTAGGGTTTCCCTTTACAATTCAATTAGGGTTAACAAATCCCTTTAGATTAATTAGGATTAATGATTCCTCAATATTTCATTATCCAAACATTGAGCTTCATGCTTAAAAGCATAACCCAGAATTACGGTTTACTGTTCACATCATCACATTACCCTAGATTAGGGTTTACGGTTCTCATACATCACATTACCCTAGATTAGGGTTTACTATTCACATACATCACATTAACCTAGATTAGGGTTTACTATTCTCATTATAATGAATTGAGATCATATCATCATCATGTATTAGGATTACTTCCATCAATGCCCTCAATTAGGGTTATAATTCATTAGCTTTCATAACTAGGGTTTCATGATCTCACTATCATGGATCATGCCCTAATTAGGTATTCATCCATATTAGGAGTTAATTATTTGATTAACATTCATATAAGAAGTCTTCTCTCTCATCTTTCTATAAGTTAATGTCTACATCACCCTTGATTAGGCTAAGTCCATTCAACATTGACATCATTGGTTATGTTATTACTATTGTGATTATTAAGTCTTACTCATTCAAAGAATACTAATTACTCTATCCCATCAAGGGTAGCTTTATAATGATCACCATTGATTACATCATGTCTTGATCAACTACTTACTTGGTCCTTTAACCACTTTAAGTATCCATGAGGTTTAGGTTAATCAACCACCAAACCATCTGGATCACTAAAGCATCAAACGATCTGGACTTTCTCAGACCTCAAATGGTCTTGGACTGCCCTTGAAACCGTTTGGTGATGAAGACCTTTTGGTCATGTTTGACTTTGAAACTGCATGGTGGTGAAGATCGTTTGGTCATGTTTGACTTTTAATCCGCTTGGTGGTGAAGACCGTTTGGTCATGTTTGACTTTGAAACTTCATGGACACAATCAACCTTGAAATCGCATGAGACCAAACGGTTTGGGATTGTTTGGTCCCAAATGGTCTTGATACCATTTGGAATCAAACTATCTTGAGATAATTTGGACCGAAACGGTCTTGAGACTGTTTGGTCCAAACCACCTCAAAACAGCAAGGACCAAAAAGTGTCTCAACCACTTCAATTGAATTAGGGTTTCCAATGTTGAACCCCTCAATCGATCATGCACATGTTAGCCAATCATCAATTGAGTTAATTAGATCAACCTTCAACTGATTTGACCCTGAATTGATCATCAATTAGGGCTTGGATCAATTGGATTAGGGTATGAAATCGATGACCGTTCAACATATTTCATTGTGAGTTTAATTGATTTGAAAGCATTGAACCATCATCCAATTTGGTCATGACCTGACCCCAAACGGTCTTGGGATCATTTGGATGACCTCCAAATGGTCTTGAGACCGTTTTTTCAAGTCAACATCAAAAACTAACTCAACCAATTAAGGTTTGATTCATTGGATTGGTCACTAGGTCAACAATCAATTACACTTCAACTTGTTACCTTTAGATCTTCAACCACTTGACCATAGTCAACCCTAGACCTCCAAATGGTCTTGGGTGACCCCCAAATGGTCTTGAGATCATTTGGATATCCTCTAAAAGGTCTTGAGACCGTTTGCCCATTATTTTTTCAAAACCCAAGTCATTCATTTAGGGTTTGGATACAAAAATTGATCACCAAAATCAGCAATCGATTACTCATCAACTTAATATCATTGGATCCTAAATTGGTCAACTATGCTTAACGCTAGACCTTCAAATGGTCTTGGGTGATCAAAAAATGGTCTTGGGACCGTTTGGGTGATTCCCAAAAGGTTTTGAAACCGTTTGGTTCACTCAACCCAAACTTCAACTTAATTCAATTATTGAAATCAGCAATTGACCTGATTAGGGTTTAGATGGTTGATGGGCCTTTGATTGGTGAACCACTTGGAATTTATTGATGATTTTTGGTAGGTAGTTAATATGAATTATTCTCAATAGTCCTCCAAATGGTCAACACCTCCAAACGGTCTTGGACCATTTGCTTCTATGCGGTCTAGTGAAACCATTTGCATTCAAAGGTTTGGAATCGTTTGCTCCCAAACGGTTTGGGAAAATCGTTTGAGCAAGGTTGGGAGACCGTTTGCTAAAGTAGTTCTTTGATAAACATAGAAATTAAAGTCATCATCTTCTACCTCTGTTCAACCAAGAACAGGGGCTGTTCTTCACGGAAATGATAGCAAGAACACACAAAGGTATCTAAAGAGGAAGTATAAGCAACAATTTTTGGAAAGAAGGATGCATTAACAAAGCTTTAAGGGTTAGAGTTATAAAACCCCCCTCTAGGATTGATCCAGAGCTCCCAGATTCATAGATTTAATGGTGGATGACGCTCTAGTAGTTGTCCAAGGTCCGTTCTTCAAGTTTTGGATGGAGAAGATTGCTAGAAAGGAAAATCGTGTGAAGAAAACCAATTACTAACCATTAATTTAGGATTTCCACCATGGATTCGAGGTAGATGATGACCCAAACTTACCAAGTCAGTGTGGTCATCCTTCCTCTGGTCTAGATCTTTCCCTTGGTCGGCCAAATCAAAGTGATGAGAAGAGGAACTAAGGAAACGGTCCTTTGTGTTATTGGAAAAGATACCTTATATATATTTATGGGTCTTTTCAAAGCAAAAAGGAAAAAGATATATATTTCCCTTTATCTCCCAAAATATCCACCAAGACTTGCTCCATCCTTGGACACATTTCCACCTTCTAATATCATGCAAAACTCCTCCTTTATCCAAGGTTTAAAGGAAAAGAACTAATCACCTTTTAAGAGAGGTATATTTTAATATCCACCCTTATTGGATATTGCTTAATATATTATTAGTGTGAGTAGTTTCCACTTGTACCTTAATCATTCAAATGAGGCGCCCCTCTCATTTTCTTTGCTCTTCTTGATGCCAAGAAACATGATAGATCCTCTAGAGGGTATATTTTACATGTTGGAGCCTAGGTTTTTGGCAAATTGCACTTTACACCAAAACTAGGTTTTAAAGCAAAAGGATTGCTCTACAAGCTATATCTTGGTACCCAAGCTTGTGAAAACTGTACCAATTCATCATATTCACTCTTATGATGTCTCATCATTAGAGGAACATTTTGACATATGCAATTTGCAAGTTAACCCCTCTACTTGGGTAATTTGCACTTTAGTCCATTATTAACAAAACAATGTTTCAACATTATGCAAAAAGGACTAAAATTGAAATATAAGTTCCTGAAAATCCTTAATTACATTTCAAAGGATAAACACAAGCATTTAATCACTTATTTAAGCAAAACACCTAGGGTTAGTACATAACCCAGGTCAGGGATGTTACAAATTATCCACCCCTTATAAGGATTTTTTCCCCAAAATCATTACAAAAACATATTAAGAGAAAAGAGTAGGGTATTTCCTCCTCATTTCTTCTTCTAGTTCCCACGTGGCTTCTTCAAAACCATGGTGATTCCAGAGGACTTTCACAAGACTTATGTCTTTCTTTTTCAACTTTTTTATTTTCTTGTCAAGGATCAATACAGGTCCTTCTATATAAGATATATCATCATTCAACTCTACTTCCATAGGTTGCAGAACTGATTTGATATCAGGATGACATTTCCTTAACATGGAAATGTGGAACGCTGGGTGTAACTTCAGCAACTCTGATGGTAACTCTAGCTTATAAGCTACCTTTCCAATCCGTTCAATTATTGGATAAGGCCCCATAATCCTAGGAGCTAACTTTCCTTTCCTTCCAAATCTAAGTACTCCTTTCCAAGGTGAGACCTTAAGGTACACTCTGTCTCTAACTTGGAATTCTTAAGGTCTACGACGCTTATCAACATAAGATTTCTTCCTATCTTGTGTAGTCTTTTACTGTTGTTGTATTATTTTAATCTTCTCAGTGGTCTGCTGTACAAGTTTAGGACCTAAAAGTTGATATTCACTGGTTTCATACCAACATAAGGGAGATCTACAACGTCTACCATACAAGGCTTCATAAGGTGCCATATCAATGATATGTTGATAGATATTGTTGTAGGCAAATTCTATCAAACATAAGTGCAGATCCCAACTTCCTATAAACTGAAGGACACATGCTCTAAGCAATTCCTCCAAGGTTTGTATAGTCCTTTCTGATTGTCCATTAGTTTGAGGATGAAAGGTTGTACTAAACCTTAACTGCGTTTCTAAGGCTTTATGAATTCACTCCCAAAAATGGCTCTTAAACTGGGGACCTCTGTCAGAAACAACAGTAATTGGGACTCCATGTTGCCGCACTATCTCATCTGCATACAACTATGCCAGCTTCTCAGCGGAATAGGTTGTTTTGACAGGTAAGAAATGTGTTGTCTTTGTCAACCTATCAACTATTACCCAGATGGAATCATGACCTTTGGCTGTTCTAGGTAAACCAACCACAAAATCCATGGTTACATGATCCCACTTCCATTGTGGTATAGGAAAAGGCTGCATTGTTCCTACAGGCTTTAGGTGTTCAGCTTTAACTTATTGACACACTGGACACCGCATAACAAACTCAACAACGTCCTTCTTCAAACCAGGCCACCAATACATATCTTTCAAGTTATGATACATCTTGGGGCTTCCTGGATGCATAACATACATTGAAGAATGAGCTTCTTCTAGGACTAATTTCCTCAAGTTATCCACATTCGGTACTATCATCCTACCATGATAACAGGCTACTTGGTCATCTGAGTCATGGAAACCATCTCGTTTCTCATTACCATACTCCGATCTAATCTTTTGAACTACAACATCAACTTGCTATGCTTCCTTAATCTGCTGTCTCAGAGTAGGTTTTATGTGCATCTCAGCTAACAACCCTGATAACAACGATACTTTTAACTATACATTATCCTTCCTTAAAGATATAAACATATCCCTCCTAGAGCACACCAAAGGATTCAACTGTGCTCTGTCAAAGACAGGTGTTGTTGATTTCCTACTCAAAGCATCAACAACTACATTGGCCTTCCCTGGATGGTAATCACTTGTGCAATCGTAGTCCTTGATTAACTCCATCTAGTGGCGTTGCCTCATGTTAAGCTCATGCTGAGAAAACAATTACTTTAGATTCTTATGGTCTGTGAAAATATGGAATGTCTCTCCATAAAAATAATGCCTCCATATTTTCAAGGCATGGACTACAGTAGCTAATTCTAGGTCGTGTGTCAGATAATTCTCCTCGTGTTTCTTAAGCTGTCGAGAAGCAAAAGAAATCACTTGTTTATCCTGCATCAACACACATCCTAGTCCATTCTTAGAGGCATCACAGAAAACTATATATCCTTTTCCTTGCTCAGGTAGCACAAGCACAGGTGCACTCATCAACCTTTCCTTTAATAACTGAAAGGATTGCTGACACTTGTCACTCCAGGAAAAAAGGAACATCCTTCCTGGTCAACTTAGTTAGGGGTGAAGCTATAGAACTGAAGTTCTTAATGAACCTTCAGTAATAGCCTGCCAACCCTAAGAAACTATGGATCTCTGTCAGTGTCTTCGGCTGCTCCCATTGCAGGATAGATTCTACCTTTTTAGGGTCAACACGTATGCCTGAAGCAGATATTACGTGTCCAAGAAAAGAAACTTTAGGTAACCAGAACTCACACTTGCTAAACTTAGCATATAATTTATGCTCTCTTAGAAAAGTTAGAGCCTAATGAAGATGATGCTCATGCTGGTGAGCATCTCTACTGTAGGATGTCATCTATGAAGACAACAACACACTGATCCAGAAAAGGTTAGAAGGTTCTATTCATGAGTTCCATGAATGTAGTTGGTGCATTAGTTAGTCCAAGCGACATAATTGTGAACTCGTAGTAACCATACCTTGTCTTAAAGGCAGACCTAGGTATGTCACCATCCTTAATACGTAGCCGATGATATCCCGACCTCAAATCTATCTTTGAGAGGACGGTTGTACCACACAACTCGACAAAGAGATCATCAATCCTTGGCAGAGGATACTTATTTTTTATTGTTACTTTATTTAGTTATCTGTAATCAATGCACAACCGCATTGATCTGTCTCTCTTTTTAACAAAGATGACCGGAGCACCCCAGGGTGAAGTACTCGGTCGGATGAAACCCTTCTCAAGCAACTCTTGTAGTTGTTTCTTGAGTTCTGCCATCTCAGCAGGCGCCACCCTATACAATGTTTGTGCTATAGGTTGTGTGCCTGGGATTAGATTAATCTCAAAATCTATCTATCGGGGTAGAGGTACACCTAGAAGTTATTCAGGAAATACATCTTCAAATTCCCTGACTATAGGAACTTCAGTAGGGTTAGGACTCTCCATGGTTGTATCTACCATATGGGCCAAGAATGCATAACATCCTTGCCTCATCAGTTTCTCAGCAACCATATCCGACACAAGATAGGTTGGGAGAATCTTTCTATCTCCTTGAAAGATCCATGTGTCACTATCATCAACGAACACAACTTGCTTGGACTCACAATCCAAACCAACCTTATACCTTTCTAAGGTATCCATCCCAAGGATTACATCGAATCCATGAATCTCAAGTGGTATAACATCCACTTGAATGCGATGTTTAGAAAAGAAGAGAATGCAGGAAGAACATACGTCCCGCAAAACAGTAGATCCCATTAAAGGAGTTTCTAACTTCAAACTATCTGCTCTATGACTAATTGTCATATTGCAGTCAAGAATCACCCTTCGAGTGATGAAGGAGTGTGTAGCACCCAGATCAATCAAAACAGATACGACGCAAGATGTAGACATATCAGAATAAAACAATTCCATCTGACCTGCCACAAGTTGAGGGTTGATCACTACATCAGGTTGATTCATCGCGTAAAACCTCATCATTGCCTGTGGTTGATTTGGTGCTCGATGACTAGGTGCCGATGATCCAGCTTGGGACGCTTGTCCATGTCCTCTAGAGTTACCTAGAAACTGTCTCCTTTGAGATCCTTGTTGACTCTGCCTTTGGGGTTGTGTCACACTCGCCTCTCGAGCTCTGCAATCCTTCATCAGATGCCGCATCTTTTCATAGATATAACAACTTTTGTTCAGTGGTTGTGGTCTGGGTGGTCATGTGATCGACATAGTTGTTGAGATACAAGATCCTTCTAAAGGTAAGCTTTGTCCTCTACCCCTATTTGACGTCCCCTGCGTCTGGGTACTAAATCTAGGTGGTGGTGTAGGCACAGAAAACCTCGGTTTCTTGAAACCTTTTGATGAGGACCCTTGGAACTGGTGGTACATCTTCTTGTTCTTAGTTTGTCGCTTCTCTGACACAGACCTCTCTATCCTCCTGACCGATTCCACAAAGGTAGAAAACATTTCCCTGTTCTCCAGAGCAGACACGGGGGTGGTCAACTCAGCATTTAACACCTTCTCAAAATGCCTAATCCTTTCTTCATCTGTAGCTACCATATGCGGATAGAACTGCAACAACTCCATGAACTTAGCCTTGTATTCGCTAATCTTCATCGGTCCTTGTCTTAACCTCTCAAACTAAGAGAATTTCTCATCCAAGAACGTCTTAGGGAAGTATCTGTTGATAAATTCCCGTCGAAAAAATTCCCATGCAATCTCCACACCTGGGCTTTTCTGTACTTCCATGGTCCACCAATGACCAGCACTCCCCTTGAGAAGATACACAACATGTCTAACTTTCTCAACTTTTGGGATGTTCAGGATTCTAAAGGCCTTCTCTAGTTCAGTTAGCCACAAGTCAGCATCTTCTGGGTCAGTTGTTCCAGTATACTCTATGGCTCCAACTTGGTGTAGTCGTTCAAACGTCTTGCTGGATCTTTGTCCTTCTGGATGGGTAGGTGCCCTAGGTACAAGTATAGGCATCCTATCAGTCATATGGGTCATGGCAGTCATGAACTGCCCGAACATGGCTTGGAAGGCTGGGTTCTCCATGTCAGCTGGATTGAATTGGGGTGGTTTAGGTACATGTTCTTCCCTTTCTTGGTCTCTTGCACCTTCTCTAGGTGCAGCGACACTACTCTCACCAACATGTTCCTCGTGTGATCCAGACATATTTAGTTTTCTCTTCTCCTCCTATATGAGTAGAAGACACTATCATATTTACTGGAAGACACTAGAACAAACTCTACAACCCTAGTCCTATGTCTCTGTAGACTCAGCGAACCTAGAGCTCTGATACCACTAATTGTGGGACACGTCTCAGAGAAAACATTATTAACTATGAGAAAGCGATTAATTAGCAGCAGAATTACTGAAAATCACTAAAAATTTAAAACTTTTTGTAAAGAGATCCTCAAGCGGTAAAACTCTTTCATAAAGAAACAAGGTAAGTTATTTACAAACTGATTCATCAGTACATCTCTACATTATCTCATCTCGAGAGTCATAACACTGACTGCTCTGTTAAACTATACAAGAGAAGTATACAAAAATCTCAAGGCATTACACCAAAAATATCATATCTATATTAAACCATCTATTGACTCCTAGGACCTGAGAGTACAGAGATGACACATAGGACTTTCTATCTACAAGACTCGACAGACAGTGTCTCCACCTAAGGATCACTGCTGTCCCTGATGTTGCTACTGCTGTTGTTGCTGCTCACCCAGTGAGGGGTTCCTCCTTCCTCGACGTCTACCTAAAAAGTAGAATCCCATGGGGGTGAGACAAATGAATAATTGTCCCAGCGAGAGTTATAACTCTCCACCAAAACATTGTTATTGCAAATATTAAAATAACAATGAGCAGTAAGACTATAATCATTTAACAACAGGCAATTCATTGAATAAGCTAAGTAGAGCAGTAACTCTATGCAATCATTTCAATTATAACTTGATTGAATGACAAGACATATATCAATACGGAATATAAAGAACATGTATACTAGTGATTCAACAATAGCACTATAAACAATGTATCGTCAATCATTGTTTCTCATAGTTCAACCTACGAAATTATGCTATACGACTGATTACATTTTTCAAACATATTTATGCCCTAAGGAGATGAGGTATATTGCTCATACTCCAACCGACCATTACGAAATCGCAATCGGTACCATACATAGGTCATCAGAAGAGCCAGATTTATATGACCTCATCTTCCTCAGTCAGTGTGAGGATCAACATGCAGGACATCTTGTGTCTCTGCTATAATAGCTTTCCAGGGTATTTTGGCAACTTCGCTATTAGAGTTACAGTAGCATGTTGTACTCTCTTCACAATCGAGGGATTTCTTATATCTCACATCAATTCGGCATTGACAACATCATCGGAAGATTAGTGATACATCATCCCGACATAAACATATAATGAAGGATTGAGAGATTAAATGTTTATCTCACATCAATTCCTCCATTAGGACATAAGGATATTCATGTCCATAACCCCCACATACTCAAAAGTATGCTCTCCAAGAATTCCCTTTGGAAAACCTGTTTCACCATCACCTTAACTTCTGACTATGATGGATCTATGGTCAGGTCTCTACATGATATCATTATACTTGATTATTTAAGTACATTTTGGTATTCGTTTAGCATCAGGCATTTTTTCAAACATAAACCATTAAAACAATTGCTATCAAGAAAGAGTACTAATTGTATCAAGTTCATTTCACATCTAGTTATCATTGGGATTTCAATCCCTAACCATCTCATCATTATGATTCAAGAACATGGGTGTTCAAACCCTTAGATCAGTAAAACACTTGTTACCAAGTAACATATTGCCATCAAGTCTTTTAACAATGTAAACATGATAATAGCATTGCAGGTATTTCATATGGCTTATACATCATGTCAATCTCACTTGCTACCTTTCAATAGGCAACAATGCATATTATTTCCTATAAGTCTCATTAAATACTTTTTAATGAACAAGGCATCATAGCTCTTACCTGGATATAATCAATATTTCATAGAACCTGTAATATTATCATAGATAATAATAGGTACATCAATTTCATATGAGCATATTACAATATAAAGATAACTTCACTATTCAAGGGTTGCACCACTATTCCCTTACTAGGGTTAGGGTTTCCCTTTACAATTCAATTAGGGTTAACCAATCCCGTTAGCTTAATTAGGATTAATGATTCCTCATTATTTCATTATCCAAACATTGAGCTTCATGCTTAAAAGCATAACCCAGAATTAGGGTTTACTGTTCACATACATCACATTACCCTAGATTAGGGTTTACTATTCACATACATCACATTACCCTAGATCAGGGTTTACTGTTCTCAGTATAACGGATTGAGATCATATCATCATCATGTATTAGGATTACTTCCATCAATGCCCTCAATTAGGGTTATAATTCATTTGCTTTCATAACTAGGGTTTCATGATCTCACTATCATGGATCATGCCCTAATTAGGTATTCATCCATATTAGGAGTTCATTATTTGATTAACATTCATATAAGAAGTCATCTCTCTCATCTTTCTATAAGTTAATGTCTACATCACCCTTGATTAGGCTAAGTCCATTCAACATTGACATCATTGGTTATGTTATTACTATTGTGATTATTAAGTCTTACTCATTCAAAGAGTACTAATCACTCTATCCCATCAAGGGTACCTTTATAATGATCACCATTGATCACATCATGTCTTAATCAACTACTTACTTGGTCCTTTAACCACTTTAAGTATCCATGAGGTTGAGGTTAATCAACGACCAAACCATCTTGATCACTAAAGCATCAAACGATCTTGACCTTCTCAGACCTCAAACGGTCTTGGACTTCCCTTGAAACCGTTTGGTCATGTTTGACTTTGAAACCGCATCGTGGTGAAGACTATTTGGTCATGTTTGACTTTGAAACCGCATGGTGATGAAGACTGTTTGGTCATGTTTGATTTTGAAACTGCATGGACACAACCGACCTTGAAACTGCATGAAACCAAATGGTTTGGGATCGTTTGGTCCCAAACGGTCTTGAGACCATTTGGACCCAAACGGTCTTGAGACCATTTGGTCCAAACCACCTCAAAACTGCAAGGACCAAAAAGTGTCTCAACCACTTCAATTGAATTAGGGTTTCCAATGTTGAACCCCTCAATCGATCATGCACATGTTAGCCAATCTTCAATTGAGTTAATTAGATCAACCTTCAACTGATTTGACTCTCAATTGACCCTCAATTGATCATCAATTAGGGCTTGGATCATTTGGATTAGGGTTTGAAATCGATGACCCTTCAACATATTTCATTGTGAGTCTAATTGACTTGAAAACATTGAACATCATCCAATTTGGTCATGACCTGACCCCAAACGGACTTGGGATCATTTGGATGACCTCCAAACGGTCTTGAGACCATTTTCTCAAGTCAACATCAAAATATAACTCAACCAATTAAGGTTTGATTCATTGGATTGGTCACTAGGTCAACAATCAATTACACATCAACTTGTTATCTTTAGATCTTCAACCACTTGACCATAGTCAACCCTAGACCTCCAAATGGTCTTGGGTGACCCCCAAACGGTCTTGAGATCATTTGGATATCCTACAAACGATCTTGAGACCATTTTTCCCATTATTTTGTCAAAAACCAAGTCATTCATTTAGGGTTTGGATATAGAATTGATCACCAAAATCAGCAATCGATTACTCATCAACTTAATATCATTGGATCCTCAATTGGTCAACTATGCTTAACCCTAGACCTTGAAACGGTCTTGGGTGATCACCAAACGGTCTTGGGACCGTTTGGGTGATCCCCAAATGGTTTTGAAGCCGTTTGGGTCACTCAACCCAAACTTCAACTTAATTCAATTATTGAAATCAACAATTTACCCGATTAGGGTTTAGATGGTTGATGGGCCTTTGATTGGTGAACCACTTGGAATTAATTGATGATTTTTGGAAGGTAATTAGTCTACATTATTATAAACATTCCTCCAAATGGTCAACACCTGGTCAACGCCTCCGAATGGTCTTGGACCATTTGCTTCTATGCAGTCTAGTGAAACCATTTGCATTCAAACGGTTTGAAACCGTTTTCTCCCAAACGGTTTGGGAAACCGTTTGAGCAAGGTTGGGAGACCATTTTCTAAAGTAGTTCTTCGATAAACATAGCAATTAGCGTCATCATCTTCTACCTCTATTCAACCAAGAATAGGGGCTGTTCTTCACAGAAATGATAGCAAGAACACACAAAGGTATCTAAAGAAGAAGTATAAGCAATTATTTTTGGAAAGAAGGATGCATTAACAAAGCTTTAAGGGTTAGAGTTATAAAACTGGCCTATAGGACTGATCCAGAGCTCCAAGCTTCATATCTTTAATGGTGGATGAAGCTCCAGTAGTTGTCCAAGGTCCGTTCTTCATGTTTTGGATGGAGAAGATAGCTAGACAGGAAAATCGTGTGAAGAAAACCAAGTACTAACCATTAATTTAGGATTTCCACCATGGATTCGAGGTAGATGATGACCCAAACTTACCAAGTCAGTGTGGTCATCCTTCCTCTGGTCTAGAGCTTTCCCTTGGTCATCCAAAGCAAAGTTATGAGAAGAGGAACTAAGGAAACGGTCCTTTGTGTTATTGGAAAAGATACCTTATATATATTTATGGGCTTTTCAAAGCAAAAAGGAAAAAGATAGATATTTCCTTTTATCTCCAAAAATATCCACCGAGGCTTGCTCCATCCTTGGCCACGTTTCCACCTTCTAATCTCATGCAAAACTCCTCCTTTATCGAATGTTTAAAGTAAAAGAACTAATTACCTTTTAAGAGAGGTATATTTTAATATCCACCCTTATTGGATATTGCTTAATATATTATTAGTGTGAGTAGTTTCCACTTCTACCTTAATCATTCAAATGAGGCACCCCTCTCATTTTCTTTTCTCTTCTTGATGACAAGAAACATGAGAGATCCTCTAGAGGGTATAGTTTACATGTTGGACCCTAGGTTTTGGGTAAATTGCACTTTACACCAAAACTAGGTTTTAAAGCACAAGGATTGCTCTACAAGCTATATCTTGGTACCCAAGCTTGTGAAAATTGTACCACTTCATCATATTCACTCTTAAGATGTCTCATCATTAGAGGAACATCTTGACATATGCAATTTTCAAGTTAACCCTTCTACTTGGGTAATTTGCACTTTAGTCCATTATTAACAAAACAATGTTTCAACATTATGCAAACAGGACTAAAATTGAAATATAAGTTCCTCAAAAGACTTAATTACATTTCAAAGGATCTTGTTGATTATGGTTGTTGGTGATTCTGGTAGGATCTTGTTGATTACACCTCGATAGATGAAGAAAAATGATGAGATGCTCCACAATTAGTGATTGCGGCAGGTGGAAGCTGACACCACATATCTGAGTCATAAGAGCCAATGTACAATAAAGGCATATTCTGTTAGATGATAGTGGAGCTGATGTTTCAAGAAAAAAATGTGTATATATGGATCTTGCGAATTATGATTTCTATAGTGTGCACCGTAATGTATAATTGCATTGAGAGAAACTTGTTGGTGTTTGTTTTTCAACAGTACAAAAGATTACGGATTTAAAAAATGGTTACAGAATTGAGGAGTTTATCGATTGATGCAGAATCCCAACAAATTGTGGTAACTACCATGACGGAAATGAGTTGTGGCTTTTATTAGAGTAAAATAGTATATTAATAGCATATTGGCTTGGGACATACCAGTTTCTAGGAGAATATGCAGATGTCACAGGGCCTCCACACCTAGCGTCATACCTTACCTCTATATACGTCAAGGACTCAATTTAGCGAGCCATGACAACGCATTCGGCAAGGGCGAATGACATTGAAACTTCTCTGCCAGATACTCCATCTTTTCTAGCTAACCCCAACCTAGAGATGTGGTGAAAGGGACCAATGAGAGAAAGGCAGGGCATGTCGGCTGCAACCCTCTACCCGGAGCATAGACGGACATCACCTAACCCTAGCACTATTACCCAATATCGCTGCATTACCCACGGTGCAGAGATAGGGGCTTGCAAATCTGGAGTTAGTATCAAGATTTTATTTTATGTCCTCTATCATACACCAAATTAATAAGAAAAATGGGCGGACAAACATAGTGGAGCGGAAATCATAATAAAATGGTGTAAATATATAAAAACTGGTGTTAGAATTAGTAAATGCCAATGTAGTTAGATATAAAAGCCAATATTCATGTCACAGTTTTAGAACGCTTTTCACATCCTATTTAGTGGCTATTATAAAGGAAAGACCAGCAAAAATGTGTATGTAACGGCGTTTCAAAAAAAATGCCACTTAATAAAATGCCACTATTGAGCAGTTTTGTTGTAGTGCCAAAGGACCTTGGAGGACATGGTGGAAAAGTCAGACTGATAGCTTAGTGGACCCAGCCGATCAGTTAGAGGAGCTAGCCAATGGTGGATAGATGGACCAGACAACCAGTGAGATGACTTAACAACTGGCCAGGAGGCGAGCTGATCAATTCAAGGGTTAAACCGATTGACCCAAATTGGTAAGCACAGATCTTCATCAATAATAGGTTTTTGCATGTAATGTAGACCTAGATGATGTAATTCCTTACGGATCCAAGGGATTACGTTAGGCTGGCCATAACCATCACTTTTGTTTATTGCATGTTTTTAATGTGGGATATAGCATGTATATGATACATACTATATATGTGGTGAATGGAATACGTATATGTATTTATACAAACTCCCTCAATTAAAATATCAAGTCTTAGATTCTTTCTAAAAGTGGCACACATGAAAATCTTGATCAAATCAGCATAGGTTTTGCCTCAGTGGGGTGCGTTGTCCATCTTATGGAAGTGTGATGGTAAGAATGTAGATTCTACCTCCACGTGGTGCATTATTATCGTGTCAGATTTTGGGTCAGGCCTGACTGGTGATTATCAGAGCATCTGGGCCCAGAAGCATGCATGCCATTATGGAAAGGGGTTGCACATATCATCTATCTAGAATTGCATAAGATGTAATTGGCTGACATTGATTGTGGTGTTGATCGGGCCACAATTGAATTTTCTTGGATCTGGCCCACTAGAATATTTTATGTTGCAATATTCCAAATTGATATTGAGGTCTATCAATTTGAATAAAATAGTGGGAGCGATTATAATTAAAGAGATAATTAATATCATCAAAAAAATTTAAATCAAATCAAATCAAAAGTGGTTTTTCACAAATGCAAATTTTCTCTTGTAGAATCAAATGAAAAACAAATATGCTTTGTGATTGGTCTTGAAGAAGGACAAACTTGATAGGAGAAATTTTCATGATTGGTTTTGGACTTTGATATGGGTTCTCAATGAAGAGTGCAAGCTCTACTTCCTTGACAAACCAGTGCCCGAAATACCTCCTTCTGATGCACCTAGGGCACAAGTAGATGCTTACTAGAAGCATGTCAATGATGCCTTGGAGATAAAGTACCTTATGCTTAGCTGCGTAAACTATGAGTTGCTTGAGCAGTGCAAAGACATGAGTGCTCTTGAGATGGTAACACATCCTAAAAAAGTGACACTTGGTCTTTAAAAGCAACAAAGGGACACTATCTTACATGTGCTACTTGAGTCAAAGCTGATAGAGGGAACCTCAGTAGAAGAACATGTACTCAATATGATTCATCATGTGCATCATTTTGAAGAATTGGGATTCACCTTGAGCCAGGAGTTGGCCACTGATATGATCCTAAGCACTATGCCTAAATCATATAGGCACTTTGTTGCATTTTACCATGTGAATAATACGACTGGACAAATGTCAGACTTGCTTTCCATGTTGATTCATGCTCGGGTAAAATTGAAGAAGGATAAGCTCGTGATGGTGATCAGTGGGGTTGAGTCCAGGCATCAAAGCAAGTACAAGAATAGTTATGTGGTTGTCCCCAAATCCAAGTCTTCAACGCTCAAGATAAGGAGGAAGAAAAGTACAAGAGGAACTCATCCTTTTTACTTGAAGGCATTCAAGAAGTAGAATATGGGATGGTGATCTCCACTTTAGGTATATACATTATAGAGATAAATCTATCTACTTCGTCATCATGGGTATTAGATATCAGATGTAGATCTTACATATGTTCACATATGTAGGATCTAAAAGGAAGTAGGTCTTTGGAAAAAGCCAAGGTGCAATTTTGATTTGCTAATGGAGCAAGAGTTGCAGCTAGAGCAGTTGGAACCTATAGTATATCACCAACCAAGGGGCTTGTAATAGATTTATTGAACTGCTATTATGTACCTACTATAAATAGAAACATCATTTCTGTATTTTGTTTGGACAAGGATGTATCTGAATTCCATATTAAAAGTGGTTGATGTTCTATTTCAAAGGATGGGATCTTTTATTGCAGTACCCCAATGTCTTATGGTCTTTACTTGTTGTATCTAAAGACAAATGTATATAATTTTAATACCAAAAGACTAAAACTCAAAAACTCAAACAAAACAAACCTTTGTCTTTGTCTTCTTGGGCACATAAATGAGAATCACATATCTAGACTCCATTAAGATGGTTATCTAGAATCTTTTGATTTTGAGTCAATAGAGACATGTGGATCTTGTTTGTTGGGCAAGATAGATAAGACCCCTTTCACTAGTAACAATGAAAGGTCTAGTGATCTATTAGGACTCATACATACTAATGTATGTGGAACTTTTAGAAGAATAACTAGACATGGGCATCTGTACTTCATCACCTTTATTGATGACTTCAGTAGGTATGGCTATGTTTACTTGATGAAACATAAGTAAGAAACTCTTGAAAAGTTTAAGGAGCTTATTAATGAAGTACAGTCACAACTTGGTAGAAGTATTAAGGAACTTTGTTCTAATCAAGGCAGAGAATACTTAAAACAAGAGTTGGAGGATCTTCTTAGAACCCATGGGATTGTATCCCACTGGAATCCACTTGGATCACCTCAGCATAATGGTGTATCAGAAAGAAGGAACCACACATTAATGGATATGGTGCGATTGATGTTGAGTTTAGCTGAGCTTTCGACTACCTTCTTGGGGTATGATATTGAAACCTCCACATTTACAATAAATTGAGTATCATCTAATCCAGTTCAAAAGACACCATATGAGATATGGAATGGGAATTTGATAATACTTTATTTTATGTACTTTTTGTATAAATTTTATACCTCTTTTAGCATATATTTTGCTAACTTTCCCCACAATTTTAACATCTTTTTGTCAAAGACTTCACTTACACATCTTTCCTTGGTTTCAGGTACATATATAGCCCAAGTTGCGGTCATCACCTCAACCCCGACCCAATCATGCAACAAGGACCATATCACCATGATCAGGGTCTTGAACTTCCTTAAGCTTGCAGTCACTTTGTACTCAAGCCAGATCACGACCAACTTGAAGGGCGCGATCTTTTCCAGACCGCTACCAGCTTGGAGGCCACGATCATTGACAGACTGTGACCAGCTTGGAGGTTGCCAAGCCCACAATCATAGCAGAGGTCATGATCCACTTGGAAATCGAGAGCCTGAAGCTGACCGTGATCCTTGCTAGACTGCAAGCCACATGCAGACTGTGACCAAGTGGGGAGACCTCGACCTCGACCTCTCCAACACAATGCACGAGTCGACCTTGATTGTGATCCTTGCTAGACCATGAGCAAAATGCAGACCCCGACCAAGTGGGGAAGATTGCCTAACAGCGACTTAGGAAGAAATGGTGAGGAGACTGCGACTGCGATCTTGCCCTCCCTAAACCAGACCACAACCGCGGTCCAGTAGTTAAGTCGGTGGAGTGTGCCAATAAATAGGCCACCCACCCATCTTGTCAAATCATCAGATCATAGATCAGATCTAGAAGGCCATGAAGTGTTGCTGCATCTCAAACTCATTCCATTCCATCTCATCCACCAGTCTTGGATCTCCAAAGGCAGAAGATGAGGAGAGAGAAGACTGAAGACTCTTTCTTCAAGAGAATAAGATTGTCCATGCCATTGATGTACTAGATTTAGATTTGAAGAAGTACTGTGTCGTATCATGTTTCTTCTCTCTCTATCTAGATCTATCATTCCACTCCATTGTACTTCCCTCCTCATTTTGTGGACTCCATGTATCTATCATTCTATAACATCGTCATGTTGTTTGCAAGCATGAGTGACTAAACACATTAGCTTGGGTTAGGAGTAGCCACTAAGGTTCTCCCAACATGTATATTATCTCTTTTTGTTGAATATATATACTCTTGTCAAGATTATCTCCATACACCTATTTTAATGCTTCACTTGTATGCATAGGTACCATCTTGTGATTTTTGATAGTCGATATATCAAGAGAGTAATATCACTTTTATCATGTGTTATGGAGTAGTATGAATGCACGAGAGTGTTGGAATGCTAAAGCTTTAAATCATATGTTACCCTTTGTGGTTTATGTGTGGTGATCTCAAGAGAGAGGCTACCCTTAGACTTAGATCTATCCTCATCTCGAGAGAGAGTTGAATAGAGGCTGTAGATAGTTGCTTATAATCTTGATGAGAGTATACGAGAGAGAGAGAGATGATGTTGCATGTTGGAGAGGCATCTTAGTAGGTGAAACCCGATCCGAGTTTTCCTTCCATATACTTGTTTCATCATATTTTCATTTTTGTTTGTTCTTATTATCTTTGTTTTACTTTTTTTAATTTGAGAGCCATCGTTCCTTAGGGATCACCTCTTAAAATACCCTCTTTATAAGAGAGTTATATTTGGTGCACTTAACACTGCCAACCTTGTCCCTGTGTTCGACCCTGATCGCTACATCGGACTGTATTTATCGCTATGGGGGCCTGAGAGTCAGGTTATCTCTTTAAAAGTCTGACTACTCAAAATCTGCTCCTTTTGGGCGTGCGATTTAGGCCGGTCAACTTTTTGGCGCCATTGTCGGGGACAAGGCAAAACAATACTACTAAGAACACGAGTCCACTCCTCTATACTCCCATGCCTCATGCTTAGTATTAAGCTTGATTGTACTTAAATCTTTAACCCTGCTAACTTACAGTTACTATAGTTCATTTTACGTGTCTAGTTTTACTGACTCGACGTACATTTTGTTTAGGTAACCAAAGAAGGAAAATCTAATCTCCATCCTAGCTTATGTTCCTCTTGTGAGACAAGATGCCTACTCGAAGGGACGACCACCAATATGGTGAAGAACGTGCTAGGATCCCACACAATCCACCTCCCTCTGGAGAAAAAAGAGAGGAGTCTGAACTAGAAGAGCATGAAGAACGCAAGGAAGAACATGAAGAGAGACGCAAAGATGACCATCACAAGGACAACCATCGCAAGGAAGATAGACGCCATGATCGCAGACATAGAAGGAACCATGACGACCGCGAGCGGGATGGCGATAGAGATCACAACCACAGGAATGGTGAAGAAGATGATGAATAAGACAAAACTCTTTGTGAATTGGTCGCTACCAGGGCAAACGAGTCCAGATGCCCCGTCATAATCCCACACTTTGATGCAACAAACTTCAAACTGAAGCCTGCTCTAATCTTGATGATTCAAAACAAGTTTCTTTGAGGAAGTTCCTAAAATGAAAACCCACACCACCACCTTGATGCCTTAAAAAACATTTGTGATACCATCAAGATGAGAGGAGTTCCCCAAGAGGTAATCTATTGCAAGGAATTTATCTTCTCCCTAGAAGACAAGGCAATGTCCTAGTACCTCAGCCTACCGCATCACTCTCTAGACAGCTGGAGGGATCTAGATGATGCCTTTGTCACAAAGTTTTATCTGACTAAGAAAACAATTCAGAATAGGCAAATGTTAACCTCATTCATGTAGAAGCCATGTGAGAACCTACATGAGTCTTGGGAGAGATTCCAAGAATATCTACCAGATTGACCTCACCATAACTATGGAAAAGGTTTCTTAGTTACAAATTTCTATAATGGGCTGACCCCAGTTGGGAGGACATCACTGAATGATGTGGTAGGAAGTGATTTCCTAGGAGAGAAACCAAGTAGGATGATCAAGATCATTGAGAACATGATGCGCTACAAACAAGCATGGACTATGACATAAATGACAGAGGATATGTGAAGAAGGGGACCAATGAAGGATGGTCTACCAAAGCTAAGGCTTTGGTGGTGATCACTGGCCATATTCAAAATATAGCTATTGATGTCCAGCAGTTAAAGGACACAGGAAGCAAGGGAAAGAAATATGTGGAAAAAGTGATGAAGGGTGTTACATGCAGCCATGGAGGGCACAAAGTTGACAACTATATTCACACTAGGCCAGAGGAATCCGATTATAGTGAAAGTATAGAAGAGACTGAGAATATCTCCTACGCTAACGTCAAGAGACCAGACCATCTTAGTTTCAATTATGGAAATAAGGATGTGGATGAGAATTCACATCAACTGAACAACCAGCCAAAACTGCTACCAGGTTTCGAAAGGAGAAGTGGACTGACACGATTTTACCGTGTGTATAACGGAAGTGCATGCGTCAATGTAGTATAGGCCCTTGTAAGGCCCGAGTCGAACTAAGGGACACTAAATTATCGGTAGACTACTACTAACTACTCGCAATCAGCTAGACCAAATAAAAGGTTGTGAGAGTTGTTTTAAAAATAAAAGAAAATAAAATAAAACAAAGAAATCAATTAAAGGTTTAGTTTAATCAATTCAAATGGAGATCTTTAGGATTGCGGTTTCACTGCGGGTTTTCATTGTATGAATTTCCATATATTTACTCAGGTTCATCCCTCAATCCGGGTAGTGTCTTGTAGTCAGAATTGTCCACAGTCGTGGTACAATTAACTACCTAAGTCTATGTCAGTTCCACCATCGTAGTAACCTATACCCTAAACTAGGTGCATTAGAATCGACCTCTGGGTTTCCACCTTTAACCTTACATCACCTTGTTCAAGGGATTTGTTAATTAATGTGAATTTCATCTCCTTTCAACCGTTAATCCTTCTTTCAAAGTAATTAAAGGCATTAGATTATCATTATGGTGATCAAGCATAACAATATAATTGGGAAAACGAAGTCATACCACAGATTTAAGAGATAAATTATGAATTACTATGATAAAAATGTCATACAATGCTTCCCCGGGCTACTCTCGGTCCTAAAGATAGAGGGGATTAGCACCGCATGTTCATCTCAGAGCAAAACATGGTTGAGGAAAGGACAAACATGGAGAAAAATGTGAATAAGTAATGAAACCCCTGAACAGAGAAGATCCAAGCATTCCTCGATGTAGAATATGCGATCTACAGCCTTTCAGCGGTGGAAAACGTCTTCTTCGACTTCTGGAATGGCTGGGGCGTGCTTCTGGGCTTCGTTCTTCTCTCCACACCTTCGCGGGACATGTGTAGCAGCTAATGATGTGATACCCTGCTCTTGGCCGCCGTCATTAGGTATAATCACCGAGTTAGGTTGCAAAAATATCACAACCGTTGGATTAGAGCCGATCGGAATCAAACTTTGATCTGACGGTGTCGATACCATCGACGCGGGTCGATGGTATTGACCCCTCGCGATATCGGCAAACCTTCTTTTCTTTTCTTTGTTGCGCCTGATGCTAACTCGATACCATCGACGTGGGTCGATGGTATCGACACCCTTAAGCATCAGTTTTATCCCTTTTCCGTCACTGAATCTACACGTGTCGATAGTATCGACTTTGGGGTCGATAGTATCGACTGACTGGTCACTGGAAACCTGATGGTAAGTCACTACCATTGACTTCCTCATTTATGGTATCGACTATGCGCTGCTCCTTGCGACAGGCTTCCTGTGGCTATGTCGATAGTATCGTCACTCGTTGATGGTATCGACAGCTGTAGATATGCGTTTTTCCTGAAATTGCAAAAAACAAAAACCACATAAGCCGAGATAAAACCTATTATTGTAATCATTTATGCTCTAAACAATAAAATAAGAGAGATTTGACACTGAGAAGGATCATAGACTAAAGTAAGTGAATTATGCAATATTAACCACCAAAATGACCAATAAACGCATAAAACGTGAGTGAAACAAGTCTATAAATGCGACTCAAAATCATCGCATCATGGACAAACTTAGTATACTCAGACGACCAACTATCAAACCAACAAGAACAAGTACTCAGGACAAGGTAAGAATCATAATCATCAGGGAGAAGGACTAAGCCAAGGACCGAGCCAAGGCCAAGGAAAGGATATCATCCAACAAGACTTAGTCGCCTAATTAGTTGATTTTGTTAAGAGGCAAGCCACAATATATGATCAAATAGCCCAAAGCACTCTAGCTAATTCTAGAGTCCTGACAACCATGCAAGTTCAGATGGAGGATATGCAAACACACCAACGCCAAATTGACCAACAACTTGTACAGTTGGTAGAGTTGGTGAAGAATCCCTCAGGAAAATTTCCATTCGAATACGGAGACTGCTAAAATGGCTACCCTCCGATCCGGGAGGACACTAAATAACTCTAGAACTGGGGGTGATAATGAGGAAGGAAAAGATGAGGAACCACGACCTGAGAAAGAAGTTACTTCTGAGAAGTCTGCTGATAAGGGAAAGTTTGCTGAAGAAAGAAAAAAGAAAAGTGGAGAAGTTAGGGATCGAAATCCTGCTAAGGAAATCTTCACGAAGAAAAATACGTATGCACCAAGGTTCCCATTACCATACAAGCTCATCAAGGCACATCTCAAGAAAAGATACGAAAACTTTCTGCTGTCATTCTCATCGTCGTCATTATCATTGTTGTCATCGCCGCCGTCTTCATCAGAGTCCTCAATCGCTATGATAGGCCATCGGAAATGTTGAGCGCCCTCGATGTTGGAGACGGGGTCGGGAAGCGAACACTCTTGATATGTCTGATTAACATGGCAATGCGCATATGCCAAGCCATCACGAAGAAAGATTAGGTTGGAGCGGTGCAGATGCTAGAGGTTGATGCGTCGACACCATCGACACAAGTCGATAGTATCGACACATCCCATGGATCGACTCTCTTGACGTAGCGATTGTCGTTGATTTCCTCTCGCAGATCGGTGATGTGTCGCATCGATACCATCGAATCAAGTCGATAGTATCGACTCTGCTTAGGGCAAACACCCTCGTGAGGCCCGGCCGCCGCAGTCTGCTTGTAACTGGGTCGATACTATCGACAGACCCATCGATGGTATCGGCTTCACTGAGACAAATTTTACTTGAATATCTGCAGAGATCTCACGAGTATCGACAGCCATGTCGATACTATCAACCTCGTTTTTGCGATCAACCTGTTGGTGGGTCAATACCACCGATGAGGCCGTCGATAGTATCGACTCAAAGATATTTTTGCAGCCGCCTAACTGTGCCCATGTCGATGCCATCGACACAAGGGTCGACGTATCGACTCTGCCTCAGTCCTGCACATTGAGCAAACGATCAAGGTATCTTGTTTACACTAAAAACAAAATCAAATCAAACTAACTTACAAATGTAAAAGGAACTAAACAAAACTACTAATGGTTGGGTTGCCTCCTAACAAGCGCCCTTATTTAACGTCTTAGGCTAGATGAAATCAAGCTCCTCATTCATCCGGAAGCACAATGAGTTTGACCTCATTCACTTTCCTTGTGTAATCCTCACTGAAGTACAACTTCAATCTCTCTCCATTAACCAAAAATGTTGTCTCGCCATCACACACCATGATTGCTCCATGTGGCCTGACCTCCTCTACAGTGAAAGGTCCACTCCATCGGGATTTCAATTTCCCGGGAAGCATCTTCAACCTTGAATTGAACAAGAGCACACCATCTACCTTCTTGAAGAAACGCATCTGAATGTGTCGATCGTGAATCAGCTTTGTTCTCTCCTTGTAAATCTGCGAGCTTTCATATGCATTCATCCTCAACTCGTCAAGTTCATTAAGCTCTACCAAACGTTTCTTTCCTGCCTCATCATAGTTCAAATTCAGCTTTCTCAGCGCCCATTGCGCTTTATGCTCCAATTCCACCGGCAAATGGCAGGCCCGACCATAAGCCAACCTAAAAGGAGTAGTGCCTATAGGTGTCTTAAACTCCGTCCTATACACCCACAAGGCATCTGGTAGAAAGGTTCTCCAGTTCTTTCTCGTCGAATCCACAGTGCACTCCAAAATCTTCTTAATTTCTCTATTGGAGACTTCAACTTGCCCCTGTGTCTGCGGGTGGTACGGGGTACCAATGTTGTGCTTTACCCCGTACTTTCTCAAAAATGCTGCAAACTTCTAATTTTGGAAATGTGTACCTCCATCACTTATAATCATTCTTGGTACACCAAACCTACAGAAAATGTATTCTTTGACAAACATGCACACTACAGTGGCATCATTAGTCCTAGTGGGTATTACATCTACCCACTTCGATACATAGTCAACAGCTAAAAGAATGTACAAGTTAGAATTGGAGGACACAAAGGGTCCCATAAAATCAATAACGCACAGATCGAACACCTCGACCTCTTGAAATACATTGAGGGGCATCTCTTGTCACTTTGAAATGTTACCTGCCCGTTGGCAGGAATCTCATTGCCGCACATAGTCATATGCGTCCCGAAACAAAGTAGGCCAGTAAAGGCCACTCTCAAGCACCTTGGCCACAGTTCTAGAACTAGCATGGTGGCTACACATCGGTAGAGTATGGAAATGATGAAGGACACTTTCATACTCAACTTCCAGTACACACATGCGCACAACTCCATCTCTGCATTGCTTCAACAGAATGGGGTCATCCCAGAAATAATATCACAAAGAATGGAAAAATTTCTTTTTCTCTTGGTATGTCCAATCATCTGGGATAATTTTGCAGGCAAGATAATTAACAATATAAGAAAACCAAGGATCTTTAGATTTCACAGATAGAAGTTTTTCATTAGGAAACGTCTCATTAATGGGTATATTTATGTCCTTCTCATCTACCCTTTCCAAGGTAGACAAGTGGTCCACAAACACATTTTATATGCTCACCTTATCTTTGATTTCAATATCAAACTCTTATAACAATAAGATCCACCTAATCCGTCTAGGTTTGGCATCTTTCTTTTCCATCAAGTACTTTATGGCGGCATGGTCCGTCCATACCATGACTTTAGATCCAACAAGATATTGCCAAAAATTTTCAAAAGCAAAAATGACGGCGAGAAGCTCTTTCTCAGTTGTCGTGTAATTCAGTTGCACTTCATTTAAAGTTTTGGATGCATAGAAAATCACAACGGGTTTGTTGTCCACACGTTGTCCTAAAACAGCCCCTACTGTGAAATCTGACGCATCACACATCAATTCAAAAGGTTTTTTCCAGTCTGGTGTTTGCACAACCAGAGAAGAAATTATTTTTTCTTTAAACACATTAAACGCATGTAAACACTTTTAGTTAAAATCAAACACATCATCCTTCTCCAACAACTCAGACAATGGTTTGGCAATTTTTGAGAAATCTTTTATAAAGCGGCGATAAAACCCGGCGTGACCTAGAAACCTCCGTACCCCTTTCACCGAATTCGGTGGGGGTAATTTGGAAATAACCACAATTTTCACCAGATTTACCTCCAACCCTTTGCTAGACACTTTATGTCCAAGCAAGATCCCTTCACTAACCATCATATGGCATTTCTCCCAATTGAGAACCAAATGTGTGTCCTCACATCGTTGCAAAACCTTATCCAAATTGTATAAACATTCATTGAAAGACACACCATAGATGGAGAAATCATCCATAAAGACCTCCAAACAGCTTTCAACCATGTCAGAGAAAATGGCTAGCATGCAACGCTGAAAGGTTGCTGGTGCATTACACAATCCAAAGGGCATACGGTGGTATGCAAATGTTCTGTAAGGGCAAGTGAAGGTGGACTTCTCTTGGTCCTTAGGATCAATGGAAATCTGATTGTAGCCTGAATAACCATCGAGAAAACAAAAATGAGATCGACCTGCCAATCTCTCTAAAATATGATCAATGAATGGGAGAGGAAAATGATCCTTAAGCGTAGCAGCATTCAATCTATGATAATCTATACATACATGCCACCCAGTTACCAGATGGGTCGTGACTGGCTCATTTAACAAATTATGTGTAACAGTAATTCCCCCCTTTTTAGGGACTACCTATGTAGGACTCACCCACGTCGAGTCGGACATAGCATAGATGATACCTGCAGAAAGGAGCTTGATCACCTCCTTCTTGACGGCCTCCATCATACTAGGATTTAATCTGTGCTGTGGCTGAATTACAGGGTTGGCTCCCTCCTCGAGCCGGATCTTGTGCTGGCACAATGTAGGGGAAATCCCCTTTATGTCCGCGACCGACCACCCTAATGCACCTTGGTGGTTCTTCAGCACGATCAGCAGTTGATCCTCCTCTTCGGCACTCATATATGCCGAAATGATCACTAACAGCTTCTCATCCTCAGCTAGAAATGCATATTTCAAATGAGGTGGCATTGGCTTCAATTCTAAATCTGGCGGGCTGATCAGGGATGACTGAAGCGGTGGTGGGAGTTCTCCAAGGTCTTCATAGTACCTAGTGTAGAAACATGGAAGCACCTGAAGCATCTTGGCGCATTGTTGTAGTGACTTGCTTCTCATCCAATCATGTGCTATATTAACCAGGAAGGCTTCAAGAGGTAGTTCTAGATATGCATTGAAAACAGAACTTGCTATAGCCTCATCTTCAATAGAAGGCGAAATGTCCTCCTCTTCATCATTGGGAAAACCCACAGCTTTGCTAAGAGACACAACCTTGGTCTACTCCATGATGTCTACAGCCAGTGTCCCCTTCTCCACCTTAGTCATTACATGAGCCATATCTAAAAATGGCTTCCCTAGACAGAGAGAGATATTCTGATCAAAGTGTTTCACCATGCGACATTGGTCTTTAGCTTTTGATTGCATTGTGTTGGAGGGCATGACCATCTCAAACCGATCATCAGCGATACCCAAGGTCAAATGACCTCTCCCCATCTCAAGTATCATGTCAGCAGTGGCTTGGAAGGGTCGTCCAAGGAGTAGCTCATTACCATGTTCATCTTGCATTTCCATTACTACAAAGTTAGCTGGAAACACAAACCGACCGACTTTCACCAACACATCTTCGCAAATACCATACGGTTTCACCATTGAATTATCTGCCAACTGTATTGTCATATTGCTTGGCCTTGATTCTTTCAGTCCCAATTTCTTGAACGTAGAGAGAGGCATCAGATTTATGCTTGCCCCGGAATCACACAGTGCTTCGCCAAATTTCACCTTACCAATGTAGCATGAAATATTGAAGCAACTTGGATCATGCCTTTTAGGTGGTAATGTGCCCATGATGAAGGCACTCACCTGCTCCTTGAGAACCACAACCTCAGTATCAGGGATTTTCCTTTCCTTTGTGATGATGTTTTTAAGAAACTTGTCGTAAGAGGGAATTTTCTCTATTGCTTCTAAAAGTGGAATGTTGACAGAGAGCCTTCTAAAGCTATCTAGAAACTTCTTGAATTGAGTGTCCACTTTCTTGGCTTTCACGCTATTGGGATATGGGACCGGAACATTCTGTGCCCTCTGATGTGGCGGCACATATGGCGTCCTCTTCTGTGTCTCCTCCTCAGCAATGACGAGTTTTGTTGCAACATCCTCTACCATATCCTCAACCGGCTCAGTGATTGGGATTTGAACCTCCTCAGTGGCCTCACCTGTAGTTTCTGGCTGGGGTGTGCTTGGTTCATCGGCCCTGGGGTTTAAAATCTTCTTACTGCTTCGTAGAAAAATTGCCTTAGCATGTTGGTTTCCTCCTGGAATGTTTGTATTACCCAGAAAGCCTTGCTGCGCTGGCTTCTTTAAATTTGCTATTTCAGTTGCCATCTATGCCAAAGATGTCTCTATTATCCTCATTTGAGCCCCATGACTCTGTAAGGTTTGCCCAAACTGATTCATGAATTTACCTTGTTTCTTGATCTGCTGGCCAAAAGTGTTCATCAGTTCTTAATTATGCTTTATTACTTGATTAAGAAACTCATTGCTCTTATCCTCTGGTGACGGTTGGGGTTTTGCGTCGGGGTCCTGTAAGAAATTATTTGGATCCTTCAAGGAAAATTTCTTGTCTTTCCTCCATGAATAATCATTATTTATGTACCCCTACTGCTGGTGCATGAATTTTACTTGAGCTTCATCCTCGAATTCAGTATCTTCTTTTGCAAGTAGTTTCTTGGCGAGAAGGTCCATCTTCTCATTTAGCTCTTTGATGGCCTTTGACTTACCTACGGACTGAACATGCTCTACGGCGTCTCTATCGCCCCAAGATTGCTTCTTAGCCATCTTCTTCAAAATTTCCCAACACCTCGTGCCTGTGTTGTTTAAGAAGAAGCCTGAACCCACAGAGTCTAAGTTACTTCTATCATGCTCAGAGAGAGCAATATAGAAGATTTGAACCTGCTTCTCCTTGTCAAGTCCATAATGCGGGCACCTCCTTAGCATGATCTGAAACCGTTCCCAAGTCTCAGAGTAAGTCTCTCTTGCTTTCTGACTGAAATTATGAGTTTTTCTGATCATATCATTTGTCTTCTCGGGCGGAAAGAATCTTTCAAAGAACACTTCCACCATGTGGTTCCATGATTCCACATACTCATTATTAAGATTATGTAGCCATTCTTGTGCATTTCCCGCCAGAGAGCTAGGAAACAACTTCAAGTACAACGTCTCCTGTGGAAACTTGTCTATCTTGATCATATCACAGTTCTCCATGATCTGGCTTATATGAGTCACCAGATCTTCGTTTTTAAGCCCATGAAATTCATTTGATTTGACCAAATTTATTAATGCAGGATCAATTTTATAAGTTGGAATATTGATTGCCAGATTCTTTATTGGCCCCTTTGAAGCGGATGAGGAAGAAGCTTTTATTTTCTCCCATATCATATGCTCTTTTTCCATAGCTTCTTGTTCTGATTCGGAATCTATTTCGCCCGGTTGGTCTTGAATATAGTTCTACTCGTCGTCTGGTCCCGGCAGTGGAACCTCTAGTGATTGCTACGTGTAGTCGGTGCTACGCGTCCTCACCATGCACCAGTACCTGCAAGATGATAATTTCAGTTCAATAATGTGCTAGACGATTACAATAATATGAAAGATAAACCTATGAATTTCACAAATGATAATAAAATAACAAAATAACAAAATAAAAATGTGTCCTAGAATGGCCTCTTGCAGCACTCGTAGTGCCGACAACTGTCGTGTCCCTGACAACGGCGCAAAAAACTTGACACGATTTAACCGTGCGTATAACGCAAGTGCATACATCAATGTAGTATAGGCCCTTGTGAGGCCCCAGTCGAACTCAGGGACACTAAATTATCGGTAGACTACTACTAACTACTCACAATCAGCTAGACCAAATAAAAGGTTATGATAGTTGTTTTAAAAATAAAAGAAAATAAAATAAAACAAAGCAATCGATTAAAGGTTTAGTTTAATCAATTGAAATGGAGATCTTTAGGATTGCAGTTTCACCGCGGGTTTTCATTGTATGAATTTCCATATAGTTACTTAGGTTCATCTCTCAATCCGGGTAGTGGTCTGTAGTCAGGATCGTCCACTGTCGTGGTACAATTCACTACCTAAGTCTAGGTCGGTTCCACCATCGTAGTAACCGATACCCTAAACTAGGTGCATTAGAATCGACCTCTGGGTTTCCACCATTAACCTTACATCACCTTGTTCAAGGAATTTGTTAATTAATGTGAATTTTGTCTCTTTTCAACCATTAATCCTTCTTTTAAAGTGATTAAAGGCATTAGATTATGATTATGGTGATCAAGCATAATAATATAATTGAGAAAACAAAGTCATACCACGGATTTAAGAGATAAATTATGAATTACTATGATATAAATGTCGCACAATGCTTCCCCCGGCTACTCCCGGTCCTTAAGATAGAGGGGATTAGCCCCGCATGTTCATCTCAGAGCAAAACATGGTTGAGGAAAGGGGAAACATGGAGAAAAATGTGAATGAGTAATGAAACCCTTGAAAGGAGAAGATCCAAGCGTTCCTCGGTGTAGAATACACGATCTACAGCCTTTCAGCGGTGGAAAACGTCTTCTTCAGCTTCCAAAATGGCTGGGGCATGCTTTTGGGCTCCATTCTTCTCTCCACACCTTATCGGGATGTGTGCACTGGCTAATGATGTGATACCCTGCTCTTGGCCTCCGTCATTAGGTATAATCACCGAGTTAGGTTGCAAAAATATCACAACCGTTGGATTACAGTTGATCTGAAACAAACTCTGATCTGACGGTGTCGATACCATCGACGCGGGTCGATGGCATCGACCCCTCATGATATTGGCAAGCCTTCTTTTCTTTTCTTCGTTGCTCCTGATGCTGACTCGATACCATCGATTGGGGTCGATGGTATCGACCCCCTTAGGCGTCGGTTTTATCCCTTTTCTGTCACTGAATCTACACGTATCGATAGTATGGACTTTGGGGTCGACAGTGTTGACTGACTGGTTGATGGCAACCTGATGGTAAGTCACTACCATCGACTTCCCCGTCAATGGTATCGACTCTGCGCTGCTCCTTGCGGCTGGCTGCCTGTGGCTGTGATGATAGTATCGACCACCGTCGATGGTATCGACAGCTGTAGATATGCGTTTTTCCTGAAATTGCAAAAGAAAACCACATAAGCCGAGATAAAACCTATTATTGTAATCATTTATGCTCGAAACAATAAAATAAGAGAGATTTGACACTAAGAAGGATCATAGACTAAAGTAAGTGAATTATGCAATATTAACCACCGAAATGACCAATAAACGCATAAAACGCGAGTGAAACAAGTCTATAAATGCAACTCAAAATCATCGCATCATGGACAAACTTAGTATACTCGGACGACCAACTATCAAAACAACAAGAACAAGTACTCAGGACAAGGTAAGAATCATAATTATCAGGGAGGAGTAAGCCAAGGACCGATCCAAGTCCAAGGAA
Source organism: Alisma plantago-aquatica (assembly GCA_963693085.1). Taxonomy (NCBI): domain Eukaryota; kingdom Viridiplantae; phylum Streptophyta; class Magnoliopsida; order Alismatales; family Alismataceae; genus Alisma; species Alisma plantago-aquatica. Next base: position 96,140,487 of record OY856411.1, read on the forward strand.
AGGATATCATCCAACAAGACTTAGTCGCCCAATATTTTGATTTTGTTAAGAGGCAAGCCACAATAAATGATCAACCAGCCCAAAGCACTCTAGCTAATTCTAGAGTCCTGACAACCATGCAAGTTCAGATGGAGGATATGCAGACACACCAATGCCAAATTGACCAACAACTTGCACAGTTGGTAGATTTGGTGAAGAATCCCTCAGGAAAAATTCCATCGAATACGGAGACTGCTAAAATGGCTACCCTCCGATCTGGGAGGACACTAAATAACTTTGGAACTGGGGGTGATAATGAGGAAGGAAAAGATGAGGAACCACAACCTGAAAAAGAAGTTACTTCTGAGAATTTTGCTGATAAGGGAAAGTTTGTTGAAGAAAGAAAAAAGAAAAGTGGATAAGTTAGGGATCGAAATTCTGCTAAGGAAATCTTCACGAAGAAAAATCTGTATGCACCAAGGGTCCCATTCCCATACAATCTCATCAAGGCACATCTCAAGAAAATATATGAAAACTTTATGGAAGATGTGGAGAAGTTGCACATAGATGTTCCATTTCTTGATGCCTTGGAGGAAATGCCTACGTATGCAAATTTTTTCAAGAATCTCATCACAAGAGAAGAAGGGGAAACCATGTTGAAATAGTACATCAAGCAAACATGTCTAACACTTTTGTTCAAGCTGAATTGCTAACTAAGAAGAAAGATCTCAGAGCCTTTAACATCCCTTTTTGTGTTGGGGACAACATTGAAAGGAAAGGTCTAGCAGACTTGGGAGCGAGCATTAGACTCATGCCCCTAAGTTTAACTCAAAGACTGGGATTGACTGACATGGTCAAAACAAACATGAGGATGAACTAGCAGACCACACGTTCAAGGGACCCATTGGTATAGTAGAAGATGTCCCGATCCGTGTGGGACGATTCTTCATCCCATGTGACATTGTTGTAATAGACACTATCGGAGACCCAAAGTGTCCTATGATATTCGGATGACCATTTTTGGCAATTATTAGGGCTTTGATAGATGTCGTTGAAGGCATCATAACTCTCTGGATTGGGAATGATCACATAGACTTCAAGGTGAAGGACGCCATGAAGGGACCATCTCTTTTTGAGACAGTTTACTTCATGGACAGCTACAACCAATATTGTGAGGAGATTCAAGAGGAAAAGGCCATAGTAGATCCCCTAATGAGGGCCCTAAACAAACCAAATCATCTACTAGAAGACCCAAAAGTGGTTAAAATTATGGATTACCTTAACCAAGTTGAAGAAGATCTCAGTGAGGATCAAGAAGTAATGGAAACTGTATAATATGCTTCTCTAGAACAATCGAGCGAAGAGAAAGAGACTCCCAAGCCGGAACCAGAACTAAAACCACTCGTTGAAGGACTGATATACAAAGTCCTAGACAATGAGGAAAGGAACCCTGTGATCGTTAATGCAAACCTAACAGAAGAACAGATGGAAAGACTCCCGAATTAGTTGAGAGAACACAAAAAGGCAATCAGATACTCTATCAAAGACATCAAAGGGCTTAATCCAGCCCATTGTATGCACTGGATAAATTTAGAAGAATCTACGAAACCACTGGTTCAGCCCCAGAGAAAATTTAACTAGAAGCTAAAAGAAGTAGTCAAGAAAGAAATTTTAAAACTACGGGATGCAAAGATTATATACCTGATCAGCGACAGCAACTGGGTAAACCTATTCATGTAGTTCTTAAGAAAGGGGGGATGATTGTGGTAAGGGAGATAATGGTGACAAAGTTTCCATGAGAATTGTTACGGGCTGGAGGATGTGCATAGATTATAGAAAATTGAAATCAGCCACAAAGAAAGACCATTTTCCCTTACCATTCATTGACCAAGACTTGGAAAGACTTGCCCACCACGACTACTTCTATTTCTTGGATGGATATTTTGGGTTTTATCAGGTTCTGATCCACCCTGATGATCAAGAGAAGATGACATCTACATGCATCTATGGCACATATTCATTTAGAAGAATGCCTTTCAGACTATGCAATGCAAAAGCGACTTTCCTACGGTGCATGATCTCTATGTTTTCTGATTTTTTATAAGATATAGTAGAGGTTTTTATGAATGACTTTTTAGTGTATGGAATGGACTTTGATGCCTGCCTAAGAAATTTATTCTTAGTACTACAGAGATGCGAGGAGAAACACTTCGCCCTAAACCGGGAAAAGTGCCACTTTATGGTCCAGCGTGGTATTGTCTTAGGACATAAAATTTCCAAGAAGGGCATTGAAGTGGATCTAAGAAAAAGTGAGGCTATCTCCAAACTCCCACCATCAAAGTCTATGACTGGAGTAAGAAATTTTCTGGGCCACGCTGGATACTATAGAAGGTTCATCAAAGATTTCTCAAAAATCTCGAATCCCCTATCGAATTTGCTAATCAAGGACACAATTTTCGAATTCAATGACGAATGTTGAGAAGCTTTCGACACTCTGAAGAAAGCTTTGAATTCTGCACCTATCCTACAAGCCCCAGATTAGGAGATGCCTTTTTAGCTAATGTGTGACGCTAGTAATTACGCCATAGGCGTAGTCCCAGGATAAAAGAAAAACTAAAAGCATCATGTTAAATGTTACGCGAGTTGCACATTGGATGAAGCTCAATTAAATTATACCACCACTGAAAAAGAAATGTTGGTGATGGTTTTTGCTTTTGATAAGTTCTGATCATACCTTATAGGTTCCAAGGTGAAAGTGTATACTGACCACGATGCTATATGTTACCTTATGTTAAAGAAAGATACCAAGCCAAGGCTATTATGATGGGCTCTGCTGTTGTAGGAATTCGATCATGAAATTATAGATAAGAAAGGAAAGTAGAATGTGGTAGTTGACCACTTATCCAGAATAATTTTGGATGAGGGAAATCAATTGCTTATTAATGATAACTACACTGATGATGGCTCAATCAGAGGAATAGAGTTTACCATGGTTCACTGATATTTGTAACTATTTGGCCTGTGGCCAGCTGCCACCTAAGATCACATATCACCAGAATAAAAAGCTTTTCTTGAACATCAAGAACTATTATTGGGATGATCCATTTCTATTTAAAATGTGTTCAGATAATTTGTATCAGAGATGTATACCCAAGGAAGAAGTTTCATCGATCCTGAAAGAATGCCACTCTTCGCCTTATGGAGGGCACCACAGTGGAGAGAGAACTACTGTGAAGGTACTCCAATCTGGGTTTTACTGGCCCACCATGTTCAAAGACATGATGTCTTTTGTAAAGATATGTAAGGAATGCCAACTCACTAGTAATATCAGAAAAAGAAGTGAAATTCCTACAGTTGAATGGGTGGAGATCTTTGATGTATGGGGAATCAACTATATGGGTCTTTTTCCATCATCAAAAGGATACCAGTACATCCTTGTAGCCTTTGATTATGTGTCCAAGTGGGTCGAGGCAGTAGCAACTCAAACTTGTGACTCTAAATCAGTGATCAAGCTATTTGAGAAGACCATTTTCCCATCTTTTGAGTGCATCACACTGTTATAAGTGATGGAGGATCACACTTTAGAGAAAAACAATTTGAGGAAATATTAAAGAAATATGGGGTAAAGCCCAAGATCACTACACCCTATCACCCTCAGACCTCAGGACAAGTAGAAGTGTCCAATAGGAAAATAAAACAAATTTTGCAAAAGACGGTCATCCGTACTAGGATAGACTGGTCTATAAAGCTCGACGATGCTCTCTGGGCTTACAAGACTACTTATAAGATTCCTATAGGAACAACGACATACAGACTGATCTATGGTAAATCCTACCATCTACCCCATGAGCTTGAGCATAAAGCCATATGGGCAATCAAGTTCCTAAACATGGATCTAGAGAAAGTAGTCTAGAAGAGATTCCTACAACTTCAGGAACTTGAAGAGCTGAGACTACACACATACAAAAATGCTAAAATTTATAAACAAAGGACTAGGGTGTGGCATGATGCCCACCTAAAGAACAAAGATGTCAGTGAGGGTGACAATGTGCTTCTATTTAACTCAAGCATTCGACTTTTCTTAGGAAAACTCCAAACAAGATGGTTGTGCCCGTTTTTTGTAGTAAAGATATACCCATTGGGAATGATGGAAATTTCAGGAGAGACAATAGGAACTTTCAAAGTTAATGGTCACAGAGTGAAAAGATTTTACGAAGATGAAGCTTTTGTCCAAAGGTCTAAAATCAGTTTGGAGGAACCAAATCAGTCACCAATGGAAAGAAATGAGGAGTTGCAACACCCGACAGAGAGAACCAAGGAATGAATGATTATGAAATTGAGCTAGAGACTTTAAAACAAGCACTCTTTTGGAGGCAATCCGTGTTTTTGCTTTTTCTCTGAGCTTTTACTTTTCCTACCTTTTAGTTTGATTAGTTTACTTCTCTATTAAGTTTTGTACATATCCTATCCTCCCTTTAAAAACATGAATTGATTGATGAAACAAGTTTCACTTTAGTCATGTGCTCTGACCGCGGTCGTGGTGTTAACCTTTATTCAAGAAAGACTACGACTCGTGGTGCCGCCGCTTAGCAGATGAGACCACGACCTAAGTTTTCCATGAGGAGAACAGACAACAGGTTGCAGTCTTTCTTTGAATACACCACGGTCACGGTCATGCCTCCTTTTTATGCTCAACAGATCGCGGTCATCCCTACTATATATACTAAAACATCAGTTTCATTATTTTCCCTTCACTTTTTACCTTCTCGAGCTTGAGTTAAAACCTCTGACTCTGACGAATCACCCGACCGCGACAAACCTCCTCTTTCGCAGCTGACTCTATGCCGCATCTTCACCTCTGTCTCGTCATCTCAAACATCAAGCAAGGAAACTATCGAACCTTATTTTTGCTTTTCACCCGCCATTTCCATGGTTCTTCGCCATCGTCGCTATCATTGCTGGTTTCGCCTCGTGCCCTCGCTCCTTTTTCGATTCATTTAGTCTTTTACCACCTATCGCGCTACTTCCGGTCATTCTCATCAGTCAAAACCCACCCTCGCTAGGGCGGTGCTTTCAAACAGATATTAAAAACCTAAAAATATAATAACTAGTGAAACCACCCACCATTGAGTGCATCGAATGTTGGCTAAATGGACATCATTAAAATCCCTTTGTTTTGAAAATGACAAACTTTTCATTCTTGTGGATCTAACGTGCTACTTGAGTGTTGTAGGAACAAGGTGGATGACAAAACTTTGGAAGATCTATATCCTCAAAATGCTTTAATTTCATGAGTGTAATCAAATGTAAAAACTTGTACAAGTATATAATGTACAAGTACTTAGATATCATGTAAATCAAGCGTTTAGATCTTCCCTAACCATTCATAACACTTAGATAGGTCATCCCCTATAACAATTTCACATCTGCACACTCATACACACACTTAGTATTCATCCAGAACCACCAAATCAGAGATACTCTCGTTCGAACTCTTTGTCGACCGAGACAAGCTCGGTAGAACAACTTCTCGATCGAGAGTCTCCCGGGTTATTTCTTCTAATAGGTTCTATAGCTATTAGACACATCAGACAAGGTAGTTGGGAGTTGGAATCAAACATTATTTACACTTGCTCTAGACCATCCCTCGGTTGACCAAAACTTTGACCGAAGGATTCTCAGTCGACAAACTTCTCGACTTAGATTATCTCTGTCTGCACTTTTTAGAATTAATAATCTAGTTGTTACTAAAGCAAATAGTGGACACCTAACGACTAGTTAAGCACATATAACCCCCTAGAAAGTGTCTAGAACGTCCTTAAGCACTCATAGGCCATTCCTATAAATAGGACATGCCTTAGGACACATAAACACACTTGTGTAACACTTGAGCATACACACTTGCAATTGAAAATCCATTCTTGTGAGCAATTCAGCAACTCCAACATTTTCTATTCATTTCCATTGCTTGAATTTTGTGTCCTATAGGCTAGCATGTCCTACCCACTGCACTTACACTTTCATACACATTGGTTAGGAGATCAAAATGCTTGATATAGGATTCAAACCTTGTGCCAAAGTGGTAATTGTATTTTCCTTTTTCCTTTCTTATTCCTTTTTATCTGCTTTGTACTCTCCTTGCTACTCCTAGGTTGGAGGTTGTAGATTGGAGAGGGTTTATCTTCTCATTTGGAGAAGGGTATTCTTAGGAGGAGAAGGTGGACTTTGGACTACTTCTAGAAGGTCTCAATGGGAAGCTACTTCAAGGAGGAAGGCTACTTCAAGGGGGAGCTTGAAGTTACTTCAAGTGAAGGCTGTTTCAAAGTTGGTGAGATGACTTTGGGGTGAAGGTTGTCCAAAGGGTTTGGGAAGGTAGTTGTATTTTATGTAACATCCTTGCAAGGTAATAAAATATAGGTGCTTTCAAAATCCTGGTTGGGAGCAACCAGGTAGTAGACTAACTCCCTTAGTATTTGCTAAGGATGGAACCACTCTAAACCCTGTGTCCCCTTGTCTAATCTTTTGTGGTTGATTGTTTGAATTATTATTTTTTACAATCTTCATAAAAACCCTATCCCCCCCTAGTGGTTTTTCATTTGGTATCAGAGAAGGCTTCAAGGAACTTTAACAAAGTCTTGATGAAAATGGGTGATGGGGTACTCAACAACCTCAACTTGGAAGGAACACTCGTAGCTCGACCTCCACCATTTGATAGCACCAACTACACCTATTGGAAGAAGAGGATGCAAATCTACTTTCAAGGTATAAGTTGGTATCTTTGGAGAATGGTCTGAAATGCATATGACCTTCCTCTAACTGACTATGCTACATGGGATGCAAACACAATGAGATCAACTCAATTAAATGCAAAAGCTGTAAGTATTCTTTATTGTTCAATTTCCGTAGGTGAGTTCAATAGAATTTCAAATTGTGAAACTGCATATGAGATATGGCATAGACTCTCTATTAGCTATGAAGGAACTATTCAAGTTAAAAATTCCAAAATTGGCATGCTTAAACAAAAGTTTGAACAGTTTCATATGGAACCAAATGAGTCTATTAGTGAAATGTATGCAAAGTTTTCATCTATTGTTATGGTTTGAATGCTTTAGGTAAAGCAATTAGTGAAGAAGATCAAGTGTCTAAAATCCTTAGGTGTTTGCCTCCATAGAACAAACCAAAAGTGACTGCAATCGAAGAAGCCAATGACCTCACTCGACTAAGGATGGAGCAACTCATTGGCAACCTAGAAGCACATGAGGCAACCTTGGAGGAAGAAGAAAGATTTGCGGCGAAACACAAGAAGGAGAAAAGAAAGGACATTTCATTCAAAGCATCAACAAATAATAGTCATGACACAAGTGAAGAAGATAGTGAAGAAGAAACACTCATTGTAAATGGTAAGCAGTATAGAAGTTTTAAAACTAACAAAATTCCTAGTGTTTCTTCCTCCAGGTGCTTTGAATGTGGCAAAAAGGGACACTTGAAAGGTGATTGTCCAAAACATAAGGAGGGGAAGAAATCATCTCACAAGAAGAAAGAAAGAGCATATAAAGCTTCATGGGATGATTTAAGTGATGATAGTGAAGATGGAGAAGAAGAAGTAGAGTGCCTTATTGCTACAACAAATGAAGAAGAAGAAAAGGTAAGCCTTTTTTATTTGCCAAAAGAAGATCTAATTGCTAGTCTTCAAGATACACATCAGAAATATGTTGATTGCAAAAAGAAACTAAAAAAAGCTACTAAAACTAATGAGGGTTTGTATGCTAAATTAATTAATCTTTCTTTTGAAAAGGATAGTATTGTTTCTGAAAACCTTACCTTGAAATCATCTTTAAATGATTGCAATATGAAGTTGCTTACCTTGGAAACAAATCATGATCTTCTTTCTCAAGAAAAGGTTGATTTGCTTGCAAAACTGCATAATTTCAGACTCAACCTATCCTATGTAATCATCTAGATTATGATGCTATTGTTAAGGAAAGAGATGCTTTATCATCTAATCTAGATCAATAAAAGTTAAATATCAAAAAGAAAATGGATGAGATTGCTAAATTACAAAGAGAAATTAGTAGCTTAAGAAACAATGATATTCTTGATAAAATTCTACAAGATTCTTCTGGTCAGATTGGAAGAAGAGGACTAGGTTATAAGCCCAAAGGTAAATGTCTTCAAAAACCTAGAATGAGAAGGACACAAGTGCCCAAGTCTAAAGTTATGTATGTGCCTAAATCCAATCTTGCTAAGAAGAGAAATGAAATTGATTCTATATGTTGTCATTACTGTTTATGTCTTGGACATTATTCATTCTCTTGCCCATACAAGAAAAAGGATGTTGATCTAGTTTGGGTTCCTAAAACTTAGAGATTTTAATTTCATTAGTTGAGATTTGACCTAAAACGTTACTTAAATATTCAAATGTCTTATCTCAACAAAAAAAAAGCCTTAACTTTCATACTCTTGCAAAATTATATTACTTTATGTTTTGCCTGCAAATAATAACTGAAATACAATACAGAAACACAATCGTTCGAGAAAATACTCGACCGAGACATTGTCAGTCGAGAATTAGTCGACTGAGCATGTTACTGATTTTAAGCTTGCAAAAAACTGATAAAACATGTACAAACAGTAGAATACTCGGTCGAGAAAATCTTCGACCGAGATAAATTCGATCAAAGAAAAGTTAGACCGAATCAAGTTCTGCTGAACCTATTTGCTATCAATTTGCTATTAATGCTTGATTTAATCTGCAAATCAAGAATGAATCTTGGAGACAATTCTTTAAACATATTGATAAACTTGCATCATGACTTATTAAATATACTTTGATTATAACATTCTTATTAAACTTGTTACAAAACATGTTGATTAACAACCTATATACTTTTTGCAAACAAAAATTGGACATGCCTTCTTGCAAAAATGAATCAATACAGATATAGCATAGATTGCAAGTTCACTTTTGAATTGCTATAATCTCCTACATGGTTTGGCTTAAAACTGAAAATCATGAACCATGTTGATTTAATCAAGGAAATTACTGTTTTATAATAATCCACCTGGTTTGTCCTAAGTATTCCTTGGTTTATCTATATAGAAATCATGTGTCTTGAAATTTGCCTTTAAATGATCATGATCATTATAATTATGGATATGCATTTACTGTTTCATTGTGATTCATCTTTTACTTGGTTCACCTAAAATGATCTTTGATCTATATATAAATCATGAATGCATATTGTTTTCAAAATGATCATAGTGATTCGGTTCATCACACATAAAGATGATGTTATCATTGAAAATGCAATTTTTGCATTAAGATAAATCTCTATGGCAAAAATGCATCTTGACATATTAGTGAAATGATTATCTTGTGCTTAGCTTATGGAAAATGATATTCTTGTTATACATGATTAATACTCTCTAAGCTATGTTTCAAATATTCAATAAAGTAGATAATTGAAAATGCTTAATTTGGAAATTTGTAGAATTTGCCTCTTGGGTGAAATCAAGTTTGACCAAGGGGCACCCTGGTCGAAGTCAAGGTCGACCTAAAATAAGCTTGACCAAATGCTTATTTGTAAATCATTTTCTTGCAATCAATCTTAGTATATTGAAAACAAGACTTTAGTGCATAGCTCTCATATAAGGTTAACTTATTATGATCTAATGCTTATTATGTCCTTAAAATCCTTAAATTATCTTGATTATAAGATTAAGGGGGAGTTCACAAAAACTTTGTAAATATCTTAAAGAAAATTTGAAACAAGTTATGACCTTAGTATTTTTAAGGTAATCTTGGCCATGAAAATAAAGGAGCCTACAATATTCATGAATGTGATATATATCTTGTTCTTAATGGATTTATCTAAACTAATTTGGGCTTAACATCTCGTGTATTTGATTAGAGATTCATTCATGTACTCTACTATAAGCTTAAAGGATTATCATGTCATTTTCAGGGCTTAACATCCCTTGTAAAATGGATGAGAAATCAATATATGTATCCATCAGGAGCTTAAATGGATCTCATAGCATCTTCAGGGCTTAACATCCCTTGAAAAATGGATGAGAAATCAAAACACATACGCCATGAATCTAAGATGATCTCATGTCATTTCAAGGCTTAACATCTTGTGCAAATGATTGAGAAATAAATTGTGGCTAAATTTGACAACATGTGGTTTGCAATCATATTAATCCCTTGCTTTCAACACTGAATATCTTCTTAAGGGGGAGCATAGCAATAAAATTAAGAAGTAATACAAGTCATACATAAGGATTATCTTGGTTATCTTTTTGAAATGACAAAGTGGGAGAAATAATATAAAATCAAAAATACAAAATAAAATGATTTTCATAATCTCTCGGCTAGCACACACTTGCAAACAAGTGAATGGCTATAAAAGGTAAACTTCAGGTATGAAATTCATATGATTTATATTTCCTAATTTTATATTTTGGAAATGTTTGTCATCTTCAAAAAGGGGGAGATTGTTGGCTAAATGGACATCAACAAAATCCCTTTGTTTTGAAAATGACAAACATTTCATTCTTGTGGATCTAAAATGCTATTTGAGTGTTGCAGGAACAAGGTGGATGACAAACCTTTGGAAGATCTATATGATCAAAATGCTTTAATTTCATGATTGTAATAAAATGTAAAAACTTGTACAAGTATATAATGTATAAGTACTTAGATATCATGTAAATCAAGTGTTTAGATCTTCCCTAGCCATTCACAATACTTAGATAGGTCATCCCCAATAATAGTGTCACATATGCACACTCATACACACACTTAGTATTCATCCAGAACCACCAAATCAGAGATACTCTCGGTCGAACTCTTTGTCGACCGAGACAAGCTCGGTTGAACAACTTCTGGAACGAGAGTCTCCTGGGTTATTTCTTTTAATAGGTTCTATAGCCATTAGACACAATTGACAAGGTAGTTGGGAGTTGGAATCAAACATTATATACACTTGCTCTAGAACATCCCTCAGTCGACAAAAACTTTGACCGACAGACTCTCAGTCGACAAACTTCTCGACCGAGATTATCTGTGTCTGCACTTTTCAGAATTAATAAACTAGTCGTTGTTAAAGCAATTAGTAGACACCTAACGACTAGTTAAGCACATAGAACCCCCTATAAAGTGTCTAGAACGTCTTTAAGCACTCATAGGCCATTCCTATAAATAGGACATGCCTTAGGACACATAAACACACTTGTGCAACACTTGAGCATACACACTTGCAATTGAAAATCCATTCTTGTGAGCAATTGAGCAACTCCAACATTTTCTATTCATTTCCAATGCTCGAATTTAGTGTCCTATAGGCTAGCATCTCCTACCCACTGCACTTATACTTTCATACAAATTGGTTAGGAGATCAAAATGCTTGATATAGGATTCAAGCCTTGTGCCAAAGTGGTAATTGTATTTTCCTTTTTCCATTCTTGTTCCTTCTTATCTGCTTTGTACTCTCCTTGCTACTCGTAGGTTGAAGGGTGTGGATTGGAGAGGGTTTTTCTTCTCAGGTGGAGAAGGGTCTTCTCAGGAGGAGAAGGTGGACTATGGACTAATTCTAGAAGGTCTCAATGGGAAGCTACTTCAATGAGGAAGACTACTTCAAGGGGGAGCTTGAAGTTACTTCAAGTGAAGGCTGCTTCAAAGTTGGTGAGAGGACTTCAGAGTGAAGGTTGTCCAAAGGGTTTGGGAAGGTAGTTGTATTTTATGTAACATCCTTGCGAGGTAAAAAAATACAAGTGCTTTCAAATTCCCAGTTGGGAGAAATCGGGCAGTGGACTGACTCCCTTAGTATTTTCTAAGGGTGGAACCACTCTCAACCATGTGTCACCTTATCTAATCTTTTGTGGTTGATTGTTTGAATTATTATTTTTTAAAATATTCATAAAAACCCTATTCACCCCCCTCTAGTGGTTTTTCATCTGCGATCAAGGCCCTTTGACCTCTGCCCTACCCACCTGCCCCATTTGAACAGAGACGAAAGGGAAGTGGAAACATTGGACTAGATAGACCGTGAGTTACAGTATGCTTCAATAACAACTACGACTGCAGTCTACATATCGAACTAACCTGGTCGCGATATTCCCTCAAACAAAGGATAATAAATGTACCTCTCTAGCTCGTTTATGACCCCTCCCTAAAACACATGAGTATCAAGACCACACCGCGGGTCATGGTGTTAAAGACCTTTGTCTAAAGTCGCAGTCCCCTAGACTGCAACCTACTCAATTTACAGCATCAGATCGCGACCATAGCCGCGACTGCGACCTCCTTTACAGGACCGCGACCATTGTGTCTCTTGAATCACCAATAGGACCGTGGGTCGCGGTCCCTATGAACAAATTTGAACTTAACAAATTTTCCTAGATAATTGTAAACGAATTTACTCTCTATTAAATCAATTATAAACTAACTAATTGTGAAAATTTTGCAGAATGTCTTCTCCCATGACTAGCGACTCCATCCACATACATGAAACATCTTTGAAGTAGGTAGAAAAGTTAGTGGAAAGTCTGACAGCGACACTAAAGAAAAACACATCACTGCCAGTAGCCAAAAGGGTTGAGATGCAGCTCCGACTTGAACAATACTAGAGGATCCTAGGTCACCTAACATCAGAGGACTCTCCATAAGGCATAGAACAAATAGAACAAACAGAGACCTTCGAGTATCAACCAGAAGAATTAGAGACCCAATTTCAGGGAAGGAAAAGGAAAGTTGCACCCAAGGTGAGTAAGGGCAGCAAGAAGGCAAAACCAATGGTTGCTGAGAAACCAAGGGAGCAGGAGATAGAGAAAGCCAACCAAGAGAAAGAAATCACGGGGAAGACATCACTAGAATCTAGAAAGTCCCTATTCATACTAAGGAACTCCATACACCAGTCTACCTATGACTGGATGTATCAGAATAAGGTCTTCAGCCCAACAGGTACCTGGACGTATGGGATTTCAAAAAAAAAAAAGGAATCTATGATAGGGTAATCAAATTCCTAAAAGGTGTGAAATTACACACCTTATGCACATCTGAGGCCAAATCCTTCAAGAAATTATTCGCAGAGTTCCTTTCTTCCCTAAATAAAATCCCCATGAGAAGGGAAGCAAGGAAGGTAGGCGGAGGAGATTACAAACTAGAGGTAAGGCTAGGAGGCGAGCCTTACATGGTCATAGAGGTCGTGCTAAATAAGATATTCATGAAGATAGAAGAAAAATCCAATGCTTGCTCTGTCACCCTAGGAGACAAGGAAGCGGTCACCTATGATAGAAACTAGATGTGTGAAGAGATGACCGACAAAGAAGAACACAACTAAAAAAACTCAAAGGCCTCCCTGATCACCTTGTGCTTCATTCACACAATCTAAAAGATAACATCATACACCATTTACACGAGGTATGATATGGGAACAACAAGCAAGGGGGAGTTGTTCCTAATATGGTCAATGATAAACAGAAATCCAGTAAATTTAGAAAATATACTAATCGAATGGTTATCTACGACAGTGGGAGGAGAAGCAAAAGGAATTCTGAATATGGCATGGGCGGTCAAATAACAAAGATCGCTCAATACTTTATGGATGCAGGAGAGATACAGAAATATAAGGAGATAAAGGGAAACTCAAAAATAGATATCAAGTCCCTCGTCAACATTGGGATTCAGGCATAGAATGGTGAGAAACTGTACTACAAGAAAAGCTTCTCAAAGAAGCACCTCCCCCTTCTAGAGAAGGCATTTTATGATTCCCACAAACTACGGCTGACCCGAGATGACATAGAGAAGATGTGCTCAGAGGCACTGCGAACTAACAAGGAACAAGCATCTACAGTCGGAGAGAGCATTGCCCAAGCTAAAATAAAGGAGATGAAGAGAATAGAGTAGCGGAAAAAGCTGGTGGTGCAAAAGAAGAGGCAGATATCGGATACACTGGCCTCGCCAACCGCAATGCCAAAAACTAAAGGGCTACTAACCCCATCGCCTATCCTTCTACAAGAGAAAGAGATGAATAAAGAGCCCACACCTATAAAGACACACAAGGAAGCAATTACAGTGGATCTAGAGGCTGAAAAAGAAGAAGCTACAGTGGATAGCCTGTAGCCCGACAATGAACTAGAGGCTGAGCTGAAAGGACAAGATTCCCAAGCTATACCGAAACCAGAAGTCCATGGAACCAATGTGGACCAACAAGGCAAGTAGAAGGAGAAGGAACAAGGTCCACCACCACCTCCACAACCAGAGGGATTAAGCACATCAACGATGTACATAGAATAACAACCGCTCCAACAGCAACAACGTACACCCTCTTTCAGGGGTGTACTAGGTAATAGGTTTGATACCATGTGGGAACACATGCATCAAACCACTACACTAAATATGAATGTTACTTCCTCTTTATCTGCACTAACAACGTAGGTACATGTCCTCAACGACAAAATTGAAGCACTCCTATACCTCATACAAGAAGAATTAACCATTCAACGAATGATGATGGGAGTGTTGAAGGCAATGATGTAATAAATGGAGGACTTAAAAAAGGAAAGACATGCCATTAGAGCCAACAATGAACACATGCATCATGGCTACGATGTGGTGATTTCCATCCTAGAAGAAGAATGCCAACGCCTCAAAGAGGATTGTTAGAAATTTGAAAAAGAACACAAAGAAATTGTGGACCGACGGAGGAAAAAGAAAGCAAAGCATTCGGCAAGCCCAGTGCATTCCTCATCGAGTCCCTCTAGCCATGATGACAACAACAACAACAATGCAGAAGGGACCGACAAGGGGCAGAGGTGTTGAAAGAAGAAAGTTCCAATGTAAAGACAGCACCAGCGGCTGTGTAGAAGAAGAAGGAAACTCCACAACAATCGAACTCCCCCAATGACAAAGACACAACAAAAATCGCAGCACTATCAAGGGAGCTCGATCTCAATAGCATCCATAAAAAAGGAAAAGAAGAACTAAGAAAGGCAGTGGTAGACAAGCAGAACATCAAACGACCCTACCTACAAGTAAACTAACATAAGAAGAGAAGCAAGCTATAGCTCATCGAGAAGAAGCCACCACATTGATGACAGATTTCAGAGTGACATGAGCTGGCAAGATTGAGAACATACTGGCTGAGATGGCGCCAGTCTTGATGAGAGCAACGAGTTCCTACTATTTCAAAGAAACAATGACCATAACGACAACCTCTATGTTGGAAAGATGGAGGTGACTCTGGCAATGCTGGCGGCTGCCAAACTAGGCCAAACTTTTGAGGAAAGCAATATCAGAGACAACGTAGCTGCAGAAGCTTCCTCAGAAGTAGAAGAACAAGCGGCCACAACCCAACTGACAGTCAAAGAAGCGGATCAAGTGGCCACAACTATGTCAACTATCGAAAAAACTTAGACACCTTTGACACACGAAGGAACATCTGACGATGCAGATGGAAGACTATTCACATTCTTTACAAATGATCCCTCCAGGGAGTGAAGTATGCCAGCTAAAAAAGAAACACTTGGAGTGGCTCCTTCTTTGCCATGCAAAATGAAGGAGATGAACATGCCTGTAGTATCATAGATTACATGCAGAGATGTCCACATGTTGGTAGACATCCTCAACAATGATCTACTTGGGTCCGACATACTATATAATAACAAGGGTAGACGTCTAACTAGGGATCACTTCCAGGGGATCTTCCTACAAAAGGTGTGAGTACATAAAAGGTTGTTCAAGGTTCTCTGTGCTACTCTCTTGGAAGAATTTCTACACCCAGACAAGCCACAACCAGTTTTCAATGGAACGACACATCAGGCTAGCCTCCACTACAAAGAAGACTACAAGGTAGAAAATGTCGCTGAGCTAAAGGTAGAAGTATGCAGAAGGGAAACAAGATATATAGTGATGCCCATAAGGAATTTAAGGCATTGGGCACTGATTGTCATGGACCTATACGAGCAGAAGACGACGATGCTCAACTGCTACACATCTGAATTGGACAACACCTCACTCATCAATAAAAGGAAAGTTGCCAAAGATGCCCTAAAGATACCACTGTGTCTGCAATGAGCAATCAAAGAAGCATATGACAAATTCCAAGGCTTTTGGAAATTCTTCTCCATCAATAAGAAGGTCCCTCAAGAAGAGGCTGGATCAGGGGATTGTGCCTTCATAGTGCTGAGAATGATGGATGCCATCAACAAGGGAATCCCCCTGGAAGATGTAGATAATAAGGACCTACATGAAATGCAGGCTGTGTATGCCATGGAGGTCATCTATGATCGTCACTTATTCAGTGACCCAGAAATGCCTTCAGAAGTTGTACCTCAGAGTCTTCACAAATATATCCCTCTTCCTGAAAAGGTGACTTGGAGGGAACAACTGAAGACCATATGTGTCGATCCAACAGAGCCAACCAGGGTTGTGGCTTGGAAAGAATGCTGGAATCAAGGCATTGAAGAAGCTATAAAACACACATCAGAAAAAGAACAAGAGCAGCCTCCAATAGTAGCAATTCCAGAAGAACAACCTTCAAAAGAACAACTTGAAGAGAGAGAGGCAGAAGAAGAAGACTCGGTTGATGTAAAACCAGATGGACCGGTGGGAGAAGTTACATCTTCTTTTAAGGACTTCGATAGATGGAGCTGCATTAGCCTCTCTTTAGAAGAAATGAATACCAGTATGAGGTCCTTGAAAGAAGATGATTCTTCAGGAGATGTCATCTTCATGAAAGATGAAATTTGTGTGCTAAAAGATGATCTTTGAGAAATGCTAAACATAGGAGGATATCATTCAGTAAGCATATTGTCAGCTTACCAGGCACTACTAGGTGACAACATGTTGAATGCTCACATGGCATACTTCCTGCTAGTAGATGACATCTTGAAAGACAAGCAATCAGGAAAAAAGGAGCACCTAAAACAAAGCCTGGAAACGTCCCTACCAAATATATCTTTCTGCCAATTCTTCACGACAATCACTAGACAGTGTTGGTCGTCAATATTGTCAAAAGGACTCAATCCTCTATAATAGCTCAGATTCAGCTCTTGCACTTAATAAAAAGACTAACATGACGACCACAAAGACTCCAACAGAAGAAAAGGGCAATAAATACGCAGAGATGATTGTTGATATGATAAGAAGCCATGGCAAAGGGTACAAGCATATAATGGGAAAAGAATTCAAAAAGACGCAGTTCTGCCACAGGAGCCCCCAGTAGGTGCCCCTATTGAATGATTATGGCTTCTTTTGTCTAGCCTGGATGATGGCCCTAGCTAGTATGAATGCCAAGGTGGAGGGCATGCAGTATGAACAGTACCATGCACTACGAGGAGTATACCCAAGCATGCTTCTCGAGTCCGAGTGGGCCTCCAAAAACAACAAGAATGAATAAAAAAAGCCCGTTTATACATCTCAATCAAATTTTAACACCCCGATATGGGGTGTAGGATAAGTTTTGGGGAGGGGTCATAAACGGGCTAGAGAGGTACATTTATTATCCTTTTACCTCTCAAAAAATTTCAAATTTTTTCAAAAGCTACCTTAGAAACTAGCCTTCTTTCCTACTAAAAGTTGTACTACTTTCGTCTTCCTAGAGAGAAATAAATGAGCAACCAATATATATATATATATATATATATATATATATATATATATACGAGTAAAACAATAAACATAGAAATACTGATCTATCCCATTCTTGCAATAAGATGTTGTATATGTGACAACCTTAACTCATGAAACCCTCAGAGACCAAAGAACTTCACTTAGCCATACTCCTGACCAACCACCCTCACCTGACGTTTCTAACCAGAAATCCTTATCTCTGTAGAGAGGGAAACAACTACCCTTTTCAAAGCATATCTAAAAATAAGCTTGGCCGGCCACTTAAAAATCCCTCTCACCCATGCCTAAAAGGAGATGTAAAAAGCCAAAAGGAAAGAAAAAAATAATAATGAGAGTTGTTCCTCAAAAGATTCCAGAGTTTTCCACACAGTCGGTGCATTGTTGCACTCATGAATGTAGATATGTCGTGCCCGTAAGTGGAATCTTGAAGCCAAGCTTACCCACCTCCAATCCTAAATGAAACTCATGAAAACAATGACTTAAGTTCAGAATCCCAAAAAGGGAAACATTGTTCTTACAATAGTTGTGGGTGAGGAGCTCAGAAGGAAGAGGAAAACACTTAAAGCCTTAAGCCTACCCGAACACATTAGCATGAGGCCAACTGAAAATAAAGAAATAGTGTGAAAGCTACCCCTAAAAAAAGATCTTTTATTAGTACAGTTGTTACCTAAGAGGAAGGGGTGATAAGTTGAGAAGGAGGAACCTTTTACAGTTGAAGGCAATGCCAAGAAAATGAAGTTAAGAAACTCTAGTTGAGAGGGAGGAATGAGACTTCAAGGTTAGAGAACATATCACAACAGTCTAGATGCAAGAATGAGACTATTTCAGTCATGTTAAGTTCTAAATTTTTTATCACATGAGTTTGCTCTTTCTCTCTAAGTTTTCAAAACTACATTTAGCCTGAGGACATACTTGATTCTAAGTTTGGGGGAGTTGATAATACTTTATTTTATGTACTTTTTGTATATATTTTATACCTCTTTTAACATATCTTTTTCTAACTTTCTCCACAATTTTAGCATCTTTTTGTCAAAGACTTCACTTACACATCTTTCCGTGGTTTTAGGTACATGTATAGACCAAGTTGAGGTAATCACCTCGACCGCGACCCATTCATGCAACAAAAACCATATCATCATGGTCGAGGTCTTCAACTACCTTAAGCTCGTGGTCGCTTTGCACTCATTCCAGACCGCAACCAGCTTGGAGGCTGCAATCATTGCCAGACTATGACCAGCTTGGAAGCCGCGATCATTGCCAGACTGCGCCCAGCTTGGAGGCTGTGATCATTGCTAAGCCCGTGATCATAGCAGAGGTCTCGATCAACTTGGAGACCGCAAGCCTCAAGCTGACCATGATCCTTGCGAGATCATGATCCACATGCAAACCGCGACCAAGTGGGGAGGCCTTGACCTCGATCTCTCCAGCGCAATGCATGAGTCGACCTTGACTGCGATCCTTGCTAGACCATGAGTGTAACGACCCGCACTTTTGAGTGTCTAAAAGACCTTAAAGTCGCAGATCGTTAATTATAAACTTCCAGGATCAGATTCATGAAATAATACAAAATAGTAAACAATTTCCATCAACGATCAAATATTTACATGTTTAGATAAAAAGCTCCTCGAAGGAGTTACATAACTTTTAAACAGAATAACTTTAAATGTGTGAAGATAAACTATTAAAACTAAACCTTCATGATTAAACTGTAGTGTCTTCAACATCTTTATCTGTACCCTCATGTCCACGAATCAAGTATAACTGATACCTAAAACACCGACAAACAAATACGCGATCAGTATATTTCTATACTGGTACGTGGATTCAAACAATAATCACAAGTACAGATATAAGCAAACATCTTTATCTTGCATATAAGAATATAAACTTGTTTTCATATTCTAACCCATCTCTAGTCAACTACCTCATGTGTAATCACTGTCCCTCTAGGGCTCGTGTGCATTACCCTTAAGATCAGTCTAACCCAGGGTTCAGAATACTATTATTTACGTTACATGATACTCATATGCACTTTATAGTTTGCAAGAACTAAATAAACAAGCAAGCAGTTTATTTGTCATTCAATCTCATCGAGAAACATCGGCAATCTCAGAATTCGATACATGTATTCATAAGCGTAACCACGTACCTTATGTCATTGCAGAAACTAACATGTACTTTACGATTGCATCCAAACATCCAAGCAACAAAGTATTCAATCTGAAATATACACACTACATATGTGTCACCATGTATTCACACTACATTAAACAGATCTAGATTCTCTCCTAAACTAGGGTTTAGGGCTATCTCGTGTTTGGATTATAGGTTAGGGTTACAAACCCTAATCTGATCATATTATGGTTTCTAAGGTTACCAATTCCATTATGCATATTAGGTGAAACCCTAATCATCATATTAAACATATAAGACTACTCATGGTATCCAGATCACATTACTAGCATTAAGATTATATCACGATGTCTACATTGATTTTAACACCCTAAATAGCATGAATAAGATTACTAATATGGAATCACCCGTTATTCATCATCATTAGGGATTTCTTCATTATTCATAGCAAATTCAGGTGTTAGGTTAACATGAACGAATCTATTCTATTAAGCATCATATTACACTAAACTAGGTTTTCCTTTCATTAAACACATTAGAACATGTATTGCACATATTTTTAGAATAGGAAGCTTAACCAGGTTCTGATAGTATTTTATTTGGCTTCCTCTCGTTCTCCTGATCAGTTTGATATATAATATTACTATATTTTGAGCTACCATTAATTAATTATAAATATTCCAAATTATTGCTATAGTAGCCAATCAGGGGTTGCCACGTCAGCATTAAAAGACTTACCAGAATTGTTCCAGAAAGGGGAAAAATGACTCCCTCTACCCTTGGGTCTTGTTTGTGTGAGTAGGGGTAGATGAGTACTTTCACTCTTTCCTTCTCCTTTCTCACGACGCAGCCCGCTCTTGCGTCTAGCGCAGCGGTGCATCGGCCAGGGCGGCCGGTCCCACGCCCCTCCTTGATGTCTGTCTGCGTCACCTCCCAGATCCTTCTTCCTTCGCGGTCATGCGGACCGAGATCTCCGCCTGTATGCTCGTCTGCGTACCTCACCCTGGTAGGAAGCCGCGTTCACACCTGCCGCAAGCACCCACTGCGTGGCGCTTCACGACCGTCGTCCTGCAGCGCCCTACCGGAGCTTTCCGTACGCAGGTCTGTGTGGCCGCTGCGTGGTCCGGCTGCAGCAGGTCCCGGATGGCCCTTGAAGGGGCCCTTAATGTCACCTTCCTCTTGAACAAACACCAAGACTGACGTCCTCCAAGATCTGCTCACCAATACCGTCAGGCAGGGAAGTCATCAACCTGCAGTAGGGACCTTCGTTGCCACCAGTCTAGGGCGTCGCTGGCCTGACCTAGGATGGTCATGGTCGCCTCCATCTATCGGTCTATCAGTGCAGGTCAATGGACGAAGGGTTAGAGGAGAGCAAGTGGGTTTAGGTCATCCCAGAACTGCCCAGATTTCATCTGCAGTTCTGGTGGTGGGGCGGTTGTGGCTGTAGGCAAGGGGAGAAAGGGAACCGGCTGTCCTGATGCACCTCTTAGGGCGTGTATGGCTACTAGCTTCTTCGTGCCGGATTGAGGTGGAATCATGATGGTTTGGTGCCTTGGGATCATCCGCAGGGTTTCTCATGGCCTGCAGAGGTTTGGTGTCTCGACCAGTGTAAAGGCATAAACTCTTGGGGTTCTTATATAGGCCCCAGTAGGAACCCTAATAGGCTACAAGAAGCAACGAGAAGAAAGAGTAATGCGGCTTCAAGCCTGGTTTCGTTGCAGCTGATTATACTTTCCCCTAGTTTAGCCTCTTCGGCTTGTTTCCTTCTCCCATGTTAAATACTTTCCAATCCCATATTCACTTTCCATACACACAATTCACAGCTTAATCCAAAGCATGCCTTTGCACTTTCCTTATACTAATCCTTATATAGGACAACTAATATTTTGGGAACACAAGGAATTATCTTAAACGAAAATACATTCCTTCTTCAAACCATTCCATTATTATTTCCTATTTCTCTTAGGAAACATACATATTGTTCCATTATTTGGTTTCCAAAAAAAAGGTGGATAATCTTTTTATTAATTATCTAAGCCACACATTATCTTGGATTATCCTTGAAATCCTCTTGTAATTATCTTTCAACATACCAAAAGGCAACACTATTTGGTATCCCAACCATTGTGTTTCCAATAAAGGAAAGATAAGTATAATTATCTAACACATTATTAACTTTATTCTCCTTTGGAAAACATTTATCAATATCAAAAGTAATTACTAATTATTAATGCATGCATTCCTTTTATCTATTTGTCTTGTTCTACGAGAACTTCTGTGACAAAGGCAATTAACATTACTATTCCACCAATAAGATCATTGGGGAATTGTCAAATTAATTCATGCATCATATTTTATAGTTTAGTTTTTACCAAAATTTGAGGATATTACATTCACCCCTCCTTAAAAGGAATTTTGTCCTCAAAATTCACACCCAAAAGAACAAGTGAATTATAACTCATTTTAGTTTCAAGTCTTAGGGTTAGCACCCTACTTAGACATCTTTACATATGTTATTATGCAAATTCCACACATTATGACTAAGATTGGTACTTGAATTCAATTCAATGTATATCTACATCTTTAGTATACACATCTTATCATCACTTGATGATTTCATTCTTATTTTGTGATTTCATTACTACTTGGTGATTTCTCTTTTCACCTAGGTTTCCAACCTATTGCACATTATTTTCACATAAGGGTGAGGTAACACCTCTAACCCTAGTTCATGTCATTACACATTTATCTTAAGACATTTATTCTCAATTTTAAGCATAACATGTGTCTACCCCATCTCCCTCCCTCATAATGAGATGAAACAAGCATTTGACTGCAGCCCAAACACAAGGTTCATTTCATTCCAAGAGTGGAGATGGTACATCCACACATTACCTTTCAATTTCACCTATTAAGTTGAATCATACTCTATATGACTCTAAACTTTCTTTCTTAATTTTATAGCATTCTTTTATCTCATGGAGTCAAGTGTCCCTTTTCTTACTCTTAAGTCAGGACACAACTTCTCTAAGTTTTACATGACTTCTTTTATATTTACACCTCTTGTATCATTATGAGCCTTAGCCAAATCCTCAAGGTCTCTAGGGGTATAGGTACCTTTGGAGTGATCTCATCCTCATGCATCAAGGGAGTGTCTTTACATTCACCCTACTGGGCCACATGAACATCAAGTAGGTGGCCAACCTCCTGAGACATGGGCCTAGGGCAAACCAACTGTTACCTCCCGACCACTTGGTCATGTGCATTCAAGGTTTATCAACTCCCAACCCATCGGTCCTATGTACCTCTAATTACACCCTACTTGACCCTAGGATTGCATTAGGACTCTACCCTCCCTAAGGGTTTCTTTTGAGATGTCACATCTTTTAAGAACCTTATTCTCTTATTTAATTCTTTAACCAGAATTGCCTTCATATCTCTCTTTTGAGTACACATAATGCAGTGTTGTCCCATCATTGGGCTCGGGCCACCTTCCCTCCAGGACTTGGTGCCATGTCGGTCTTCCCTCCTGGGCTTGACCTCTGTGATCTTCCCCTCCAGGGGCTTGATCCTAAACAACTGCATTGTGGACTTAGGCCACCTTCCCTCCTGGGCTTGGTGCCTGCCTGGTCTTCCCTCCTGGGCTTGACCATTTCATGACCTTCCCTCATGGGCTTGGTCGTCCACTTAGGCCACCTCCCCTCCTGGGCTTGGTGCCTTACTGGTCTTCCCTCCTGGGCTTGACCAGCTGTGTCACTCAGAGTTGGCATCCTTGGGTTCAAAGAATTTAAGTGCTTTCATTTTTTTTTAATCTTTAACTCTTCACTCTTCTAGGTGAGGATTAAGGTTATCTCAATATTTAAGTATGTTTATTCACTTACCTTTTAAGGGAAATCCCTAGCCTAGGGTGCCTTTTTGGCTCATAGGAGGGGGTTAGGCTCTCTAGCCACAACCTGATCCCAAGATCTAGGTTTTTCCTCCCTCATAGGTCATCTTCCCACTCTTTGGGTTGACCCACCCCAGGTTGTCTCACTAACCCTAAAGGTTTTATAGATATCTCTTTGTTTTCATTAAGTACAATTTTTATCATTATAACTTATCAACCCATGTTTGCTCAACCTCTGGAATACCCCCTCATGGTCTCTATCCATTCAATGAACTTGGTTCACCTTCCCTCCAGGGCTTGGTGCTACCCCGGCCTTCCCCTCCAGGGGCTTGGCCACCATCACTAAACTTCTAGAGACAACATGAGGAGTTTGAGCAAGTTATATTCCAACTTTTCATTTTCATGTATATATATAACTATTGGGTTTTTATGTCTCTTAAGACTTATCACTTATGTTTTATGCTCCTCATGCCCAAATGCATGGGAGATTGGGTTTCCAAAAACCATCCCTTATCTTTCCTATTCATGATTTCAAGTTTCACATGGGCAGTGTCCCATACCACCACACCATGTTGATTACCGATTTTAAGTTTCACATGGGTAGTGTACCATACCACCACACCATGTTGATTACTGAGTTTATATTTTTACATGGGTAGTGTCCCATACCACTACACCATGTTGATTTCCAATTTCAAGTTTCACATTTTACTTCTCTTATTAATATTTTCTTTTCAAAAATTTATTAAGCAAAGAGATGAGAAGTAGATGAAAATGTGAGATGAGGAACATAATTTTTCTCTTAAAATTTCTAAGGATAATTTGAAATTATAAACTATTAAGTATTAGTTGATGAATCTGGGCTCTGATACCAAATGTAACAACCCGCACTTTTGAGTGTCTAAAAGACCTTAAAGTCGCAGATCGTTAATTATAAACTTCCAGGATCAGATTCATGAAATAATACAAAATAGTAAACAATTTCCATCAATGATTAAATATTTACATGTTTAGATAAAAAGCTCCTCGAAGGAGTTACATAACTTTTAAACAAAATTAACTTTAAATGTGTGAAGATAAACTATTAAAACTAAACCTTCATGATTAAACTGTAGTGTCTTCAACATCTTTATCTGTACCCTCATGTCCACGAATCAAGTATAACTGATACCTAAAACGCCGACAAACAAATACGCGATCAGTATATTTCTATACTGGTATGTGGATTCAAACAATAATCACAAGTACAGATATAAGCAAACATCTTTATCTTGCATATAAGAATATAAACTTGTTTTCATATTCTAACCCATCTCTAGTCAACTACCTCAGGTGTAATCACTGTCCCTCTAGGGCTCGTGTGCATTACCCTTAAGATCAGTCTAACCCAGGGTTCAGAATACTATTATTTACTTTACATGATACTCATATGCACTTTATAGTTTGCAAGAACTAAATAAATAAGCAAGCAGTTTATTTGTCATTCAATCTCATCGAGAAACATCGGCAATCTCAGAATTCGATACATGTATTCATAAGCGTAACCACGTACCTTATGTCATTGTAGAAACTAACATGTACTTTACGATTGCATCCAAACATCCAAGCAACAAAGCATTCAATCTGAAATATACACACTACATATGTGTCACCATGTATTCACGCTACATTAAACAGATCTAGATTCTCTCCTAAACTAGGGTTTAGAGCTATCTCGTGTTTGGATTATAGGTTAGGGTTACAAACCCTAATCTGATCATATTATGGTTTCTAAGGTTATCAATTCCATTATGCATATTAGGTGAAACCCTAATCATCATATTAAACATATAAGACTACTCATGGTATCCAGATCACATTACTAGCATTAAGATTATATCACGATGTCTACATTGATTTTAACACCCTAAATAGCATGAATAAGATTACTAATATGGAATCACCTGTTATTCATCATCATTAGGGATTTCTTCATTATTCATAGCAAATTCAGGTGTTAGGTTAACATGAACGAATCTATTCTATTAAGCATCATATTACACTAAACTAGGTTTTCCTTTCATTAAACACATTAGAACATGTATTGCACATATTTTTAGAATAGGAAGCTTAACCAGGTTCTGATAGTATTTTATTTGACTTCCTATCGTTCTCCTGATCAGTTTGATATATAATATGACTATATTTCGAGCTACCATTAATTAATTATAAATATTCCAAATTATTGCTATAGTAGCCAATCAGGGGTTGCCACGTCAGCATTAAAAGACTTACCAGAATTGTTCCAGAAAGGGGAAAAAAGACTCCCTCTACCCTTGGGTCTTGTTTGTGTGAGCAGGGGTAGATGAGTACTTTCACTCTTTCCTTCTCCTTTCTCACGACGCAGCCCGCTCTTGCGTCTGGCGCAGCGGTGCATCGGCCAGGGCGGCCGGTCCCACGCTCCTCCTTGATGTCTGTCTGCGTCACCTCCCAGATCCTTCTTTCTTTGCGGTCATGCGGACCGAGATCTCCGCCTGTATGCTCGTCTGCGGACCTCACCCTGGTAGGAAGCCACGTTCACACCTGCCGCAAGCACCCACTGCGTGGCGCTTCACGACCGTCGTCCTGCAGCGCCCTGCCGGAGCTTTCCGTATGCAGGTCTGTGTGGCCGCTGCGTGGTCCGGCTGCAGCAGGTCCCGGATGGCCCTTGAAGGGGCCCTTAATGTCACCTTCCTCTTGAACAAACACCAAGACTGACGTCCTCCAAGATCTGCTCACCAATACCGTCAGGCAGGGAAGTCATCAACCTGCAGTAGGGACCTTCGTTGCCACCAGTCCAGGGCGTCGCTGGCCTGACCTAGGATGGTCATGGTCGCCTCCATCTATCGGTCTACCAGTGCAGGTCTATGGACGAAGGGTTAGAGGAGAGCAAGCGGGTTCAGGTCGTCCCAGAACTGCCCAGATTTCATCTGCAGTTCTGGTGGTGGGGCGGTCGTGGCTATAGGCAAGGGGAGAAAGGGAACCGGCTGTCCTGATGCACCTCTTAGTGCGTGTATGGCTACTAGCTTCTTCGTTCCGGATTGAGGTGGAATCACGATGGTTTGGTGCCTTGGGATCATCTGCAGGGTTTCTCATGGCCTGCAGAGGTTTGGTGTCTCGACCAGTGTAAAGGCATAAACTCTTGGGGTTCTTATATAGGCCCCAGTAGGAACCCTAATAGGCTACAAGAAGCAACGAGAAGAAAGAGTAATGCGGCTTCAAGCCTGGTTTCGTTGCAGCTGATTATACTTTCCCCTAGTTTAGCCTCTTCGGCTTGTTTCCTTCTCCCATGTTAAATACTTTCCAATCCCATATTCACTTTCCATACACACAATTCACGGCTTAATCCAAAGCATGCCTTTGCACTTTCCTTATACTAATCCTTATATAGGACAACTAATATTTTGGGAACACAAGGAATTATCTTAAACGAAAATACATTCCTTCTTCAAACCTTTCCATTATTATTTCCTATTTCTCTTAGGAAACTTACATATTGTTCCATTATTTAGTTTCCAAAAAAAAAGGTGGATAATCTTTTTATTAATTATCTAAGCCACACATTATCTTGGATTATCCTTGAAATCCTCTTGTAATTATCTTTCAACATACCAAAAGGCAACACTATTTGGTATCCCAACCATTGTGTTTCCAATAAAGTAAAGATAAGTATAATTATCTAACACATTATTAACTTTATTCTCCTTTGGAAAAAATTTATCAATATCAAAAGTAATTACTAATTATTAATGCATGCATTCCTTTTATCTATTTGTCTTGTTCTACGAGAACTTCTGCGAGAAAGGAAATTAACATTACTATTCCACCAATAAGATCATTGGGGAATTGTCAAATTAATTCATGCATCATATTTTATAGTTTAATTTTTACCAAAATTTGTGGATATTACAATGAGCCACATGCAGACCATGACCAAGTGGGGAAGCTTGCCTAACCTCAACTTAGGAAGATATGGTGAGGAGACCGCAACCATGATCTTGCCCCTCTCTAAACCAGACCACGACTGTAGTCCAGTAGTTAAGTCAGTAAAATGTGTCTATAAATAGGCCACCCAACCTGTAACATCCCAGGATTTGAGGCCTCGGATAAAACACTATTAAAACGAATGATTGGACTGCCCATATCACCAAGGTGCACCTCTTTTTCCGGGAGCCCATCACTAAAAAACTCCATAGTTAAGCATGCTCAGCTTGGAGTAGTACTGGGATGGGCGACCTGTCAGGAAGTTGATCCTGGCATGCACGTGAGTGAGGACAAAGTGCGTAATTAAGGCTATCGTCATTCCTGAAACTCTACTAGAGACTTGGGCAGTGGGCTCGGGCGTTACAAATGGTATCAGAGCCAATTCCCCTCCAGTAGGTGGGGCCCACATGGACATGGCATGCCAGTCTTGAGCCATGCGGTCCAGACATGTAGGAAAGGGTTGTCCATGGTTGACGTAGCCACCCTTGCGCTAGTATTCCGTGATCGGGAGCTAGGTGTCCATGGGCCATTGTGGGTCTGCAATGAAATGGGGAAGAGATTACGAGGCCTTATAGTTGAGCCTTGACGGGGACGTCAAGAGTCTAAGTGGGGGAGATTGTAACATCCCAGGATTTGAGGCCTCAGATAAAACACTCTTAAAAGGAATGATTGGACTACCCATATCACCAAGGTGCACCTCTTTTTCTGGGATCCCATCACTAAAGAACTTCATAGTTAAGCGTGCTCAGCTTGGAGTAGTACTGGGATAGGTGACCTATCGGGAAGTTGATCATGTCATGCGCGCGAGTGAAGACAAAGTGTGTAGTTAAGGCTAGTGGTGGTCTGTGGGGACAGTCGTCATTCCTGAATCTCTACTAGAGCCTTGGGCAGTGGGCCCAGGCGTTACAAATTGTAACATCCCCAATTCGAGGTACAAAACATCATTTCCTTTTTTCTTTAACCCTTATTTGATAATTACATCATCGAGATCATTCTTCATACTTTGCACTGAATTAGATAACTTTTGACCCTCAAACCCTAGATTGACTTGAGTTGGGTTCCAGAGAGTTGAAGACATGCAGAATTGCTATCTTAATACCTCAATTAGCTAACTTATAAGCAATAATGATGATCTAGATTACTTTACCCTAGATTTGTAAACTAGGATATAATTGGGTATCATATAGGACAATAATCGAGTTTAGGTGGAAGGTTTGACCATCTTTGACCTTTAGACTTAGTTCACTGTGTTAATTGAATGATTAATGTACAAAGGTTAAATTATAGATATAGTAACCTAAAAATCCAAATCTAAGCACATAATTGAGTTCCTCACATCTTAATTAGTTAACCCTCAAAATCTGGGGCCATATGGATGTTAGATGCACCCTTAATTAGACCCTAGGGGATAAAGTGTAATTAAAATACGGTTTTGGAACAATTATTGGTCACACTTTGAACCCAGGGTCCATGGCCAGTTTATTACATCTGGGTCGGGTTATTGAGTGGAAGACCTCGTCTTCCACCTCCAAAGTCCCCGCGTGTGCAGGATTGGTTCAAGCCAGCGACAGTCCCCAACGTCGTTCTCTCGCCACAACCAACGAATCATGATGTTTTCTTCACAAACAGAACCCCCTCACTCCCCTGAGTCCAACGAGTCCTCATGCACCCCTTGTGGCGCCCTAAATCTAAAATGCCTAATATAGGCCCGTATAGCCGCCATTGCTCTTTCCCCGTATTCCTCGACCTTCCGTTTGGGATCCACTTCTCCATTCTTCTGTGTTCAGGACCTCACCTCAGCGACTCACCTGTGATTCCCTATGGTCGATTTTGTTCATGGTTGTGTGGAGGGCTCAGACGGCGTTCATCTTCCCCAAAGCACAAACCTATAGCTCCGGCAGCTGGAGCAACTTTGGCACAATTATGCTTGAGGTAACCATCTCTGACCCCCGCTCTTTCTTTCAGTGCTTTCATCTCGCCGTGTTTTTGTCTGGTTTGTTTGGTCGATGAGCACCGCCGTCCTCCCTATTCTGAGCTCACCTCGGCACGTGCAACCCTGACCCCTAGACCTCGGAGACCCTGACCACCTCAATGAGAGGTCTTTAGAATGTTGGTGTGTTTTGCAGTGATAAGCTGCTCGACATCGAATGCTTGGGATTTTCTTTTGCCGCAGAAACCTAGTCTTCACCGGTCCCCTGTGGCCCACCTTCGAGACCTCAGACCTCGCTGCAATACCGCACATGTAGCCATCTATGAGACCCCTCTCTCAGTATGTGTTTTTGGCCTACCCATAATCATTATGTATCTTGCGGCCGATAAGGCTCTCTGTGACCTCTCGTCCATGGCGGTCAGTGGCCATGGCAACCTTGGTGCTCTGGTCTTGGAAAGACCTTCATGATGTCTCGAGTTCACCATCGAACCCCCTGTGATGTATACAAATGTATGATTTTAGTGATTACCTCAAACCTAGGAGATATCAGTGACCTTAGGTTTATCCAAGTAGGTCTTAGTCTCCCAAAGATAATGGTGTGGATTCTAGGGCCAACAAAGTCTAGAGAGGGAGGGAGGGATGAAGGACGGAGGGGATTCATGTGCCATGTGGTTGAAACAAAGACTAGGGTAGGTTGGAAAACTCCCTATAACCTTGGGTCCTCCTAGGTTTGAAAGTCTAGGTCATGTTGGACCTTCTCCATACAGGGAATTTCAATATTCCTTTTAATGAAAACTTGAATTCCTAGAATTAACTTTATAGGCCATGTTAGCCATATTTTGTCCCAAACTTTTGAATAATGATCACCCAACAGTTATTGTTTGGCATCAATTCGTTGCTTAGGAGCCATAAGTGGCAGCTCAAAAATCGTCTTTGATCGTTCTAGAATGAACCGGAGAAGGATACTCACAATATTAAACTTCATTAAATGAATCACCTCATCTCTTGATTTATAGAGATGCCAACAAGTGACGACTTACAAATGATTTGTGACTGAATTTTTGATGATGGAGGAGTATGAAGGGTCAACATCCAAGTTAGATAATTATTATAACAAACCCAATTTGATCTAGATTTCCCTACGTCTTGGGCAGTCCGTGAGGCAGTGAAATAATGATTTGTTAGGATTTTTACATTGTGGGAATGTCTTTGGGGTGTACATGTGCCGCCTTAGTTTCTCTTCATTAGTGAGCAGAGCCTTATGTCTCATCATCCATAAGAAAGTTTTGATGTGGTCATGTATCTTAAACTTCCAAGGAGATTTCAAGTTTTGTATTGAATAATGCTCACCCAACAATTATTTATCGATGGGAAAAACATCACCTTTAACTAATTTGTTATTTAGTTGAAACTTGGTTTCCAAACAAGAACTAGATTAGTTTTTAAAGGAATTACTTAAGCCACAATGCAACTTGGAATTTTCTCAAATTTCTTATTTGATCTCATAATTCCTTTATACGAGAACAAAATATTGAATTCTTAATTTGTATCCCAAAGACTTATTTGTAAACTCAAAAATAGTTCAATTGGAAGAAAGAGAATAAGCTTCAAAAGAATGAGTCATTCGCTAGGGTTTCGTGCCCTGGGAGGCGGCCGTGGCGCCGGGCGTGGTTTTGCCAGCGTTGCCTCTCTCAACGATGAGTCATCGACTAACGTTTCACTCGATGCTACCCCAACCTATGATGAAGTCTCGATCGTCCAAGTAGACACCGTGATGGACAACGTGGATCCTCCACCACAGCAGCACACAAAGACCTACAGAGAAGCAATGATCGGGCGTCAGACTACGACGCCGACGTCCCTATCTCAGGTGTCCCCGGACCTTCTGTAGCCTGCTGACATCCGCATATCTAAAGACGGTGCTATACCTACTATTGCCATCAATCCTGCGATCCTGCCTCCTCTCCTTGAACCGTGGAAGTTCGCCGTGGTGATCAAAGTTATCGGTACCACTATAAACTTCAACACGCTAATGAATAGGATCCCTATCTTATGGCAACTCACTGATGAGTTTAGGGCCATAGATCTCGACAAGGGATATTATATCATACAACTAGCAAACAATGCCGACTTCGTTCGTGCCCTAACCGGCGGTCCTTGGATGATCTTCAACCACTACATATCAGTGCAGTGGTGGTCCAAAGACTTCCGCCCCTCCCATCCCATCCCACACAGACTGGTTGTCTGGGCCAGAGTGCCTAATCTTCCAATCCATCTCTTTCAAAATCATCTGCTATGGAGCATCGGAGACTTGATTGGACGGACAATTAAAATAGATACTACCACCCCATCTGGTCACAGGGGCAAATTTGCCCGCATCACCGTCGAAGTAGATACATACCAGCCTCTACTCCCGGCGTTCCTCCTTGACAATGAGAAGTATCAGATAGAATATGAGAACCTTCCCACCTTCTATATGAAGTGCGGTAGGCTCGGCCACAACGCAGGGGACTGCAAGTTCATCCTAGCCTTCCCTAGCGTCGATCCATCCTCCTCTGCAGGACCAGCTCTGAACATAGCGCCGGCCTATACGCCTGACATCCATGCAAAGATGTCGGAACGACGCCCCCCTGTCGGCAAGAAAATAGTATCTCAACTTGCATCAAGCAGCACGGTAAGCACATGGACGCCAAAGCCGCATCCCCCTCGATACAACCTGCTGCTGCCGCAGCTTCCAGCGAGCCCAGCAAGGACTGCGACGAGGGTTGGGAGACGGTGACCCATAAGAAGAATAAGAAGAAGGCAGGGAAGCAACTTGCGGGCCAAGGGTCACAGACGAGTGCCAAGCCACCACTGGTCCCAGCTGCCAAACCATTTGTACCCCACAAAAGTGGCGACAACTCAGTCGTCACCTTGGTTGATGATGAAGTGAGCGAAGGAAGAGACGACGCCTTAGTAGCAGAGGCCTTCCTCTTCCAGGCCTCAGTCCCCACAATCAACTCCTCTGATCCACCTGTGTTCTCAGCAGGGGCGGATGGAGCAAGCAGTGGAGTTATCCTTCACAATAGAAGGGTAGTATACCAAACGATCAGCTCGGGTCGTGAACGCAAGAAGGGCAAGATCGCCCAATTTGTATGTAGTGTGGACTACGCTACAAGTGCTAAGAAGGGTCTTCTTTTTGAAGCTAACGAACCTGGTCTCGACGTAGGCATGGACGCAGCACCTGATCCACTAGGCCTGCTTGCCGCCATGCAATGAGCGTGTCGGTCACCCTATTACTGTGTGTTTTAATGATTAGCATCCTCTGCTGGAACATTCAGGGAGCTGGGTCTAAAGACAAAATAACTCTTCTTAAAGAGTATAAGAGGAAATATAAACTCCAAATTTTAGTCATTCTAGAACCACGCTGCAGAGGGTTAAAGGATGACAAGATCATTAAGAAGCTAAATCACACCGTGTGGAAGCGCTTGGTTTCTCCGGCGGCATATGAGTCCTATGGGACAACAACCGCTGTTCCATTGATATCTGTCAATGCCACCGTCAATATGTTCATTGCTGCATCAATAATTCCTGGTTACTCACCTTCGTCTATGGCAGTCCTAACCCCCAAAAGCGGGACCTTATGTGGCAACGCCTCACTGGTCTTACATCTTCTATCAATGAGCCCTGGGCGCTAGTCGGCGATTTCAACACCATGGTTGATATATCTGAAAAACAAGGTGGGACGAGTTTTGATAGACGTTCCAGTCTAAGATTCAATCAACGGCTAACCACGGATGGTCTGAGGGATATGCTTTCCTCAGGCCACTTCTTCACCTTCGCCAAGGGTCGCCTTAGAGAAAAACTTGATAGGACAGTAGCTAATGAGGAGTGGATGTCCATCGAGGGAGGCATGCTAGTCAATGTTCTTTCCAAACTCTACATCGATCATCACCCTATTCTGTTGTCTTGCCATCGTCAATCGAGACGACAGGGTAACTTCTTCAAAAAAAAATGAGTTGGGATGTTACATCTGGCTTTGAGTACTTCTTCCATCCTGGGACAATACCAAATCTATGACGGATGCCCTCCCTGCTTTTCAAGCTGCGACCTTGAAGTGGGACGTTGATCGCATCAAACAACAGTATAAGCAAAAGGACCGGCTTCTCCGTAAAATCGACAAGCTCCAGGTACAACTGCAAACATCTAATTCTGTTTCTACTCAACTACAATGTGGGTTGCTTCAGGAACAATTGAGTTACATTCTTACACGAGAGGAGGCGGACTGGAAGCAGCGCTCCAACGTCAACTGGTTGAAATACGGTGACGGGAACAACAAGTTCTTCCACGCCTATGTCAAAGCTTGAAGACATCATAACAAAATATCTAGACTCCGCGATGAGAACGGGGCCTGGATCACAAGTACCGCCAGTATCAAGCAGTTGATTCAAGCTTTCTTCACCAACCTCCTATGTAATCCATGCCACAACCAACCTGATATCAATGCCATCTCGGCATATGCGGGCGTCTTCGGTCCACTGGCCAACCAACAGCTCCTCGCCTCCATTCCTGACGAAGATGAAATAAAACACGTTTTGTTCCTTATGGCCCCTGCTAAGGCCGCATGCCCGGATGGTATTCACAACGGTTTCGTCCACCAACACTGGTCCCATATCGGGTGCTCCTTCGTCTCATCGGTCCAGGAAGACTTCATCACCTGCAAAATCGACCCTCGCATGGCAGACTCCTTGCTAGTGCTCATCTCCAAAATCAGCCATCCACAACGCTGCAGCGACCTACGTCCGATTTCTCTTAACAACTGCTGTCTTAAACTCATCTCCAAGGTCATAGTAGAACGCCTAAAACCGTTCCTCAGTGATTGGATTTCTCTTCATCAATCAAGCTTTATCCCTGGCAGACGAATCAATGACAATATACTCCTCATCCAGGAGGTCGTTCACTCCATGAAGAACATGAAAGGCAGG
The DNA here is from genome assembly GCA_963693085.1 of Alisma plantago-aquatica. Taxonomy (NCBI): domain Eukaryota; kingdom Viridiplantae; phylum Streptophyta; class Magnoliopsida; order Alismatales; family Alismataceae; genus Alisma; species Alisma plantago-aquatica. The sequence goes on from OY856411.1 coordinate 96,175,016, forward strand.
AGACAGTGAGTCACTATCAAGCTTGACCTATCGAAGGCCTTTGATCGTATGAGTTGGGCCTTCATTGCAGACACTCTAAAGAAGACAGGCATTCCAGACAACCTAGTTGCCCTGATCATGCAAATTGTGTCCGTCGGTAACACCTCGATCCTATGGGAGGGTGCACCCATGGAGCCTTTCTCTACTACGCAGGGAGTTAGACAAGGAGACCCCCTTAGCCCATATCTGTTCGTGCTATGCATGGAATGTTTAAGTCAGGCTATCAATGTTGAGGTTGCACAAGGGACATGGAAGCTGATCCGGATTACCAAAGATGGACCTGCGCTCTCACATGTGATGTTCGCTGACGACTTAGTCCTCATGGCCGAGGCCTCCCCGGGGCAAGCTCTAATCATCGACAAAGTCCTCAAACTTTTCTCAAAAGTATCTGGACAGGTTGTCTCGAAAGAAAAATCCTGCTGCTACTTCTCTTCCAACACCCCTACAGCTGAACAACGTGCCTTCTGCCATCGTATGGGCATCCCAAGCACGACTGATCTTGGCCGTTATCTAGGCGTTCCCGTGCTTCACCACAGAGTAAACAAACAAACACATGCATACATTCTTCAACAAATAAAAGGGCGAATGGATAGCTGGTCTTCTCGCCATCTCTCCCTCGCCGGCCGGATTACTCTTGCTAAGTCTGCTTTACAGACTATTCCTTCTTATACTATGCAGACTGTGCGTCTCTCGCCCACTCTTTGCGACGACATAGACAAACACGTCAGGGATTTTCTGTGGTCCGGAGGAAGAGAACAAAAGAAGCTTTCCTTGGTCTTGTGGGACAAGGTAACACGCAGTAAAGCTCACAGAGGTCTTGGTCTCAAGTCAGCTAGGGATCAAAATACTGCCCGGATGCTGAAGAATGTTTGGCACTTCCTAAACGGCACCCCAACACAACGGGTTGATGTCATGCGACATAAATACTTCAAACAGGGTTCTATTCTGAAAACCCCGGGCTCAGCTGCTTGGTCTTTCATCAGGAAGCACCTTCCTAACCTTAAAGATTACTTCCACAAGGTGATGAACTCAGGCTCAGATACGAACGTCTGGCACGACAGATGGCTCCTAGGGAAATCTGTTGTCGACTTGGTCCCCACGGTCACGATCCCAGACGACCTCCAAGACCTCAAAGTACAAAGCATGGTGCTCCCCACTGGTGCTTGGGACTGGAGCTTCATCCACGCCCATCTTCCTCTGTTAGCATGGTCACGTATTGAGAATACTTGCGTGCCTGTTCCCTCTTCCGGCCCGGACGTCTGGTCATGGCCTCTTACCTCATCCGGAGAATTCACTCCCAGCTCTGCATACGCATGGATCAAACCTCTACAAAGCACACACTCCTCCGACAACGCCTGGATAAGAATATGGGAGCTTCCTACGCCCCCTAAGATTCGTACGTTCTGCTGGCTTCTTAAGCACAGAGCACTCCTAACCCAAACTGAGCTTGTGCGTTGACATATCAGCAACGACCCCCTATGCCCGGTTTGCCGTGAGGACCAGGATACTATCACGCATTGTCTCAGGGACTGCCCGTCGAGTAAGGTTGTGTGGAGGTCGCTGCACATGGCCCCAACCTTCTTCAGTATCTCTGGCGATGAATGGATCAACTACATCATCCAAGGCAAGGACTAGGTGGAGGCTACCACTTTGCGTTGTGTCGGTTGCTGGTCTATTTGGCACAAACGCAATGTGTATCTCCATGAAGGCAAACGACGTCCTACCTCAGTAACAACCTCCTTCATCAAAGAAAAAATGGCTGCCATCATGGCGACCAGCAGAAACCCTACATCCACCACAACCAGAACCCATCGGCCTCCGCCCAGGCCGCAACAGCACAACCAACTTGTGTTTGTGGACGCCGCCTTCCAATACCACTCACACAGGATGGGACTCGGTGTTCATGTCGTCCATAGCTCTGGTAGTTGTCTCCTTGGCAGTGGCAAGTGCGGCTTGGCCACCTCTGTGCTTGGAGCTGAAATCTGAGGGATCCTCTATGCAATACAACTTTGCATTGACAACAACTGGCAGCATCCGATGATACTTACAGATTCATCCATGGCTATCAGCTCACTCCATAATACTGGTCCGGCCGCATGCAAGCTAGAACCCTTAAAAAGAGAATATGTCCGGGCAAAGATTCATCTGCCCAATCTTCAGCTCGTCTTTGTTAGCAGAGCACACAACCAAGTAGCTGACACTCTAGCAAAGAGATCCATGTACCTTTCTTCAAATTTCACTTTCTTTTCTGTCAAGCCAGCATGGCTATCTATGGATGTAGACATTCTTCTTAACCGCATTTGGCCCGTACTAGAGAACGGGATGAATAACATCTAATCTCTAGATATATTGCAAAAAAAAATAGTTCAATTGGGCTTATCTTGGTCTTAGGGGGCATGGTCCGAACCTATGCCTTCTAGTGGATCCACAAGCTTCACCATGTTCTTATTTACACAATTAAGGCTGAGTTACCCTAAGTACCTCATTTGTAGTATATTCATAAATTCAGCTCAAAATTACCTTCTATACTTGAACTAAAGACTCAATGAAAGTCATTGGCTCAAAATTATTAATCAAAGCCATACCATTTCATTCATTGTTTAAATTTGATTCTTTTCATTATAAAGTTAAACTCGATCTAAAACATCAAAAGTTTGAGATTGTTACATTTCCTCTCCAAGGGACAACTCCAATACAACATAATCTACGGTCTTAATGGAGTTAAGGCATCAATAAGTGAGACATATTATTCCTTTGGGTAGCAATGCATCCTGATGTAGGAACACAATAGAAACACGAGGCAATGTATCCCCCTCTACGATTCATAGCCTCACAAAGGATATGCCTCCCAAACTGGACATATTGCCTCAAAGAATGACATTCTTGTAATTTTTGGAAAGGTGGCATATTAGGTATGAATATAATATACAAACAATATTTTTACCATTTGTGTTTATTTTTTTTGGCGCTCCGCAAAAACGGCTCCTCAGCCTTTTGTTTGAGTTCCCATTACCAACTGGGCGCACCCTGGGCCTCTTCGTCATGACAAATTCTATATCGTGAGGCAGGACATGTTCGAGAGCAGATATCTTGATGTTGATCACTCACCGTTACTAATCACGTAGTTCGTAGCAAGATCACAGTTAGTAGCAAAAAGGTCAGGGTGGTGTTTGGTTGCGTGCTAGCTCCCCTCAATCTACTGTGATTTGCAGACTCGGCTCTGACGTACAAGTTGCTTCTTCTATTCTACCTAGCTATATATCATTGAAAAGTGAGCTACAAACAGATAAAATTCACCTACAAATTGACATCTATTCAGCCCTTTCTTATTTCCCTATAATCAAATTGACGTCTTGTATCAAGATTCAATGACATTTGCTGCTAACTGGTTGAAATTTGCTTCCTTTCACGCGGTGGATATGTTTCTTTTACCGGGTACCAAAGTAGAAAGGAAGCTCGTTTTTCACTGAAACAGAATTTCTTTCCTGTACATGCAAAGTAAAAGAAAGTTGCTCAAGGAACACCAGAATTGAAGCTGCGTCAACGTCAGATCCAATCTAGTGCTTATTTAGTGGTCGGGATGTGCTCTTGAGCCTCTCTCTCAACCAAAAGCTGTTCACATGAATAGAAATTAGGGACTCCCAGTGCTCCCCCTTTACTCGTGTGTGTTACTTCATATACGGTTTATTCAAAAAAATGAAACAAGTTAGGGATAGCTGCCAGACTAACCGACCCTAATCGTTCACTTCCCCGTCCTTCGCCAACTCAGTAATACGCAGAGGAATGCTTGAAAATTGATTTGATTTGTATATGCCAATGGCTATTGAAAAATTATATGTATATGCCACTGAATGCACCTTTTACACGGGAGGACCGGACATAAATGATCGGACCTACGTGGTAACTAACTATGCAGTCAAGGCCACTGACTTAAAAGGGAAACAAAAGACTATGAGAACGACGAACAGGTGGTGCTCAAAACTGGCAGATGCATGAAAGGAGAGCTTAATGAAGATTAAACAACATGGTGCATGCCCACATGAAGTCAGATGATGGTTAACAAATGGAGGCATACGATGGAATCACCTGCGCAAGACACCAAAATTTACGTAGAGGAATAGGGACGACAACCGGCGACCATCAACCTCAGCATCCGATGCTCGTTTTGATGAGACTGGCGCCATACACAACGAATTTTTGTTGGGACCGCGACGCCAAACCACAAGACAAACCTTTAACCAAATTTGCAATTCCGATTGCTGTTTCGGATACATCTTGACAATGTACTCATCCTACAATCATGTATGACTTTCCTCATCTCTTATGAGTGTATGCTACAGCAACCGGAACCGTGCCTAACATAGCAAATTCGATCCCAACAAATCGTAGGGTAAGAGTAAGAATAAAGGTTTTTGTTAGCCGTTCTCCGTTTATCTTTTCTGTATTTTTCAGCCACATTAAAAGGGGAGGGTAAGTATACACATTATCCATACATTTTTATCCTTTTATCCACATTTATTTAACAAAGATATATAAGTATATAGAAGCTCCTAATTCAATTTTCACTCTAATTTTTCCAATAGGAAAGCTTGTAGGTTGCAACTTGATTTCCACACCCAGACACACTCAAATGCTTGCAGTATATTATTATTAAATGTTGACCCAGTTGATAGAGCCGCAGAATAATAGGAAAAAGATGACCACTCAACCTAAAAATAAGTTATTCTTGGAGCAATGTCTAAACATATTACACAAGTATAACATTGTCCTTCTTATATTCATATTTGTGAATATTCAAGTCAAGATCGATGTGAATTAATTTTTATCACCCTACACATCACATTAAAATAAGTTAACTTTTTATTAAATTCCTTTTATATCAAAATTATTCATTTATCCTTTATCCTCCCCATTTACTGTGTGGATCAGACGTAAGAATAAGGGGAGGGTAAGGGGGTTGCTATGAAGGATAATTATCCTTACCCTTACCTGCTACCCTCTGGAGGGTACCTTACCCCCCATACCCTCTTTGTTGACAACCCTAGCTATGTTGAGACATTTTGGAATCCAAAATGGTTTCCAAAGTCATTCTACACCACAAAACAAATGATATTTAAATTAAAAAAGTTATTTATTTGTTATATCCTTTGTTTTGTAGTGGAGAATGATTTGGGTTCCATTTCAGCTTAATTTTGTATACTAAAAAATTGTATCAATGTATAATTATTATTTTTTATATTAGTTAACATGTATTATTCTCAATATAGATGTAATTAGTAGATAAGAAGTGTCTAGAAAAAATATGTTTTGTCTTTTGTGCAAATTAGGAATAGGATTGTGAAAATATTTTCTTTATTCTATTCCTCTTTTTGCACAACAACATATTTTCTTAAACAATTACTTAATGAATTGTCTAATTAATATTCCCAAATTTGGAAAGGGATTCATTATATTTCTTTAACGTTTAAAGAGTCGTCGTGTAAATGTGTAAAATCGGGAATAGGGTTGAATATTGAAGTGATAGAAATAAGGCATTTGGTCTTAGGGCTAAATACACTTCACACATCTTAGATTTCAAACCTAGAGTGTATGTCATTCATATGTTGTAGCATGCCACCTATTTCTTTCTATATTTGCATCTTGTTATGCAGATTATCTTGTGCTTCGTGTCCTCAACTTCAAAACTTTTTTGTCCTTCCCTTTTCTCTTGACCTGACCAGTTAGGTGGTAGTGCCAAATGACAGATGAGTTGTACAGATGGTGTTGTTGTCTGTCGTCTGTTGTGAGTGAGACGACCTCTTACTACTGGTGCATAACTAGATAGGACATAACGAACACTACACATCTGGAGGATGTTGGTGTACTGATTTCTTCAAGTAATGTCTCTTTTATTCTACGGTACAATCTGTTTTGAGTTTTAAAACTCTATTAATTTTTTCACTATTACGTTTGTTGTTTCATTTCTTATTTGGTTCTTAAACTTGGCATGTAAATATGTTAATTAAATTAAAATTATCTATAATTACTTGTAGTGATGCTCTGTAATCTAATAGATTTAAAGATATCAAATTCAATGGTTGGTTGATTTGGCTAGCCATGCTATTTACCGTCCTAAGATTGACACTTCCGGTATGCCTAAAAAAATTTTCAGCACCAAGTTTACATGTGGGCAAAGCCGTATGGGAATTTAAGTTAAAGTGAAAGAGTGTCGATCTCGAAAAAGATGAACTTAATCCTAATGAAGAAAATGTTGAGAATGCTAAGAAAATCACTGACTGGAAGGAGGGTAATCAATTGTGTAGAGGATGTATCCTCCTAACCCTAACTAATAAGTTGTGTGATGTATACTCTAAACCTCATGTCACGACTAGTATGGTTATCTGAGATATTTTAGATAAATATAATAAAATAAAAAATAATGGTGTTGAAACCTTTTTGTCTCTAAATATTTTTAAATTTGATCAGTAGAGGCAAATTGATTTCTGAAAGTAAGTACGAAATTACATAATAGTTTTACTATTATATATATATATACATATATATATATATATATATATATATATATATATATATATATATATTATTGAAAAGTTTCCTAAGTCTTGGGAGGTGGCTTGGATCTCAAGTAAAAGAAGGGTGACACCCTATGTAAACACATGAAAGAGGATGTGGTTAAGGTACGAGTTCATGTCAAGCCCATTGTAATTCTTATGACTACTAATAATAAAGATAAGAAAAACCCAACAACATATCTAAACTGAAGGACAAGATTCTATTGAAGTCAAAGAGTAAATCTTGTTGAACTCATGGACAAGTTTGCCACTAGAACAAGGATTTTCCAACAAAAAGATGAAGAAACTACTATGTATGTAGTTTAGGAGGTGATGGTCATCATGAAGACTACTTACTTGAACCTTAATGATGGGTATGTTTCTAATAATCATGCAATCTTTTCTATTTCTAAACCATTGTACTAGATTTTAGTCAATGGGGCTAACATAATTTTATTGTTGATAACATTTTGTTTGTGTCTTATCGTGCCTCTTCAAGATGACTCATGACTTTGGTCGATGCAAGCTTTATATAATTCAAAGGTGAAGGTCAGGTGGATCGACAACTCATTCAAAAATTGTTTTGATGCTTCACAAAATCAAACATGTCCCATCATTTTGTCATAATATAATAGTGATGTAATTTTAATAAGTGAAGATTGAAGAATAGGTTGCAAATGTAATAATGAAATTATTACTTGCATTAGAGATATTTTTTTTTTTGAAAAAGGGTATTGATGTGATCTAGAGAACTTATTTAAGATTCATGTAGAACCCTATGTTTCAAATTTCATTCATAATTTCAATGATAAATTGGTAAGTATGTATCTTATTTCATCTTCCTAGTGGCATTGTTGATTGGGTCATGTGAATATTAGATCTGTAAAACATATGGTGAATTTAGATTTGATCTCTAATTTAAAAATTATCAACAATAGATGTGAAATATTGTCAAGATACTTTCCTAAGGAACCTTTTCATTAGGTGAATATAAATTCACAAAATTTGAATTTAGTGAGTAGTGATCTCAATGAATTCAATGTGTTTGCAACTAGGGGTCACAGTCACTATTTCATAACATTCATTTATGTTGTCATTAAATACTATTTAGTCTATTTTCTTAATAGTAAAATGAGACATTCAAAAAATAAAAAATATTTGAGTTAGAATTTGGAACACAAACTGGTAAGATACTTATATGATTAAGGTTTGAAATGGGAGGAGCGTATATATAAAACTTGTTGTTGAAATTTTGTCAGTTCGAATGTGTAGTTCGTGAGGCACTGCTCTTTATACACCATAATCCAATATAATTGCAAATGTAAGAAATGAACCCTGACTAACATGGTAAATACTTTACTTCAAATTTAGGTCTTCATAATGTTATGTGACGAGAAGCTTTAAATACGGCTTACTAATGTGTGTAAACTACACATCTAATATGCATGTGCATGTGTCAGAGTAGTATAGGCTAAAAGAGGCCCGAATATCAAACATGGGGAAACGTACTCCAGAAACTACTACTAACTATCATTTGATCAGATAAACTGATGAAAAAGGTGGTTGAATAATTGTAGAGAATTAAACAAATTTATGTGGTTTGTGATCAACAATGGAATGGATTCCTTAGGATTTTAGTTTTACCATGGTTCATATTGCAATTACCATCATTTCAATAACATCAATTCTTCCTAACTCTGGACAAAGAGACCTGTAGCAAGAAGTACTCACTCTCACAATGTAACATACTACCTAATCTAATAGAGATCTTACTATTAGTTAGGTGCTTTGTGAATTCTCTGGTTATCCTCTTCACAATTGAGATCCATGTCTCAAGGTGTAATATAAATTGTGTAGCTGTACGATTTTCCCAACCATTAATCCATCTCTCAAAGTAATTAACATTCTAATAATTTATCTATGGTGATCAAGCATCGATAAATCATGAAGCAAACGTAGAGATATGTCCAACAAATAAGAAAAATATGGATATCAACTCATAATTGTGAATTACAATACAAAATTGGGCTACTCACGGGTCCTAACAAACAATGGGGATTAGCACCACATGATTTCAGTTGTTTTGCACATACAAAATATAAAAAGAGATGAGGATAACATCAAGACAATGAAAAACCCCCTGAAAAATATGGTCTAGCTGGTTCCTTCTAACGAACATAGTGATTTCTTGTCTTTAGATTGCATATTGGGCTACCGCTAGTGCTCGAACCGCCCAGAATGTACCTTTCTCCTTCCTTTATCTCTTCTCCTCTCTCTTCTATCTTGCAATTGAATATCACATCTCCCTAGGTCTAACCACACTTTCCTTTAGTCATAGAATTGACTTAGGGTGTCATTAAGTCTCGGCCGTTGGATTAATTGTGATTTCCGATCTGGCCCAACTGTGACAAATCGCTACTACCGACATGGTGTTGGTAGTATCAATGTGTTCATCTATTCATGATCTCTTATAAGTTGTTGGTACTACCAGTCGATTTTGGTCGTACAAAGATTGTCTTTGACATTCCCTGTTGGATTTTTGGTGAACCTCAGTACTACCGAGCTGGGTGTTAGTAGTATCGAGACACCTTTTTAGTGCTCGTATAAGAATGTTGGGAGTATTGAATTCTTGTGTCAGTACTACCAACTTTTCTCAATCGATCATGTCCCTTTTCATCAAATTTCGATACCACCGACAGCCATGTCAGTAGTTCCAGACTGAGGATCATTTCATGTACATTCACCTAAAATGTGAACAAGAACGCACATAAGCTCCAAAGTAATGATAAATCCATATAGAATAATAAAACTAATGAATCTTTGATGCAATTAAGTGTCACGAGCTAATAATGACAAATTAAGCACAAATAATATTAAAATAGGCAATAAGTGCACAAAATACATAGTTAAATAGCCTGTGAAAAATGACAATTATCCAGTGTATCAAAATCCCCTAAGCTTAAATCTTGCTTGTCCTCGAGCCATACACCCTCAACTTTTTTTAGACAAGTCAGCAGATTGACACAAGATATGAATTTCTATTCTCAACTACACTCACCTAGCGGTCCCAAAATGACCTTTATTGACCACTGAACAATCAACTACTCTTCAGCGACCAAAAATATTTGTAAAAGATGTCCCCCCTAGATCAGTGAAACACTATCAATATAGTAGTTAATGTCTTAGTCAATCAGGCATTCACATGGTGTGTCATGTGATTCCCTGTCTACATTGCTCTTCCTAAACTACCAACTAATTGGAAGAAATTCTCCTTATATAAATGAATGAGGAGATCGATCATATTTGTAGCCTACGAATAAGATGAAGGGATGGAATGAAGTAGGTGGCTTATGATGAATCACAAGTGACATCATAATCATTTATGCAAAAATAAAACATGATGTACCTACATGGTGAAAGTGAATTAATGTATGAATCCTAATGCCAATTGTTATGGGTAGAATGATGTATGCACTAAAGATTTCTATGAAGCCTTGTGCCAAAAACCACATGATAGCTCAAAACTAAACGTGGAAACAAATCTAAACATATAGATTAGTGAAAAACATTGGAAATTAAAAGCATTTTCATTAAGCACCAAAGTAGCAAAACCCCTTACATATAAGTCCTCACTAGTCACAAAGTACTTACATCAACACATAGTTACCATGTATGTCATCAACCTATTACAAGAAAACATGTCCCAATCATATGTACATATCTACTATATCTTTACATCAAAAGGGGAACATGAGCCAAAACCATATATCGAAGGCACATCTACAAAACACACCCAAAAACCATCCCAAAGACCTGAGTGTACATGGATGACTCTAGGATTATAACAATGAAAGGACCACAAGTACCACTTCCAACCTTGTCAGCTACTATCCATCTTGCTGCTTCTTAGCCTCTATTGCATGATCTCTACCTCTTCGTGCACGTCCACTTAAAAATATGTGGGACACCCACGGGGTGAGATTACAATTCTTAATGGGAGATATAACTCTCCACCAACACTATTATTAGCATAGATAAGGTGATAAAGAACATAAGTAAAGCTACAACTATGATAAGTAGGTAATCATCATCAACAGTTTATGAAATTACAATTGGATTATGAAACATCTTATCATTATAAATGGAATTTGAAGAACATGTATATTCACTACCAACTATACTATACAAAAGCAAGAAAGGCCTCATCCAATCTTTTCATATTTGAGCCTATGAAACATACTACACGGCTAATTATGTATTTTATTATGCCCCAAGGATTTAAGTCATACCACCCAAATCCAACTGACCAATGCTATGTCAAAATAGGTTCCATACAATGTCTATGGAAGAGTTGGAATCCACTACCTCACCAAACCTCGTGGTTAATACATGAGTACACAATAGAGACATACCAATTAACTACAACATGTGACATATAGTCAACAGTGAAAGTCCTAGCTCACCTTGGTATAGGTCACAACACTAGTGAAATTAAGCTATGACATGTAGTTACACTCCTTCTCGGGTATCCAATCCCATGAAACTATATAAGCTACATATCATTGAGTTATGGCAAACATCCACACTCCTTCTAGGGTATGGTCTGCAACCAATCCTGTGAATGCATACACTCAACAATATATGACTCCATGGTTCCTCTATGGGAAAGCTTGTTTCATTATCCATCAAGTACTGCCACTGAGATGGATCTATGGAACATGGAAAAACTACATGATTAGATTCCACTTGATTAGTTAAGTCAATTAAGTGCCTTTTAGCATCAATCAAGTTACAACATATAAAGTCATAACAAATTCTACAAAGATAAGGGCTTAGCACACTTTCAACAGATGTAAACATATAGGGTGTGAGATTGTCACACTATCAGCACATGATGTCTATATCATTGTCATTCACAACATCATCAACAAGGCCACATACCATGGGATATCAATCCCTAAACTTATCTCATATTAAGCAATGAATCAATTCCAGGTCATAGGACCATTCACATCATTCTTGTATCATAAGTGCCATAACATACCTCTCAAGATTCATTTAACATGTATTATATCATAGTCACCGTAGAATACACTATCTATGGTTATCGATATTATTATACATGAATGGATGGAAGTTGATAAGCAAGAGAAAGATAACCACATAACATTATAATCCTTCATAGTAGGGAAACAAGCAAGCTCATTGTTCACTATTAGGGTTAGGGTTTCCTCTTAACTGATTAGAGATTACAAGACTAGATATGACTATCCACCCTAGGACCATCACCCTCTATAATCTTGGAGTGTATGAGTAGGAGACATCATTAAGGTTGATTAGATACTGTTCCAATCAACACTATGTATGGCTTATGTATTTTCATATATGATTATCATTAGGCGTTCATATGTACTTCACAACCACTTACCATCACCCTAGGTGACATAGGTGGTGACCACCTACCATGGTCCGTGTCATGACCAACCCTTATATCATTTCATACCCGTGACACTAGAGTTAGGGTTCCACCATAACGTCTCGACCAGAAGGTGTCTTGACCAAACAACCTCGACCACCAACATATGTCGTGACCTATGACCCTCATGATCACGACCAACACACTAGAGAGTGTCTCAGCCCAAACAAAATAGGAACAAATTCCCAATACCAAGGGTAACCAAGACACCACACCCAAGAGTCTCAACCTATCATCACTAGGTCAAACTCAACCACAAGAGGGTATACCATCCAAAGGTTATCAAGGTCACAACCACCAAGGGAGGAATGTTGTGACGACCAAGATAGCAATGTTGCGAGCACCAAGGGAGGAATGTCACGAACACCAAGATATACCATATAGGTCATCAAAAAATAACAAAAACCATGGGTAAAACTATAGGTATCATGAAGAAAAGGCCACATACAAATGGTCACCAAGACCCTAAGTCATTGGTCAAGAGACTACCAAGGAGGGACCTTATCCAAGGAAGAGAAACAATGCTCAAGATAACCAAAACCAAACCTAACATCATCTCCAACCTTAGGGTGTAGAAACACCATGCGTGAGAGCAAGGTAAATGTGGCGACCGCTATCAAACTGATAGTCAAATTGTCATAGTAATTATGCTGAATAACCATTAGTAGTGGATTAATGAAAACACTTAAATTTAAATCATTTTACAAAGAGATCCATTTCTAGGAAATTCTTAATGAAATAACCAAGGCAATATAGACATCATGGTTCACATTGTACATACTTTTTACCATATTATCTAGAGGATATCACATACCAGTTGCTTTGCCCAAACATATACATAAGCAACATAAAACCTCTAGGCATACAAGCTAAAATTGTAGATTGTTTATAAAACCATTATGTACTGACTCCCAAGGACCTGAGAGTACATAGATGACACATAGGACTTCTATATACAAGATACGACAGACAACACACTCAACCTGAGTTGTTACTTCTATCCCAGGTACTGTTCTCCTCCCTCTAAAGTATGATCTCTACTTCCTCATCCGCGTCCACCTAAAAATGTTGGGACCAACAGGGTGAGACAAAAGTCCCAGCAAGAGATATAACTCTCTGCCAGTAATATTATTATCAAAGTTAAACAATATAAAACTAAACAGAGGATCTTTTATATTAATAATCAAGATTAATCACTATTTAAAAGCAGAACAAAGCAATATCATCTTTTAAAGTTGTGCATCTATCTAAGATAGAGAAATAAATCATCTATTCACTTTATAAGGAATACGAAGAACACATATAACAATTTTCTATTTAAAATGTATAAAAGTAATGTAACATTAACTAATGTTTCCGTATTCAATCCTTAAGAAGATATGATACACGGATGATTACATATTTACAATCACACTTATGCCCAGAGGAGATGATGTATACCGCTCATGCTCTAACCGACCACCTCTTAGTCAAAATCGATACCATACAAGGTCAATGGAAGAGCCGACTGCCAAGATCTCACCCGTCTCAGTCAGTTCGAGACCACTAGCAGTGACATCATTTCAAACTGCAACTAGCTTGGCAGGGTATAGCGGCATCTTCACTATAGATCTATAGCCGCAACATGCACTCTCTTTTGGGAGATCACACAGCAACCCTGATACATTTTCATCAGGGTGATCACACAAAAACCCTGGTATTCATTAGGGAGATCGCACAAAATCTCTATCTTGATGTAAGGATAAGTTTGTCTGTCACCCCCACATATTCAAAGATATGCACTCTGAGTTAAACTTGTTTCACCATTCAGCAAATCCTGACATTAAATGGATCTATGGCCAGGGCAACTACATGATAAGGTTCCACTTGATTAATTAGGTGCATTACAATATCTTTTAGCATCAACCAAGTTACATGCATGAATTACAACAAATTCTACAAAGAAAGGTGTAATACATTTATGAAGTACTTTTCATAATCTTTGGAACACATTGAATGCATAACACTTAGGATCTCAGTCCCTTATCACATTATTGGGAATTCTTATCCCTTAACGTTATCATCATCATGATTGCTACATCTGGGTATTCAAAGCCTTAGTTCATCACTGCTTATTGTCACCTCTTATTAGGTAACTATTACCTCTAGGTCCTCAGACCTGGTATACATTATACTTATTGCACAAGTATTTCACATGACCCATTTAATCTGTATCATATGAAACATCATAGCTTATACTTGGCTATGCTCATCATCTCATGGTACCTGCATGGTTAGTATTTCATGATAAAAACAATATCAAGTGCATAACATCACCATGCAATACAAGAGAAATACAACCTTCCCATTATTAGGGTTAGGGTTTCCCTTCCAAGTCGATTAGGGTTTCAAGCTAATTAGGGTTTCAAGTTCATATTATCAAGAATCAAAACCCTGATTCATAGCTCCACACATATTAGGAGCATCAATGCATGCTTATTAAATGATTATCACACAAAGTATGAGTTTCTCTCTCATCCTCACTAGGATACTGATTACATCATACTTTATTAAGTTGGATCAACCCTTTTCTCAAGGTACATTGGCCTACACTTATTAAAATGCATTAAGCTCTTTACAACTTAATGTATCATTTGGCATATTACACTTCATGTGTTACTCAATCAAGTATATCGGATTGGAGGTGCTTACCTCCATATCGGGCAAGAGGTGTATGCTTGCTTACCATATATGGAAAGAGGTGTATGCTTGCTTACCATATTGGGCAAGGGGTGTATGTTTGATTTCAATATCGGGCAATGGGTGTATGTTTGCTTTCAATATCGGGCAAGAGGTGTATGCTTTCTTACCATATCAGGAAAGAGGTGTATGTTTTCTTTCCATATCGGGCAAGAGGTGTATGTGTGTGTGTCACACCATATCGTACAAGAGGTGTGTGTGCTTCACACCATATCGTCCAAGAGGTGTGTGTGCGCTTCATACCATATCATCTAAGAGGTGTATGTGTGTGTGTGTCACACCATATCGTCTAAGAGGGGTGTGTGTGCGGTTCACTGATCAATGCATATTCATCAGGAATTTCAATTACCATCTTGGGTCAAATGTCAATTCAATACATCCAATTTCAATTACTAAATATCAAAATGTGAAATATTTCTTAATTGATCCAATTATCATTGTTTTAACTGAATTTTTGTTGATTTGATGCAGGTCTTGATGTGGTTGAACAATCAACTGGGACCCACCTTCCACTCAACCTTGGTTCTGACCAATCGGTCTCACCATTTGGTTTCAAGACCGTATGGGTGACCTCTACCCCAAGACCGTTTGGACCTCACTGTTTTCCAAAACCATTTGGTGTCACTGACATTCATGACCATTTGGCAGAAGTCAAAACTGTTTGGGAAACTCGACAACAATGGCACAAGCTGATCCTCTTCTTTGTCCTTGGTCCCCACCTGCAAACCCTAGCTCATTGTAGCAACATCGCACTCCACCACCATCGTTAGTTGTGTCCTAACTCGACCTACAACAGCTCCAACGGTGTTGCTGTCCTCATACCAGCAGCCTTGGCACTTTTGTCATCCTCCCTTGCCACCGTCGTTTCCCAACGACCAGACTCAAGACCGAACAAGAAGGGACAACCACTCGATGATCAGAGATCATAGAGACCATTTGGACACTCAAGGATCCCAAACCATTTGGACAAACCAAACCGTTTGGACTCATCCATGCAAGATCGATAGAGAAAGATCTCCAAGATCGTTCAGATACATATCAGTCCCAAGACCATTTTCTTAGACCGTATGGAAGACCGTTTGGTCATTCGATCGATCTGTAAGACTTTTTGAAGGCAGATTCCCAAGACTGTTTGGATGTCAAACGGTGTCCAAGACCATTTGCTCCAGGACATTCTTTGAGACCGTTTGCATCGCCAAACCGTTTGGACAACAAAACCATTTGAACAAAAAAAAATGTTTTATGGCCATCGGTCCTCAAGACCGTGTGAAACCATTCGGTCTAAAAACCATTTGGAACCATTCGGTCTCAAGACCGCGTGGAACCATTCAGTCTCAAGACCGTGTGGAACCATTCGGTCTCAAGACCATTTGGAACCATTCGGTCCCAAGATCATTTGGAACCATTCGGTCCCAAGACCGTTTGGAGCTATACGGTCCCAAGACCATTTGCCCTCAAGACCGTATGATCACTGAAGACCGTTGAAGCCAACAAGAGGAGACCGGTTGGTGACTAACGGTTTGAAGACCGATTAGCGCCATACGGTCTCAAGACCGATAGGCCAGTCATTCCCAAGACCGTTCACTCCAAACCATTTGGAGCAGGTTCATGCAGAAAACGCGAAGACCCCATCCGAGTCTATAAATAGGACCGCAAGGGTCCTCAATTGGCATCAGTTCTAGGACACCGAAAGGCTACCTGTACACAGGTCTGAACCAGTTCTGTCCACACTGCCACTTCACCTGCCGTTACTGCTGTAACTCAAGGAGACTGAGAAGAGAAGGAGGAGTGAGAAAGACCACCCGACCTGTCTTTGCATCCCTCGTTCTTCCAGATCTGCTCCGACATGACATAGAAGACTGCATCATCTTCACTGAGTTGCGACAACCTTCTACACCTTGTTCATGGCAGATTCCTCTCTCTTTCTTATTCTTCTTGTTTATCGCACCATGAGCGAGTAGTCCCTTTTCACTGGGGTGCGGGGACTAGCCTTGTTGCCCATGCAAGCATGTTCTTTTATTAAACATTCCATGCCTATGTATATAACTTTTCATTTCCTTTTTAATCATTATGTTCGTAGTTAGATTAATTGCTTGCTTTCATCTTTGTTCTTCCTATGTTGTGAGAACTTCTATATGTAGGATTGAATGTTGTTTAACAGGTTGACTCCCAAACTAGAAATAGAATGGGATTCCTTGAGGTCGTAAGTGTATGATCCGCGAGGGGACGAGCCATCTAACCTTCGGTGACGCTTCTGTGCACCTAACGCCTGTATAGGGGGTTCATAGCCTTAGTTGGATTTTGTATCTTCCTGTTAATTGTTGATGTTTTCTCATATATTAATCACCTTCTTGCTTATTGATTAATGCGGTTGACTCCCAATCTAGAAATAGAATGGGATTCCTTTGAGGTCGTAAGTGTATGATCCACGAGGGGACGAGCCATCTAGCCTTCGGTGACGCTTCTGTGTGCCTAACGCTTGTATAGGGGGCCCACAACCTTCGTTGGATTTCTATATCTTTGGAGCCGTAAGTAAGTGATCTGGATGGTGACAAGACATCTGATGCCTAAGGTGATGCTTACGCGAACCTAACGCCCATATGGGGGGTTTTGCAGCAGCTCTTTTTGGATAGTTATATCTTGCCTGGATGTTTGATGTTTAGATGAGTTTGCATGTGTAGTGGTGGTGAAACCCGATACCATCCCAGCGATTACATATCATCGATCTAAATCCAACTTTAATTCAACTTTTACTTTCTTGCATTTAGTTTAATTAAACTCAAATCAACCAATCGTTTTAAATATTAGCCTTAACTTGAACTAGATTTGACTGACAAAGATTCTTAAAAATGTTGTCCTTTGGGTTCGATCCTAAACTATACTGCGATAAGACCCGTCTGCTTGCAGGTGGTATTATTGCACATTGGTTTTGCTAAAAGCTTGGGGATTTCAACCACGAGTGAATTTGTTAGTGTGATAAAATACCACATCAAATTCTAGCACCATTGTCGGGGACACCAGAATCAGTTAATCAAATCCAATTCTTTTAAGGCTAATCTAGGATTTTGTTTTACTTTTGATACAATCGATCATCTACTTGACTTTGACTCTACTTTGTGGATCTCATTTTCAAAATCCTTCTATTTTAGGTACCCTCGAAGAACGGTGCATGCACCGCCTGAACAGCCCCAGACTTGCTGCCAGTTTTGATCCGAAGATTGACAGAACCTTCCACCGCCAAAACAGAGAGAACCAAGCAAGAATGGCTCAAGAGGAAGAGATTGCTTGAAGGGTAGCTCAAGCCCTTAATGCATAGAGAGAAAGATTCATGCAAGAAGCTAGAGTTGCGGTTCAAGAAGAAATTCAAGAAGCACAAGCAGAGACAGAAGCAATAGAACTAAAAAAGGATCATAGAGAATTCTCAATCCCGAAAGCTGCAAATGTTCATCATCCAGTACAACCTCCTCCCATCAATGCTGGCAATTTTGAGATTAGGGCACATTGGATCACATTGCTTCAAAATAGCCCATTCTATGGAAAATAAGGAGAGGACAGTCAGGAGCATCTTTTGAGGTTTATCGATCTATGTGCTATGACAAAGAAAAATAGAGTATCTGATGATGCCATCTGACTCCGTCTCTTCAAGTACTCTCTTGTTGATAGAGCCATAAGTTGGTACAATTCATTACAAAGTGAACCCATCACCACTTGGGAACAACTCCATCTCTCTCTTATGAAATTAGAGGACAAATAACAAATTTCACTCAAGTCCCTGGAGAAACTCTTGCTGAAGCATGGGATATATATAAAGAACTTCTACACAAGTATCCACACCATGGAATTCCTAAGAATCAACTCATCAAAATTTTCTATAGGGGTGTGGATGACGATATCAAGAGATTCTTACACTCCTCATCTGGAGGAAACTTCATGCGTCAAAGTTATGACAACGCATGGAGGGTTGTAACCCATGGAGCTGAAAATCAAGCTAATTGGGGTAGATCTGTAGGTAAAGGAATATTGAAAGTAGCTATGGCCAAAGCGAATCCTGAGTACAAGTCTATCGCTGAAACTTTGAAACTCTTAGTTGCTAAGCAATACCATATTGAATCATCTCTTGCTGCTATTGGAAGAGGACATTCGCCCACTCAACAACAAGAACAGATCAAGTCAGCTTCATTGTCCTCTGAAGCATGTAAAAGTACTGATCATTCCACATTAGCATGCAATGTTCTTTATGATGTTGTTCTAAGCAACGTATGTTGACAAGGAGATAATAGTAAAATGGAAAATCTTAATGTTGTTAATACCATCCCTAGTCAAAGTTACTACAATCCGAATCAGAATAGGAACCGTCCAAGATTTCAGTATGGAAACCCCTCTAGAGCAGTAAACTCACATCAATTTAGTTCGAACAATCAACCACAAGGCCCACCAGGATTCCCGCATAATCAACAACATAATTTTAGAAATCAAGGAAATTTCAAGGGAAACTTTCAGAATAGGAACTTCAATAACTATCAAAATAGTTCTCAGTACCAGAATCTTAATCAGCCTCAAGGAAAACAAGTTGATCCCTTCTCACCTGATGAAAAGTTGAAAACCATTGAGAAGATGTTACAGTCACAGTAGAATATGATAGCTAACCAACTAACCTTGATAGCTAACCAGCAAGCACATCAGAAAGCTATTGAATCTCAATTGGCTCAACTTGCCTCTAGCATAAAGCCACCAATTGGAGCATTTGCGAGCCAGCCCAAGAATAATCCTAAGCACCCAGAACAATTGAAGGTTGTCACAACCAGGTCAGGCATGGATTATTCTGATCCTCCTGTCAAGCCACTTGTGGTTATTACAAATGAGGATGAGCCTGTGATCATTCAAGACTCAACAATACTGGAATCTCAACCAAAAGAACCAGTAATTGATGATAAGATAGATAAGGAAAGTCCTGAGAAACCAATTGAGGAAGAAACTGAAACACCAGAACCTGATATCCCTGTATACAAGCCTCGTATCCCTTTCCCTGCTCGTTTAAGGCAAACCAAGCTTGATACTCGGTTTAATAAGTTTAAAGAAGCTATGAAGAAACTTCATGTTGACATACCCTTTTTGGATGTGTTGGATGAGATACCAGCTTGGACAAAATACTTAAAGTCACTCCTGACCAGGAAATATATAACTGAAGAATATGAGATAGTCAAGTTAGCTAAAACCACTTTGGATATCATTTAGAATAAGATGTCAAAGAAGCAGAAAGATCCATGATCTTTTGGGATTTCCTTCCATATTGACGATTCTTCATGCAAGAAAGGACTGACAGATCTTGGTGCTAGCATCTCCATCATTCCACTCAGACTTTGCAAAAGGCTAGCGTTTGCTAAACCTCTTCCAACTGGCATGACCATACAACTCGCAGACAATTCAATAAAATGTTTGTTAGGAATTATTGAGGATGTACCTGTCAATGTAGGAAAAGATATCATGGACATAAAAGAGGAATCCAGATATCCTCTCATCTTTGGACATCCATTCCTCACCACCATAAGAGTTCTAATTGACGCTGAAGCAGGAACCTTGCTTCTTAGATTAGGCAAGGAAACACTTGAATTTAAAGTTTTTGAAAGCATGAGAAGACCAAGTATGCAAGAAGAAGTCTATCTTATTGATTGCATAGAGCAGATGTCACTTCTGATTCAAGAGAATCATGAATCAGACGATCCATTAGAAGTCACTGTAACAGATCCATTAGTTGATGAACCTATTGACAAACAAGTAAAGGATTGCATTGAATCCCTCGACTCTATAAAAGAAGATGTTGAAGGTATGTGTGAAGAACTCAAATCTGTGGAAGCTACTGGAGAAACATGCGAAAAACCAGATACTCTAGAGATGAAGCCCCTTCCCGAGGGACTGAAGTATGTGTCTTTGGATGACCTCAAGGTTTGTCCAGTTATAATAAATTCTGATCTTATGACCGAACAAGAAGATATACTCCTGAAAGAATTGAAGGAGAGGAAGAAAGTGATTGGCTACAAAATGAATGACCTCACTGGGGTTAGTCAAGCACTGTATATGCACAAGATCCCTATGATGGAAGATCACAAGACAACTATTGAACATCAATGGAAATTGAATCCAAATATGAAGGAGGTAGTCCATAAAGAGGTCATTAAACTGCTCACCACTGGGATTATCTATCTGATATTAGACTCACCATGGGTGAGCGCAGTACATGTAGTCCCGAAGAAAGGTGGAACAACTGTGATACAAAATGAAAACAATGAGCTCATCCCCACCTGAACAGTCACAGGGTGGAGGATGTGCATAGATTATAGGAAGTTAAACAAGGCAAATCAAAAGGATAACTTTCCAATGCCTTTTCTTGATCATGTATTAGAGCGGCTGGCTCATCAAGAATACTTTTGTTACCTCGATGGTTACGCTAGATTCTATCAAATACCCATACATATAGACGATCCATAGAAAACCACTTTCACCTACCCATTCAGAACTTATGTGTTATGAAGAATTCCATTTAGCGTATGTAATGCACCTGCAACCTTCCAGCGTTGCATGGCTTCCATATTTGCAGGTCTCACTGAAACTATTATGGAAGTTTTCATGGATGATTTTTCTATATATGGAGATTCATTCGATTCATGTCTAAACACCTATCCCTGGTCCTCAAACGATGAGAAGAAGAACATCTTGTGCTGAATTGGGAGAAGTGCCATTTCATGGTAAAGGAAGGCATTGTCCTGGGCCATAGGATCAGTGATCGAGGTATTGAAGTGGATAAGGCAAAGATTGAAGTGATTTCAAATCTCTCTATCCCTATCAATATAAAGGAAGTTTGAGCATTCCTAGGTCATGCAGGATTCTATAGACGATTTATAAAGGACTTCTGAAAAATAACCAAGCCAATGACAATTTTGTTACTAAAGGATATTGAATTAAATTTTGACGAAGAATGTGTTAAAAGCTTCAACACACTGAAGCATGCCCTTACAACCACACCCATCATTATAGCTCCCGATTGGGACCATCCTTTTGAAATCATGTGTGATGGAAGTGATTATGTTGTAGGTGCTATCTTGGACCAATATATAGAAAAGTAACATTATGTGATCTATCATGCATCAAACACCCTCAATGAAGCTCAGAGGAATTACGCTACTACTGATAATGAACTTCCTGCAATCGTGTATGCCTTCGACAAGTTCAGATCCTACCTAATTGGTTAAAATGTCATTGTCTACACAGATCACGCTGCCATTCGTTACCTTCTAGCAAAGAAAGATGTAAAACCTAGGCTAATTAAATGGATTCTCCAATTACAAGAATTTGATTTGGAGATAAGAGATAAAAAGGGTACAGAAGATGTGGTAGCATATCACCTCAGTAGCATCCACACTCTGGATACCAAGAAGATTTCAATTAATGATTCCCTTCCGGATGATCAACTAATGAAGGTCTCAGAAGCTATACCATGGTACTCAGATTTTGTGAGCTACCTTGATACTAGGGTTATTCATCCTCAATGCACCGAAAATGCACTGAAGAAATTTATGCATGATGTGAAATAGTACTACTGGGATGAGCCGTACCTTTTCAAATTATGTGTTGATGGTCTATATAGATGGTGTATCACTGAAGATGAAGCTCAACTTATTTTGGAACAATGTCACTCAGGACCAGTGGGAGGACATATGAGCTCGAAAAAGACTAGCTTGAGGTTTTACAATGTGGATTCTTCTGGCCAACCATATCCCAATATTCCTACGACTTTGTCCTTTCATGAGAAAAATGTCAAAGAGCTGGTAATATAACAAAGAGAGATGAGATGTCGTTGAATCTATGGCAAGAATTAGAAATATTAGATGTTTGGGGGGTGGACTACATGGGTCCATTCCCATCTTATCATGGATTTTCATACATCCTAGTGGCGGTGGACTATGTCTCAAAATGGGTTGAAGCCATACCAACTGTCACTAGTGATTCCAAACCAGTCATCAAATTATTCAAAGATATTATTTTTCCCCATTTTGGTGTCCCACACATAGTGATATCCGACGGAGGATCCCATTTTCTTGAAAGAAGCCTTGAAGATTTGGTAACAAAGTATGGTGTTACTCACAAGGTAGCCTCACCCTATCATCCACAAACGAGTGGACAGGTAGAGGTTTCTAACCGCCAACTAAGGCTATTCTGGAAAAAATTGTAGGCCGCAATCGAAAGGATTGGTCAGTGAAAATCAATGACACATTATGAGCCTATCGAACTGCTTATAAAACTCCCCTTGGGACTACACCTTTTTGATTAATATATGGAAAGGCTTGCCACCTTCCAGTAAAACTAGAACACAAGGTAGGGTGGGAAATAAAACAACTAAATTTTTATATGAAAGAAGCAAGCCAAGCTAGGATTCTACAACTCCAAGAGCTGGACGAACTTAGGATGACAGCTTATGAGAATGCACGAATCTACAAAGAACACACCAAAATTTGGCATGATGGTCATTTGAAAAGAAAAGACATACAAGTGGGAGACCATGTTCTGCTATTCAAGTCAAGGTTGAAGTTATTCTCAGCGAAACTCCGCTCTCACTGGTCCATACCATACATTGTCAAAAGCATCTCCCCACATGGTGCTTTCTCTTTATGGAGTGAAAGGTTGGGTGAATTCATGGCAAATGGTCAACATTTGAAAAGATATTTCACCACATACGACATAAGCACTGAAGAAATAATAGATCTATCCAATCCAAAGGAACCACCATGAAGTTGAAGATATCACATCGAGCCATTGACATAAAACAAAGGCGCTTGTCGGAGGCAACCCGATAAATAAAATTCATTTTAACTTTGAATTAGAAATTTTTCTCAATTTTGTTTTTACTTTTTAAATAATTTTTCACCAAATAAGAATCACATCGCGAGATGCTATTTTGAAATCTAATTAATCTTCATTTTTGGGATTTTTAGATGGAGGATGCACGTTGATTAGAATGCAACCATATCCAGTGGTCCAAATGGCATGAACTTCCCCCTCCATCTCAGATTTAGACTTTGCTCAGGATGAGCAAATTTTTAAGTTCGGGTGGAGGGTGGGTGGTATGTATCTTACTTTCCACCTTCACCCATCTAAATTAGACCTAAGTTTTCATCGTCGCATTTTTGACCAAAATTTTCAAATAAAATTTTCAAAGTTTTAAGGTTTTTCAAAGAAATTTGAACAAATACTGGATGAAGTTTTGACTCTTTTCAATCTTATGCATTTTGAATCACAATACCTTCCTTATTCGAAGCAGATCCTCAAAATGACCTTATTTTGAACACTAGCCTTTTGATTGAAATCATCTTGTGAAGCTTATGAATCCTAACATCATGATACTTATGCAAAAATGACAAGTGTTTGTCGAACCAATAGGGATCATACATGTTGTGCTTCCTAACTGACTAGTGGAATAATAATATGGAATCCCCACTGGATCCTCACCAAGTCATTATCTGAGCAGAGTATGATGAAGAGAATGACCTAACGCATGGAATTGTAAAACAAGTTGCATTCTTATCTTAACTCTCTTCTACACTTCTTTTATCATCTGCGTACCCCTCCATCCATAAAAAGGAACCACAAATAGCCAAAATAGTACCAAACCCTAAGTTCGGGGTGGCACACCACTTCCATCTATATCCGCTTCTTCCATACCCCTCGCAAATTAATAGGGGTGTACCACCAAAAATGCAATCTCGAGTCGAATAGAGGGGAGATTTGCACACAAAAAGATTCCAAAGTGTAGACAAAAAGAAATGCAATCTCGAGTCAAATATAGGAGAGATTTGCACAAACAAATGCAATAAATGAAATTGCAAAAATAATAAAAATATTGAGTCGAATAGAGGAGAGATTTATATCTTATTTCCATACCACCCTTCACTCCCTTTTCTACCTAAAGGCACAATAAAAGCCTCCACTACCATGAAATACACCAGTGTCAGATTAGATGCACACTTGTTGTTCTACGGGCGACTCTGGACTCTTACAAAACTCTTTGACATGCTTGTTGTTGGAAAAAGTGAGGAGAAAGTGATATTGGAAAGAAAACTCAGGAACAAATATGTGGTAAGATGTGTTCAGTGGTCTCAGGATGTTGAGATACTGAGTCATACTGAGAAGAAATAAAACAATTATGATATGAAGATGAGGAAATCACACGAATTGAAAGTATTCATTTGGCGATTGTTTCGGATTTTTTGTGTTACTCGAGGATGAGCAATGTTTCAGTTTGGGGTATTTTGATGAATGCATATTCATCAGGAATTTCAATTACCATCTTGGGTCAAAGTCAACTCAATACATCCAATTTCAATTAATAAATATAAAAATGTGCAAAATTTCTTAGTTGGTCCAATTATCATGATTTTAACTGAATTTATGTTGATTTTATGCAGGTCTTGATGAGGTTGAACAATCAGCTGGGACCCACCTTCCACTCAACCTTGGTTCTGACCAATCAGTCTCACCATTCGGTTTCAAGACCGTATGGTTGACCTCTACCCCAAGACCATTTGGACCTCACTCTTTTCCAAAACCATTTGGTGTCACTGACATTCAAGACCATTTGACGTCGGGAAGTCAAAACCATTTGGGCAACTCGACAACAATGGCACAAGCTTCCCCTCTTCTTCGTCCTTGGTTCCCACCTACAAACCCTAGCTCGCTGCAGCAACATCACCCTCCACCACCATTGTTAGTTGTGTCCTAACTCGACTTGCAACAACTCTGATGGTGTTGTTGTCCTCATACCAGCAACCTTGGCACTTTCATCATCCTCCCTTGCCACCATTGTTGCCCAGTGACCAGACTCAAGACCGAACAAGAAGGGATGACCACTCGATGATCAGAGATCATAGAGACCGTTTGGGCACTCAAGGATCCCAAACCATTTGGGCAAACCAAACAATTTGGACTCATCCACACAATACCGATAGAGCAAGATCTCCAAGATCGTTCAGATAGGTATCAGTCCCAAGACTGTTTGCTTAGACCGTATGGAAGACCGTTTGGTCATTCGATAGATCTGCAAGACCATTTGAAGGAGGATTCCCAAGACCGTTTGGATGTCAAATGTTCTCCAAAACTGTTTGCTCCTGGCCGTTCTTCGAGACCATTTGCATCGTCAAACCGTTTGGACAAAAAAAACATTTGAACAGCGAAAAACATTTTATGGCCATCGGTCCTCAAGATCATGTGAAACCAATCGGTCTCAAAACCATGTGGAACCATTTAGTCTTAAGACCGTGTGGAACCATTCGGTCTCAAGACTGTTTGGAACCATTCGGTCTCGAGACCGTTTGGAACAATTCTGTCCCAAGACCATTTGGAACCATTCGGTCCCAAGACTGTCTGGAATTCGGTCCCAAGACCATTTGGAGCTATCTGGTCCCAAGAATGTTTGCCCTCAAGACCGTATGATCACTGAAGACCGTTGAAGCTAGCAAGAGGAGACCGGTTGGCGACTAACAGTTTCAAGACCGATTGGCGTCATACGGTCTCAAGACCGATAGGCCAGTCATTCCCAAGACTGTTCGCTCTAAACTGTTTGGCACAGGTTCATGCAGAAAATGTGAAGCCCCATCTGAGCCTATAAATTGGACCTCAAGGGTCTTCAATTGGCATCAGTTCTAGGACGTCGACAGGCTGCCTTTACACAGGTCCGATCTAGTTCTATCCACACTGCCACTTCATCTGCCGTTCCTACTGCAACTCAAGGAGACTAAGAAGAGAAGGAAGGATGAGTGAGAAAGACTCCCCGACCTATCTTGGCATCCCTCATTTTTGCAGATCTATTCCGAAACGACGTAGAAGACTTCATCATCTTCATCGAGCTACGACTACCTTCTGCACCATGTTCATGGAAAATTCCTCTCTCTTTCTTATTCTTCTTATTTCTCGCACCATGAGCGAGTAGTCCCTTTTCGCTAGGTTGCAGGGACTAGCCCCACTGCCCATGCAAGCATGTTCTTTTGTTAAACATTATGTGGCTATGTATATAAATTTTCATTTTGTTGTTAATCATTATGTTCGTAGTTAGATTAATTACTTGCTTTCATCTTTGTTCTTCCTATGTTGTGAGAACTTCTATATGTAAGATTGAATGTTATTTAACAGGTTGACTCCCAAACTAGAAATAGAATGGGATTCCTTGAGGTTGTAAGTGTATGATCCGTGAGGGAACGAGCCATCTAGCCTTCGGTGACACTTCTGTGCACCTAACGCCTGTATAGGGGGTTCACAACCTTAGTTGGATTTTGTATCTTCCTATTAATTGTCGATGTTTGCTCATGTATTAATCGCCTACTTCCTTATCGATTAATGTGGTTGACTCCCAATCTAGAAATAGAATGGGATTCCTTCTAGTTCGTAAGTGTATGATCCGCGAGTGGACGAGCAATCTAGCCTTCAGTGACGCTTCTATGTGCCTAACGCCTGTATAGGGGGCCCACAATCTATATTGGATTTCTATATCTTTGGAGCTGTAAGTAAGTGATCCGGATGGTGACAAGACATCTGATGCCTAAGGTGATGCTTATGTGAACCTAATGCCCGTATGGGGGGTTTTGCAACAGCTCTTTTTGGATAGTTATATCTTGCCTGGATGTTTGACGTTTGGATGTGTTTGCATGTGTAGCGGTGGTGAAACCCGAAACCATCCAGCGACTCCATATCATCGATCTAAATCCAACTTTAATTCAGCTTTTACTTTATTGCATTTAGTTTAATTAAACTCAAATCAACCAATCATTTTAAATATTAGCCTTAACTTGAACTAGATTCGACTGACAAAGATTCTTAAAAATGTTGTCCTTTGGGTTTGATCCTAAACTATATTGCGATAATACCCGTCCGCTTGCGTGTGGTATTATTGCACATTGGTTTTGGTAAAAGCTCGGGGATTTCAATCCCGAGTGAATTTTTTAGTGTGATAAAATACCACATAATTCATACCATATCATCCAAGAGGTGTATGTGTGTGTGTCACTTATATCAGGTTACTCAAGTTTAAGGTTTTGCATATCGGGTTAGACCCTTATTCTAATACCTCTTTAAAACTTTAAAGTATCAACCTACCATGTGTTGAGTGATAGGATAGACAACTGGTTAGTCCTTTTTCAACCAACCCAAAAGCACAAAATGATAGGGGTCTGGGGTTCCAAGGTATATCGGGTTTCATATCACCATATTGGGTTTCATCACCATATATCTATTTGTGCCATGATGATGGCATCATCACCAAGCTCTGGACATTCATTCCTTACTATCCTAGTTTATGGACAATAGTCCTATGCAACTATTAGAACTCATGGATTCAATTTATTCAAGAAAACTCGAAATTGAAAGTAGGTCATCAAGTATAGCAAGATTGAAGGTGAATAACAACATGATTAGGTTCAAGTTATATAACCCGCCTCAAGAACAACTTCAAAGCTTCAAGCTCCAAAGCTTCACATTCCCCTGGTTTAAGTTGAACTTATCAAATATCTAAGAATTGTTCACAACTCCTTTATATGCAAAGAATCCATAGATAAGAATTTGGTGAAGAAGAAAAGAAAGGAAGAATCACAACCTAAGATTCATGCTTCGACCAAGGTTGAAGATGACCATGGCTTCACCTTAAGCTTAAGGTTCGATCTCCTCCTTGATCCTAAACTACTATGCACAATATATAAGAGAAAGAGGGTTGTAGGATTTGGAAAGTTTCACTAGTAGATGAAAGGAGTGGTATATATAATTGAGGCTCATGAGAGAGAGAGAGAGAGAGTGTGTGTGTAAGAGGTGTCATCACCTTATACTGCTAGGTGACACATGTCCATGCATGGGTTGACACATGTCCATGCATGCACACATGTGTATCTTGACATCCAAAAATCTTGAGGATAAGCTAGGGATAATGTTTCGACTATTAGTGATCTTGTTGAGCAAGATATTTCAACTCAACATTACTTTATTCACAATCTGATACAACTTTTCCAAGGAAAGTTGTAAATTGATATCCATCACCTTCTTGAGGTTCTTAACTCGTCATGGCCTTTGCCAAGAGTTGAGAAAACGTTATGGGACCTCCTCTATCACTTTTTGGCGGATAGTCACTCCCATATAAGCTCTATAACTCAATACAACTCAATTAGGGTTTCAACTATACAACTCTTCTTGGTCTTTTTATCACCAAGAATAACATCACTAAAAAATGATTAAAACATGGTGCCTATTTCTTGATATGTCCTCTAGATGATGCTAAGAGAGAATAGGGACACTCTATTTGTGGTAATTTGCATATCAACCCTACATTTTGGGTAAATTGGAGTTTGCACCAAAATTGGTACACAAGGCACAAGCATTATTCAAACAAGCTCTAACTTGGAACTTAGGCTTTCCACAAGCCACTCCTTAGCATCATTCTCTCTATTTTGATGCTAAAGAACTTGAAGCATGTTCAAAATATGCCATATTGTAATATAACCCCTCATTTTGGGTAAATTGCAAATAATATCAAACTTGAAAATTAAACTCTCCTTGAGTTTTAGTTACTTTTAAAAAGATTAAAACAAGTTTATAAATAACTTACTTAAGAAAAACTTCTATGTTTATGCCATAACACAGGTCATGGATGTTTCATTAAAGGGAAATACATAGAGAAAAACCTTCATAACCCATTATCTACCAAATCAAGTACAAAAGATTAGGCTTTCAGAGTGCTTTCAAACCAAGAAAGATAACTTTACCAAACAATCTCTAGAAGTTACCATTAAGCACAAGCATGATGAGGAAGCAATCTAGAGATATTAGTCAGTAACAAAACGTATAAAGAAGTGAAATAATAGAGTAGGTTTAGTGTTATATAACCCGCTTTAAGTTGATCACCACCAAGAGCTCCAACTCCAAGATCAAGAATTCTAAGCACACGATCTAAGGGTTGAAGAAATATCACCAAAATCTCCACACATGGCCACAAGAGCACCTCAAGAATAAGACAACACCAAGTTTAAAGCTATCCCAAGGAAGGAAGCAAATAATCTCTTGGCAAACCAAAGAGGAAAGGAAGAAAGAGAGGAAAAAACCTCTTCACACTTGGGTCTACCTTGTCAAGACATGGTCCATGACCCTTGTGATGAAGAGCTTCCCTCCCAAACGACCACCACAGAAGAATCATGGTCTAGGACTTAGAAAAGAGAGGAATGTGAAGGTAGGAGATCAAAAGAAACATTAACTTAGGAGATAAACACTCACCAATGATGGAAGAATAGCTCAGATCCCCGCCAACACCACATGCAAGAGGAGAGTGATATCCCAAGCTCCAAGGATGAATCTCCTTGTTGCACCAAGCTCCCAGGAAAGAAAAGAAGGAGGAAGAAGATAGATGCTGAAAGGGTTGAAAACAAGGAAAATTAAGGTTTTATATAGATGAAGGATGAGAGAGAGAGCAAAGGGTGAGGTGTCAACACACTAAAGAACCCAAGGGACACTTGTCCTTGCAAAAGACCAACATGAACCTACATTAAACAACTTAAACTTGACATGAAAGACATGGTGATACACTTTAGGTAGTGCCTTGACCACCATGTCATCCCCCGTGGTCACGGTCACAACCATCCTATGGTGCACCTCCCATGGTCGCGACACCATCAACCAACATCACCTCCAGGTCGAGACAAGACACCTCCACAAACCCTAGGTCATCCATCTAGACCCAAGACCACACTAGACCTCCTAGTTCTTGACCCAAACATGAGTAGGAGGTGTACCAACCGGGAAACCCTCTAAACCCATCCTTGGTTGTGACCCAATGTTGAGACAACACAAGAAACTCACACATGGTCAATGTACTCAACACTCACATCAACCTTAATCACCATCCAAGGTGATGCTCCTCAACCAAGGCTCAAGCAAGGCATCATACTCTTTCTTTTTCCTCTAAATGATGTTAAGAAAGAGAGGGAACACTCTAGAGGTGACAAATTGCACATTAACACCCTACTCAAGGTAAATTGCAGTTTGCACCAAAACTAGCTCAAAAAGCGCAAACAACATCCAAACAAGCTCAAACTGGAGACTTAAGCTCTCTACAAGCCCTAATTACATTTAAAATGATTAAAGAAAAGTTATAAGCATGTGATTAAGACAAAGAAAATAGGGTTACCTAAAAAATCAGGTCAGGGTCCTTACAATTTAATCTGACTTATGAGAGAACAAAGAGTACATCATGTACATGATTCATCTTCCTTGGAAATGAGATTTTAAACTTAGTTTAGGGCATCCTTTTCTATCTCTCATTTTCTTGAAAATTTCCATTTTTCAATTGGCCCATTGTTTTAGCATGATTGAAGAGTATGCTTGGGCTTCCCTATAACAAATAACACAATTTTTCCTTAATTATTTTTTTACTTTTAAGAGGTACGGATGTGTATCCCTACACTTTTAATTTTAGAAGAAATTACATGATTACATGGTGTAAGAATAAATGATGCAAAAGGTATGCAATCTACATGGAATTGTTATTCAACTAAATGGTATGCATATATGCTTTTTTCATTTTGTAAGTAATGCAATAAAAAGAAACTAACTAACTATCATGTCATCTATTATGCTATGCAAATGCAATTCTAAAGGATACAATTAGAGTTACTTGATCATCTTAAGTTGTAGATCAAAATGGATGGAAAAAGGATGGAATCACAAGATTCAGAGAAAATGTCTTTATTAAACCATGATATGTCCCTAAACCATGATATGTCCCTCTAATATTGACCTGTGTATAGGGTAACCTTAGAATTTCTTTTTAACATTTCAATTTAAGGTCTCATTAGTTGTCTAGTTAGTTCAGGATCAAACCCCATCATCATACAAAATTCATGGACAATCAAGTTTTCCATTCACATCCAATGTCCTTAAGTTCACTAACTCATACACTTCCTCTGAGTAATGCTACCTTTAGAAAATGCAACGAAGCCCAAAATTTCCAATTTTAAAATTTCACTGCATAGACATGGAAAAACACACTTTATGATGACAAAGATAGAAATCATGCTCATATTGATCCACGATTACACTAGATAGATGTGGATCCTACAACTCAAAAGAAATAAAACTACAAACTAAATAAAAGATAGAGAATTTCCAACACCCCTCTAAGCTTGAACTTGACTATGCCCACATAGTCAGAGTTCAATTAAAGAGGCAAAACAGTGGTACCGATCAAAATGGTGGTCGAGGTGGTGTCATGTTCAAATCATGGGGGTAGAAAGTGCCTTGAAATGTTGGGGGTTTTTGCGACATCTCTAGAGGTTGTGGGTAACTACCAAAATAACTTGGCTAGAGTAGTTGTTGAAGAACGACTGTCGGTAGTTCTGCATCCTCTACAAGCACATCTGCATGTTCTCCTGGTTGGATAAGAGAACTCTCTCATATTTGAAGATAGCCTACTGGTTCTAGTATAGACATGCTTGGACATCTTTAATGCCTGCCAATGTAGTTGTCTATTGTTGTTTCCCCTCCTAGATTTCCTATAACATCTCGTACATACTCACCATGGAGTATGGATCCTCTCTCTGGCTAGGTGGTGGAGTGGTAGATCTAGAAGAACCATGTCCTCTAGAATGCTTGTGGATGACCAGCTACATTGTGAGTGACATGTTTGCCTCCTCTTCATCGTCTTCCTACTCCTACTCTACATTTTCGTCTTCTTCCTCTTCCTCCATGCCATCTTCCCTCGGCCACCTCAAGTGTCCCGTTTCCTTTTCACCATTGTTCCTGGACACTGCAACAAGCATACACCTAACCATTGCACTCAGTGAAGAGGTGTGCTCTCTTGAAATGATTCAAATTCAACTTTGAGAAGGTACTCAAGGATTTGAATGTGGAGAGGTCGAGGTGGAGATGTAAAACTATGGGACTAATGAGTCCTCCAAAGTGGTTCAGGAGCTTTCTCTTCACCTACTGCTTTACTACCAACATGTGTTGGAGGAAGAAGGACCCAAGGTCAAGCTTCTCCTCCCCTAAGGCCAAGAAGGGACAAAGGAAGTAGAGGTCCACCTTTTGTACATTCCTCTAACCTTACATTGATCTAGAGAAGATTGTGGTTTTATGATAACTGTGTAGAATTCGAACAAACATATGCTCAATTTCAGTGATGGAGTTCATATGCCAGCTGATCGTGTAACCCTATGGTAAGTTTGACATGAGCCTCCATACCCATGAGTAGTCAAACTCACTGTTGGTGATACACACATCTCCAAGCAACCACCCATAAGTAGCATTGATCTCCTTCAATGCCATGTGATGTGGGTGCTAAAGAAGCAGAATTTCACCAATCCTCTTGTCATCCTTCCCCATGCTCGGGATGTAGAAAATCTCCAATGAAGCATGGAACTCACAGATGATTTCTTGGTGAGTGAGTCAACCACCAAAGAAAGTGTGATCACCCACCATCCCCTGGTGAGCACAGACCTAGAGAAGGCTATTGGTGAAGTTGATGCAGGCAAGGAATGCACTATCTCCATACTGTGTCTGGATAAACTTTGAATTTTCTCATGCCTTCATATATCTTCCTCTAGTTAGTGTTGACATGAGCTATGTGTGTTGACTTGAGCACCAACGTGGTGTTTCCTACCGTAGAGGAAGTTGATTGCCTAGATGCCATTAGATCAGTTCAAGAAAGTGAAGGGGAAGAAAGAGATCGGTGAATACTCTGATCACTCAGGAGCACTGGTAATATTCTACTTGTAGAGAATGTGTCTAGGTGTTATTTAAACACTACCCATAATCTTCCTTTATTATGTGATAAATTGCCTTCAGGATCCATGTCAGTAGTACTGATAGAAGTGTCTGTAGTACTGACTTTTCCTCTTCAATTCATGTGAATTTGATACAGACACTCCTCATTCTTTGATAGAAAGTTGTGAGGATTTTCATGTTTCGGTACTATCAATGACTGTCGGTAGTATTGATGGTTGTGGGTAGCAGTGAATTCTGAAGTTGCATCAAATCAGTACTACTGACCGATAGATGAAAAAATTCATAGTCATTGATACCCACATCTAGGGATTCTGGTTTGTAGGTATTGGTACTATCGATGATAGTTTCGGTAGTATCGAGATGATTTATTTTAGACCCTATTGAAATCTATCGATAATACAGAGATCCTTGTCGCTAGCACTGATTTTTTTGAAAATCTCGATACTTTCAAGCAATCTCTTGGTATCCCAAACTAGGAGCATTTTTAGGGTGTCAGTACCACCGACAGTCGTGTCATTGGAACCGAACCCTATATAGTTTACCTAATTTAATGTTGATACTTCCAAAAATAATTTTTGTTGTCCCTATTAAAAACCATTTGTACCACCTAGTTGCCTATCGATAGTATTGACTTTTATTTTTCCTACATACTAAACAAAATAATCAAGGTACCTTTTTTTAAATTGAAAAATATAAAACGCAAACTAGAATAATTAAGTGTAGTATCAATGAACATAAAAAGAAAAATCTAAAGACAAAAATGAAAATTTGGTTTCCTCCAATAGGCACCCTTGTTTTATGTCCTAGGATCAACAATCAAATAAAAAACAATCACTGAAGCTCAGGAGATTCAACTCCTCCATATCCCATGTCAAATCTCCCCCAAAATAGTGTTTCCGTCACTGGTGAATTTGCCTTGACCACCACAAAAGAACCACTCCATCTAGACCTCACTTTCACGGGTGTAATTTCATCCTGGAATAAAACAAATGCACCTTCTTTCCTAGAGTGAACACCATGTGTGAGATATGGTGGTCATGTATTTTCTTTGTTCTATCCATATAGATCCTCAATCTCTCATAGGCGTCAAACCAAAGTTCACCTAATTCATTTAACTCAAACATTCTCTTCTTTCTTGCATCACCCAAATTGTAATCAAGCTTTCTCAATTCCCACTTGTGTTTATGTTCCAATTCTACAGGTAAGTGAAATGCTCTCCCATAGACCAACCTAAATGGAATTGTTCCTATAGGTGTTATATAGGTTATCATATATGCCCAAAGAGAATCATTTAACTACATAATCCAATTCATCCTATTGGTTGATATTGTCTTTACCAAGATCTTCTAAATCTCCCTATTAGACACCTCAACCTATCCCTACATTTCTAGATGATATGGGATACCTACCTTGTGCCTCACTCCATATTTTCTCAACAAAGCACCAAACTTCTTATTGGAAAAATGAGATCCCCCATCACTTATCATTTCTAGTGGTAACCCAAACCTTCAAAACATATGATCCTTCACAAACCTGCATATAACCTGAGCATCGTTGGTGCGGGTTGGAATTGCTTCCACCCACTTAGACACATAGTCAACTATAAGTAATATATAAAGATTGGAATTAGGTGACACAAAAGGATCCATAAAGTCTATTCCCCATAAATCAAAAACTTCAACGTCCTAAAAGAAGTTTTAGGGCATTTCATGTCTCCTTGATATATTTCCTGCATGTTGACAAGCATCACAATTACACATAAAATTGTAAGCCTCTGTAAAGAGCGTTGGCCAATAAAATCTGATTTCTAGCACCTTGTTTGCTGTCCAAGAACTAGCATAATGACCCCCAGTTGGTAGGGAATGACAGTGTGACAAGATACTCTCAAACTCACACTCAGGCACGCACTTCCTCAAAATGTCATCCCTACATTATCTGAACAAAATAGGGTCATCCCACACATAGTATATCAAGGAATGGAAAAATCTATTTTTTTTTTGATAAACCCAATCTTCTGGCAACTCGCTACAAGTCAAGTAGTTCACAATGTTTGTCAACCAAAAATATTTGATTTTCATAGCAAACAATTGCTTATCTGGAAATTCTACAACTATGTGTATATCTAGATCCTTCTCATCCAGTCTTTCAAGACTAGACAAATGATTTACCATGACATTCTCTGTCCTTGCCATATCTTTGATCACAATATCAAACTCCAGTAGTAGCAAAATCCACCTAATTAGTCTAGGTTTGGCATCCTTCTTTTGCATCAAATACTTAATTGTTGGATGATCAATCCACACAATGACCCTTGCCCCTATTAGATATTGGTGAAATTTTTCAAAAGTAAAAACTACCGCAAAAAGCTTATTTTTAGTGGTTGTGTAATTCAGCTGGGCATCATTTAGGGTCATGGATTCATAATAGATAATGGTGGGAGTTTTATTCCTATATTGTCCTAGAACATCCCCTACCATATAATTTGATGCATCACACATAAGCTCAAATGGTTGGATCCAATCTAGGTCATGAACCACAGGTGCGAAGATGAAGTTCTCCTTCAACACCTCAAATGCTTTTAAACACCACTCATCAAAATTAAAGTCAACATCTTTTTCTAATAATTCTAAAAGTGGCTTTGCTATATTTGAAAAATCTTTAATGAATCATGAATAAAAACTCGTGTGTCATAGAAAAATCCTCACTCCCTTCACTAATGATGGTGAAGGTATCCTAGAGATGATCTCTATTTTAACTGGTTCAAACTCCATTCCTCTATGTGACACCTTGTGTCCCAACATTATCCCCTCACTCACCTTCATATCACACTTTTCCTAATTCAGCACTAAGTGAGTGTCCTCCCATCTTTACAAAACCTTGTCAAGACTATCAAGGCCGTCCTCAAACAACTCTCAATATGTTGAAAAAGCATCCATAAAAACCTCGAGACAACACTCCACCATATCAGAGAAAATGGAAAGCATACATCTCTGGAAAGTAGATGGTGCATTGCAATGGATGAAGGAATCCAGTGTAAGAGAATATACCATAAGGACAAGTGAAGGTGGACTTATCTTGGTCTTATGTCTCAATGGAAATCTGATTATACCCAGATTACCCATCAAGGAAACAAAAATAAGAATGGTCGGAGAGCCGCTCAATAATTTGATCAATGAAAGGAAGAAAAAAACGATCCTGCATTCAAATGATGATAGTGAATACAAACTCACCAACCATTCACCAATCTAGTAGAAATCAATTCACTTGTAGAGTTCATTTTGGTCATTATCTAATCTTTCATAGAAATCAATAGGGTTGGACTAACCCACATTGAATTAGAAATAGCATAGATTATATCTGTGGATAGAAGCTTCACTACCTGTTTCTTCACCACCTCAGTTATGATTGGGTTGAGACGCTATTGAGGTTGAACTATCAGCTTGGCTCCTTCTTCAATCTGGATCTTATGTTGGCAAAAGCTAGGGGAGATCCACTTGATATCTACAACTGACCACCCAAACTATGCCCGGTGGTTCTTCAATACCACTACCAATTGCTCCTCCTCATGGATGTTGTTGCAACCCCAATTTTGGGTTCATTTGCTGAGAAATGTAATTTCTCATAATAAGGATAAATGAACAAATAATGATGTAATCTATTTTGAATAAATGGATTTTGTATGAAATGGCCTTGATTGATTGATGGTGGGCTTTGTTGGCCATTGAGCCCAATTAAAAAGAAAAGATCAATTAAGAATTTCTTTATTAAGAAAGAAAATGAAAACAATGATAAAATGTGGAAAATAAGTGGAAAGAGGTGTAATTGAGTTGTCCTTAGTGGATTTTCGTATCCAAAGGATTCATAAGGATAAAAGGAATGCCAATAAGGAAAACAAAAAGAAAGATAAAGGGAAATCCTTGAAAAGAGAATTAAAAAGAAAAAAAAATGATTAATAAAAGGGAAATATGAGTAATTGACAAATAAAAGAAGATAAAGGCAAATAGATATTCCCCAATATGGGAATCCGTGACTTTGAGATTTCTTGAGGTCCAAGGGACCCAAAATAACAAGATAATCACAAAGGAAAAAGGAATAGCAATTAATTTGAAGTAATTAATGGGATAATTTGGGAGAGAAGGAATACTTCTCATTCATTACAATTTGTTTCCCAAATTTCATACAAAGATATATAATGACAAGACAAACTTTCCAATAAAATTTGAGTTAAAAAGGAGTAAGGGTTTGGGAGATACAAATTTCCTAAGAAATTGCTAAAAATTGGATTTATTCAGAATTGGGAAAAAGGATTTCCTTTTTCATCAAACGCGAATAACTTGAACCGTTGGATTTTGATCCAACGATGATCGGTCGTCGTCTATGTCCCCCTGGGACTAGGACTCTATGAGATTTCAGAGGATTTTCCCCTCTGATTTTCTCATGATTCAGGGAGACTCATCGCTTAATAATGGTCCCATTAGATTCAGGAGATGGAACCGCGAAGGATCGACCCTACTTTTAATAAGATTCATCGTCGTTTTGGGAAACCCCCAATTTGCCCAAACCTGACCGCGACCCTATAAGTAGGGGAAGGTTATGGAGGGAACCAATGTCCCTGTTTGCTAGCTTGACCTCTACGGAAGAGAGCGAGGAACTTTTTCATACGCCTAATTGGTCTCTTCGGTCTGACCTACACCCCCGACATCTCTGTAACCCTCGTCAGAGTCTGGCGAGTAGGGGACAGTCTCGGCGAAGCTTGGTTAAGCAATTGAGGACCTCGACATGTTCGACAGAGCAAGGCAAAGCTCCCTGACCTATCTCTTTGCTCACAGGAGGATGATAGCGCAAAGTCAACTCCCACGTTGACCATCGGGTCTCCTGTGCGTGGCGCAAGGTGGAAGACAAAGACCCCTTGGTCTTTTACCAAGTTGCCCCTCCATGCCTCCTTTGCTGGTAAGCACATTCATGTCCTTTGATTCTTTTGATCACAGTGTTAAGGTGCCCGTAACCAAGGCCGTTGGATCCTCAGTGGATCTGTGGACCATGGATCAGGCGGCCCTGGTTTTTCTAGAAAATAACAAATAGACAATAAAAGAGTTTTCTTGTTAAAAATTGTATGTTGAGCTAGGAACCCCAGATGGGGGAAGTTAATACATGAAAACTGATCAGAAAAATATGAGGAATATGTTAAAAATGGTTCGGACATATAAATCAGTATACTTTTACAAAAGTACATATTTTGATGGAAAAAGAGTTAATTTGTAAAGAGAAAACCCTAATTGTTAATCAAAGATGGTTTTGATCTTGAAAAGGAGTTAATTTGAACATGAATTAATTGATTAATGAGTAAG
This sequence comes from Alisma plantago-aquatica, assembly GCA_963693085.1. Classification (NCBI taxonomy): domain Eukaryota; kingdom Viridiplantae; phylum Streptophyta; class Magnoliopsida; order Alismatales; family Alismataceae; genus Alisma; species Alisma plantago-aquatica. The sequence continues at coordinate 96,213,967 of OY856411.1, forward strand.
ATGATTTTTAACCTATTTTTATGATAGAATTGTGTGGTTTAGGGTTTTTAACTCAATATGTTGATTAACAAGTTTAGAAACCCTAAATTAGAGGAAAAGAAGGGAAAAGATATAGTAATCTGAAAACTAGGGTTTTAGTGGTCGAAACCTGATCTTAAGGACCTTAATGGAAATAAGAAAAGATAATTAGGGTTTGATGGATATTTGATAAAAGTAAGGTAAAAGTAATAAAAAGAAAGTGAAACCCTAATTATGCTCAAAACCCTAAAAAGGACAAATAACCCTAGGAAACAACTAGGATTAATGGATCATAATGACATGTTTAATGATAGAGATATTGGATGTCTTTTCAGGTTCAACCTGTGCATACTTTCTTGAATTCTTGACTGGTTATTTCTGCTTCCAATCTGCTTAACAAGGTATGTGGTTACGCCTATGAATATCCCGAATTAGATTTCTGAGGGTTTTCGATGTTTTATCGATGACTTGAATTAAACTGTTGGTTGCATTTAATTCATGCAAATTATAATTGAATATGACTATCACATAAGGGATGTGCCTACTAGCTCAGATCCTAGTCCCCTGTGTAGATTTATAAATTGACCTAGTAAATGGCTACCAATGGGGTAGGTCCATCAGGTCATTAAATGACTTAGTAAATGGCTACCAATGGGGTAGGACCATCAAGTCATCATGAGTCAGGGATTGGGCTACCTTTGGGTAGGGCCATGCGACTCCATAACCCTAGGTATTGGCTACCTGTGTGGTAGGGCCATTGGGGTAAGGATCTACCATATGAGAGAGGTGGTATCCATGTCTGCAGGGATGTTACAGAGTAAGGGGATAGGCAAGGATTGAGTAGTATTGCTTAAAAAGTAATCTTGGATGTTAAATGATATTTGGTTGATTACATTGTTAACATAGTTTCACAATTATTGTTTCCCCCACATACCAACTTCTTGCTGACCGACATTTTGTTTATCGGCGTTTTAGGTACCAACGAAAAGACAAACAGTAAAGTGGCATATGTGAAACTAAATGAGAAATAACGTACACAGGCGGATTATTTAGATTAGTATCTTCATGGATAGAAGTTTAGAAATCCCATCTTTTAAAAGGTAAGTAAAGTTTTTATTTATACCAGTTTTCAGTTTAGTAGTAGAATTTCATAATTATTATTGATTATTTGTCGAACCTTTGATCCTGTAAATTGAATAACGACTTTGACCTTCGGGTCTCCCTTAATTGGGGGTTACCGAGAGGCGGGGTAATTACAATTGGTATCAGAGCCATAACCCTTCTAGTCGGTGGGGCCCACATGGGCATGTGACATGCCAGTCTTGAGTCGTGCGGTCCAGGCATGTAGGAAAGGGATGTCCATGGTTGACGTAGCCACCCTTACGCTGGTATTCCGTGATCAGGAGCTGGGTGTCCATGGGCCATTGTGGGTCTGCACTGAAATGGGGTTATATTATGAGGCCTTATAATTGAACCTTGACGAGGACGTCAAGAGTCTAAGTGAGGGAGATTGTAACATCCCATGATTTGAGGCCTCGGATAAAATGATCTTAAAAGGAATGATTGGACTACCCATATCACCAAGGTGCACCTCCTTTTATGGGAGCCCATCACTAAGAACTCCATAGTTAAGAGTGCTCATCTTGGAGTAGTACTGGGATGGGTGACCTTTCGGGAAGATGATCCTGGCATGCGTGTGAGTGAGGACAAAGTGCGTAGTTAAGGCTAGTGGTGGTTTGTGGGGACAGTCATCATTCTTGAAACTCTACTAGAGCCTTGGGCAGTGGGCCCGGGCGTTACAAATGGTATTAGAGCTTTGAACCTGTTCCATGAGTAGGCGTTACAAATGGATCGGACTTGGGTACCTCACATAGTGCTCTAGATCGGACTTATGTAACAATCAGGCCCACTTCCCATGGCTCAAGTAGAGGTTCAGGAATGACGACTGGCCCCACAGACCACCACTAGCCTTAACTGCACACTTTATCCACACTCATGCGCAAGCCGGGGTCAACTTCCCGACTGGTCACCCATCCTAGTACTACTCCAAGCTGAGCACACTTAACTGTGGTGTTCTTTAGTGATGGGCTATAGGAAAAGGAGGTGCACCTTGGTGATATGGGTAGTCCAATCATTCCTTTTAAGATCATATTATCTGAGGCCTCAAATCCTGGGATGTTACAATCTCCCCCACTTAGACTCTTGACGTCCTCATCAAGGCTCAACTATAAGGCCTCATAATCTCCCCATTTCAGTGCAGACCCACAATGGCCCATGGACACCCAGCTCCCGATCACGGAATACCAGCGCAAGGGTGGCTACGCCAACCATGGATAGCCCTTTCCTACATGCCTGGACCGCACGGCTCAAGACTGGCATGCCATGCCCATGTGGGCCCCACCTACTGGAGGGGTTATGGCTCTGATACCATTTGTAACAACCGGGCCCACTACCCATGGCTCAAGTAGAGGTTCATGAATGACGACTGGCCCCACAGACCACCACTAGCCTTAACTACGCGCTTTATCCACACTCATGTGTAAGCCGGGGTCAACTTCCCGACTAGTCATCCATCCTAGTACTACTCCAAGCTGAGCACGCTTAACTATGGAGTTCTTTAGTGATGGGCTCCTAAAACAGGAGGTGCACCTTGGTGATATGAGTTAGCCCAATCATTCCTTTTAAGATCATATTATCCGAGGTTTCAGGCCTCGGATACCATGATCTTAAAAGGAATGATTGGACTACCCATATAACCAAGGTGCACCTCCTTTTCGGGGAGCCCATCACTAAGAACTCCATAGTTAAGCGTGCTTAGCTTGGAGTAGTACTGGGATGGGTGACCTGTCGGGAAGTTGATCCTGGCATGTGTGTGAGTGAGGATAAAGTGCGCAGTTAAGGCTAGTGGTGGTCTATGGGGATAATCGTCATTCCTGAAACTCTACTAGAGCCTAGGGCAAAGGGCCAGGGCATTACAATTGTATCTGAGCGTAGGTTCCTCATTTAATCTTTAATAATTATTAAAATTTACAAATTCCATAGAACTGAGGGAATTATTAGATGATTATCTGAAAGACAGAGGTGTCTAGAAAAGGATCACGACTGGGGGCTGACAATATTTCCCTCCAAATCGCTAGTTGGAATATGACTCCTGGATCCGTGTGACTGCCTGACCAAAGTCTTAGGGTATGATTTGAAATAAGATACCTTTAGGACTCTCTCATCTTGTTCATCCCTTCTCAACTCAAATTCTGTTATGGACCTTAGGGATTAGGGTTTTCTCTCTTTCTTCACCCTCTTGAGGTATGGGTAAGGTTGATAAGGATTAAGGAATCCTCCACCAAATTAATAAAAAGCATGTAAATAAGATGTCATGGACATAAGCTTAATAGAGTAAGAGTAAAGGAATAGATACATGCTTAGGTCGTATGACACGAGTTATCTTTTTCCTCAGGAGAGACCTGAGGATAGACGTCCTTGGCAGGAGGATGAGTAGAGAGAGTTAGTCTTGGAGGTAGAGACCTCCATTAAAATTAGGGACCTAGCACCTCCTCTGAGGATGATGGTAACCCTAACCCTAAGTGAAGGTTAGAGAGGAAGAATGAGTTAAATGTCATGGTTGACCGGGTGTTTGGTTGGACCTGCCTTTGGGTTCCATAAGAGGGTATATGACCTAGTACCTTTGGCGACCCAACCCTGGAGAGGGTCGTCCATGCTAGAGTGAAGGATAGCTCCTTCATGGATGAGGTCAGAGGAGAACCTATAGTTACCCTATGGGCTTAGGCAAGTAGGGTATAGCTTTATGAGACCCTAGTTAAGAGAAAAAAATGGGGCTTAAGCAAGAGGGTTGGAAGCTTAGATTATGATACATAAGGAACAGTGAGTAGTTGAGGATGATGCGACATAAGTGGATGATAGTGGTTGCCTTATGTTTGATCCCTAAAGGATGATGATATCTTGGTTCCCTTTAGAGGAAGCAAACCTTAGAGGGAGGATGATGCTTCTGGTACCCATGGTATGAGTAACTACCTGCGGGATGAGATAAAGAGTGCCTTTAACCCTAAGGAGGGTTAAGTAATCAGTTGTGAGGCTTTATACCTAGTTGGTTGTCCTGGAAGAGGACTCAACTCCGAAGTGTTGCTTGAGTAGAAGGATCATGGAAGTACATGACATATCTTGGACATGCTTGAGTTGTGGTTAAGAGTTTGAGCATACAGTTGTATACCCAAAGGTGAACATAGGGCTCCTAGGCCTAAGAAGGGAAGCAGTGTATCCAATGCTCATGGTAAGTTTTGAGTTTCTATAGTTTCGAGCATGGTAATACTCATGTGTAGAGGTAATGGAAACCCCTTAAGGTAAGGGTATGTTTGATGAACCCCTCACCACTAAAGTTGGTCGGATGTTGAGGGAGAGAACAAGTGTGACCTAGCATGGTTTAGTAGGTACGCTTGTGCCTTAGTAGTTGCTGGTTTAAGCATGTTCATGTGAATGCAAACCCTAAGGACGGTTGTGACCTTGTTGTCAAGAGTTGTAGTTTCCTCCCATCCTGGGAGAGGGACCCTTTGGTAGGGTGTTTACCAGTTTTGTTGGTTTTGGTGTAACCTAAAGAGGTTTCACATGATCTTGAGGAAGCTAAGTGAAGAGTACATGGCATGGGAATGAACCTCTAGACCCATAGATAACCATCTCTATGTGCATGTGGATGTGTTACCATGGAGGTAACCAGCATGGGGCTTAACCAAGGTAGGCAGGTTTCCATGATCCCTATGAAAGGATGAAAGACAACCCATGAATGTAGGAAGAGAGATGAGGAATGCTTGGGTAAGGTTCTAAGTTGAACATGTACTATTAGAGAATCCTAAGTCTATCCTTGGGTCAAGTAGGGATAAGACCGATGGAAGTAGGAGTTGCCTAATTCCCTAGTTGCACACGACCATAGGGTCGGGAGGTAACACCTATCATTGTCTGAGGGCCATGGGTTAGGAGATTGATCACCTTCATGAACTCATGGGACCCAAAGGGCAGATGAGTAGGGCACTCTCTGGATGCATGAGGGAAGAGGCATGACCCCAAAAGTGTCGGCATCCTATAGACCTAGAGGAGATGACCAAGGATTGTGTGGTGACCCAAGTAGGTTTCAGATCAGTTTTCTGTGGAAGTAATCTTTAATATCAAGATGATTGTGAAGTAGAGACATAAGTTGCACGTTTCAACTTAGAGTTGAAGGTGTACTGGAAATGTGGGATGTATCATCTCTACTCTTGGATAGGAAGAACTCTGTATTTGGAGTGCAGCCAAATGCTTATTTCCTCTTGTTATGAGAGTGAGAGATGGGACAATACGCATGTCATACACCAAGGATAAAAGATGATGCGAGTTGGAACGTTGCTATGAGGTATGAGGACAGAGATGATAACATACCTTGGTAGAATGAATGATACATGGACAGGTAAAAAAGATAAGAGTATTAAGATAATCACCTTGTGAGAATGTTTATCACGAGCTATGTGGAATTTGCAAGTGATACAAGGTTGAGTTTGATAACCAAAAGAATGAGCTCAGAGAGTTCTGATGAAGATAGACTTAGAGGTTGAGACAATGCATGTCTTCAACACTACCTAGTACCTAAGGATGTGAAGTGGTAATGGATGCTCTAGTTGAGATATAGCTGCCTAGTTTAGCTAGAGGCTAGAAAAAGTTGAGGTTGTTCGACTAACCCTAAGTTTGGAAGGAAGATGTGTTTTGGCTAACACATAGAGGTAACAAGAGATGTTGAGCAAGTTAATGGTTGTTTGGTTACCCATTTTAGTCCTTGGTATAGTGAAAGATCCTTGGATACACTTCTTTAGATAGGAAGGTAATAAAACCCTGATGAGAGTGGTTTAGGGTTTCTGAGGAATCAATCTTGAGGAATCATGACGATACAGGAAATCATGATACACCATACTACGAAGGTAGTAAGTGACAGTAGTACTTGATATGCTTAAGATAAAGTGGCACACGACTTGTTGTCATACAAGCCAGGAGGTGAAGGATGAACGCCAATAACCCTGTACATGGATATGAAGTATAAAGAGTTCCTGAGAGAGAATGGGAGTTCATCACTTTAGATGTTGTAAGTCTCCCCTAGACCAAAGAAGGTCAAGTTACAATATGGGTTATGGTAGATCTCCTTGCCTAGATGACATGAGAAAGAAAGGAGTACTGTCAAGGGATAGATCTGGTTGAACTACTTATAAGAGAGAGAGATGGTTCAACTACACCATAATGTGAGTTCAAAGTTCTTGAGTATGACCTAAGGGTTCACTTCCATTAGGTGGAAGTAGATACATGAAGAACTCGATGTCAGTACAGTTTAGCACCCCATACTAATGGTTAGTATGATCCAGTCTAGAGGGTCTGACGAGAGCATGTGTGCTCATTCAGGGTGATACAAAGAGATAGTTCTTATGATGTGATGTTAGCCACCATTGCCTTTATCGGGATGCAAGAAGTCTTATAGAGAGGTTGTGTCAGTCACCACTTCATTAAGATGATGTTGGTGAAGGAGGCCTCGCGAAGGTCAGAAGAGAACCATAGTGTGTGTAGATGAAGTCGCTTTGATCGTACAATGGCCGAGAGAGAGAGCCCAGAGGTGACATGAGTCACGAGCTGATGCAAAGAAGACTGACATGCAGTTTGCTATGGGAGAATATGTGATGTGATAATCTGACCCCTCTAAGCTACAGCTATGAAAGTTGAGTCCCCGATATATGGGTCCATTTGAGACAGATTGGTGGAGATAGTTGTGTTTAGCCTTGCCCTTAGGATAACATGGTGAGTAATGTGTTCCATGAGTCTGATGTAGAGCACTATGTGAGGTACCCAAGTCATGTGCTGAGCCTTGAACCTATTCAGCCTTTAAGAGGTTGAAATGTCCTGAGTCACCTATGAGGGTACGATATACCAAGGTAAGAAAGAACTCAGATGGAAGAATATGAGATGATAAAGGTTCTTAGGAAGCACCATGGAAAGGGTAAAGCCACATGGGAGCCCTGATGGACATAAGGAAGGCTTATCCTGAATTGTTTGTTTGCTTGGTGGAATTTTGAGGGCAAAATTCTATAAGAGGGGAAGGATGTTGCAACCCCAATTTTGGGTTCATTTGCTGAGAAATGTAATTTCTCATAATAAGGATAAATGAACAAAAAATGATGTAATCTATTTTGAATAAATGGATTTCATATGAAATGGCCTTGATTGATTGATGCTGGGCTTTGTTAGCCATTGAGCCCAATTAAAAAGAAAAGATTAATTAAGAATTTCTTTATTAAGAAAGAAAATGAAAACAATGATAAAATGTGGAAAATAAGTGGAAAGAGGTGTAATTGAGTTGTCCTTGGGTGATTTTTGTATCCAAAGGATTCCTAAGGATAAAAGGAATGCCAATAAGGAAAACAAAAAGAAAGATAAAGGGAAATCCTTGAAAAGAGAATTAAAAAGGAAAAGAAATTGATTAATAAAAGGGAAATATGAGTAATTGACAATTAAAAGAAGATAAAGGCAAATAGCTATTCCCCAATATGGGAATTCGTACCTTTGAGATTTCTTGAGATCTAAGGGACCCAAAATAACAAGATAATCACAAAGGAAAAAGGAATAACAATTATTTTGAAGTAATTAATGGGATAATTTGGGAGAGAAGGAATACTTCTCATTCATTACAATTTGTTTCCCAAATTTCATACAAATCTATATAATGACAAGACAAACCTTCCCTTAAAATTTGAGTTAAAAAGCAGTAAGGGTTTGGGAGATACGAATTTCCTAAGAAATATCTAAAAATTGGATTTATTCAGAATTGGGACAACGGATTTCCTTTTTCATCAAACGCGAGAAACTTGAACCGTTGGATATTGATCCAACGACGATCGATCGTCATCTAAGTCCCCCTGGGACTAGGACTCTGTGAGATTTCAGAGGATTTTCCCCTCAGATTTTCTCAGGATGCAGGGAGACTCATCACTTAATAATGGTCCCATTAGATTCAGGAGATGGAACCGCGAAGGATCGAGCTTACTTTTAATAAGATTCATCGTCGTTTTGCGAAACCCCCAATTTGCCCAAGCCTGACCACAACCCTATAAGTAGGAGAAGGTTATGGAGGGAACCAGTGTCCCTATTTGCTAGCTTGACCTCTGTGGAAGAGAGCGAGGAACTTTTTCGTACGCCCAATTGGTCTCTTCGGCCTGACCTACACTCCCGACATCTCTGTGACCCTCGTCGGAGTCCGGCGAGTAGGGGACAGTCTCGGTGAAGCTTGGGTAAGCAATTGAGGACTTCGACGTGTTCGATGGAGCAAGGCAAAGCTCCCTGACCCATCGCTTTGCTCACAGGAGGACGACAGCCCAGAGTCAACTCCCACGTTGACCATCGGGTCTACTGTGCATGGCGTAAGGTGGAAGACGAAGACCCCTTGGTCTTTTACCATGTTTCCCCTCTGCGCCTCCTTTGCTGGTAAGGACATTCATGTCCTTTGATTCTTTTGATCGCAGTGTTAAGGCGTGTGTAACCAAGGCCGTTGCATCCTCAGTGGATCCACAGACCATGGATCAGGCGGCCCTGGTTTTTCTAGAAAATAACAAACAGACAATAAAAGAATTTTCTTGTTAAAAATTGTATGTTGAGCTAGGAACCCTAGATGGGGGAAGTTAATACATGAAAACTGATCAAAACAATATGAGGAATATGTTAAAAATGGTCCACACATCTAAATCTGTATACTTTTACAAAAGTACATATTTTGATGGAAAAAGAGTTAATTTGTAAAGAGAAAACCCTAATTGTTAATCAAAGATGGTTTTGATCTTGAAAAGGAGTTAATTCGAACATGAATTAATTGATTAATGAGTAAGATGGTTTTTAACCTGTTTTGATGATAGAATTGCGTGGTTTAGGATTTTTAACTCAATATGTTGATTAACAAGTTTAGAAACCCTAAATTAGAGGAAAAGAAGGGAAAATATATAGTAATATGAAAACTAGGGTTTTCGTGGTCCAAACCTGATCTTAAGGACCTTAATGGAAATAAGACAAGATAATTAGGGTTTGATGGATATTTGATAAAAGTAAGGTAAAAGTAATAAAAAGAAAGTGAAACCCTAATTATGCCTGAAACCCTAAAAAGGACAAATAACCCTAGGAAACAACTAGGATTAATGGATCATAATGACATGTTTAATGATAGAGATATTGGATGCTTTTCAGGTTCAACCTGTGCATACTTTCTTGAATTCTTGATTGGTTATTTCTGCATCCAATCTGCTTAGCAAGGTATGTGGTGACGCCTATGAATATCTCGAATTAGATTCTCAAGGGTTTTTGAGGTTTTATCGATGACTTGAATTAAACTGTTGGTTGCATTTAATTCATGCAAATTATAATGTGAATATGACTATCACATAAGAGATGTGCCTACTATCTCAGATCCTAGCCCCCTGTGTAGCTTTATAAATTGACCTAATAAATGGCTACCAATGGGGTAGGTCCATCAGGTCATTAAATGACTTAGTAAATGGCTACCAATGGGGTAGGACCATCAAGTCATCATGAGTCAGGGATTGGGCTACCATTGGGTAGGGCAATGCGACTCCATATCCCTAGGTATTGGCTACTTGTGTGGTAGGGCCATGGGGGTAAGGATCTACCATATGAGAGAGGTGGTATCCATGTCCACTGCAGGGACATTACAGAGTAAGGGGATAGGCAAGGATTGAGTAGTATTTATTAAAAAGTAAAGATGTTAAATGATATTTGGTTGATTACATTGTTAACATAGTTGCACAATTATTGTTTCCCCCACATACCAGCTTCTTGCTGACCGACGTTTTGTTTATCGGCATTTTAGGTACCAACGAAAAGACAAACAGTAAAGTGGCATATGTGGAACTAAATGAGAAATAACGTACACAGGGGGATTAGTTAGATTAGTATATTAATGGATAGAAGTTTAGAAATCCCATCTTTTAAAAGGTAAGTAAAGTTTTTATTTATACTAGTTTTCAGTTTAGTAGTAGAATTTCATAATTATTATTGATTATTTGTCGAACCTTTGATCCTATAAATTGAATAACGACTCTGACCTTCGGATCTCCCTTAATTGGAGGTTACCGGGAGGCGGGGTCGAAGAGATTATGAGGCCTTATAGTTGAGCCTTGACGAGGACGTCAAGAGTCTAAGTGGAGGAGATTGTAACATCGCAAGATTTGAGGCCTCGGATAATATGATCTTAAAAGGAATGATTGGACTACCCATATCACCAATGTGCACCTCCTTTTCCGGGAGCCCATCACTAAAGAACTCCATAGTTAAGCATGTTTAGATTGGAGTAGTACTAGGATGGATGACCAGTCGGGAAGTTGACCCCAGCTTGTGCATGAGTGCGGATAAAACGCGCAGTTAAGGCTAGTAGTGGTCTATGGGACCAGTCGTCATTCCTGAACCTCTACTTTGAGCCATGGGCAGAGGGCCCGGTTGTTACTAGATCCATGTGTTCCATGAGTTCGATCTAGAGCACTATGTGAGGTACCCAAGTCATGTGCTGAGCCTTGAACCTATTCAGCCTTTAAGAGGCTGAAATGTCCTGAGTCACCTATGAGGGTATGATATACCAAGGTAAGAAAGAACTCAGATGGAAGAATATGAGATGATAAAGGTTCTTAGGAAGCACCATGGAAAGGGTAAAGCCACATGGGAGCCCTGATGGACATAAGGAAGGCTTATCCTGAATTTTTCGTTTGCTTGGTGGAATTTTGAGGGAAACATTCTATAAGAGGGGAAGGATGTTGCAACCCCAATTTTGGGTTCATTTGTTGAGAAATGTAATTTCTCATAATAAGGATAAATGAACAAATAATGATGTAATCTATTTTTAATAAATGGATTTCGTATGAAATGGCCTTGATTGATTAATGGTGGGCTTTGTTGGCCATTGAGCCCAATTAAAAAGAAAAGATCAATTAAGAATTTCTTTATTAAGAAAGAAAATGAAAACAATGATAAAATGTGGAAAATAAGTGGAAAGATGTGTAATTGAGTTGTCCTTGGTGGATTTTTGTATCCAAAGGATTCCTAAGGATAAAAGGAATGCCAATAAGGAAAACAAAAAGAAAGATAAAGGGAAATCCTTGAAAAGAGAATTAAAAAGGAAAAGAAATTAATTAATAAAAGGGAAATATGAGTAATTGACAATTGAAAGAAGATAAAGGCAAATAGCTATTCCCCAATATGGGAATCTGTGCCTTTGAGATTTCTTGAGGTCCAAGGGACCCAAAATAACAAGATAATCACAAAGGAAAAAGGAATAGCAATTAATTTGAAGTAATTAATGGGATAATTTGGGAGAGAAGGAATACTTATCATTCATTACAATTTGTTTCCCAAATTTCATACAAATCTATATAATGACAAGACAAACCTTCCAATAAAATTTGAGTTAAAAAGGAGTAAGGGTTTGGGAGATACGAATTTCCTAAGAAATTGCTAAAAATTGGATTTATTCAGAATTGGGAAAAAGGATTTCCTTTTTCATCAAACGCGAGTAACTTGAACCATTGGATCTTGATCCAACGACGATCGGTCGTCGTCTAAGTCCCCCTGGGACTAGGACTCTATGAGATTTCAGAGGATTTTCCCCTCTGATTTTCTCGGGATCTAGGGAGACTCATCGCTTAATAATGGTCCCATTAGATTTAGGAGATGGAACCACGAAGGATCGACCCTACTTTTAATAAGATTCATCGTCGTTTTGGGAAACCCCCAATTCACCCAAACCTGACCACGACCCTATAAGTTGGGGAAGGTTATGGAGGGAATCAGCATCTCTGTTTGCTAGCTTGACCTCTGCGGAAGAGAGTGAGGAACTTTTTCATATGCCCAATTGGTCTCTTTGGCTCGACCTACACCCCCGACATCTCTGTGACCCTCGTCGGAGTTCGGTGAGTAGGGGACAATCTCGGCGAAGCTTGGGTAAGCAATTGAGGACCTCGATACATTTGACAGAGCAAGGCAAAGCCCCCTGAACCATCTCTTTGCTCGCAGGAGGACGACAGCCCAGAGTCAACTATCACGTTGACCATCGGGTCTCCTGTGTGTGGCGCAAGGTGGAAGACGAAGACCCCTTGGTCTTTTACCAAGTTGCCCCTCTGGGCCTCCTTTGCTGGTAAGGACACTCCTGTCCTTTGATTCTTTTGATCGTAGTGGTAAGGCGCGCGTAACCAAGGCCGTTGGATCCTCAGTGGATCCGCGGACCATGGATCAGGCGGCCCTGGTTTTTCTAGAAAATAAAAAATAGACAATAAAAGAGTTTTCTTGTTAAAAATTTTATGTTGAGCTAGGAACCCCAGATGGGGGAAGTTAATACATGAAAACTGATCATAAAAATATGAGGATTATGTTAAAAATGGTTCGGACATCTAAATTTGTATACTTTTACAAAAGTACATATTTTGAGGGAAAAGAGTTAATTTGTAAAGAGAAAACCCTAATTATTTATCAAAGATGGTTTTGATCTTGAAAAGGAGTTAATTCGAACATGAATTAATTGATTAATGAGTAAGATGGTTTTTAACTTGTTATCATGATAGAATTGCGTGGTTTAGGGTTTTTAACTCAATATGTTGATTAACAAGTTTAGAAACCCTAAATTAGAGGAAAAGAAGGGAAAATATATTGTAATCTGAAAACTAGGGTTTTTGTGGTCCAAACCTGATCTTAAGGACCTTACTGGAAATAATACAAGATAATTAGGGTTTGATGGATATTTCATAAAAGTAAGGTAAAAGTAATAAAAAGAAAGTGAAACCCTAATTATGCCTGAAACCCTAAAAAGGACAAATAACCCTAGGAAACAACTAGGATTAATGGATCATAATGACATGTTTAATGATAGAGATATTGGATGTCTTTTCAGGTTCAACCTGTGCATACTTGCTTGAATTCTTGACTGGTTATTTCTGCTTCCAATCTGCTTAACAAGGTATGTGGTTACGCCTATGAATATCCCGAATTAGATTTCTGAGGGTTTTCGATGTTTTATCGATGACTTGAATTAAACTGTTGGTTGCATTTAATTCATGCAAATTATAATTGAATATGACTATCACATAAGGGATGTGCCTACTAGCTCAGATCCTAGTCCCCTGTGTAGATTTATAAATTGACCTAGTAAATGGCTACCAATGGGGTAGGTCCATCAGGTCGTTAAATGACTTAGTAAATGGCTACCAATGGGGTAGGACCATCAAGTCATCATGAGTCAGGGATTGGGCTACCTTTGGGTAGGGCCATGCGACTCCATAACCCTAGGTATTGGCTACCTGTGTGGTAGGGCCATTGGGGTAAGGATCTACCATATGAGAGAGGTGGTATCCATGTCTGCAGGGATGTTACAGAGTAAGGGGATAGGCAAGGATTGAGTAGTATTGCTTAAAAAGTAATCTTGGATGTTAAATGATATTTGGTTGATTACATTGTTAACATAGTTGCACAATTATTGTTTCCCCCACATACCAGCTTCTTGCTGACCGACGTTTTGTTTGTCGGCATTTTAGGTACCAATGAAAAGACAAATAGTAAAGTGGCATATGTGGAACTAAATGAGAAATAATGTACACAAGGAGATTAGTTAGATTAGTATTTTCATGGATAGAAGTTTAGAAATCCCATCTTTTAAAAGGTAAGTAAAGTTTTTATTTATACCAGTTTTCAGTTTAGTAGTAGAATTTCATAAGTATTATTGATTATTTGTCGAACCTTTGATCATGTAAATTAAATAACAGCTCTGACCTTCGGGTCTCCCGTAATTGGGGGTTACCGGGCGGCGGGGTCGTTACAAATGTGCTGCTCAAAGGTCGTGAGTGGATGCGACATCCTTGAATGAGTAGTTATCATCGGATTGAGTAGTGCTCCATGATGACCTCTCACTTGATACACAAGCTACTAGGATCGAGAACTGCTCTTCTTCACCTCCCCATCAGTTCTTTCCCTCGCTTACCAGGCAAAGCAAGGCAATGCCATCTTCAGCTCTCAGCCTCTCTAGTGGTAGAATAGATGTGGAAGAAGGAACCTAAGAGAGGGACTGGAAGAGGAAGCCCGACAGGTGGAAAAGGGAGACCGGAGATGGCAAGAAGGTTGTGTTGCAGGATGACAGGGAGAGCTCGATGGTGCCGTCACCTGTAGTCCTTTGCTTCCCAGTTTCCTCTCTTAGGTTCCTTCTTCCACATCTATTCTACCACTGGAGAGGCTGATTGCTGAAGACGGCATTGCCTTGCTTTGCCTGGTAAGCGAGGGAAAGAACTGATGGGGAGGTGAAGAAGAGTAGTTCTCGATCCTAGTGGCTTGTGTATCAAGTGAGAGGTCATCATGGAGCACTACTCAATCCGATGATAACTACTCATTCAAAGATGTCGCATCCACTCACGACCTTTGAGCAGTACGTATATCTGTTCAGAGCTGCTCCTCAACCCACGATCTTCCCCTACTCCGATGTGTAGCAACCACTCACACGTTGACCAACCTGTCATGGCTTGTAACTGATAGAGTTAAAGATGGAGAATCCACCATTGATTTTGATTATCCGAGGGTCCCAAAACATGGCTCTCCAATGCAATCTGTGGCTAGCACAACTAGTACCCAAGTCTAAAGGATCTTTTATGTAAGGCAACATCACCCACTTCCATTTGATTTGTGGCATGTAACCGATTCTACACCTAAGTTAAAGCATACTAAAGCTTATTCACGATATTAACTAAACCTTGATTAACTTAATCATATTCGACAACATGGTATCCCTTATAGCAACATCGATGTACTATGAGATTTTGACCACTGCTTTGTCACCATCAAACTACATTTCCATATAACAATATTCTCAAAAAGGCATGAATTAGGGATCTTAATCATGATATTAACCTCAATCCAATTTCAAATTTTACTAAAAAGCTTGGAACTCTCAAAATTATTCAACATTTACTTATGTCATTGGATGATTAAGGACTCCAAAAGTCCACTCCATCACATCCTACACACCTTAAAAGATATTTCATCCTCGAAATTAAGCCAGAAAACCCACTTTGTCACAAATGCTCAATGAGGATGAGGTGATGATTCGAAGCTTCTCATTTTTTGCCAAGAAGGTGTATCTCAAATGCAGAGACAATGGCTTCAACTCTAGATCTAGAGGACTCTGTAAGGATGGAATTAGTGGGGGTAATGGTGGTCGTAATCTTCAAAGTGCCTTGTGTAGAAACATGGAAGCGTGTTCAAAAATAAAACACACTCAATATCTAGTGTAGTCATCCATTAAATTCATTATGCACGCATCTAAGGGTAATTGTGGGTATGATTGAGTAAGCCCTAAAGCTTCTACCTCCTCAATTGTCCTTAGGAACACCTCCTCCTCTTCATTATCACCTTAGTCACTGAAACTTCCTTGGTATGTTCCATGATGTTCATTGCCAAAGTGCATTTATTTACCTTTGTCATCACATGATCCATGTCTATGAATGACTTCCCTAGAAATAGAGACACCTCTTCTTGGAAATGATGTAACATGTGATATTGTGCCTTCTCCTTAGTGGTTTGTGTAGACTCGGGCATCTTGATTTCAAAGTGGTCACCCTTGATTACCAATGTCAATCTTCCTCTTCTACTTTCCAATATCATATCAATTGTGGCTTGAAACGACCTCCCTTAGAGTAGTCCATTGCCCTGATCATCCTGCATTTCCATAACCATAAAATCTACGAGAAACACAAAATTTTCCACCTTAACAAGAACATCTTCAAAGATACCATACGACCTAACCACTGAATTTTCTGCTACTTGTATGGTCATATTGCTCTTTCTAGATTCCTTCAGTCCCAACTTCTTGAAACTAGTTAAGGGCGTGAGATTAATACTTTCCCCTAAGTCGCACAGAGCTTCCCCAAACTTGGTCTTCTCGATGTAACATGATATGTTGAAGTAGCCCAGATCTTGCCTTTTTGGTGGCAATCTTCCCAGAATGAGGGCGTTGACTTGCTGTCACAACAACTCTACATATGTGTCATCTATTCTCCTCTTCTTGTTAATTATGTCCTTCAAAAAAATAAATATAGGACGGAATATACTCTATTGCATCAATGAAGTGAATGTTGACATGTAATTTCATGAAAGTATCTAGAAACTTCTAAAATTATTGGTCAACCTTCTTTGCCTTCAAGATGTTTGGAAACGACACTAGAGTCACTAGCTTCCTTTGATTTGGTGGAACATATACCTCTTTTCTAGCCTCCTTTAGCTCATCATTCCCTTTTTACTGTGTTGTGGTGTCTGGCCAAAGTGGATCTCACTCTGTATCACCGAAATTTTCATTTTCCTCTAAAATTGTCTTCATTTCATTCAGTAATTTCTTCCCACTCTATAACAACACTACCTTCACCTATTAATTACCAGATGGTATATCAATATTACCTGGGATCCCTACTAATTGAGATTCTTCAAGGCAGTCACTTCTACTTCTATCTTAGAGATTTGGTTCTTTATGCTACAAATTTGTGATCCTTGGTTTTGCAATTCCCTCATTGTTTGGCCAATGATCACCTCATTTTGACTAACCAGCTTTCCTAGCATGAACTCAATGTGATCTATCTTGTTGGGGCCTATGTCTTACTATTGTGCACTACCTTGTTCTGGCTTGGCATGTTGTTCTTGAGACAGGTCCTGCTAAAAGTTATTTAGATTCTTCTGAGAAAACTTCAGATCCATCCTCTAAGAATAATCATTTCTGCCCCTGTATTCATATTGCCACACATACATGCATTCCTCTTCTTCACCTCTAGAGGAATTTTCAAATTTATGGTCTAGTTTCTTGGCAATTCTGTCTAACTTCTCAGTCCATGCAATGATGACACTAGACTTTCCGATGCTTTTAATGGATGATGGGACTTCTCTTTTCACACCCCATGACTATTTCTTAGACATGTTCTTCAATATCTCATGACACCTAGTTGCTTTATTGTTGAAGAAAAATCCTACCCCTATGTTGTCCAATGAAGTTATTTGTCCTTTATGCATCCCATAATAGAAGGTCTTGGCTTGGCCATAGAGGTCTGTCCCGTGATGTGGACCTTTCCTTAGAAAATTCTAGAAATGCTCCCATTCCTCATAATACAACTCTAATTCCTTCTGCTTGAATTTTTATATATCCCCTCCATTCAATTGTCTTCTGGGGTGGAAGGTAATGTTCACATAATACATCAATCATCTGGTCCCATGTTTACATGGACTCTGGCGGCAAGCTAAGAAACTATGATTTCACATTATGTGCTAGTAATGACGGGAACTACTTCAAATAGATCATTATCACTGGAACCCTATAGATCTTCACCATATCACTACTCTCTACAAAATTGTTGATGTGTGCCATTGGATCTTCCATGCTATAACCATGGAATGCTTATGATTTCACCATCGCCACCAGCCCCGGGTCTATCTCATAACTACCCACCAACATTAATGGCTTGCCTCTAATTGGCCCCAACTGAGTTGTAGTGGAAGATGCCTTTATCTTTTCCCAAACCATATTCTATTCAACTTTTGTATTACTATCACCCATTTTTGGATGATCTAGATGAGCCTCCTGTAGTGGTATAGTTTCTGGTGGTGGTGTCTGAATTATTCCTGATTACCATCACCCATTTCAGGTTGATCGGTTGAGCCTCCTATGATGGTCGAGTTTCTGGTATTGGAGTCTGATTTAGTCATGTTGCATATCTAATATACTCCTGTGCTCTATGTAAATAATCTTCGTAAAAATCATTCTATGGATTTGAGCCTCGTAACCGTGTTCTTTGGTCTGAACCATGCACTAGCACCTAAAATTGATAAAATTATTGTGAGAAATAGATACTAGTGATTGAATAAAAATTTAGAATTCATCTTAGAAATAGTAAAAAAATTGTGGCCCAAAGGGGTTGATCACATCATTCGTAATGTTGAAGTTGCCATTTCCTAGGAGATGATGCCAAAAACTTGATGCACGTAAACAAAACATCTAAAACGCAAGTGCATGTATCAAAGTAGTACATGCCAAAAGAGGCCTAGATATCGAACATGGGGAATTGTAATCTAGAAGATGCTACTAACTATGATTTAATTAGATAAACTGATGAAAAAGGTGGTTGAATAAATAATTGACTAATTGCAAAAAATTAAACCAATTTAAGTGGTTTGTAATCAACATGTAATGGATTCCTTAGTATTATGGTTTTTCCATTGTTCACATTGCAATTAACATCATTTCATTAACACTGATTCCTCCTAACCCTAGATAAAGAGTCGTATAGAATGAATTACCCTCTCTCGCGGTGTAATTCACTACATAATCTAATATAAACCCACTCTCATATTTATTATTAGTTAAGTGCTTTAATGAATTCTCTGGGTTATCATCTTCACAATTGAAAGCCCTCACTCTAGGTATAGTGTAAATTGTGAAACCACAAATTTTCCAACCATTAAACCCTCTCTCAAAGTAATTAACAATCTCATAATTTACCTATGTCGATCAAGCATTAGTAAATCGTGAAGCAAATGTAGAGATATGTCGAGAAGCTAAGAACAATATGGATATCAATTCATGATTATCAATTACAATGCAAAATTGGGCTACTCCTGGGTCCTATGAAACAAAGGGGATTAGTCCTGCATCATTTTAGTTGATTTCCACAAAAAGGGTATAAATATAAGAGGAAAACATCAAGAACAATAAAAAATCCCTAGAGAAAGATGTTCTCAATGGTTCCTTCTGATGTACACAGTGATTTGCCATCTTCTGACTGCAAATCGGGTGACCATAAGTGCTCAAACTACTTGGAATGTAGCTTTCTCCCCTCCTTTTTCTCTTCTCCCCTCTCCTCTACCGTGCAATTAAATATCACATCTTTCCTAGGTCTGGCCGCTCTTTCCCTCAATCATCGAATTGACTTAGGGTGTCATTAAATCCTGACCATCGAATTAATTTTGATTTTCGATCTTGCCCAATCGCACCAAGTTGGTACTACCGACTTGGTGTCGGTAGTTTTGACTCCTTCATGTATTTGCAATCCCTTGTAACTTCTCAGTACTACTGAGTCGATTTCAGTAGCACTGAGATTGTCTCTAACATTCCCTGTTGGATTTTTGGTGCAACTCAATACTACAGAGTTGGGTGTCAGTACTATTAAGACTCCTTTTTAGACCTTCTATAAGAATAGTGGTAGTATCGATTCTTGTGTCAGTAGTAACAAGTCTTCTCAATCGATCCTATCCATTTTCGTCAAATGTTGGGACCACTGACAGCCATGTCGATAGTACTAAGCTGAGTCATTTCATGTAAATTCACTTGAAATGTGAACAAGAAAAGACATAAGCTGCAAAATAATGATCAATCGATATGGAATGGTCAAAATAACAAATCATTGATGCAATTAAGTGTCACAAGCTAATAATGATAAATTAAGCACTAATAATATGAAAATAGAAAATAAGTACACAAAATATATAGTCAAATAGCATGTTAAAAATGATAATTATCCAGTGCATCACTTGCCATATTCTGATTAGAGTTCCTCATAAATAAAAAAAGAGAGTGGTCCATTGAGTTATGCAGAGGCTGAAAGGCAAGTCTCATATATCTATAAGTGTGGGTTGTCTTGCAAAGGTTCTTGTCTATGAACAATAGAGGAAGAGTCTGTGACCATAAATTTGTAAATGTTATTTTCTAGGAATATGTAGAGACAAGTTATGCGTCTAGATTCTTGATTGTGAAATCTGAAAAATCTTAGGCATGATGTCAATACAATAGTGGAAATTTGTGATGCAATCTTTTTAGAGGATGATTTTCCCATGAAATTTGGTGTTCAGATGGAAATTTTTTCAGAGGATCCATTACTACATATTCTAATCCTGAGCACGTGGAAGGGATGACAAATATGGGGGCCACTCAGAACATATCATTTTTGAATCTAATGATTCTAAGGAAATGGTTGAATTTAGGAGAAGTAAATGGATTAGGACATGTAAGGACATTGAAAGTGAATTCCACACTTACAATGTTGAGAATGATCATGTATCACTCTAAACAAGCTACGAATTTCCTTAAAGTTAAGTTTT
This sequence comes from Alisma plantago-aquatica, assembly GCA_963693085.1. Classification (NCBI taxonomy): domain Eukaryota; kingdom Viridiplantae; phylum Streptophyta; class Magnoliopsida; order Alismatales; family Alismataceae; genus Alisma; species Alisma plantago-aquatica. The sequence goes on from OY856411.1 coordinate 96,234,157, forward strand.
AGAATGAGAATGTTAATGATGAAATCCAATCAGTTCTCTCAAATGGAACTTGGGAATTGGTGGTTTTGCCTCATGGTTGTTCTAGAGTTGGATGTAAATATATCTTTAAGAAGAAAGTCAATACATATGCGACAATTAATAAGTATAGAACTAGATTGTTAGTCATGAAGTACACACAAAGGGATGGAATAGAATATTTTAATACCTCCTATTTCTTGCATGACCAAAATTTATGTGCTCATAGAACTAGCATTTATTCATAATCTTGCTATCCATTAGATGGAATTGAATACCATGTTCCTAAGTCAGTGATCTTCAAGAGGAGAAATAAATTGAACAATCTGAGGATTTTGTGGGATCTGGGAATGAATACAAAGCATGTAAACTTGTAAAGTTTGTCTATAGCTTAGAACAAGACCCTAAAAAGTTGAATGAAAATATTAGTTGTTCTATATCATCTTTTGACTTCATTTCTAGTGATTTAGATAAGTATGTTCACTGCAAGATCATGGATGATAGATTCATCATGTTATGCATATTTTTAGACAATATCCTTCTTTTATGTCCTGATATGAAACTAGTAATTAAGAAATAGTCATTTTTGCATAGCATGTTTGAGATGAAAGATATGGTGTTGTTGATGTAACTTTAGGGCTTGAAATAACAAGGTCTATTGATGGTATTACATTCACTCAATCACACTATGTTTAGAAGATACATGACATGTCTAAAATAAATCATGTCAACCAATTAAGACTCCATATGATTCATCTAAGCCCTTGTTAAAGAATGATTATGGTGTTGGTGTGTCTCAAAAGTTGAAACTGGATTGAAATCTAAATGGCTACATGGATTGATGTCCAATTTACCTATCACAAAGAACCACTTTCTGGCAATTTTAGTTATTGTGTAGTACAACAACCACATAAAAGTTTAGAAGTTCCAAGTGTAATAAAAAAACATATACACATTCAACTTAGACCAAAGTTTATAAGGGAGTTAGTGTCTACTGGGGTTGTAGTTGTGGACTATGTATCTACAAAAGCAAACACATTGAATCCTTTGATAAATGATTTTACCTTGGCCTATGTTGAGAAATCTAGGTTGGTGATGGAATTGGTACCCCTCACAATTAGGATGCAGTAGAAACCCATGCCAAAAGGGTGGAGACTGTGTAATTTGGGTTCAGTGTGGTAACCACAAGTTGTCGAGTGAATTGTTTGACACTTTGCAATTCACTTTTTTTTAGTATCTATGTGTCTTTCCCCTAAAAAATGTTAGTGTCATGATTGTGAATTATTTAGAAATTAGTCTCTAAATGGTGTCAAATCCAAGGATATCCTTATAGACTCCAACTAAATGATTGATGTTGTGTAGGCCTCAACAAAGGAACAAGGTTGAATATCAATCATGATTCTTGATTTGGATGCATGGCCTTTAATGCTTCATTTTTCATTGGCATCTTTGTATTTGTTGTGTTTTTTCCAATTGGTTCTTTTGCACCCATGTTTCAAGTTTAAGACATTTAGTTCACCCAGTTCCTATAGGAGTCTGAGTTGGATAACTCATACTTGGTTCAAGCAGAGCACACTACACATTGAACTTTATGGGGGAGTTCTAGCTATATATGCTTTTCTAATATTATTTGGCATGGGTTAAGACCAATGTAGGTGCCTCTAGTACATAAGGGGTATGAAGAAAAAAGTAGTTTTTGTCTTATGTACATGCAAAAATTAGGAATAAATTTATCTTCTATATTCCATATCCTTTTATTTTTCACAAGAGAATAAATTCTTAAATAATTACTCAATTAATTTTTAAATATGCCCAAATATTATTTACATCAAGTTGTGCCCCAATTTCCACATCAAATAGAACCACATCATGGTCAGTAGGTTGATCTTATCGTACATAGTTGGACAAGAACATTCTTTCTCAACCACTCCACCTCAACTAATTTATACTTTTGATATCAAACCCTTACAATTAGCAATTCTTCGTTGGAGAAATTGGGAGAAAATTTTTTACAGACAAGATGACGAGCCACACCAAATAATATTATGTAGAAGAACATGCCCTTATTACAATAATAAAATCAAATTGGAAACTATGCATTGTTTTAGGTTGACTACGAACCAAAAATTGACTTCTTTGGTGTACAACTATTCTTGGTAAAGGTTTACATAGTCTAGTCAAGTGTGGTCTACATGTAAACTTATAAATGAGTCTACATACAATGTATAATCATATACAAAACTAGAATGATAATTTAGTAGAGTTCAAATCAATCTAAATTTCACCAAAGAAGTATAGTCACTAGGTTATGTTCGTTCTAAGAACAACTAATATATAGTACTTAGTATGTTCACATTTTAATGAAGGACATTCTTTTTAATGAGTCTTGAATGATAAATTAGTCATGATGTGAAATTTTAGTTTATATGATCAGGAACCTGCTATGACATGGATGCTTTTTACCAACCTAGACCTAGTAGTTTAATCTTCTATACTTTTTATAAAACGTTCATTGATTAAAATAAAAACTACAAAATGTCATGCACAATTAGGAAGAGAAGATAGAGAAATAGTAGTAGAAGTGCTCCAAAGGAGAGAAAATGTTTTGTGTTTCTACATAAATACAACTGATGCACATGATAAAAACCTAATCAACATAGTTTGTAGGTAAGAAACAACCAAGAATCTCACCAAGAGATTAGATGCATATCCAAAATAGGGGAGGCTTTCCCTTGAACAACCCACATAGAAATAAATCTTAGGATCATACAAGGAACATTGGGGCCATCAAATGACCACCAAGAGAAGCCATCACATCAACATCATCATGATCAAAGTTGATCATCTATGTAGGAGATATGGTCTCATCATTATTTAAGTTGGATAAAGAAGTAGGAGTAGTTTTATCTTGTGTGTCTATGAGGCATCACATGTACAAAGATGATTTCCATGACTTGAAATTGTTATAAACACTTGAAATAATGTTTTCCTCCAAATAGATTTTTTAAAGAGTATAATGTTCTTTAGCAATCTAGATATTCCTCTAGATGCAAGTATCTAGAGTATAAATATTATTTCTAGACGAATCAATAGAAGCCTCAAAATTGTCCATATTGTGGATTACACAATTGTAAATAGTGGTGTTGTTTGTATTATGACCATGAATGAGATGATTTCATACATTTGAGAAAAGAAGCAGTAAAAAAATATGATTTCAATTTTACTCATGTTTATCACAAAAGAGGAACATGGAGGGACCTTGATATCCTCTTTAATTTTTGTTGGGTTCCACATAGATTTTGTTGTGACCAATCTACCATGCATAAAATAATATGAACATCAGTTGGACATTTGATGTTTCAAAAGATATTTTGTAATGTGTGTTGTGTCTCATGTGTGAGAAGAATGTGTATGCTTTAGTAACACCCTAGTCATCTCTTCAAGGACAAAGAAAATATGGTTTTTTATAGGGACTGTCAAAGCTATTCATGAAATCATCTATTTGATATTCTAAACTTATGCTAGCTAAGGTTCTATTAAAATGATTATTTGATTTTCATCAATGGTGTTATTTTGATATTGGGGTTGTAACATGATGCATCCAATTTGGGACCAAGGCTTGTACCAAAACGTCAAGTCACTTGTGATATTTTGTAATTTGATTACACTTTTTATAAATGAGGAACTTTTTTGTATTTTTCTCATATATGTGGGCTTAATTTACTATAATATTTTGTTTTAACATAATACAACCATGTAAAAAGAGGAATTTAGGTGAATTTGCCTATCCTCTTATGTGAAACCCCATAAAAAAGTGTCATCTTGACTAGTCAAGATGCTTTCAATGGTCATAGGAAGGGTAATATAACTGATTAAGCATGATGATTTACCAGTAAGGGACATTTTTATTAGTGTTAAGCATCTTGTGTTGTTCAACAATTTCATGTTTTTAGGAAGCAAGATGATGAGTCATCTATCTCACATAGATTTCCATAAAGTTGTTGGTAGATGATTTGGATCTAGAGGTTCGCCTATACAATGCAAAGGAAAATTCTCACATTTGAATTTTGTTACTGTATTGTATTTTGTTGAATCCACACAAGAAAGATGAACACAAGCCTATATTGATTTCTAAAAATTTATTTTAAGTCAATCAATATTTTGATATAGTCTAAAAATAAACAAAGTATTCATTCACTAGTACAGAAACAGCGTGCAACGTCGCTTTTAGAGGCGTCGGGTTTTTCGTAAAACTGACGCTACTCACATTAAACGTCGGTTAATAAGGACATCCGACGTCTATATTTGAAGACCAGCCAGAAACGAGTATCGCTTTTCATTCATTGTCAGTTGAAGAAAAGCAACTGACGCCTAAAGTAGCCCGCAAAATCTAATTTTTTAGAGCAAAAAAAATTGTGCCAAAGTATCAGATACAACGGCGGTGTTTTAGCTAATAACCGACGCTGAATGAAGATAAAATTTGCACCAAAAGTTCTAATATGGGCATCGATTGTCTTATAATAACCGACGTTATAAGTGTGCGCGTGCCGTCCCCGCCAAAAATTTTTACACCCTTATTACGTCGGTTTTTTATGGAAACTGGCACGGTTAGGCTGTAGCGTCGGTCATTTAAACAACCGACGCTTATGTTTAACTTAACAGCACCAGCGTGCGCGACTCTTCCCCTTTCTCTGTTTCATTCCCGATTCTTCTCAGTTAGGTCTGGCGATTTCTTGCTCGTCGCCGCTCGTTGCTTCCTCCGGTCGTTGCTCGGTGCTGTCGCCGGTCGTTGCTCCTCTCCTATGCTCGCCACCGCCCCCACCGGTAGATGCTTTAGTGCTCTCCTCGCCGCCTCTAGCTTCCCACCGGTCTCTTCTCCTGGTGGTCACCCACTAGCTGTTCTCCTCTGCCGATCAAGGTAACCCTTCAATCGTCTGCCTTTTTTCCTCCACCGCTGGCTTTCTCTGCCGCTGCCGACCTGGACCTCACCCAGGCGGAACCTAAGCAGGTGCCAGGGCACGCCTAGGGTCCCAAGCCCAGGTGCCCTGCCTAGCTAGGCCTCTGGGCAGATGCTTGGGCAGCGCCAGGGCACGCCTAGGCTGCTGCTGGGGTTTGGATTCATCTACTGGATTGAACGCTAGATCAACCTATACAAAGGATGCCCAAAAATGCACTGATTTCACCAAGTCACCCCAAAAGCCATTGAAAAATATTCTGATTGTGTTTATTTATGTACTGATTTCACCAAGCTAGTGGAATTTTTTTAAAGTTATTTACTGATTGTGTTTATTTATGTACTGATATTTTTATGATTTATTCATCTACTTATTTGTATTTTTCATCTACTTATTTGTATTTTTTGTCTACTATTTTTTATTTAGTTATCTACTCATTTGAATTTATTTGTGTACTGCTTTTGAAATTATATAATCATCTAGTGATGTAACTTTATCACAGACTCATTATGAACCATTAGATCTACTAGATCTTAGGGTATCTCTACCGTCCTAACTATGAAATCGGTAACTTGTTTCCTTTTTGAGTATATTGACAATACTAATCACCTAACTTGAAGAACTAGGATATGAATGATGAAACTAGGATTGTAGGTATAAGAATGACAACACATGTATTTGTTGGCCTAGAAACCCGTCCAAGATTTACTCATTAGGAGTAAATCTTGGATAGTCCCCGGTTTGGGACTGTTCTTGAACACCTAATCTCACTTAGGATGTAAGTGTATAATGTGTATTGGGTTTTTGAGAAAATTTTGGTAGCATTTCCCCATTTGTTCTCTAAGTACATATGTACTTAGAGAACAACAGGGAAATCCTGCCAAAATTTTCTCGAAAACCCAATACACATTATACACTTACTAGTGAGATTAGGTGTTCAAGAATGGGATAGGTGGTACACATTTATTATATATAAGAATGACAACACATGTATTTGTTGGACTAGAAACCCGTCCAAGATTTACTCATTAGGAGTAAATCTTGGATAGTCCCCGGTTTGGGACTATTCTTGAACACCTAATCTCACTTAGGATGTAAGTGTATAATGTGTATTGGGTTTTCGAGAAAATTTTGGTAGCATTTCCTCGTTTGTTCTCTAAGTACATATGTACTTAGAGAACAGCAGGGAAATCTTGCCGAAATTTTCTCAAAAACCCAATACACATTATACACTTAATAGTGAGATTAGGTGTTCAAGAATGGGATAGGTGGTACACATTTATTATATATAAGAATGACAGCACATGTATTTGTTGGCCGAAGTTTTAACCATGCAAAAACTCTAATCTGTTAACCCTAGACCCTAATCTTGTAGTAATATATACTTGTTTTCTCTTTGATCATAGAATGGATAGATCATGGATGTCCATTCACAATCGGTGCACCCCAGAGTTTATTTTTGATCTTGACCAGTTTATTAGATTTGCCGAGGAACATAGGAAACAACCTGGAGATAGGTTCTACTGTCCATGTAGGCATTGCGGTAACAACTTGAAAGTCAGCACTGGTGACGAAATCAAAAGTCATGTCATGTGCAATGGGATTGTACAAGGCTATAAAAAATGGCACTGGCATGGAGAGATTTCAAACCCGAAACCAGTGGATGTCGATAGTAGTGCTTGTGTGGAAGAAGAAATTTCCTACGATGACGTAGATGTGAATGAACCAGTTCCAGTAGACATCATTGATGCGATGCTGGATAGTTGTGGGGTAGAGCACACCGATCCACCTCCCATTTTTAGAAACATTGTGCATGATGTTGAGATATCGTTATACACAGGTTGTACTAAGTTTACGAAGCTTAGCGCTGTGTTGAGATTGTATAAGCTGAAAGCTAACAATAGATGGAGTGACAAAAGCTTCACGTCATTGTTGTCTTTGTTGAAAGAAATGCTTCCTGAAGGAAACAAGATGCCAATCTCAACATACCAGGTAAAGAAATTGTTGTGCCCAATGGGAATAGATGCCAAGAAGATACACGCATGCCCGAATGATTGTGTATTATTTCAAAAGGGCTATGTGGATTTGAAGGATTGTCCAAAATGTGGTGCGTCACGGTATAAATTGACGACTTCGGGGGAGTCCAAAACTGGTTCTCCTACCAAGGTGATGTGGTATCTACCTATAATATCACAGTTTCAACGCTTGTTTTCCAATTCGATAGATGCGAAAAATTTGAGGTGGCATGCAGATGCTAAGAAAAATAATGATGGGATCCTACGACATGGTCTGATTCCCCACAGTGGAAGAAGATTGATCTATTGTACCCTGAATTTGGTGAAGAAGTCAAGAATCTAAGACTTGGGATTTGTACAGACGGGATGAATCCGTACTGGACATTGAGCAGTCAACATAGAACTTGGCCAGTCATGCTTGTTATATACAATCTTCCTCCCTGGTTGTGTATGAAAAATAAGTACGTAATGCTGTCGTTGTTGATATAGGGCCCTAAACAACTTGGAAATGACATCAATGTTTATCTTGAACCTCTGATTGATGACTTAAAGAAACTCTGGGGTGAAGGTGTGATGACCTATGATGCTTCATGAAGAGAGACATTTCGTTTGCATGCTATGTTTTTTTGCACTATTAATGACTTTCCAGCATATGGGAATTTGTCTGGATATAGTGTCAAAGGAGCTAAAGTGTGTCCTATATGTGAAGAGAACACTGATTCAACAAGACTAAGACATGGCGGTAAGACTGTATATCTCGGTCATCGAAGGTTTCTTCCAAAATTCCATCTGTATCGTAGGAAGCGCAAAGCATTCAATGGATTGAATGAGGAACGGAGTGCACCTAAACCTATACCAGGGGAGGTTGTTTATGAAAGAGTAAAAGACTTTGTAAATGAATTTGGTAAGAGATCACAATGTACTATGGCCACACGGAGTGACAAATCTTTATTCAAGAAGAAGTCAATATTTTGGGATCTTCCTTATTGGAGTTCTTTGATAGTCAGGCATTGTATCGATGTCATGCACGTTGAGAAAAATGTCTGTGATAGTGTCATTGGTACTTTGTTGAATATACCAGGTAAGACTAAAGATGGGATAAAATCCAGACTGGACCTACATGAAATGGGAATAAGGTCAGAATTAACAGAATTTCGTGAAATGGGAAATCAGAGAACATACTTACCTCCTGCTTGTTACACATTGTCTAGAAAGGAGAAGAAAGCTTTTTGTGAATGTTTGGTAAATGTTAAGGTGCCACAGGGTTACTCATCCAACATCTGTAGATTGGTATCAATGAAAGATCTGAAGTTGATAGGTCTTAAGTCTCATGATTGTCACACTCTAATGCAAAAAATATTGCCTGTGGCAATTAGATCTATATTGCCGAAGCATGTAAGGTTTGCAATCACCAGACTTTGTTTCTTTTTCAACAGTATGTGCAGCAAAGTTATTGACCCTGATACTCTCGATAAATTGCAAAGAGAAGTGGTTGTTACCCTATGTCAGCTTGAGATGTATTTTCCTCCGTCGTTCTTTGATATCATGGTACATCTTGTTGTCCACTTGACTAGGGAAGTGAAAATGTTGGGACCAGTTTTCTTGCATTGGATGTATCCCTTTGAACGATACATGAGCGTTTTTAAAAGTGATGTTCGAAACCGTTATCGGCCTGAAGGGAGTATTATAGAGGGTTATGTGGCAAGAGAGGTTATGGATTTTTGCAATGACTTTATCAGTGGTAATGACACTCCTGATAATGACAAGAATATTGATGAGCAATTTGGCAAAGGAATTTTGGGATCACGTGTGAAAGTAATCAGCCGTGAGCAGTTGGAACAAGGTCACTTGTATATTTTACACAACATGGACGAAGTGAACGTTTATATCGAGGAACATACCAATTTCATCAAGAGACAATATCCTCGAGCCAATACAATGTGGCTTGCTAGAGAGCATAACAAGACATTTATTAAGTGGTTTGAAAATAAAGTCTTACATCAACTATCTCAAACACCAGATGATATTACTGAAACTATCAAATGCCTCGCCTTTAAACCAAAATTGACTGTTATGTCTTATGAAGGGTATGACATTAATGGATTCACATATTACACAAAGCGCCAAGATGATAAGAGTGTCATCCAAAACAGTGGGGTCACCCTTCAAGCATCGACTATGTTTTTTGCAAGTGGAAAGGATAAGAGTCCACGTGAAGCTAAAATGTCATATTACGGTGTCATTGAAGACATATGGGAGTTTGACTACATAGATTTCAGAATTCCGCTCTTCAAATATAATTGGGTTGATAACACCAAATGAGTCATAGTGGATGAATTGGGTTTCACTTTAGTGAACTTTGAAAAGATTGGCGAGAAGGATGAACCATTCATATTGGCATCACATGCGAAACAAGTATTTTATATCAATGATCCCGCAAATGATAAATGGTCAGTTGTTCTTCATGGTAAAAGACAGTTCATTGAAGATCCTATAGATGAAGAATAATACTATGATAAGTATGATGACTCCAGTCCATTCTCAGTTGTGTTGCCAAAACCAGCAAATATTGAAGCTAATGATGACTTGTATGTGCACGGAGATCACAATGAAGGATTGTTAATTGATAAAAAATCACAATATTAGAGGCATGTTTATACAATGTTTTTTTATATGTTTTATTTTTCTGAATGTGAACTTTACAATGTGAATGTGAACTTCACAATGTGAATTTTACAATGTGAATTACTTTATAATGTGAACTTTACAATGTGAATGTGAACTTTACAATGTGAATTTTACAATGTGAATTACTTTATAATGTGAACTTTACAATGTGAATTACTTTACAATGTGAATGTGAACTTTACAATGTGAGCTTTACAATTTGAATTACTTTACAATGTGAATGTCAATTTTCAGATGGCTGAGCATTCTTCTGATGACCGTGCTGATGATTACCGTGAGGGTGAGGACATCAATGTGCTGCCTCACAATGTAAGTTTTAAAAATATATCATATATTTATATCTATATGTCCATTTATAGTTATATCTTGTAAATGTGTTTATTTTGTCAAATTTTAGGTTGATGATGCACATGTACCATCTGAAGCACTTGAGGCACTTGATCAGCAACACCAAAAAGTTGATAGGAGAAGGGGCATCACTATGATGAAGAAGTTAATAGCGCAAAAGGGCAATGGACCCAAACTTGTTGTGGATTTTGATAATGCAGGAAATGCATCTGGTGTGAATCGCAATTCATTTGTTTCATATCTTGGGTATGTTACTCGTAGCCATTGCAGTTGTAAGATAGATTCTTGGCATAAAGTTTCTAAGGAGAAGAAAGACGTAATATGGAAGGATTTATGCGTGATTTATTATTAATTTGCAATTATATTTTGTAGATTACTAATTTTTTGGATACTAGTTAATAGCAATTCTAATTTGCAGAGTATATTTGAATTGGATGAAAAGCTGCATCGTAAATGCGTGATGCAACGCTGTGGGAGAGTCCTAAGGAACTATAGGACAAATCTCACCCGAGAATACATAAAAGAAGCTGACAAGAGGAAGAAGACAGTCACTCAACAGTGGAACTTCCTGGACAAATAAGAATGGGATGCGTTTGTTGCTTCAAGACAAATGGATGAATTCAAGGTATTAGGCGTCAGTCACAATCTCATTAATATATGTTGTATTCACCTATTCAAGATTAACATTTACTGTTACTAACCAAATCATTAATGTGCATACTAACTAGGCCCTCAGCGAGGCACAAAGATCAAGGCGTGCACTGAATGTGCATGACCACATAATGGGTCCAAAGGGGTATGCAGGCATTCGCCAAAGACTACAGTCTGAGGCTACTGCTCAGTCTACTGCTACTCAGGAGTCCTCCACTGTAGGTAGCACACCTCTGCCTCGCCATGATATCTGGATAGCTGAAAGGCAAAATAAGAAGGGAGAAATAAGGAAGCCCGCAACTTCTGAGGCGGCTGCAAAAATGGTAAAATACAACTCTTACAGCAATCGTTCAAATATTGATTATTTGTGGTGTTTACTTAATTACAAATTTTTGTTTTGGCAATTAGCGGGAGCTGCACGAGCTGAGGAAACAAGGCAAGTTCATCCCTGAGGGCACAAGGGATGAATTGACAGTTGCTCTGGGTAACCTAGAGCATCCTGGACGTGTTAGGGCTGCAGACGCTGGTGTGGGCATCAAATCATTTTTTGGGCCATCCCAGTGCAAACATGTCCCAAAAGTGGGACTTTCACAAGAAGAGGTGACATATTCTTTCTTTATAATGTTATTGTAAAAATAGAATTCAATAATTAGAAGTTAACGTTTCTTTTATCCATGTATAGGTAGATAAGCTAGTTGATAGGAAACTGGAAGAAGCACTGAAAAAGTGGCAGGCATCTCAGACTGCCACTCAGTAGACAATACCTATCATAGCATCCCGCTCTACTCCTACTACAGAGGTTGGGAGTAATCCTATAGACCCACCACCTAGCACATCCACTGTAAGTATTTTTATAACATAATAACTAGTTTTTTAATTCAAGATGATATGTTTTCAAGATGATATGTATATATGTATATAACATTCTTTACACAAAAATTTGTAGGAATTTGAAGCCATGCCGTCTAAAAGTTAATGAATATGTCATTGCAGAGGCGTCGGCTTACCCATCCCTACCAAGGGAAATGTTTCACGGGTCTCCATTACCAGCTGGTTGGATTCGTGTGAGCCCGATACATATATTCCCCAAGTGGATGGATCTTCCATTGCCATATGCCCACCCAGATCGTGAAACACTTGGTGAGGCTTTAGGCGGAGTGATATTGTGGCTAAAAGCGGATGTCATCTTTATTGAAATTGTATGGTAAATTTACATTATGTTAAATTGTTAGATGTCAGTTGATCTGAAATTATTATATATATATATATATAGGTTAAAAAGAAGACACCCACAACATCTAGGCCTCCACTTACACCTCCTACATTACCCAGTTGGGTTCCACAGGACCTAACTGTCCCGTTAGGTCCTAACTGTAGGGGTATGGCAATATGGTTAGGCGAACTTGATATAAACTTCCCTATAACTGTTTCTATAGATTCAGATGCTACAGGTCAATCATACGAAAGCAAACTATTTATACAATATATTTTGGAGTTGTTTTGATATAATTGGCTAAATGCATCTATGATAGAGCTATGGATAAGGTGAGATCTTCTTTATACATCCATATACCTTGTGTAGGATCTGGTGATCTGGTTTCTTATTTATTAATGCATGTGTAATTAATACATATTTTGCAGCTACTTAGACAAGATATGTGCAGATTTTGCATTCGAACATGTAGGATTTTTGATTCCATCTTTGATTAGTCTAGTAGCTAAAGACCCTCTGTCAGTTCAACAATACTGCTGTGAGGCTTTTTCAATTTTTGCTCAAAAAAAGAAGACGATGATAATGGCTCCATTCAATGTAGAGTAAGTTTACTTTGCTTATTAAGAAAATTACATTTTATTGTGGATTTTGAGTTATTAATTTTTAACTTTTTTACCTCTAGTGGTATGGATTGGGAATTACTGGTTATTGTCCCCGAGACATTCACTATCTATTATCTAGATCCTAAGGGGAGTAAATTGATTACAAAATATGGACACATAATGAAAATGGCATTATTCCGGTGAGAAATATGTTATTTTCATATCCGTTAACATATGTTATTACATTACTATTTAATTATGCAATGTACTGTGTTACATTAACATGTAGGGGTTTTGATGAGTTCAAAAAGGCTGGAGGAGAGGTCCCCACGAAAAAGAACCAGCCAATAATTTGGAAGAACGTGAAAGTAAGTTCCCGACTGCAATACATGTATATATTATTTATGTGAACAGTGCTTAATTAGTTGTATTTTTTTAATATTTTGTATGTTTGAATTTATAGTGTGCCACACAAGATAACGGATAGGCATGTGCATACTACGTGATGCAATTTATGCACATGATTATCAAATATGCCGCAATGGACATCGATTGTATTGTTGAGGTATTATATAGTCTCATTAGATAATATGAAATATATCAATCTTATTTATAGCTCATTAATTATATATGTACATCATTCTCTTTATAGGTGTTTACAAATGACCACACTACAGGAAATGCCATACCAGATGTACATGCTCCCTATACGACGGGAGAATTAAATGAAGTAAGAGAAGAATGGGCAACAACCATACAAGTAGTGGGGGATTTAAGATATAATTGGGATGTTGATAGAGAATAATGACTAAAGAATGATATTTTGTAAATGAATTTCTGAATTATAATATATGTGTGAATGTTTCTACATGTCTGGATGTTTCTACATGTGTCTGAGTGAAAATGAATGAAACTGTTGGTTGCTATATGAATGTTTCTATATGTGAATGTGAAAATGAATGGAACTACAGATTGCTAGCTACATGAATGTTTCTAAATGTGTTAAAATCAAATGGAACTGCAGGTTGCATTGCTAAATGTGTGAATATCTTTCTTGTTAATTTTGTAGGTTTGTGGCCTATTGTTGGCTGATATCAATGGATGTCGTAAAACCTGCAGTTCATAACTGAACTGCAGGTTTCTCATCCTGCGACCATCCATACAGCAGGTCTGCATACTAACAGAAAAAAAAAACAAAAAATAGGCGTCGGTTGTTTGTATAAAACCGACGCCACATCGTTACAGTGTCGATTTTTATCTAATAACCGACGTCTATGTACTTAACACCACGGAGTAATATGACGTCGGTTTTTCTCTAATAACCGACGCTAATAGTGGCCAACATGGCGCCCTTTCTGTGGCGTGAAGGTATATGGCGTCGGTTTCTTATCTAAAAACCGACGCTTATAGTGCCCTGCTGGCGCATTTTCGGTGGCGCGCGAAGGGTTGTGGCATCGGTTTTTGAACCGACGCATAACAGCTGGGCTTTTAGCATCGTCCACATAGGTGTCGCTTAAAAACCGACAATAAAGGCCTTAAATAACCGACACTAAAGGTCTTTTATGTACTAGTGATTACATTAAAATCAACTTCTTTGATACAAATTAATCGTGTCATCGTCAAAATATGTAGTGCGACAATCATAGATATTGGAAATATTAGAAAGGAGACCACTAGCTACTTATATCTAAACATAGAGGCAATGATTAAAGAAATAATCATAGAGATATAGGGTGAAAAGGGTCTCCTTATTTAAGACCATTAGAACTGTTGAAGATATTGAAGGGAGATATATCGATAATCATTGAGAATCTATTTGTGCAAATGTGTTGACATATATAAAAGCTCCATTTATTAGGGAAGTTGTATCCTTTCAAACATTGGATCAAAAAAGTGCAATTGAAATTATCAAGTGTTTTTAGAAAATCAAGCTTATGGACAATGAAAGCTCATTATTGTGTTAGGAATAATGGATAACTTCATTTTTCATATGTAGGTATATTGAATCCATCTTCCTTTGAGTAAAGAATTTTTTCAACACTAGTGGTGGTAGTCATGCTTTTCGTGACATGAGTTCTCTTAGATATTATTTAGTAGAATTGTTAATCAAGATAATAGTTCTAGATTTTTATCTTCATGGGGTTACTCATCCTTATAAACAAAAAAATATTTGCTTGATTCATTTGATATATATGTAAGGAACTGTTATTGTCCTCACTACAATTGTGAGAAAATAACTAAAAGTACTTTCACTATATTTCCAAATATCCTGATAAAATGATAGGTCAAAAGCATCACTGTCATGGGATTTGTCAATGTCTAGGCTAAACGCTATTGTTTGTTCCACCAATTGTAAAAGGATTGCAGTAACATATATGTTATTTATCTTAAATTGACATATTAAACATGAGCTAATGCCTATGTGATTTGAGAAAGTATGGTTGTGATTGTATATATTCCTTGAATTTGTTGTTATAATATATATGGTTTCCCAAGAATTGGAGGGGATTAAATCATTGAATTTGAGAGAATGAATGGTATATCATCTCTTTTGATATGAAAAATACTTAAAAATAACTTGGTATAGGAATCACCTTCTTTCAACCAAGATTGTGTCAATCCTTGTATCCATATTATCTCTTCGTCTAAAAGTAGTTGTTGGATATCATTTTCTCATGTTATATTTCAAAATGGTCTGACTCTGGTTTGTTTTCCATTTAATGCTAGGTTTCCTTCTGATCCTCTATATTATGTAAATGTTACCAAGGAATTTAGTGATCCAATGTCTAAGTCTACTATTAACATATTATATGATGTTAAGAATATTCCTCATTGGGTTTATGGCATGATTTATTTCCATCCACATTCCTCTCCAAAATCTTTTAACAATGAAAGTGTAAGGTTCCATGGGAAAATAGTTTTTGCTTAAACTAATTATCACATGGTCCAAAATTACTCTATATCCGGAAAAGCATGAACATATATGGTATTTTCTTCTTCCAATGTAAGGAGTTGAGGAACCTATCTAGGATAACCAAATATTTTTTTTAAGTGAAGCTTGACAATTATAGCACCACCACTAAAATGGCTAAATTTGTTGATGTATTCATTATAGGTAAAATTTCCATAACTATAATTTACTTTAATTCAAAAACAAGTGTAGTAAAAATTACCTTTTACAAGCCAAGGGAGATGTTTATATTCACGGGATAGCGCGTTAAGCTCATTGACATAGTCTTCTTTATTTTTCCTTGACTCTTCATAAAGACCAGTAAGAAACTAACGTAAGTTGTAATCTAGGTTTTAGAGCTAAGGGAAATTTGAAATCCTTGTTTATAGTGTATAAGAAATGAACCAATACATTATTTCAACCTATTATGAAGCCTCCAATATGCTAATAGATAGATTTTAGACTCAATTGGAAATCCAATTTCAACCCATTAATGTCAGTAGTTTTTTTTTGCATGAACCCAAAGAGTAATTGTTATTCATCCTATGCTCTAGAGTAGGCCAAAATAATTAAATCTATGTTTACATCTTTATTAAGCCATTCAAACTTTGAGGAAGAGAAAGAAATAGTAGAGTTAATAAGAGAAGACTATTTTGCTACTGAATCTAAAACCACATTCAGATCGTGAGGGATGAAGTGCATAGGAACATTGTGAGTGTTTGAGAAAAAGTCCAAAAATTGCCTCCAAAAAGGTTGGAGTTTGGGTGGTGGTGGTATCAAGCTTGCAAGAAAATTAGTAGTTCCCCTTGTGTCTGAAAGAATCATCACATTTAGCAGTCCTTTAGCTTTACAAGTGCATTGAACACGTTAGATGACAATAATCTCTGCTTCAAGTGTGGAGTGGGTAAGTATGGGCATTCAAATCTACAGTAGGCATGAACCAAACTTAGAGACCACATGAATGCCTAAACTATCACATTTGTTATTGGAATGAAATGAGATATTAGTAAATAAAAGAAGTTAGTGTCTCATCCATTGATGGATACTCAGATGATATTGATTGAATTATTGTTGTAGCTACTAACAATAAAAATGACATTGTGTGTATGATTTCGGATGAAGGTTGCAAGAGAAGGTTTGTGAGGCTTTTTCCTAGAATGAATTTAGATCGTTGCATACATGTCATATGTGCCATCATGAGATAAGTAACAATGCATGTTGAGGGGTATTTCAAGGAGGTTTCATAATAGTCGATATCCAGTTGTCCTCATCAAGGTTGGAGAATGCCAGACGGGGAACTAGACAGTTCCAAATAGGTTTGATAATGGGTCAGTCTCAGACACAATGCAACAAACAGTCAGGTGTGTTTTTACATATTGGACATGTATTGTCAACATATATATGTCTTCTTATCTTCTACATAATGTTTAGGAGGGCCTTGTGAAGAAGCAGTCAAGCAAAGAATCAAAGACTATTAGGGACATATGAATTCCAAATGTTGGGCCAATGATTGGCCACTGATACTTCTTAATGTTTATTAGCCACACGTATGTAGACTTTATAGTGAGTTCCTCCTTTTATTCATGAGGACATGTTCAGATGTCCAAACCAACAAGAGAGTTCAGATGAGGAATGAATTGCATGTGATCTCATGCAGAGGGAGGAAGATATGTTTCGATAAACTCATGAATCCATTCACCATTGGGAAGCACAATAGAGTCTTATGTGAGGTCCTCCAAGTCATTGGGAGGATAAAAGGATCGATCAACGTCGTGGAGTTTCATACCTAAAAAAATCTATCTGTTATTCCACACGTTATTGGAAGATCCTGATTCAAAAACTTTTGAACATTCATTCATGGTTATGGATACATTCTTCTTTATGAAAGAACAAGATAGGGATCAAGGTTTGTTTATTAGACACCTATCACAAGTATAATTTTCTAATATGATACGAACCCAAGGTTGAGAAAGCACCACACATTGTTCAACATCAATGCTTGGTTCAGATCACATGCATCCTTTTGCATAAGGACGTCAATATCCTTAGAAGAAGTGATCTTCTTCCTAGAGACTAGAGACATTTTCCTATTGTCAAGCCTGCCAGACCAGATGAAATTCTTCACATTTCTATTGATTTCATCACAAAGATTGGGAGATTGTCTAACGGTATGCATAGTGTATGTAGGTATTTCTTACATGGTGGATTTAGTGAGAGTGATGCCTCCAGAAAGGGAGAGTTGGAGGTATGACCATATAATCATACAATCTTGCAGAGTAGTGATAATACTTTCATGTGTTCACTTGTTTAGTCTATGATGAAGAAGGGGGACTCCCAAGAAATGACCTAAATTGTCAGTGTGAGGGATACCCATTGCTTATTGAATGCTCGCCTAACATCCTGAGGTGTATTATGCGAGAAGAAGCATTTTAATTATTCCTAAGATATTGCTTGGCTTGATACTAAGTAGAATTCCTTAAGGACTCTAGAGATGGTTGTCACTTTCTTGATAGAGGCTTCCTCCATGATCATTATTCCATCAAGAAGGATATATAGAGGGGCGATGTTTTTGCATAATAGAATGGGCTTCCAAGCACCAGTGTGAACCTCATGGAAGATAGATTGGCTCAGATATTCAATATAGAGAACAAACACATAGGGCTAATACCGTCTCCTTGACGAACTCCTTGTGTTGATTTCAAATCCAGTAGGGGTGAACCTTCCCAAACAATAGAGGTTGACCGACCTGAGATGATCTCTATAATAAGTCAGATGATGTTACTAGGAAGACCAACCTTTTGTAGCTTGTCTTGAATGCAAGGACAATGCATTCGATTGAAGGCTTTTGATAGGTCGAGCTTCATGTTGGCCCAATTATACCAATAGTCTTGTTCTTCATAGAGTGTATTACTACTTAGACAAGAAGTATGTCATCAGTTATATGTCTTCTACGAATGAAGTTGGAATGTGTGTCACCAATCCATCCTTTCAAGAGCAGTTTGAGTCTTTTTGGAATGACTTTGGAGGTAAGTATGAATCATGTGTTGTTTAATGAGATGGTGGTAGTTCTCTACAACAATAAGCTTGTTGCACATTACAGATCAGCACCTTCAAGAGTTTGGAAAAGATACTTTCTGAGTTAAAAGTGTTTTCAACCATAAAAAAACTGAATCACCAACTTGAGACCAGTTAGACTGGATGAACTCAGAGTAACTTTGTAATGGCATGATGCTTTGGATTTTTCCATGGTGAAAATATACCTTCCCAATATCATTGTGTTGAGGCATGTACAAGAGGATGTTGCTCATATCATGAATGAGTCATGTGAAAGAACCCCTATACTTAAGGATAGTATTTGCATCTATAGGATGAGATACATTTTTACTCATTAGGTTGGTGAAGAAGCTTTGCACCAGGGATTGAATTGCCAGTTTGAAGGTGACCCATTTCCCTTCATCATCACAAATCTATGATATTTTATTTGCCTGACATCAGGATTTTAGTCAGTTTAAAAGAATTTAGTATTGTCATCATCTTGTTTGAACCAGTTAATGTGCACTCACTGACACCAGTTAGCCTCTTCATGTTCAAGGACGTGATCATATTTCTCATGTAATTCAATGGAACATAGATCATTATAAGAAGAAGGATTGTGAAAAGATGTTACATGGCACTTATCTAATTTTATAGAGTATAGAATCCTTCTCCTTTCTATCTTTTTAAGGTGTTAGGAGTCCCAAGCAAGAATACTAGCTTGGAAGGAAGGGAGGACATCAATAAATGACTTGTGTCAGTCCTACAGGGGGAGAAGTGCTTTCTTGAATACAAGTATAATGATCAAACTAGCTTTAGTGTGAATGGCCTCAAAATAATTTTGGTTAGGTTAATTGCTAGAAATAAGGACAGGGTTATTATAGGAGTAGAGTCTTGGTAGAACTAAGATAGTGAAACCACCATCCATAGAAAGCCATGCTTCATAGAAATAACTTTATCAAGTGTTGTGGATGTTGAGGCGCTCGAATGTAAAGAAATGTCCTTTGTCTTTGATGGCATCTAGACCTGCATACATGAGGGTGTCTTTGAACATGTCGTAGGCCCTTATGTCCAAGTAATGGATGCTTACTTTCTCCGTAGGGTCAATCATAGTGTTGAAATCCCCCACCACTGTCAAGGATCCATGGACTTGGTGTCACATTTCCAAATGACATGACATTTACTAGGATTGGGGCTTCCATACATGAATGTGATGTTCCAACTTCAGTTAATTTTGTAGTGTATTAATTGATGATGATTAACAATGATTTGCAGATCACATGAACATGTGTCTTATAGTAGCCATATTCCCTAGAGAATCCCAAAGAATCAACTCAGTGTGAGGAGGAGTAGCCAAGCTTATAGATGATATTGACGAAAGTGGGGCCATTGTATCTTGTTTGCACAAAGGCTAAAATATGAACGTGTACATTGATTTTAACTCTTTCACAAGACAAAGTTTTTTCTCAGATTTGGCTCCTGGACTTTCCAACAGAGGATGCTAACCATATATATAAGGGTGAGGGGATCTTATTGGTATGTAGCTCTAAGTTCCATAGACTGGCTACTTTCATAAAGAGGGGATTCTCCATTTCCTGACTTTTATCTTAGAATTTTTTGTGCCACACAGTTGTTGTTGAGGTGCATGATCATTTGGGCAAGTTTGCCCTTCTTTCTTTCTCTACCTGGACTAACTTGAAATGGCTGGTAGTTGATTTTCCTACTATGAAGAAATACACCCCATTATCATCCACCTTGTCTCCTTAGTTAAATGTTCAACAAGATGATGATTGATCCCTAGAGTCAGGGGTACTACCAAATTGGAAGGGAGTATTTTCTACACGTCCTTCACTCATTTCATCATTAACTAGTACCAATGAGGTATACTGAGTAGAAGACTAATACTTTCTGGGGGGTATTAGGTTTTGGAGGGACTTCCTTGAGGATGGTCGGTTGCTTCGACTTCCCTTTCTTCTTCTTCCATCAGTTCATGATTGTCTCCTAGATTTCATCAGTGGACACCTTGCCTTTAGCTTTAGTAGAGACCGACTCTGCATATAGTTGGGTGGTTGGCGGGGGGTCCTTGACTCTACCCCTCACTTTTCTTGGATTCTTGGCGACATTCAGATTTCTTGGCATGTATTGTTAGAGAGTACAAGGTAGGGACCACAACAAATATTGCAGCCAATGATGATGAGGAGTCCATAATTTTGAAGTATGGAATGAATGTACAATCCTTATCCACATGGCCCTCCCACATCTCATACATATTACTAACATTTTTTCTTAGTCGATTCTGAACTATTCTCCATTCATGAAGATATATTGGAGTAGAGGTTTAGATGTATATTCGTCAATAGCAATGCATGTAAATTTTCCTCGACGGCTAGTGGTGGTGTCATCAATCTTAATGGTTTTTCCTACGAATAACTGATGTTGGAGAGTAATTGTTTCTAGTAGAAAAACATCGATAGGTCTGGAACCCTGATCCATACCACCATCTTATAGTAGATAGGGTCGGAGGGACAAAATTTATGTGAGCATAACTGGACTGAGAGATAGTTCCCATAGATGGTCCAAGGTCCTCTAGTTATGGAAGTCTTGAAATCTTCCAAGTTAGTGTGTTGAATGATGTAGTGCCCCATCTTGAGATCGATGGCGTGAAACATCTTAGTCAAAGATAAGAGGTTTTGGAGAATATGAGTAGGGTTCAGAATCAAATGTTAATTCCAATTACTTTAACAAAAACCACGAGCTTCTAAGGTTCTAGGAGGCATTGCAAGGTGATCTGGTTCATCGTTATGGTCAAGAGTGAACCAATGTAGTTGATGGAGATGTCTTCAGATATGAGGGTATTTGAGGAAACCCATTTGACGAATGAAGGTACATGGGGCTCTACACCTGAGGTTGTAGTCACATACTTGCATGACAGGTCATTGATCTGTATGAAGTTAGATTGGGTATCTCCATGGGGTTCTTTGAGTGAGGGATGTTGAGACACATCAGCAGGATGTATATGGGCATCCTATTCATCGAAAACAAGATGTGGGGGGCCTTTCAGGATGGAAAGTACCATGTTCACCAAATCATTTGTAACAACCACGACCCTTGCTTTCTCCTCTCCCACCCGCTACCATGGGCTAGGGTTACATTTCCATTTAATAAGAATGTGTTATTAATATGATTTTTTTATTATTTACCAAGGATAACATTTTCATAGTGACAACTTGCAAGTCATTTTCTCTGATATTGTTCCAAAATGATGCAAGTTAATACATAGACAGCCCTACATACATTCCAAGTTGTAATTTTCATATACTACACAAATGGTAAAACAATAAGGGACATTAAAGGATTTACATTTTCTCTATGGATTAGGATTTTAGTCATTATTTTGACCAGTTAGATATGTTTCTATGTAATTCAAAGCTAGTTTTGCACTTCATGTGTCTGGTATAGTGATCCCTATTTTCATAAAAATTAATGGACAATAATTTGTGAAGACAAGAAATAATATTACTTATAGGATATAATGCTAAATTGCTATTAATAGATGCATCTATATAATAGTG
Organism: Alisma plantago-aquatica; assembly: GCA_963693085.1. Lineage (NCBI taxonomy): Eukaryota > Viridiplantae > Streptophyta > Magnoliopsida > Alismatales > Alismataceae > Alisma > Alisma plantago-aquatica. The sequence goes on from OY856411.1 coordinate 96,256,199, forward strand.
TGGTTCACAAGAAGTACCTAGACCATAAAATGTTTTCTTAATGAATTTGTACTCTTTATTTCTTCCCTCTCTTCATTATGAAGCTCGACAACAACTATCTTGGCGGTCATTATCAGTTATGTTTTAATTTTTTTTAGTAATATATACTCATATGGTAGAAGTATTTTTGTGATATTTTTGTTTATAATATTATCTTTAGCATTGGAAGGATCTTCAAGTATAATGGAACTACCAGTAACATTCTTTTATTTTCTTACATATTATTCCTCGGGGAATTTTTTGTGATTTTTTTACTATTGGGTTGGTTTTATTGTTGTTTTGAATTCTCTTCACTGTGATTTCTATTTTTAGTTCTTTAGAAACTAAAATATGATTTTTTTGTTGATCAATATCTTCATTAACATCCTTTGTATTATACTTTGTGTGTCTTGGGTGGTTTTTAATCATAGGGTGATATTTCTTTTGAGTTATCCATGTTGTAGGGTGGTCATAGCCATTATTAAAAGGAGTGGAAGATGGAAAGGGATCTTCAACTAAAATACATGTATTCTAAATGTGTTTAATTTTTCTAATGCAGACTTCATTGGGCATCTTCGTGTATCTTTACAATGAATATCCGGTAAGAGAATTCTATATAGTTTTTTATTTTGATGTATTATGATGCACATAATAAATCTTTGCACCCAATGATGAGTTGATATATTTACACATATTAAAATCCCATATATGTGGAAGAATCCCAGTTAGAGCCATGTATCCTATTAGAAAATTGTTAGACATTAATTATCCTCTATTATCTTCCACTTAGAGATTTGTTCGATCATGAAACCAACCTCATGCACCATTGCAATGGTGTGGCTGACCATGGGGTTAGTAAGTACATCCTCTTGGAGAGTGTATAGCATTTTATTTTTGGAGAGTATCTTTTTACTTGTAATGGAATTTCTAGTTATGAGATAACCTAAGATTTTTTTACCTCAAGGGTTTCGATCAAGGTTTCAAGAGGACAACCCAAAATCTTCTAGTCACCAACCTAGTAAATAGAGGACAACCTACCACCTAGTTACTTGAAAATTGAGGTTGTCATTTGAGACATACTTTATGCTAGTTTCCTGGCATGCTCAATCATTTCCTATGAGTATATATATGGTTAGAATCTTGATCAATTATATGCTTGTTCCTTCTCTCATCTCATGTTCACTCATCACATGTTCATTTAAATGTTGAACATTAGTAGTATATATTTCAAAATTTCTAATTTAAGATTGTGAATAATATCTTATTTCAAGGTTTAAAGGATCAATTAGTACATCATGTTTTGGTATTCTCATTTGGGTTGACTATATATATATATATATATATATATATATATATATATATATATCTTGCCAAATGTCAAATCTTGATGCTTGTCATGATTGGCCAATTTTCAAATATTGTATGCTTTCTTTAATATTGAACAGAATTCACTATATATATTACAATTTGATTTTGTGATGTTGTAGATTAATATGTTACTATGCTATGCCTAATTTTCATTTATATCGCATGACACTCACATACACAAACACACTCCCATTTTTGAAATTTTTTTATCATTTACTTGTTCAACATGGCTATTAAGAAGTAATTTAGGATTTGTAAGAAGACATTTTCAACGAAACCTTGTCTATGTTTTCCTATAAAACCCAAATACTGGCCTAGGAGAAAAAATTAAAGAGTCATGTTTGTGTTCTTACCTAATCCTAATTTTGGCATATTAAGTAATAAAAATTTGACATTAAGTATCCATAAACTTAGTTCCAATTCTATGACATAGACATCTTGGAAGTTGTTATATTCTCAATGAGAAGGAAGCCACAATTTATTACTCTTTTTTTTGGGTAAATCAGGAAGCTATTTTATTCATCTTGCCCTCCTCTTGCGAGCCGAGTTAAACATCTATTACAGTTCCTACTATTGAACACGGAATTAAAACTGGTAGTACTACTACCATTACAAGCCTCATTTAGAATGATTTCATCCATACAGGATGGGGGTGAGGCATTTCTGACATTTTGAGTTTTGTTCTGAAGGTGGTACTTAGCAAGGGCATCGGCAGCCCCATTGACCTCCCTCTATCCATGTTGGACAGTCCAACTGTTCATTCAGATAGCTTTGATCTTTGAGGACCACACAGCAAACTTGGGGTACATGTCGGTATCTTCTGTTATGCAGTTCACCACTGTTGTACTGTCAGTTTCGAAGCAAGCTTGGACTATGTTGTGTTCATGCGCATATTTCATAGCCTCGTACATGCCTACAAGTTCAGCTTCCATGACATTGCTCATCTTCAGCCGACTTCCTCCCCCGCACAGCCACTTCCCTTCGCTGTCTCTGGCTATGAAAGTTGTTGCTGCCCAATGTCTACTGCTAGCCGCATCTGAGTTAAACTTGATAACACCCGCATTGGGTTTAATCCAAAGCCTTCCTGTTGCACCTCCTTTCATAGATTTGTTAGTCTCCCACACTTTCAGGTTATTTTGGATTTCCTTGTTGATGTTATTGACCACTCTATCCACATGCCACTCTTGTTTAAAAATGTAAGTAATAGTAAGACAACTATAACTAACCCCATACGTTAATCTAACATGTCATAAGCCAGTTTGACACACGCCCTATGTTGGGTGGTGGTTAGACAACTTAGTCACTTGACTTGAGATGTATTTGTCAGTCTAACTTACTTTTTGCAAGTCAACTTATTCTATTTATTGAAAAAAAATCATTAAATATTAATATAAGTGAATTTATCACTTCTAGAGGGCATGCACATTTTTTTGGTGATAAATTTCTTGAATATAAGAATAATAATGCTCAGTGTCGAAATAGTCCTTCTAGGGCCTACAACAAGCCACAGTTATATGAATCCATTACAAGGTTAAAATCACTGCCAATATAACCTCCAATTCTCGTGAGACATATATAGTTATTTCTTAGTACATTGTTTTCAAATTTGAATGTGTTTGACTATTTTATCTATGACAAAACAACTTTACTAAAAACCAGTGTTTTTATCTTCTAAATATTAGCTTATGTGAATTTGAATGTAATTAATTTAGGTCATAAGTGTTTGAAATGCATATGTAATACAAGTGATTACCTTAAGAAGTTACACATGACTTATACTTCATGTCTAGAATTCACTGTAGTTCCTTCATAGATGTGGTAAAATATGAACAATACATATCGATCATATGTTATATAGTTATATGATAATATATCCTTGATATGATGTAGAATCCAAAGACAAGTCAAATGTTCCTTTTTATCATTGAACAAAATAAAATGTGTATAATACAATAAGATACTCCCTACCACCTTTCAGTTCAAGTTCTCAGACAAATCTGATTTGAAATGTTGCAACCAAAGAACATATGAGTTGTATCCTCATATTCAGCTTCACAGATAAGATGTCTCAAAGTAAATAATAGGAAAATGTTCTAAAAACTTATTTAGTAGAAATTCTATCATGAAAGATCTTCCAAAGTGTCAATATGAAGTTCATTGGGGCATCATTCTTTCACAACCAACTATTTCAATTCAAGTGATCATTTATAGTGCCTAAAATATTCCAATACTGACTAATTGATGTCACTCAAACCATGAGAAGGGTATTATCATCACCATTGATCTTCATGTTCTTATATAGGATAAAATCTTTGAAGTATGTGTGTCTTCTTTTATCTATAATCTGCCACTCACCATTCCAGATATACCTACTCATATTTCCTTTCATCGCATAATCGATCTTTAAAACATTGTTTTTATCAATACAATGGAACATGAACTTATTACTGGGGGTCTAAGGACTCCTCCAAATATTTATACTCTACCTTGTTCCATCAACAAGAGAAATGTGGTACTAAACAAGGCATCTAAAATATAGAAGTTGCATCCAAATCCATGACCCATTGGGGTTAATTTCGTTAGTCCAAAATGAATCATCATTAAAAAAACTTCTCAACGACTTAATTAACCCATTGAGTTTTTTTAAGAATTTGTGTTCCACATATTCAAGAACAAACCCAACTTATTCATATTAGAGACCATGTGAATCCCTGAACCTCCTTCTCTCTTAGGTTTGCAAACATTCTTCCAATGGTTGTAGTGAACTTGATTGTCCATGCTTACTCCCCCGAACAAAGTTATTACATTTACTCTCCATCACTTCAGTAATGTTGCAAGGGAGAGGGAATAAAATCGACCCAAAAACATGAATGAAATTATGCTTCGAATCAATAAGCTCAATTCTTCACTTAAAAGAAAGGTCTTTCATCTTCCAAATCTCCATCTTACTCTTGATTTTGTAAATAAGTGGAAGGAAGTAAGATCTATTTAATTTTTAGAATATAGAGGTAATCCAAAATAATGAATATGAAACATACCTTTCTCCATTCTCAAGGAATTTCACATATGATTTGCGTCAATAGTAATGCTATGAAACACATTGCTCTAACTGGGGTTTCATTTAAATCCTAAAATATGAGCAAACATATCAATAATAACTCTAACATTTCTAGAATTATCCTCATTTTCCTTAGTAACAACCATCATATTGTTCCCAAATAGGATTTGAGAAATGGCATTACATTTCTTTTCTAAACGCCTGGATAAGCTTGGATTTAACTGCAATACCCCTATCATTGCTTTTTGGTTGAGCATTTTAATTAACTTAATTACATAATTAAAACCTCAATCAAACCTTGTGATGTGCTTGATATCATGTGACAATTTTAAGTTTGGATTTTGGTTCAGTTTGTATGTTGTTTGAACTAGTTATGCACATATGTGCTTGTTTTAGACCTAATTGTAAATTACCCATATCTAGGTTTTTATTGCAATTTTTCACATGTTTTGTGTTCCTCACATGTTTTTGTCATCATGTTTGATAAGTATGTTCTTTGGAGCACCTTGTCACTCATTAGTTTGAGTGGTGACACCTCATGATGAGAATTAGGGTTTGCATGGCTACCCTAAGCTGATGGTAAACTTGAAGTTTGTCTAATCGATGATCACCTTGTATTTGATAGTAAATGATGTTTTGTGTGCCCTCTAGTCTCTAAAAGAGATGATGCTCCCTTGTTCTCCCTAGGGCCAGTGGTTGATGAGGTTCCTCATTCATCATCAGTCGCCAAGATCACATAGGGTCAATGGTCGTTTGCTTTTCCTTATCATTTTGGTTGATGACATCTTATCTTCAGCAATCGCTTACTTTTCTGGACCAAGTGGTCAATGGTTTTTCTTGGTGAAGTCTCCCTAGTTGAATGTTGTAGTATGGTTCTTGCATGGATGAGATCTCATGGACACATGACATGTTTATCTTGACACCTAACCCTCCTTCCCTCTCTCCAACCCTATGCTATATAAACATCTCTCCTTGCATGCTTATTACCTCTTTACCCACCTAGTATTCTCTCTCTTCTTTGTTGGTTTTCCTTGGAATCGTACCCTATTTCTTTGTGGTGAAGAAAGAGATCAAGTTTGAAGAAGGTAGGCCAATCTACCTTGCATGTTGCGCTAGGGTTTGTAGCTACCCTCCCTACAATCTTTTAGTGCACCCTTTTTTGTTTGCTTTGACTTGGTCAGTGAAATCTTCCTCTTTAGATACATTTTTCCTTTATGCCCTACCATTCGTTTCTCTCTTCTTGGCCAAACTCATGGTGTTCCGTTGTAGTATTTGAGTTGAGCTTGAAGGACATCTCTTCTTTGCCTTGATACCTAGGGTTTTGCTCTCGTTCTTTCTTCCTTGATCTAGGGTTACTTCTTTCATGGAGGTGGAGCTAGCTTAGATGATAGGAGTGCTCAACCTAGGGTTCCTTCCTTTCTTTATTAAGTTATCTTACTCTGAGTCATGGTTATAAGTAGAATGGTATTATTTGTGATGTAGGTTTTGTGTTTACTAGGCGATTTTGAGTAGATAACTCTCCTTGAATGAACCCTAATATCTATGCTCAAATTGTCCTTTGGTTATGGATGTTTTCATGCATGCATGTTTGTGGAAATGTGTGTTTTTCTCCTTTCTCACAAAAAAAAGTTCTACTTTATCTCATGATGGTCACTATTTAGGGTTTTGCAGTTGATCTTCTTCTTGTGATTAACATCTCGATGAATTTTTAGTTTCTTCATGATTACCAACCTATTTGGAACCTTATGATTGATGAGTTCTTGGTTTCTCCATGGTCGTGAAGTTTTTCTCTCTCATGATCTGTTGCCAAGGATTTTGACCTTGTTTGGTCACAAAGAATTTTTGTTTCAATGTGGTCGATGAGTTCTCATCCTCTTTCATTTCCATGTTTTCACCTTTTTGGTCATTGATGAGGGTTGGCCTTCAGCGGTTGACAAAGATAGTGAAACCCTAATACTTCTTCGACTACCAATGCTTGTGTTTTCACTGGGTGATGATGTCACCTAACCTTTGTGGTCATTGAAGATGATTAACCTTCAATTATCAATGAAGATGGTAGCCTCAACGATTGTTGATGGTGGGGTGACCTATCTTTTAGAGGTTATTGAAAATCCTAATCCAAGTGGTTGATAAAGTTTGTTGAAGTATGAATTCATTACATATTCATGATCTATAGTCAATGAGGATCTTTGACCTAATTGCTTCCACGATTGATAGAGATGATAAGAATTGGGATTTACATATAATTGTTATTTTCAAACCTTTATTCACCTATATTGTTGAACCTAACCCTAATCCAAGTGAGTGATGATAATGATTATCTTTCTTGAGTGATTAGCATGATAATGGAGCACTTTCTCTATATGTTTTTATAACTATAATTTTCTATCTTATGAACACCATAGATCAGGAATAATGTTACGTTGATCATATGTGTCACATGGGTGGTGATGTTTGATGAGCCTATATGATGCATGGAATGACAATGAGGTTCTTACATGAAACAATGTCAAGGGTCTTATGACCTTGGACATGGCTTTGAGCCCTAATTGAGATGCTATCTTTCGTGTGATGTAACAAGGATTTGCATCTTGTGATAGTATGATGATGTATATGGCAATCTATAAGATAGTGAATAGCACCACGTGAAAATGTGATAAAACTTATACTTCATATGTTTTATATCATTTGAGCTTGTAATCTATCCATGTTTTTATAGAACTCTTTCAGGTTTTGAATGTAACTTGATTGATGCAGTTAAAACATAGACAATCGATATTAACTAATCAGGTGAAACCCTAATTATGTAGTTCCATGTGCCCTAGATTCGTTGCAGTGTTAGAACCTATTGGATGGTGAAACTTATCCTTTAAGAGAAGCTTAGAGTCATATACTGTTGAGTATATGCATGTTCAAAAGTATGGTTGCGGTCATATATTGGCAAGAGAACGATCGAGGCAGTTTCTCAGATGATTATGATCCAATATATATGATGTGATTGAGGACAACTACGGTTGTACTGAAAATGTTGGGTTTCTATACCTTGTTTTCACTAGTACCATGACCTTTTATAGATGAACGAGGTTGTTCACTAGTGTCATAACTATATACAAAGGATGGAGTAGGTTGTTGTTATCTAGACTTATATGTCGATGCAGCAAACTCATACTAACCGAGGGAAGATGAGAGCATAGAATTCTAGCTCTCCTAGTGATCTTGTATGGCACTAATTTCAAGTTTGCAATGGCTAGTTAGAGTTTAAAGGTATACCTCAACTCCTCAGGGCTTAGTAAAAAGACACAATCCAACTGTGTAGTATATGTATTTAGGGTTTAACAATCTTCATGTTGTATGTTAACCCTTGCCTTTATTATGATATGACTTGGTTTTAATATAATGTGGTAAGAGAAATCAATTGTATAAAAAGTGATAGGTTTACTTGTTTTCCCTATACCCTACACTAGTCATGTTTTACTTGGTTACTCAGCCTACTTAACCTATTTAATATGATTAAATTGTATAATCTATTTAACCTTCTTATTTAGTTGAATTTGCTCATCCTATTTAATAATTATACTTGTTGTAATCAATAATCATTGGTTGATAGTTACATCTCTCATCAGGACATGGGTTTCACCTCTTGGGTCACCACATCTTTTTAGGTGGTCATCAGTGGCATGATCAGGATCATGTTATTGAGGAAGGTTAGATAGTTGTAGTAGTTGTTGTAGAGTCCTAGAATTGTCCATGTACTCTCAGGTCCAGGAAAGGGGGTTGTTTTGTAGATGATCTATACAACGACATGTGGTTTTGATAGTGTGCATGTGTTTGGTATAGAGCTTGTATATGTGGACCATCCCTTTTGTATATAGGTTGTGGCTGATTCTACTAGACATATGTGTAAATAACTAGTTTGGTATATAATCTTATGCAAATTTCTAGAACTTTATGTAATGTTTCCAAATAGGATGGTAATGTTTAATATGGTTTTAATTAAATTAATTTTTTAGGTAATTTGGACTCTTTGTAGTTGATCACGTGTTATGTTTTGAGTAATTGTGTTTAGAGTGGAATTGGGCATCACATTTAAGGTTGGTATCAGAGCTCTAGGTGTGTTGAGTCTATAGAGAGATAGGACTAGGGTTTCTGTCTATTCTTATGACATCCAACATATCTGATCATGGCTTCTTCTTATGGATATATGTCTGGAGAACATGAAGAACATGTTGAGAGTAGTTATGTGGTGCCAGGAAATGGTGCTAGGAAGTATGCATGTGAAGATAGAGTTCCTGAGACAGGGCTGGAGCAGACTATGGTGCCTCAATTTGACCCTATAGTCATGGCAAACTCTACCTTTCAAACCATGTTTGGGCAGACCATGGTGAAGATTATGCATACCATGGATAGAGTGCCCCTACCTCAACCTAGGGTAGTCATACCTAATGTAGAGGCTCAAGATTCAGGAAAGACATTTGAGAGGCTAAGACATGTTAGAGCCGTAGACTACACAGATAAAGCAAACCCAATAGATGTAGATATGTGGTTGATGGAGCTAGAGAAGGTGTTTAAGATCCTCAATATCCTAGAAGAGGACAAGTTTAAGCATGCGGTGTATCTACTAAAGGGCAGTTTTGGCCACTAGTGGGCCATCAAGGAAGAGAAAAGACCTAGAGTGGTGATCAGTTGGGAGGAGTGTGGGTGAGAGTTTGTGAGCTATTACTCCTTGAGATGTATCTGGATGAGAAGATAGTCCATTTTGAGAAGATTCATCAGGGTTTGATGTCGATCAATGAGTATGAGGCCTAGTTTATGGATCTTTTGAGGTTTTCTCCTCACATGGAAGTGATAGAGAAGGAGCATATTCAAGGGTTTGAGAATGGTATGAGTTTGAAGAGTTCGATGACTACATCTACTTGGGTGAATAGAGAGAGATTCTCAACTTTTGTAGAATCTATGAGGCGGATTGAGTGGTCTAAAATAGAGAAGCGTGGAGACAACATGAAGAAGAGGCTAGCTTAGTTTTAGGGACAATCGTTTGGTTGCTTTAATAAGACAAGGTTTTATCCACTGTAATTGCAGTAGAGGTCAATTTTTTAGATCCAAGATCACACATACCATCACAGTGATCCCTAAGTAAGGGAAAAGGTCATAGTTTTCATCTAGGATTAGCTCACAACACATCATTAGTGTCAATAACAGGACCATCTAGGCTGCAATATGATTTTAGGACTTGTAACAAGTGTGGGCAAGTAGGGCATATCAGGTGGGCTTTCCCTATGAAGGATGAAGAAGTGACACAATAACTGAGACAGAGTCAGTGAGGATCCCAACAACAACAATTTAGAAGTGGTGGTGGTAGAGTATGTGGTCAAGTGTCATAGGTAGAGTCATCTGGACTAGCTAGCAAAGGGAGAGGAAGACCACAGGAGACATCTAGATTCTACGCTATGAGTCAGCCGGAGAGAGTGGTTAATCCACAAGTTATGATAGGTAAGATGGAACTTTTTCATTCTAAATTGCATGCTTCTTATTTTGTATCAGTTTCGGTTTGACCCGGGTGTGAGACACTCTTTTATCACCAGAGAGGTGATAACTAGTTGTAATATTCCTATTTGTAATAGATTTGATAGTCTTCATCTAGAAATCCCTTTAGTTGGTCCGACCGAGTTATGAGAGGTGTGTCCATCCTGTGTTCTTTCTTTCTCGGGATCCACCATTCAAGTGGATATTATGCTACTTGAAATGCATGAATTCGATGTGATCCTAGGAATGGATACCTTGGATAGAGTTGTTTTGGGATGTAGTTCTAAGGTGGCAACATTCCATGATGGATATGTGTCATGGATCTTCCCAGGAGATAGGAAGATTCTTCCTATGTGTTTGGTGTCAACTATGACAACAAAGAGGTTGATGATATAGGGGTGTGAAGCTTTCTTGGCTCATGTCATGGATACCAAGGTGAGGATTCCTAGTATCTAGGAGGTACTCGTACTATGAGAGTTTGAGGATGTATTTCCTGAAGAGTTTCATGGCATTCCCCCTCCTAGAGAAATTGATTTTGAAATCAATCTTATCCCTAAAACACAACCCATAATGCATTCACCCTACACGATGTCACTAAAAGAGATGTATGAGTTGAAGAAATAGTTGTCAGAGATGTTAGAGAAGGGTTTTATCTGACCGAGCACTTCCCCTTGGGGTTCTCCCCAGTGGTTTGTTATGAAGAAGTACAGATCTATGAGTTTGTGCATAGATTAATAGAAGCTGAATAAGGTCATGAACAAGAAAAAGTATTTGTTGCCGAGGATAGGTGATTTGTTTGACTAGTTGAGGGGTGATATCGTGTTCTCAAAGATAGATTTGAGATCCGAATATTACCAAGTTGAGGATCAAGGTGGATGACATACAAATACAACCTTCCAAACTAGGTATAGTCACAACAAGTTTGTGATTATAGCATTTGGGTTCACCAACGCGCTTACAACTTTTATAAATCAGATGAATAGGGAGATGATATCGTTTGAAGATCAGTTTGTAGTTATGTTCATAGACGATATCTTCATATGCTTCAGCTATAGTTAGCTACATGAGTAGCACCTTTACCAGGCATTAACATTGCTGAGATAACACAGATTGCACACTAAGTTCAGCAAGTGCGAGTTTTGGTTGACTCAAGTATCGTTTCTTGGTTACATCATATCTTCTAAAGTTGTTTGTGTAGACCCAAAGAAGGTACAGTTAGTGATGGAATGAGAACATACCAAGACACCAACAGAGGTTTGAAGTTTTTGAGGCTTGACGGGTTACTATAGGAGATTTGTAAAGAATTACAACATTGTAGTCTTAACTCTGACCAAGTTGACAAGGTGTACCTTTTGTCTTGGATGACAAGCATAAGTGTTCTTTCTAATTTTTGAAGGAGAAGTTGACCAATGCACCTGTGTTATCTCTTTCAGAGCAAGGGAAGGGCTATATCATCTTCTATGGTGCATCAAAGAATGGCTTGGGATTTGTGTTGCTAGATAAGAATGTGATTTCTTTTGCTTCATGAAAGCTTAAGAAACATGAGGAGAACTACCTAACACATGATATGGATATTGCAGTTGTGGTCCATGCCTTGAATATTTAGAGACATTAACTATATGGAGAGAAGTGTCAAATCATCACTGACCACAAGAACCTTTAGTATATCTTCTTGAAGCAGGAGATGAATATGAGATAGAGTTGATGGACAGAGTTGATCAAGGTCTACAAATGAACAATAGACTACCATCTAGGGAAGGAAAGTTTGGTAGCTAATGTGTTAAGGAGGATGTCATCTTCATCATCATCTATAGACAAGGCACAGTTACATTCTTTGGTGTGTCACATGTAGGACATTCTAGTGTCACTTCTACATATGAATGTGAAGTTGGTGGTATCCTTATTGGCATGAATGTTATCATAGATACAAGTGAAGTCTACAATGATGCAAAAAATCATAGATTCATAGAGAAATGATACTAGGATATCGAATTCTAGGTCAGAGTTTGGTAGTAAGAAGTATAATGCCTTTCATGAGTAAGAGGATGGGAAAATTTGTTGCCATAACCATATAGTGGTTTTAGATGTAGATGGTTTGAGGAAGATGGTTCTTGAGGAAACTCCTTCCTCGATGTATGTGATACATCCTGGTAGTACCAAGATGTACTATGATATAAAGGATCTATATTGGTGGCCAGGTATGACGTGAAGTGGTAGAATTTATTGCTAGATATCCAATCTATCACCAAGTCAAGGTTGAACATCAGAAGCCTACATGAACATTATAACCATTTCCAATACCATAGTGGGAATAGGATCATATCACGATGGACTTTGTGGTTGGTCTCTCTAGGACAACCAAAGGTCATGATTCCTTTGGATGATAGTTGACACATTGACCAAGTCATTTCACTTCTTAGCGGTCAAGATGACATATACAACAGAGACGTTGGAACAGATCTATGTGGATGAAATAATCTATGTGCATGGTATTCTAGTTACCATAGTGTCTAACAGAGGTCCACAGTTTACAAGTTAGTTTTGGGAACGTCTGCATGCATCCATGGGAACATAGTTGAAGTTTAGTACAACCTTTTGTCCTCATACAGATGGCCAGTTTGAGAGGACAATTCAAATTTAGAGGACTTGTCGAGGGCTTGTGTCTTGTATTTTCTTGTTTAAAAAATGAAAATTATATTTTGACAGCGGTCTCCTCGTGCGTCCCCCGTCTTCTTTCCCCGCCCGCCATCACCACGGCCGCAAGGGAGATTTCCCCGGTGTCCAGCGGAGGGTCGTCTCTTCCCCACTTCCAAGGGAACCTACCGTGAGCGTGAGAGGCTCCAAGCGGTTCTATCCGTCTCCATCGGATCCGCCCAACACTTCTGGGCCAACCGGAGCGGCCGACACACGTCCTTGTGGCCAGGTTCCCTGGTAGTACTTTTGGCGGCGGCTTGCCCTAGCGTCTGGCTCCGGCGATCTTGGGCGATCGTGAGGCAGATACTGCGGCTCCGCCGCTGCCTCACCCCAGTGGGACACTCCGTCCGCTGGGGCTACCAACCCTCCGGGACCAGTCGGCGACCGGCGTCCCTCGGTTCACCGGCGGCGGGCGCCGTCCCAATCTCGGTTAGGCACCCCGCCTACCGAGACCCCTTGGTCCTTTGCGTCGTGATCGGGTGAGATGCTACCCTCTCCGTTCACGAGAAGGCTCACGCGGCAGAGCGCCATGTTGGTGAGACAGGCCGTCCAAGACAGAAGAGAAAGTTTTGCGACGACTGTCATACCTCTGGATACCGTTATCCAGGACATCCGGCACGTCCTTCGATCACCAACCCGGCGACCAGTCCGATGGAACCAGAGGGCGGCCGCGAAGTGGGGGCTGTTGTCGTGCAGGTTCAAGGTTCTGATAGTCCGGCTGTCAACCCTAGCGTGGCTACAGTGCCGACGAGGGCTGCTTCTACCGAGAAGACGGGTTCGGGTAATCACAATGCGATTGCACGACCTTTGCATGGCGATTCGTCTTCCGCAAGGTCCGGAGGACAGATGAACCTGCCGGTGTTTCCCGATAATAGCAGCCGTCTGGAAGAGGAGGGAGGACAGAGACCTCGGGAGACCCGTAGCAGCGACGACGTGCTGGTCCAAAACCCCAGATCGGCTGTCACAAACCGCGATCCTAGAAGACCATCTCCAGTGCAATGGGAGATAGGGGTACCAAAGGACACGTGCTACAGATGCTTGGGGAAAGGACATTGGCAGTCCCAATGTCAAAACGCCATTGTTTGTTACAAGTGCAGAAGACCGGGTCATGTTGCTAGGCGATGTACCTTCGTCCCTCGTCCTCAACCACCCAACATCTTCTCCATGGAGGATTTCCCGGCAATGAGAACTGGCGTTCCGGCTCGAGGTGGACCTCAACATGTTCCCAAAAGAGTTGCAGTCAATCTCGGATCTGATACAGAAGAAAGGAAGAATAGAGCCGTGGCTCTTGGTCGTGCTGTGGAGATAGCATGGCAGTCCGGTACTACCTGGGAGGCTTTGGGTCCTGTGTTGCAGAAGATGTGGCCGCACGTGACATATATTTATCGTCATGATCGTAGCAAAGTTGTTGCCTTCTTTGAATCTAAGGAGCTAGCGATGGATGCTTGTAAAAATGGTAGTTTCCAGTTTCAAAACAACAGAGTTACCCTCAAATCCTTGGAGGACGGTGAGCCTTGCTCCAAGAAGGAAGCTTTATGGTTCTGGATCGCCAATCTTCCTATTGTCTGTCGTGATGATGATGCCATTGATAGTATTGTTAACAGCTTTGGCATATTGGTCCTTGTTTCGGACTGGATGCGTAAGCACGACGACATTTCTGGTATCTTGGTCCTTGTTAAAGCCTTCAGAGAGGATGTACCACAATATGTGGCCCTTACTTATGGCGATCGGAGGTCGGATGTGATGTTGCAGATGGTAGCAAGAGGGAGTCCTAGATCATCCCTTTTCTCACGCACTGAGATTGGCGAGGAGCTAGGTATTCCTATGGAAGCTCTCTCTATCCATAGAACAGCTTACGTAAATGAGGCACCACAGAAGGAGGTTCCTGAGAATACAACCATTCTTACTGAGTCAGAAAAGAAGGATGAGCAGCCGCTGATTGCCGTTGAAGATGAGCCAGCCAGTGAAGATGAAAACCAGCAGCAACGTGAGGCACAACACAGTAGAGTCGTGTTCGATGATGAAGGGAATAGGGTCCGTTTACAGCTGAGCAGTGTTCGAGATTTCATTCACCTAGGCGATGGGAGTTCACGGGCAGGCCATAATGGCAGCAGACGTCGGCCAAGATTTGCGTGTGAAGAGGGGCCTTCTTCCCGGTTTGATAGTCGAGTACATGAGCAGCGACTACATGGACACAGAAGACGTTTATCAGAAGGTGAGAACCCGTTCTCGGATGATGACTAGATTGATAGAGACAGTGAAGTTTGCCGTGGAGGCTGCTAGCCGTAGTATCATCCTTGTTTCTTCTCTATGGATTCCAAAATCTTATTCTGGAATATTAGAGGCACGGCGAACAACAAAACTAGAAGAGTCCTGGGCAGACTTTGTAGAAGACACTCCCCGAAGATTGTTTGCATTGCTGAACCTTTCCTACATGCTCTTGTTGCGGATGAGCTTCTTGATATTGTTAGGCTTGACTGGACTTCCAGTAATGAGGAGGAAGGTGGTAAGCTCTGGCTATACGTTGATAATGAGCTAAACCCCACTGTGGTCCGGAAGCATAGACAACATATTACTCTTAAGCTCAATGTGGCGGACAATCCTGTTTTCTTTGTTACTTTGGTTTACGCGAGCTGCAATCATGTGTCTAGAAGGAATCTCTGGGAGGACATCAACGATCTTTCTAATATGATGGGTGATGAGGCATGGCTGATTACAGGTGATTTTAATACCATCAGAGATAATGCTGAAAAAAGAGGGGGTCTTGACAGAAGCTTCCAAGATATCATGGAGTTCAATTCTTTCATTCATGATGTTAATATGAGGGAGGTTCCTTATGAGGGCAGCAAGTACACCTGGGTTGACAAGCAGTACGGCACCCATTCTATCTGGGAGAGGCTGGACAGATCTTTTTTCAATGATGCTTGGTGTAATTTTTTTCCTAATGCTTTATCCTCTCACCTTACCCGGTACAAGGTCTCTGATCACTGCCCGATTCTTTACCAGCCTGGGACTACGAAAAACAGCAGAGGCCGTAGATCCTTTTCTTTTATGCAGATGTGGCTGAGCCATGAGAGTTGTCGTAATCTTATCAATGAGACTTGGGATTTGGTTTCGTGGGGGAACCCGTCTGAGTCTTTCTTTTTCAAACTCAAGATGGTCAGAGAAGCCCTTAAGACATGGAGCAAGCAGACTTATGGTGATATTGAGCAGAGGAAAAAAGATCTGGAAGACATTGTTCACACTACCCAGATTGCTTACGATGATAATCCCTCGTTAGATAATGAAACAAATCTCAGACAAGCGGAATATGAGCTTCAGGAGGTCCTGGATACTGAGGAAAACATCTGGAAAGAGAAGTCTCGTATTAGCTGGCTCAATGAAGGTGAAAGGAACACTAGATTCTATCATGCTATCGTGAAGGCTAAGAGGAAGCATAACAGTGTTCGTAGCATGTTGATGGACGATGGTTCGTTTTTGGATGACCCTCGTGAGATTGTAAATCATGCTGCTGCGCATTACAGAGACTTCTATAGTGACTGTTCCACGTATGATGATGATGTCCTTGATGAGATGTTGCAGGCTATTCCGGAAATGATTTCTATGGATGATAACAGCTCCCTCACTGCTATTCCTATGGAGGATGAGGTCTGTGCTGCCCTTGCACAGATGGACACGCACACTGCCCCTGGCCCTGACGGTTTCACAGTTCCTTTCTACACTGCTATGTGGGATACCATTAAGAAAGACTTCATGTTGTTGACTGAGATGTTCTTTACTGGCCGTGTTTGTCACCGGAGTCTCTATAGCTGCAGAATCCTTCTTGTTCCGAAGGTCGAGAATCCTAAAAAGATTGATAAAGACTTCCGTCCTATCTCCATTGAAAACGTTTCCTTGTGTATTCTTGCTAGAGTTGTTAGTAACCGCATGGCCAAGTTGATGCCTTCTATTATTTCTGAGGAGCAGGCGGCCTTCATTCATGGCAGGGAGATAACTCATCACATCAGGATGACCAAGGAGTTAATGCATGATATTCACAAGGGCGGACAGCAGCCTAACGTCATGATCAAGCTAGATATGTCGAAGGCTTTTGACAGGGTAGAATGGCCAATTCTCAAGAAGATCTTGATGAGATTTGGGTTCTCGGATGATTTCTGCAAGTTGAGTCTTAGTTTCTTCTCTAATGCGTGGGCTACGGTCTCCATCGGGGGTGAGTATGATGGTTGCTTTCCCATGCTCAGAGGCCTCAAACAGGGGAATGCGATCTCCCCCTTCCTGTTTATCATTTATGAAGAGCTTCTTAGTAGATACATCCATCACATTGATCATGTTCACAAGTTGGAAAGATTCCGCACTCGTGGCAACGGCTCTGCTCCTCTGTTTCTTCTCTATGCGGATGATGTGGTGATGTTCATTAATGCTCATCCTGACACTTTGCAGCATGTACATTAGATTATGAAGGCTTATGAAGCAGCTTCTGCACAGAAGATCAATCGTGCCAAATCTATTTGTACTGTGGGCAGCAAGTGTGATGCTACCATCTCCAACATTGCGCACACTCTTGAGATAGATACTACTGCGGATTCGTTTCTATATCTGGGAGTTAACATAAGAATGGGTAGATATGTTATTAATGATTTTGAGGGGTTGTTTCAGAAGATTAGACAGAAGGTGGCATCCTGGAAGTCGAGGCTCCTCTCTTTTGCTGGTCGGAAGTTGCTCATCGCACATGTCCTCTCGTCGACGACTGTTCATACTGCTGCTGCCATTGGTATTCCTTGTGGAGTCTCGGATCGTATAGATGCTATCCTTGCTCGGTTTCTTTGGGCAGATAGAGAGAATAACCATCGTAAGGCGTGGATTGGCTGGAACAAGATTGCAAAGCTTGTGGAGTATGGCGGTTTGGGCCTTCATAATACGAGAATTGTTGACAAAGCTTTCATGGCTAAAGCGTGCTGGGAGATTTTAGCAAAGAACACGATTTGGGCAAGATTCTGTAGAGAGAAATATGCGAGTAGGGCGCGTAGTAGATCTGAATATTATCCGCAAAATGTTAGATACAGTAGTTCTGCTTCTTCTTGCTAGAAACATCTCTGGAATTTGTTCCCTACGATTCTTCCTTTCTATAGATGGCGAGTTGGGAAAGGTCTCATCTCTTTCTGGGACTCCCTATGGTGTGATGAGAGACTCTTTGATCATGCCTTGCATACCAGTGATCGCAACCATCATTTCCTTGTTCGTGACTTCTGGATCCAAAATGAAGGTTGGGACTGGTCTTCTTTGAGGCAGCTTCTCAATGAGGATGGTATTTATCTGATCAAGAAAGCCGACCAGCAGATAAATGATGATGATGATATGCTTGTTTGGTGTCCGGAGGTGACGGGTATGTTCTCTATCAAATCTGTGAAGAAGATCTTGACTATGAATCAAAATGATGCCCCATCTGCCGTTCAGAAGATTTGGCACCTAGATGCACCCAAGGCTTGCACGCTCATTTGGAAGCTTTCTCATAGAGCCCTTCCTACTGATGATAACATTATTAGGTGCCATATTGCTTTTCCTTCTAGATGTGATTGCTGTGATGACCCCAATACTGAAGATATGGATCACCTTTTCTTCCACGGCTGCCTTGCTTCTGTTTTCTGGAACAAGTTCTCCCTTCTTACTGCTAGAACCCGGCCTCATAATACAGCTGAGCTTTTATCTATCTGTTCACGGGGGAGATCTTCCATTGTTATGGAGTGTATTGCAGCTTGCCTTGCTACGCTTATTCCTTTTTACATTTGGAGATGGAGATGTCGTGCTAGATATGATGGCCGTAAGGCCCCTTTTGCCCATGATATGAACTGCATGATTGCACAGCTCAACACCTTGTTGAAAAAGAGATGGTTCCGCGCCCTCGCCCAACCGGAGGAACATTGGCGCCTAAATCATCACGGTATTGATGACCCTAACTATGCTCTTAGGGAGGTTCACCTATTGAGATGGATGACCCCTGACCTCAATTCCTTGAAGATGAACATCACGATCGGTAGGAGTAGAGACTCTTCCGGTCACCACAGGTGGTGGATGGCTAGTATCATCAGGAATCACCGGGCTGCTATCTGTCAGATTGCTAGAGCATGGTTAACTGCAAATGATCATCTTTATGCTTCCCTTCAAGCTTGTGCAGTTGGGTTGAAGCTGGCTGAGAACCAATCCTTGCGGATTGCTGTTTTGGAGATTGATGACGAGCATTCTTATCGCATGCTTTGGGGCACTGCTTGTGTTCCTTGGAGGGTTTCTCGTATTGTCAGGGAGATAAAGAGCTACATGGAGGATGAAGGTATTGTTGGTTCGCTTGTTCACAGGGCCATCAATTCTATTCCCAGAGAAATTGGTAAATGGGGAGTCCTCAGTCAAGAATTGATTGTGATTTCTGATCCTAGTTGTTTTCCGCCTAGAGTTCGTGGCATGGCTCTTCTTGAGAGGAACCACACTCCCTACGTGGTTTTGAGATTTAAGCATCCTTAATGCTCTGGTTGGGTTGCTGCTTGTTTTTGTCCTGTTGTCGTCTTGGCTGTTCGGGGCTTTTGTTGTGATCTCTGTGTTGTGAGTCAGTCATGAGGGGGTTAGACCTGCACTTTATAAGCAGGAGCTGTACTTGACAATTTTTTTAGCTCACACGAGGAGGGTGAGATGAATAGACGACCTCCTGGCTTAACTTAAAAAAAAAAAAAAAGAGTTAGCCTACAACAACAACTATCAAAAAAGTATAGATATGACATCTTCTGAAGCCTTTTATGGAAGACATTGTCAATCATTTCTTTGTTGGTATGCGATAGGTGAATGTTACCTTTTGGTTCTGGAGCTAGTACAACAGACTAAAAAGAAGATCAAGGTGATATAGAAGCAACTAAAGACCGCCTAGGATAGATAGAAGTCTTATGTTGATAATCGCCAAAGATTGTTGGAGTTCCAAGTTGCAGATCAGGTGTATCTTAGGAAGTGTCACTCTGATACAGAGCAGGTGTTGCATCCAATAGAGGTGCAGTTGGATAAGGACATGTCGTATGTTGAGGGTCTTGTGTTGATCCTGGATAAGAGGGTGAATAAGTTGAATTATAAGGATATAGTTTTAGTTAAGATTTTTTGTCATCACCATGGTTTGTAGAAAGTCACATGAAAGTTAGAGGATAAGATGCGTAGGAAGTACCCATCATTGTTCGCTTAGGATTTTGGAGGAGAACTCCTTGTTAGAGTGTAAGACCTCTAACCTAGCCTTCTAGTAGATCATGCTTTCTTAGCACAATTTGATGCTTAAAATCTTAATCTTACTTTTTGATGTGCTTTAATATCATGTGACGAGCTTATATTTCATGTTTGGTCCAATTTGAATGATGTTTGAGCTAGTTATGCACATATGAGCTTGTTTTGAACCTAATTACAAAATACCCACTTCTAGAGTTTTCTTGCAATTTTCCACATGCTTGTTATACCTCACATATTTGACATCATGTTAAAGACATTAGTGTGTTGGGGTGCCTTGTCACACCTTGGTTTCAGTGACGACATCATCTGTTGAGAATTAGGGTTTGCTTGGATGCCCTAATTTGATGGTTGACCTTGGTGTTGAGTCACCTTCTTTTAGCAATTGCTATTTTTTCCTTGTGATCCATGTCTACATTTTCAATGATGTTTCTTGTGAGCTAACTAGGGTTGGTGGTGGATGATGATCTACTTTCTATTCGGTCGCCAAGAAACTCTAAGGCTAGTGACTGATTGGATTCCTTGGTTTCTTCAATCGCAAAATTGCTTAAGTGGTCACTATCGTTTTCTCATTAGTTGATGAGATTTTTTGGACCAAGTATGTTGATGTCTTTTCTTGGTTTTATCACCCTTAGTTTGATGCTTAAGTGTAGTGCTTGCATGGGAAAGATCTTATGGACACATGGCAAGTTTAGCTTGACACTTAACCTTCATTCTCTCTCTCTCCATCCCTATATTATATAAACCTCCCTCCTTGTATGGAAGTGATCCCTTTGCACCTAGTTTCTTATTTCTATCTTGGGTCCTCTTGGATCTCTTCCCTTTTGTTCTTGACCAAGAAGAGGTGCCAAAGAAAGAGAAGGTGTCTGAACCACCTTACATGTTGAGTCTGGTTTGGAGCTACCCTTATTGTGATCGATTGGTGTTACCTTGTTCTTCTTCTTGGCCTTGGTAAGTAGGATCCCCATCTTTTTCAATGTATTCCTTACTGCCTGACCCTTCTTCTTTCTCTTCTTGGTCGAACCCATAGTATTCCACAGTAATTCCTGATTGAGCTTGAAGAACTTCTCTCCTTTGTTTTTTATGTCTTGGGTTTTGCTCTCTTTCTTACTCTTTGATCTAGGGATTTTTTTTAGGCCGGGCTAGTTTAGTCGAGTTTGGTGCTCAAGCTAAGGTTTTCTCTCTCTTTCCTTGAATATCCCTTGTTGTTGGAGTCCTCTACATCAACTCTAAGGCGAGTTATATAACTTTCTCCATGTTATTTCTTACCACCTTCTTGCATGCACCTAATATTGCTCTAAAATTTTTTTTCAAGTAGAGAGATGATATCTTGTAACTTGGGATTATTTATGCATGGTGTTTTTTGAGTAGAAAACTCTTCTTGAATGAACCCTAATTCTTGGGCTTGATCTTTACCTTAATAATGGATGTTTTGGTGCTTACATGCATGTGCAAATCATTGGTTTTTGCTCTTGGATTTCTAGGTTTTTAAGTATTCTTCCTTCCTTGATATGGTACTTAATGGTTTTCATTTTTGGCTCATTGATGATAACAAACCTATTCTAGATTCTTATGTGAACACCAAGATTTCACCCTCGTTAGTGTTCGATGAGATTTTGATCTTTTAATGATCGCTAAGTACTACCCTAGTTTGGTAACAAAGTTTTGAATGTATCATGGTTGCTAAGATGTTGGCACCTCATGCGGTCGATGAGTATGTACTCTTCTCTTTAGTCATCAATGGTTTCATGATCCTCTTTGGTCGATGAAATGGTCTGATTCTCTTTTCTCCTAGTACTAATATTATCTTCGTTGTGAAGTCCATGTATTCTTTGGTCGATGATCTTACTTGACCCTAGTGGTCGCTGAAGTGGGTGACCATTAAGGTTGCTAAAGTGAACATCTGTCATTTGTTGATGAAGGTGGTGGAACTAATCTCTTCAGTCAAAGACACCTCTAGTCTTTGTGGTAAATGAAGATTGTTGACTCATATGGTTGCTATGCACTCATTTCCTTTAGTCAATAGTGATTCTTGACCTACTTACTTCCATGATTGCTAGAAATTATAAGAATATAGGGTTTACAATTAATTGTTGTCTTGGAAACCCCAATTTAATTACCTTGTTGAACACAAACCCTAATTCAAGTACTCAATGATAATGTTTAGCCTCCTTGAAGTGATTAGTATAATGATGGGAGTACTTTCTCTCTCTACAATGTTATAACCCTAAATTGATGTTGTATGAACATAATAACTCTTATTTCAATTATAATCTGAACTTTAAATGTCATACATATGGTGATGGTCTTTGAGCCTTGACAAGGAGCAAAAAGATAATGATTTCCTTGTCAGGAATGAGGTGAATGGTATTATGACCTTGGACATGGATTTGTTCCCTAGTTGAGGTGATATCCTCTATATGATGTGACAATAGATTGGAATCTCAAGATGATAGGATGATGAGTATGGTATCATGTGTGACTATGAAATAGTACCATGAGATGATGTGATAACTTTATACCTTATACATTTTATGTGTTATGATGTCATAATCTACCCCTATTTTTGTAAAATTCTTTTAGGGTTTGTTCAGAACTTGATTGATGTAGTTAAAACATATCCACTTTGCATTAAGTAATTAAGTGAAACCCTAATCATGTAGTTTCCATGCACCATTGATCCATTTCTAGTGTCAGGACTTGCTGGATGGTGAAATGAGTAATTCTTAAGGAATGCTCAGAGTGCATATTATTGAGTATGCGAGGTGCAAGTGACTATGTGTCCTTAACATATTGATTCTAAGGTATTGAGGATGGATGTGGTCATGCCTCGATAGGAGAATGGTTGTTGTTGTATCTCAGAGATTTGTGTATATGGTGTGATTGAGGACAATTGTGGTTGTACCTCGGATGTTTGGATTTGTATACCTCAGTTTACTAGTGGTATGACCTTTTACCAAGATGGACTAGATTGTTTTGCAACTAAACTTGATGTGTTGTTGTGGCAGACTCATATTGACCTAGGGTGGAGAAGATCTTAAGAATCTGGCTCTCCTAGATCTTTTTATGACATCAGTTTTATCTTAGTAGTGGTTAGTAGGAATGTAAGTGGTATATGTCAAATTTTGTAGGGTTTTAATAAAATACATAATCCATCCATGTGGTATATTTGTTTAGGGTTAAACACACTTCATATTGGATGCTAGCCCTTGTCTTACTCCTTATACTATTTGGTTGTGATATAATGTAGTAAGAGAAATCAATTGTATATAAAATACTAGATTTTCCTATTTAGTAGATTAACTTGCTTTAGTTACTTAGTCTTCTTGAGATGTTTAATTTGTTTAATTTTGTTAATCTGGCCAACCTGCCCATTTAGCTGAATCTTCCATCCTATTTAATTATGATACTTGTTGTATTGAATAACCACTGGTTGAGAGTTATATCTCTTGTTGGGACATGGGTATCACCTTCTGGGTCACCACATCTTTTTAGGTGGTCATCAGCGATGTGGTCAGAATCATGGTGCTGAAGAGGACTAGCTCGGAGAGCAGTAGGTTGGGTATCTTCTATTTTTTGTGATACAATCCTAGTGGCTTCCCTGTACTCTCTGGTTCAAGAAGGGATATGTTTTGTATATGATGTATATCAACACCTAGTTTTTGGCAATATGCCCTTGTTGTATATGGCATGTATATGTGGAACATGATCCTTTGTATATAGGTGGTGTATGAGGCCACTGGACATATATGTATATACATGATATGGTATGTGATGTGATACATGATGTTGGACCTTGATGTAATGTTTTCTAAACATGATAGTAATATTTTAATCTATTTTGATTGATCCTCTTTTCTGGTTATGTGGTTATTTAGCTATTGATTGTAGGTTTGGTTTTGGGTAATCTCATTTAGTTTGGCATTGGACGTCCCAAATTAGGTGGTATCAAATCTCTAGGTTTGTTGAGTCTATAGGGACACAGGACTTAGATTTGTGTTTGTTCTTGCGTTGTCAAACATATTTGATCATAGCTTATGCTTATGTAGATATGTCTGGAAAACATGAAGAGCGTGTTGAGAGTAGTTTTTTCATTCTATAAGGTGGCGCAAGGAGGAAGGTATGTGAAGATAGATTGCCCAAGTCGGGGCCACAACAACCCGTCATGCCTCAGTTTGACACAGCAACCATGGTCAATCCAGCATTCTAGTCCATGTTTGGACAACTTATGGCCATGATTTCACATATGGTGGAAAGAGTTCTCGTACCTCAAGCTAGGAAAGTTGTCCCTAATGTGGAAACATAGGGTTTTGGGAAGACATTTGAGTGGTTAATATGTGATGGGGTGATCGAGTATACGGGTACGATAGACTCGGTAGATGTTGGTTAGTGGCTAACTATGTTGGAGAAGGCTTTCAAGATCCTCAATATCCTGGAAGAGGACAAGGTGAAGCATGAAGTGTATCTTTTAAAGGGTAGTGTGGCTACACAGGAGGAGAAGATACATGGAGTCATGATCAATTGGGAGGAGTTTTGGTGGGAGTTTCTAAGTCGATACATACTGGAGACGTATTTAGATGAGAAGATAGTGTAGTTTGAGAATATCTACAGGGATCGATGACCATCAAAGAGCATGAGGTAAAGTTCATGGAGTTTTTGAGGTTTTGTCCTCACATGTCGACCACAGATAGAGAGAGGATTTGCATGTTTGAGAAGGGTCTGAGCACGGAGCTAACAATTACAATGTCTAGTTTAGAGAATAGGAAGAGGTTTTCTACCTTTATGGAGTTGTTGAGGAGGATCGAACAGTCTGTTAGTGAGAAGAGTGAAGACAAAAACAATAAGAGGTCAATTCAATTTTAGGGGCAGTCATGTGGAGGCTTTAAGAAGCTGAAGTTCTTGTCACTACAATCAAAACAAAGGTCAAGTTTTTCCACACCAAGGTCACATGTTCTGTCACAATGGTCCCCGAGAAAGGGCATAGGTAGTAGTCTTCCACCGATAGGATCTCACAGCACAGATTCATCAATGATAGGGTTGTCAAGGTTGTAGTATGACTGTAGGACTTGACACCAATGTCGACAGATAGGGCGTACTAGGTGGAATCACCTTATGAGGAAAGAGGAAGTGACTCAATAGCCAAGGTAGAGTTAGTGGGGTTCTTAGCAGCAACAATTTAGTGGTAGTGGAGGTAGAGGACGTGGTAGGCATCACAGGCAGGGTCTTCTGGACAAGCTAGTAGAGGATATGAATGATAGTAGACAATGAATCGACTCTACGCTATGAGTTAGCCATAGGTAGTGGTTAATACATGGGTCATGATAGGTCAGATGCAATTTTTCATTCTAACTTATTTGTATTTTCTTTGGTATCTATTTTGGCTGACCTAGGTGTGATGCACTCTTTTATCACCAGAGAGGTGATAAGTAGTTGTTCTTTACCTGTTTGTCATAGATCTGATAGTTTTTTGTTAGAAACCCTTCTTGTTGGTTTTGCTGAGTTGTGGGAGGTGTGTCCATCTTGTGTTCTTTCTTTTCTGGGATGTAGCATTTAAGTGGATCTTATCCACTTCACATGAATGGTTTGATGTGATCTTAGGGATGGATACCTTGGAGAAGTACAAGGTTGTCTTGTACTTTAGTTCCAAGGTGGAGATGTTTCATGATGGATATGTTTTGTAGGTCTTTCAATGAGATAGGAAGATTCTTCCTATGTGTTTGGTGTTAGCAACGATAGTGGAAAGGATGATGAGACAATGTTGTGATACTTTCTTAACAAATGTTGTGGATACCAACCTATGGAGTCCTAGTAACTAGGATGTGTCAGTACTGTGAGAGTTTGAGGATGTCTTTCCCTAAGAGTGTCTTGGTATTCCTCCTCCTAGAGAGATTGATATTTAGATCAATCTGGTTCCTCGTACACAACCCATAGTGCAATCACCCTATAGGATGTCACCAACATAGATTTACAAGTTGAAGAAGTACTTGTAGGAGTTTTTGGAGAAGGGCTTCATCATACTGAGCACTTCCCCTTAAGGTTCTTCCTTTTTGTTTGTGAAGAAGAAGGACAATTCCATGAGATTGTGTATAGACTACCCACAGTTGAACAAGGTCACGATCAAGAACAACTATTTGTTGCCAAGGATAGATGATAGGTTTGATCAGTTGAGAGGTCCTAATATGTTTTCCAAGATATATCTGAGGTCTGGTTATCTTTAATTGAGGATCAAGGGGG
This sequence comes from Alisma plantago-aquatica, assembly GCA_963693085.1. Lineage (NCBI taxonomy): Eukaryota > Viridiplantae > Streptophyta > Magnoliopsida > Alismatales > Alismataceae > Alisma > Alisma plantago-aquatica. Next base: position 96,282,342 of record OY856411.1, read on the forward strand.
GTCACATACCCAAATCTTCTTTTAGGACTAGGTATGGTCACTATGAGTCCCTAGTTATGTTGTTTGTTCTTACTAATACACGTGTATCATTATGGATATGATGAATAGGGTTTTTAGACCATTCTTGGAACAGTTTGTGGTTTTGATCATAGATGATATTTTGATAAATTCCACAGACAACTAGCAGCATAGGCAATGTCTTCGTCAGGCTTTGATGTTTTCAAGGCAGTACCGATTGTATGCCAAGTTCGGCAAGTGTGAGTTTTGGTTGACAGAGGTATCTTTTATAGGCCACATCATATCTGATAAAGGCATTTGTATGGACCCTAAGAAGGTATGGTCAGTATTGGAGTGGGAGAAACCCACGAAGTTGATATGGGTTTGACATTTCTTTGGTCTGGAAGGTTAATATAGGAGGTTCATAAAGAACTTCAATGTTTTAGCATTACCCCTATCCAAGAGTCAACATTCATTCCAGTTGTTGAAGGAGAAGTTGACTAGTGCTCCAGTGTTGGTTCTTCCTGAGCAAGGGAAAGCCTACATCATCTTCTGTGATGTGTTGAAGAATGGTTTGGGTTGTGTGCTAATGTAGGACAAGAACATGATGTCTTTTGTTTTGTGATAGCTTTAGAAACTCGAGGAGAACTACTCGACACATGATCTAGAGCTTGCATTAGTGGTCCATTCTTTGAAGAGCTAGAGGCACTATTTGTATGGGGAAAAGTGCAAGATCTTCACCAACCACAAGAACCTTCAATCTATCTTCTTGAAGCATGAGTTGAAAATCCAACAAAGTAGATGGATGGAGCATATCAAGGACTATGATTGCACCATAGACTACCACCTAGGGAAGGCGAACATTGTAGTTTATGCTTTGAGCAGGAAGTCATCTTCATTACCATCTATAAAAAGGCGCTATTACATTCTATGGTGTGCCATAAGAGAGATATTTTGGTGTTGCTTCGCCAGATGAATGTGTAACTAGAGGTTTTATTGTTGGCAGGCTTGTTGGCACATTACAAATGAAGCCTACCTTCATGGGATAGATTAGAGATGCACCACGGAATGATACCATGATACAGATTATCAAGATAGAATTTGGCAGTAAGAAGTATGATGGTTTTCATGAGACAGAATATGGGACAATTTGCATCCAAAATAGGATAGTGGTTCAACATGTTGATGGTTTGAGGAAGATTGTTTTTGAGGAGGCTCACTTCTTGATGTGCGCAATGCATCCTGGAAGTACCAAGATGTACCATGATCTAAAGGATCTATTTTGGTGTCCTTCTTTGAAACATGATGTGTCAGAGTTTGTGGCAAGGTGTCTAGTTTGTCAGTAGGTGAAGGCTAAGCATTAGAAACCTACAAGAGTTCTACAAACTTTTCCAATACCGTAGTGGAAATGGGATCATATCACTATGGAATTTGTGGTTGGTCTTCTAGGACAGCCAAAGGTCATGATTCCATCTGGGTAATATTTGACAGGTTGATCGAGTCAGCTCACTTCTTTCCAATCAAGACAACATATACAATAGAGAAATTGGCTCAAATATATGTTGATGAGATAGTCTGTTTGCATGGTATTGCAGTAAACATAGTATTTGATAGAGGTCCACAATTTACGAGTCATTTTTGGGAACATCTCTACACATCCATGGGGACACAGTTGTGATTCATCACCATTTTCCACCCACAGCCATATGGCTAGTCAGAGAGGATGTTTCAGACTTTAGAAGATCTCTTAAGGTCTTGTGTTTTATAGTTTCTTGGTAGTTGGAATGTGTATCTGAGTTTGAAAGAGTTTCCTACAAGTTATTAGAAGAGTATAGACATAGCATTGTTTAAATCTTATATAGGAGGCATTTTCAGTCACAACTTTGTTGGCATGAGATATGTGAGTATCAGTTTTTGGAACCCAAGCTAGTACCACAGACTATAGATAAGATCGAGGTGATACAACTATAGCTAAAGACAACCCAAGACAGATAGAAGCCTAATGATAATAATTTTGGTTCACCACTTGAGTTCCAAATTCGAAACTAAGATATATGAAGGTTTCCCCTTTGAAATGTGTGTTGAGGTTTGGTTATAAGCGTAAGTTGGTTCCTAGGTTTATGGGACCATACCCTGTTGTGGCACATTTTGGGTAGGTGGCATACAAGCTGGAGTTACCACCAAAGTTTCACATATTACACCCTACCTTTGATGTCTTCATGTTGAGGAATTGTCATCCAGATACCGAGTTGATGTTGCAGTCTATGGAGGTTGAGTTGGATGATGATGTGTCATATGTTGAGGGTCATGTGTTGATCTTGGATAGGAGGGTTAAGAAGTTGAATAAGAAGGATATAGTTTTAGTTAAGGTTTTGTGGCATCACTGTGGTGTGGAGGAAGCCATATGGGAGTTAGAGGATGCGATGTGTAGGAAGGACAAGTCTCTATTTGCATAGGATTTTGGCAGTGCAATCCTTGTTAGGGGTTTATGGTTGTAAGACCCCTGACCTAGACTTTTGTTTTATCATGCTTGCTTAGCACAACTAGATTCTTAAAACCTTAATCTAACTCTTTTATGTGCTTTAATATCATGTGATAGGATTATGTTTCATGTTTGGTCTAGTTTGGATGGTGTTTGAGCTAGTTATGCATATATGTGCTTGCTTTGGACCTAATTTCAAAACACCCACTTGTAGGGTATTTCTTGCAATTTGTCACATGCTTGTTATACCTCACATTTTTAGACCATGTTAAAGATATCAGTGCCTTGGGGATCCTTGTCACACCTTTGTTTGAGTGATGAAATCTTGTGTGGAGATTTAGGGTTTGCTTGGATGCCCTAAGTTGATGGTTGACCTTGGTGTTAAGTCCCCTTTATTTAGTGATTGCTATGTTTTCCTTATGATACATGTTTTGGCAATTGATGATGTTTCCTATGAGCTACCTAGGTTTGGTGTTTGATGAGAATCTACTTTCTCTTCATTAGACAAGAAACACTAGGGCTAGCGACTGATTGGATTCATTGGTTTCTTTGGTCACCAAAGTGCTTTAGTGGTTGCTATCTTTTTCTCATCGGTATTAGATTTTCTAGACCAAGTGGGTTGATGGTTTTTCTTGTTAGTTGCATGCTTAAGTGTAGTGATTTAATGGGTGATATCTTATGGGAACATTGCAAGTTTAGCTTGACACCTAACCTTCTTTCTCTCTCTCCAACCCTATGTTATATAAACCTCCCTTCTTGCATGCAAGAGATCCCTTTTGCACCTAGTTTCTTCTCCCTTCTTCCTTGGGTCCTCTTGGAGCTCTTCCCCTTGGTGCTAGATGGCGAAATAGGTTCCAAAGAAAGATAAGGTGATCGAACCACCTTGCGTATTGAGCTAGGGTTTGGAGTTACCCTTCTTGTGATCATTTAGTGCTACCTTGTTGTTCTTCTTGGTCTTTGTAAGTGATATCCCCATCTTTCTCCATGTTTTCCTTGCTACCCTACCCCTATTATTTCTCTTCTTGGTCGAACCCATGGTATTCCATGGTAGTGCCTGAGTTGAGCTTGAAGAACTTCTCTCCTTTTCCTTTATGCCTAGGGTTTTTCTCTCTTTGTTACTATTTGACCTAAGGTTTGTTTCCTTCTTCGAGGTGGAGCTAGTTTTGCCAAGTTTTGTTCTCAATCTAGGGTTTTCTCTCTCTTTCCTTAAATCTTCCTTGTTGTTGGAGTCTTCTACATCAACTTTAAGGTGAGTTGTATTACTTTCTCCATTGTTATTGCTTACTTCCTTCTTGCATGCACCTAATCTTTCTATAAAAAGTGTTTTTAAGTAGAGAGATGATATCTTGTATCTCGGGATTATATTTTCATGGTGATTCTTGAGTAGAAAACTCTTCTTCAATCGACCCTAATTCTTGTGCTTGAGCTTTCCCTTGGTAATGCAAATTTTGGTGCTTACATGCATGTGCAAATGTTTGATTTTTGCTCTTGTATTTTTAGGGTTTTAAGTTGGTTTCCCTTCCTTGATATAATCATCCTAAGATCATCTAACCTAGAAACCTAGGTTTGTTTAGAATCTAATTGAATTACACCTAAACCTAACCCAATTAAGCCACACAAGGGTAGTAGGGGTGTTAGGGACTAGTTCCCCTATGCACAACCTAGCATATACATGGCCACTTAGTAGCTTAGGATAATTCATTAGACTCTAACTTGTTGTTTGGTTTGACAATCTAAATGAAATCATAATGTTTGCATGTCACCCCGAACTTAACTAATAAGTGCATCCCCAAAACATCCCACATTTCCCTTAATTGCTTTAAAACCCTAATTTCCATTTTACTTAGCAAGTGTTAGCTTAGTTAGCTCTTTTCTTACTTAGATGGCTTCTTTCTATATTCTTATTTTTTTCTTGAAAGTTTGACTCTTTATTTTCTTTTTTTCCTTGTATGCTAGCTTAGTGTAGTGTAGTTCTTTTCTTGCTTTCCTTAGTATAGCTTACTCTTTTGTTGATTGTCTACCAATCTAGATATTTTGAAAATTCAAAAGATAAGGTGATCGAACCACCTTGCGTATTGAGCTAGGGTTTGGAGTTACCCTTCTTGTGATCATTTAGTGCTACCTTGTTGTTCTTCTTGGTCTTTGTAAGTGATATCCCCATCTTTCTCCATGTTTTCCTTGCTACCCTACCCCTATTATTTCTCTTCTTGGTCGAACCCATGGTATTCCATGGTAGTGCCTGAGTTGAGCTTGAAGAACTTCTCTCCTTTTCCTTTATGCCTAGGGTTTTTCTCTCTTTGTTACTATTTGACCTAAGGTTTGTTTCCTTCTTCGAGGTGGAGCTAGTTTTGCCAAGTTTTGTTCTCAATCTAGGGTTTTCTCTCTCTTTCCTTAAATCTTCCTTGTTGTTGGAGTCTTCTACATCAACTTTAAGGTGAGTTGTATTACTTTCTCCATTGTTATTGCTTACTTCCTTCTTGCATGCACCTAATCTTTCTATAAAAAGTGTTTTTAAGTAGAGAGATGATATCTTGTATCTCGGGATTATATTTTCATGGTGATTCTTGAGTAGAAAACTCTTCTTCAATCGACCCTAATTCTTGTGCTTGAGCTTTCCCTTGGTAATGCAAATTTTGGTGCTTACATGCATGTGCAAATGTTTGATTTTTGCTCTTGTATTTTTAGGGTTTTAAGTTGGTTTCCCTTCCTTGATATAATCATCCTAAGATCATCTAACCTAGAAACCTAGGTTTGTTTAGAATCTAATTGAATTACACCTAAACCTAACCCAATTAAGCCACACAAGGGTAGTAGGGGTGTTAGGGACTAGTTCCCCTATGCACAACCTAGCATATACATGGCCACTTAGTAGCTTAGGATAATTCATTAGACTCTAACTTGTTGTTTGGTTTGACAATCTAAATGAAATCATAATGTTTGCATGTCACCCCGAACTTAACTAATAAGTGCATCCCCAAAACATCCCACATTTCCCTTAATTGCTTTAAAACCCTAATTTCCATTTTACTTAGCAAGTGTTAGCTTAGTTAGCTCTTTTCTTACTTAGATGGCTTCTTTCTATATTCTTATTTTTTTCTTGAAAGTTTGACTCTTTATTTTCTTTTTTTCCTTGTATGCTAGCTTAGTGTAGTGTAGTTCTTTTCTTGCTTTCCTTAGTATAGCTTACTCTTTTGTTGATTGTCTACCAATCTAGATATTTTGAAAATTCAGAAGTTGTTGTTGTATGCTTTGCGTGTTTGTTACACCTACGATTCCACTATATCTTTTTCTTTGCACTTTATCCCTTAGCATCTTAGTTTAGATATATGTAATTCGTATTTGTTTTTGTTGAAGTGGTAACTATATGGTTATGCTTGCAGCTAGGTTTATATAACCCAGTTATGCTCATTTTGCATTTCAGGATGAATCTGGGGAAGATGGGTAAGAGTGTCGATCTTGTGTCCTTTCTTGCTTAATTAGAACTAAATTGTCTAGGGTTAACTTAGATTTCATTCTTGTCTTTAAATTGCTTGCTTTATCACCTTTAGTTTAATCAACAACCCCTAATCAAACCCTTAACCCTATACACCACAGTAGGAACCTAGCCCAAAAACTAACCTAGCTCTAGTGCCCCCTTTTCTCCCTATGGATCGACCCTATACTTGCAACCTTACCTATACTATGACATGACCCTATGCGCTTGTGGGTTAGTGTTTTAGCAGAAGTAGGTTGTTTGAGTTTAGGTCATTATAAATTTTGAAAGTAAATCCGCTATGTGTGTCTGTCTACAGATTTATATCTATTCAAATCTCAATTGAGTAGTGTGTAATGCCATTGGCATAAGTGCAACAAGCTTTTTGGTGCCATAGTTGAGGAAAGGTGCTCGGCCTAGCTAGTTGGTTTTTCTTTGAGTTTTTGTACTACCCTCATCATTGCTATTATTTATTGTTTATTCTTTTCATTCTTTGTGCATTCTAGTTTGCTAACTTACCCTCTTTTGTTTGGTTGTGCTTTGTGCATGTGACAAGCCACTTGGGAGAAGACAAGATGGAAGGCTAAAATGCACCCCACAAGCCACTTCAAGATTACTTCATGCGTAGCAACTACAAATTGCCAATTTCTAGCAGGATTGATCAAATGCCAGGGGAGCAATTCTTCATCCCTCTAGGTCTTCATGGGCTCCTGCCCATCTTTTACAGCTTAGAGAGTGAGAACCCCTACAACCAAATGGACTCATTTCTTGAAGTATGCTACACCTTTAGGACACTGACGGCTAGTGATGACACAATCCAATTGACCTTTTTCTCTTTCTCCCTTAAAGATAAAGCCAAAGATTTTTATGATTCTAGAAGGGACATCATGAGTTGGGAAGCAATGAAGAATGCCTTCCTAAGGCAATTCTACTCTATAGCAAGGTTAACCCAAATGCAGTGTGCCATGACAAGTTTTAGTCAAATGGGAAATGAGTAGTTTCACAATGCATGGGAGAGATTTAAGAATATTTTGAGAAAGTACCTGCACCATAAGATCCCTTTGTGGAATCCAGTTCAATCATTCTACTCCAGTCTATCTCTAAAGGACCAATATACAGTAGATTCTTCTTGTGGAGGAGTTTTCATGGCTAGGCCACCTCAGGAGATATGGCCTTTGTTTGAGTAGTTGGTTGAAGGGTGAAGAATTTGAGCTTCTAGCATTATGAATGATGGGGCCTTTGGTGTGACACCTCCTACTCATAATGACTCAAGCCCGCAAGTGATGAAGATTCTTGGTGACATGGTGAGTTTTATGAAGAACTAGGTGACCAATGTTCCTTGCCCCCCAGTCAATTCTATTGAGTTCTATGGTGAAGAAAAGAAGACACCTCACTCCTATATCTACCAAGAAACCCAAAGTCCAAGATACATCTCAAGGTTTGAGGAAGAGGTTCTCTATAGGATAAAGAGCATTGCTGACATACAAATGAATGTGACAAGTCTTGAAGAGAGGATAGAGTAGCTATCTTCAATAATTTCTCTCCAAGAAGAAAAATTCTCTTCAAAACCCATCTTGAGTTTCAATGAAGCAAGTGGACCAATGCCTTCTTCTCAAGTTTTCTATAGTCCACCTCCCATGCAAGTGCAACCCATATACCACTTCTAAGGAGATCCCAAGCCTTATATACCACGTCCCCCTACATTACCACCCATTTTTCAACAATTCATCTTCTGACCTAAATTCTCCCCTCCACCTCAATTTCAACACCAAGTGTCACCTCCACCTTGTCCACAACCACAATTAGCTCCCCATCCCCACCATGAGCAAGGAACTACTGTGAAAGTTCTAAGGAGTGGGAAATCTCTTGAGAAGTTTGCTAGTTAAAGAAAGGTTGATAAAGCAAAGCAAAGGCAGCGAAGTGGTGATAATGGGATTGTGATTACTGAATATTTGTACTGGATTTGGGATCCAGTGTGAATTTGATGCCATATAGTAACTATGTTGAGATGGGTTTAGGCAAGTTGAAACTGGCACATTGCACTCTCCAACTGATGGATCGCTCCATCAAAGTGCCTAGAGGATGAGTGGATGATGTCTTGGTAATGATTGATAAGGAAAGAGGAACATTATCCCCAGTTGATTTCATAGTTCTAGGCATGGAGTCAGATGATAGGAAGATCCCCATCATCTTGGGGAGACCATTCTTATATACAGATGATGCCGAGATACTTGTTTGCAGTGGCATAATGACAATCTATTTCACAGACATGAAGATAAAGATCAACATTTACAAGTCCTCAAACCAGTGAGTTCGAGATGAGAATATTGGATATGGTCACTTCTAGAGTTCGATTGATCATTCGAGAGAAGAAGGTCAAGATGAAGGATTTGATGACATCTTTGGTGATCAAAGGGATGAGGGACATAGATTGAGTGTAAATGAGAGATGCATGTATTTCAAGAATGGACACATGAGAATTCCAAATGGATGAAAGATGAAGAATATCTAAGAAGACCAGCTGAAGGCATGAAACTCAATGCTTGTGCAAGGCAACCCACCTAGGCTTGGCAATTTTCCACCCAACCTTCCATTTTTGATACTTTTGTTTTGTTTCTACACTCTCCAAGAAAACACACACACTTGTTTTTAATAGTTTTTATTTAGTTTTAAGATGTGAAGGTGAAAATAGGGTGAAATGAGGAAAATTAGATGAAATTTTGACCAGTGGTCCATGAAAAATCTTTTTGAACCAAGGATTTAATGTTTTGGTGAGATTCAAGTGTGAAACAATAGCCAAAGTACTCACCACGGCTGTGGTGACATGGAACAACTGTGGTAGTGCATTCACAATCAATAAGGTAATCAAGAAAAATCAAAGAAATTGAGAACTAAAGAACAGTCCTACCACGGTCGTGCAAGGCATCACGACCATGTAGCCACCCACTCAAAATGGCTTTGTGGGGTACCATAGCCATGTAGCAAGCATGCCACCATGGTCGTGCATTGCAGCACGACCGTGATGCAGCCCAACTCCAACACTTAAATCAGTGTTTTGCAAAAATCACAAATCAGTTCTATTTTCAACTCAGCGAGCACCACAACTGTACTCTATGAACGACATCTATGCAATGCCTTCCAGCCACTCCAGTACCCTTGAATCGCCACCAAAACCACCCCCAATCAATATACAATCAATCCCCCATCATTTCCACTACCTTAATCTCTGGATTCCACCCATTTTCATCCTCAAAACACCCCTTTTCTCTCCAATCCGCCCCAACATCTCTTTTCTTTGAAGAAAACCCAATACCATTTTCTCCACCAATTTTAATACAAAATGAGGAAAATGGCTAAGTGGGCTGTAGCTAAGACCAAGGATGTGATATCCTACAGACACCGGCCCAAGAATGTGTCTTCTTCAGCTCAGACAGCTCCCCTAGCACTTCCGGCACCATCGGCAACCTCCAGTTTACAAGGAGAATCACCCCATGTGGCGGCAACGGTGGATCCCATGATGGAGGAGTCTTCTAGACAACCCAGTGGAGGTAGAGAAGCAACCCAACCATCAGTCTCAGGAGCTCACCCATCAATTTCAGTAGCTCGGGCATCATTTTCAGCAACACGATGCTTGACGTCTGTCGCACCGCAGCCACAACCAAAACCAAGAGCATGACAGCAGCTACTGGTAGCTGATGTAGATGAGGCAAAGCCAGATGCACAGAAGGAGGATGCACCAAAAGCACATCATGGGGCAACACCTAACATTCAGAGAAAGATACAGAAGAAGCCAAAGCATCCAAACTGCTTGACACATTGAGTGATTGCCACTCGCAACACGTGCCAGGAGGCGATGAAAACTTTGGGCATCTTTGATTTTTTTGAGATATCTTGGAGCCCATTGGGCTAGTTGAGGTGTTGACCACAGTTCATTAGACCTATGTAGAGCATACACAACAATTCTTTGCAACACTAGAGAAAGTCTCATAGGACGCCATCAGTGTCACTTTGGGGAGTAGCACCTACCTCATCACTGCATCCTTTCTAAATGGCATTTTTACCCTAACTCCCAAGGAAGCAACGTCACTTGATCAAGGAAGCACTAATAGGGAAACCAATGTGAACTACACTGCAATGTGGAAGAAACTTATAGGGTAGAGCAGTTTTGTGGTAGGAAAATCAAAGACTAGTCTGATTCACAATGCTGTCTTAAGATACATTGAAAAGTTCATCACGAACACCATATTTTCCCAATACTAAAATTAAGGTAGTTGCACTGAGAAGGACCTCCTTGTGTTGGGATGGATGGTACAGGGAAAGCTTGTAAATCTGGGGTCACTTATTATTGATCATATGAAGACAATCCTGTCCAAGAGTAGGAATTCATTTATTATGGGAGGGATTGTAACTTCCATTTCTTTGGCCCTAGGGAATGATGTATCTGGCTACACAAAGGCAGAAGGAGGAAAGCTCATTTACCTACACTATTTGATCCTCTCATCGATGATATAAGTGGTTGATTAGAAGATTTTCTACTAGGTCAACCCTCCTTATGCAGGGGTTTCACTAGAGCTCCCCTACCATGCCACACCTCTCCTAGAGGGATGTGGCCCATCTTCGAACTTTTTGAACATCTTGAGGAGGTGGGAAGGGATACATGGAAGCAACAACCCAGAGATCTACCAAAAGGGCTTGGAGAGTCATAGAAAACTACCGAGATGAGGAAGACAACTAAGGAGCGAGAGAATCACAGTGTGAGGTGACGTGATGCGCATACATCACAACAGTAGCAGCAGCCCAAAGAAAATGCATATGACATGTCCACCATACATGTGCAGCTGGAGGGCATCCAGAGCACTCAAGATCACATACTGATCAACCAGGAGGGTATTTTGAGGACATAAGAGGGTTTTCATTACACCTAGGATGCCATGTGGTTAGACCATCAGCAAATGCATTATCAAGTCAACCACATATATCAATTCCTACACACTTAGGCATAGAGGAACCCCCAGTGGGTGGATGATTGGAGGAGTTCATTGTCAGCATTTCAGGACAACTACCCACATCCACATTTAGACTACTAGGGTTCCTACTACTAGCATCCTTTACCACAGGGAGGAGTACTTCCACTACAGTGATCATATACCCTATCATTTCTAGAGTTTAGTGTCATGCTGAGGACAACATGGTTCAATAGTTTGGGGTGGTAGGGCTGTATGCCCTGTTCTCATTTTCACTCGCATTTTGCATTTCACCTTCCATTTACTTTTATTTGTTTGGTTTGGTTTGTTTTAGTTTAGAATTGACCTACTTTGCATACATGCATGACATGTAGTTACTTTCTTGCAATTTTTGTGTAATTTTCAAAAAATTTCTCTCTTTGCCATGCATTGCATATCATGTAGATTTTTGGTAATTTTTGCATGTTTTAGCTAGGATTTGTATGTTTCCTACTATATGTTCAATAATATAGGCTTAGATGTGATTGAAGGAAACTTAGCACCATTTTGGCCAATTTTGCGTAGATTTGAGATTTCTCGCCTAAAAGTGCGTTTCGACCCAATCTCCACTCTTTGGATTAAAAATAGTGAGCTTTGATAAATGCAAGTGAATTATCATTGTTTATTGCTAAATGGTATCAATTCTTGACTTTTTACAGGCATGTCACCTCTCTTGTGTTTGTGAATGTTTTGGTTGAATTGTGAATTGAGCAAGGTATGAGCGCTAAGTGCCTATGAAATCACTTGATAGAAGTATAAATTTCAGGTTGTTCATTCATGTGGTGTGAAATGGTTGGATGAAGTGTTGGATTAATTTTGATGCAGGAGACCTTAAGTTGAGAATCACACCAGTGACCCCTCTTTGACTTGACTCTTCACTCACCATCTTCTTACCCCTCTGCCTCATAAAAGGATGTCAAAGTGCACATATCAGTCGTGGCCACCTTTAAAAGTTTGGGGTGGCCACATCTACATCTCACTGCTTCACTCTCATCACCATATACCCTATCTACTCCATAGGAAAAAAATGCAAAATGAAAATAAAGATGCTCCTATTTAAGAGCATCTAAATAAAGAAAAGATGAGTGTGTAAAAGCACTCCAAAATCTTACCACAATCCTTTCGTCCATTTTCATATCCATTGAGCTAGGAGACATCAAACCTAGCTCATTTTGCCCTTTCCACAACCACGTGGGTCATTTGGTGTGATTTGAAACATAAGGTTGAATGCATGAAGGTGAAACAACACTCCTAGTCATCTTTGATTAACACCATCATGAAATGGTCTACCCGGACCTACATGAAAGAAATATGGATAGCTTGTGTGTTTTATGCACTATATTTGAAGTTCATATGCTTTGTGCTCTTTTCATGATTGGTTTGTGAAAGCAGGAGAGGAGAGAGGTGGAATGCATGCATTATTCATTTTGACCCTATTCAACAATAATCATCTTTTGCATTACATTTGTCATTTATTGATTGTGGAAAAAATTGTAGAGAGATTGAGTTGGAGCATACTTGAGGAAAAGTATGTTTTATGTTTGGGGTGGTGATTTAGCCCTATTTTAGGGTTTCATCTTGTATCTTATTGCACTTCAATCACATTTATACCTGTTAGATTACATGTTATTTCCTTCAATATGCATATTTGTATAAAATGCACTTATGGACATTATTTGCGTGTTTTGCATGAATTTGGATGATGCTTGATGGAAGAGAGAGAGAGAAGGAGTGATCCTAGGTTTTATTAACCCTTGGAGAGGCCTAAAGTAAAGTCTAATGATCCCTCAACCTACCCTCTAGTGACAAAAGATCCATTGAAGCAAAGATAACCAAGAAAATCCAAGGAAACAAGTCAAAGTGTTGATCCTGAGGCCAACACGGTCGTGGTACCATAGAACGGCCATGCTTGCACACTTGCAAATCAATAGAGCCATCTCCAAGAAAAGTAGAAATCACCACGGCTATGCCACTCATAATGGTCATGGTGGTTGAATACAGAATGGTCATGCCACCTTGCACGGTCGTGTGATAGAAGAGGTAGAACGGCCGTGGAGCCAAGAACGAGCTGTGCATTTCGAGCCTCCACGGCCATGCTACCGTAGCCCCACCAGGGTCTTGCGGAGCATCACGGTCGTGCCACCTCCAGTACAAAATACACCAAGTCCATTTGATTTTTCCCCATTTCTCACAATGATCATTCCCATCCACCACAACTATTCTCATGCCTACCCACCACAGCCGTGGTGACCACCACAGCTGTGATGCTCACAAAAACATAGCTATTTTTGCACTGCATTTCCCATACTACACCTACTTGACCTAGTGCTTCCCCTACACCTATATAATACCTAGGTGGCAGCTGCAACATGAGGTTAGCTGCCTTATACCACCTCCTAGCTCCCCATTTTCACCCTTAGTCATTTCACTCCATTTCCACCTCTGTTCCACTCCATTTCACCATTTCGACCACCAAAACCCTAGTTTCTTCTTATTTCCACCCATTTCCACCATAATCCCATGCCATTGCACCTTGGAGAGAGAAGGGGACGTCCATGCACAGTTGAAGTGGAGGATTTCTCCATTTATGCCAAGCTCCATGGCTTATTCTATCTCTTTCTCCCTTCTTTTTGTATTTTGCATTGATATGACAAGCTAGGCCCCATGGGTGGGCTGTTTGGGGTGTAAAATGTCACTTTTATACCATGTTGGGGGAACATTAAATGTAAACATTGTAATTTCATTTGATAACGATTATGTTCTATTTGTATCTCACTTTACATGAATTTCTTGTTGGTTTGTGCTTGAAATCACCTAGGCATTTAAGGAAATTGCTTATATGTGTGAATTTTTAGATTTTCTCCTAGGTCGAATTCGTGGATCCCTAGATAGCTACCCATCCTCCTACATGCTAATCAATTCTCCTAACCCTAGTTGAGAGATCTAAGTAGCTAGTTTAGATGAATTTGTTGTGTTTAGCATGGAGCTTTCCCAAGGTTAGAATGTGGGTGATGGGAGGCCTAAAAACGCACTTCCACTCCCATTACTAATATCATCCCCTGATCATCCTAAGATCATCTAACCTAGAAACCTAGGCTTGTTTAAAATCTGATTGAATTACACCGAAACACTTAACCAATTGAGCCTCACAAGGGTAGTAGGGGGTGTTAGGCACTAGTTCCCCTATGCACAACCTAGCATATTCATGGCCAGTTAGTACCTTAGGATTATTCATTAGACTCTAACTTGTTGTTTATTTTGATATTCTAAATGAAATCATAATGTCCACACGTTACCCCCCAACTTAATTGATAAGTGCATCCCCTAAACAACCCATATTTCCCTTAATTGCTTTAAAACCCTAATTTCCATCTTGCTTAGCTAGTGTTAGCTTATTTATCACTTTTCCTGCTTAGATAGATTCTTGCTCTGTTCTTGCTTTGTTCTTGCTAGTTTAGGTCTATAATTTCTTTTTTGCCTTGTTTGCTAGCTTAGTCTAGTGTAGTTCGTTTCTTTCTTGCCTCAACATAGCTTGTTATTTTCCTACCTTTCCTTGTCCTTTCTTGCATAATTAGAACTAAATTGTCTAGGGTTAACTTAGATTTCATTCTTATCTTGAAATTTCTTGCTTGATCACGTTTAGTTTAATCAACAACCCCCAATCAAACCCTTAACCCTAGACTCTGTATTAGGAACCTAGCCCAAAAACGAACCTAGCTCTGGTACCCCCTTTTCTCCCTGTGGATTGACCCTATAGTGGCAACATTACCTATACTATGACACGACCCTGTGCGCTTACAGGTTAGTGTTTTAGTAGAAGTAGGTCATTTGAGTGTAGGTCATTATAAATATTGAAAGTGAATCCACCGTGTGTGTTTGTCTGTGGATTTAAATCTATTCAAATCTCAATTGAGTAGTGTGTAATGCCATTGGCAGAAGCTCACCCCTGGGCAATAAGGTGAGCCAACTAAGCATGGGCTGACTTCTGATGAGCTTGTTGTGCAAGAGTGATTTGTTCCAAGGTAGACACCCTATTATCATTTGAGGGTATGGGGGCATTCTATTGTGCTTGAGGCTGAGGTGGTGGTTGATTAAGATTTTGAAACTATTTCCCTTGGTAGGTCCCAAAACTCTAAAAATTACCCCTATAGTTTCATTGGTTCCCAAAATTCCTTTGGTTGTTGTTGTATAGGAAGCCTGGTGGTGGAATATAATTGTCTTGGGGGTGTGGGATCTTTGTGGAGGGGCGAGATGAGAAGAGTTTTGTGCTCCTGAACTATTTCCATATTGAAATCCAAGATTGTTTCTAGATTGATTAGAATTGTAATAAGCATGGACTAGGATACTATTAACTAAGTTAAGGTCATCCACTTGCTGACCAATGTCAGGGTCTATATTATTATTGTAGAGGTATTGGCATAGGAGACTAGCATGATCTTATCCTTGGAAAATTGTAAAGAGATATTATGCAACTCTGACTAGCTGGGGTTGCCTCTCATAAGCATTGAATGAGGACTCTAAGTGATCTTCTTTCAAGGAGATCATTTTAAGGTCTTCGACAATGGTATGGTTATCTAGATGTGCTTCTGCCTTAGCAACCTTGATGACCCCACATGTTTCTGATCTGGCTGTGGTCTTAGACGCTCATTTGACCCCTCTCATGCGCTACTTAAACTTTGAAACATGAAGTTTCCTCCAGATGAAGAATCAAGACATTTCTTGGTGTCGTCATCAACACCACAGTAAAATATCTCAATGAGTTGAGATTCTGATATGTCATGTTGAGGGAAATGTCAAAGGAGTTCCCTAAATCACTCCCAAGATACTCCTAGAGTTTCTCTTCAGACCATTGAAAAGAGGAGGATTTGTCCCCTGATATCATAAGTAAGGGATGGAGGGAAGTATTTATCCAAGAACTTTGTTTGAAGTGCTTCCTAAGTGGTGACAGGGTCTTCACTCTCCATGGCATTATACCAACTGTTGGCTTGCCCTGATTGAAAGTATTTGAAAAGCCAAAGTTTAATAGCATCTTTCAAAATGCTTAGGATCTTAGTCAAAGAACAAACGTCAGTGAAATATTGGAGGTGATCTTGGCAACTCCTACCCTTATTCTCAAAAAATGGGTTGGCCTAGATAATAGTGGTCCACTTAGTGTTGATCTCAAGTTCAAGGGCGGTAATCTAAGGTGGCATGACTGGGTGTTGTGCGTATCAGATTTTTTGAGTGGAAAAATCTTTTAGTTATTTTTGTCACTTAGTATCCCTCTAAGAAGCTTCAAGGGAATCTTTCTCTACTAGATAGGTCGCGTGCAGATAGGCTTCTTGGGCCACACATTAAGCCATCATTCTCTATCTTTGATTAACAAGTGCCTTCTCAATCCTACCGATGACCTCTTCCTCATTCATCCTAAGTCTGTTTTGTCTATTCAAACGATGGAACATTCTCTCAAGACTGAGATAAAATATTTGTCACATAGAACCAACGTGTGGAGGGTGACTCTTGCACAGTTATAATGGATAGATAATCGAGTGGAAAAAAATGTATTGTATAAAAATTATGTTTGGTTTTGGGTTTCACCACCTTAGCCAAATTGAAGACAAGATCAAGCAATACATGACAATTAGATAGATGCAGGTATGTGAATTATTACTAAACAAAATGCAAGAGAAGAACTCCATCTGAACCCATTGGGCCTGGTGTTTGGATTTAGTTTCCTTTGAGGGTCTCTACAAGGTTTTTAATCTTCTACCATAGGAATTTTATGCATGCAAATGGCTTGATTGATCCCTTTCAAATCAGCCATTTTGTATCCTAAGGAAGCTTTACTCTTCCTAAGCACAGTCATGAGCATGGTTTCCTATTAATAGGTAAGATCAAAGCTAATGATAAAATGAAAAAGTTCTTGATCATCAAGGAAGACATACTTAAAACCTTCAAGGAGGGGTTTCATCTTCCATTCATATAACAATACAAGGGCCACTTTATATACTTTTGACATCATCGCCGATCACAACATCTTGAAGTCCCTTTTGACCTGGAAAGACCTTATCCTACAATAGTGATGATGGATGGATTACCATAAGGACTACAACTTCACAATAGCCTACTACCTTGGTACCCCTCAATTGGAAATTCTCAGTTTTTTTTTTATCCACACAGTGGAGGAGACTTGAAGTGTTTTCTAGATGGGCCCCAAAAATACTAAGTGATCATATTTTTTTGCCCAACATTAAGATCATACCTGACCTACTTTTTGAGTTACTAGCATCCCAACATTCTAGCCTTGTTCTATAGAAGATGAATGTTTTTGTCTTGTACAAATAGAGTACATGGGTTCCTAAAGATTTGCCTTTGAAGTCTCACATATTATAAGAATATCATGGGTTTAAGTACATCATACATCATGGCACCATCAAGATGTATAAAATCCACATTGTTGTTTCATGTGGTATGAATTAATAAGGATATAGCCTCATTCTTGTCTAGTTGTATCATGTGACAAATGGTGAAGGTTGAACACCAACTACTAGGTGATACACAATAGTCAATCAAGATTCCTAAATGGAAATGGTACCAGATTACCATGGATTTCTTGGTAGGTCTTCCCATGACCAAGAAGAGATACAGTGTAGTATGGGTCCTAGTGGACAACTTGAAGAAATTGGCACACTTCCTATCTTGTAACATGACATCTAATGTTTCAGACCTAGACAATCTTTATGTTGAGGAGATTATCTATCTACACAGGTTCCCAAGTTCCATCATCTCTTATAGTGATCCCAAGTTCACCTCCATTATGTTCAAGCAAGTCCAAGAAGAACTCATTACAAGATTTAAGTTGAACACCACCTACCTCCCTTAGGCCAATGTATAGTCAGAACACATGATCTACCCTAAATGCCCTGTTAAGGGCTTGTGTCCTAGACTAGGGTGGATAGTGGAATTAGAATCTATTTCTAGATGAATTTGTATATAATGATAGTTGCCAATCAAGTAACTAAATGCCCCCTTTTGAACTTTTTATGGGAATCTATGTGATCTCTATTTCATTGGGATGATGTTTGAGTGAGATCCCTCTTTAGGTCACAAACACTACATTTGTATGTGGATAATGTTGCCTTAATCAAATAGAGACTAAAAATGCCCAGGATCAATAAAAATACTACATAGATGCAAAGTGCACACTTCTCTATAGAACATGTGTTCCTCAAGATCTGACCCTTAGAGACATAGATATGAATCGAGGGAAGGTGAGCTCCCGATATATAGGTCCATTTGAGATTGTGGAATGGATTGGAAAGTATTCTCATCATCTTTACCTACCAGCACAGTATAGTATAATGCATGATTTTTTTAGTGTGTCTAATCTGAAGTACTATGTGATAGATCATGCCTATTTGTTAAAAATTGAACCTATAGGGATCCAAGATAGGTTGTCTTATCTTGAGTAACTTGTAAGGATCCTTGATCACAAGGTGAAGGAGCTCAAAAATTAAAACAATTGAGATTTTCATTGTTATTTAGGAACACCATGGTGATGACCAAGTCACATAGGATCTAAAAAAGGACATAGAGAATGAACCACCACACCTACTCTTTACCTAGGACACATTTTGATTGAAAAAATCCTAATTAGATGGGAAAGATTGTAATAACCTAGTTTTTGAGTATTTTATATGCCTTGATATAATTTGAGCATTTTATTTGCCTTGATGTAATTTGAGCATTTAATAAATTTTCTTCAGAATTCTTGAGTTCTTTGCAGTTGTTTCCACAATTGACTTCCTAAGAGAAAATTTGCCAAATCAAAAATTTCATTCTTTTAGTTAATACCAATAATGTTTACTGTATTTTTTGGTTTAAAAAGTAAAAAATTAAATTTAAAAAATGGTAGATATTTGGACAATTAATTAATGATTTATCTCATGTTTACTAGGACACCAAGTTTAGGGTATCCAACTAACTTAGTTTGATCATATCTTTGTTGAAACGTGGGATAATAATCAAAATACCAAATTTCATATAGTAATATGATACTTAGTGACCTGGTGAATTGATTTAGGTAATTACTTGAAGTGAAATAAAAGACTACTTATCATTTCCCTTATGATCAAAAACTTTCCCAAGCCTGAGAAAATCATAATATGAAGATAAAATCCCAATGTTTGGTGGAAACTAGGTGCTTCAAGATCCCTAGATGGATTTTAGAATATCTATGAGTATAACTGGCTAATTAATTTGTGATCAAAACTAGATACATACATTTCACATGTAAGTATTGACAAACAATGATAATGGGTGTGTCTTGGGATGAGATTGTGAGTCCCAACCATGGATCCAAGATTGAGTAGCTTAGGGATCATCATCTACCCTACGCCAAGAGGCATGCAAGGGTCATATTCTCCCTTGACTCTATTCTCCTCCATGTTCCACCAAATATCTTGATTTTTAATTTACTAGATTTGGGAGAGCCATGTGAACCCAACAAGATATCACTCCACCATTATCATCATAAATTGGGATAAAGCCCAAATTGCATATAAACTGAGAAAATGTAGGGTAGTTATGATGCACTTAATCACACCACCTAATCTTATATAATGACCCCTAGAGTTTTCCCCCGACTCCCATAACTCAAATCACATCCCACTTGTCAAAGAGAACCCTACATAACCTCCACTAAGCTCCATCATATTCTTCAATGTTTGATGCCCTAGCCTCGCTATTCTATAGAAAATTTTCAAACTAGATAGGAATAGGGCACCACAAGGAGGTCACAATGCCACCCCAATATCTAGGGATGCCTGAGGCAGCCTTGGGATCCATCCCTGATCATAGGACCCTGATATTTGATAGTGCTCATTGGACAACATCTCTAGACAATGACAAGGATACATAAATTGTGAAACATCTTCGTGTGACTCCCAATGATCTCCTCTAATCCTTACCTTGTATACAATTCAGCTATACATCTATCTTCTTCCTGTAATCATCTTCTGACTTTCTTAACCCCTTTAACCCATGTCTAGACACCTTTATCATTGGTCAAACACTAACTAAGTCTAGAAGTACCCAGAGAAGGCAAATAAAGCCTAAACCAAGTTGTTGAGGCCTATAGCCTAAGGTCAACCATGACATTGACTCTATTGTTGCCTGCCTCATGAGAAGGATGAGGGAGGAACAATCCCCCCTGGAAATTGACCACTCTATCCCTAAATTGTATGACAAATATGCTACAACACAAAGGGAAGAGAGTGATGTGGAAGGTTGTGGTTGGTCAAAAAAATGGATTTGTAATATTCATAGGAGATAACCATAATTGAAAAAATAATAAATATACATATCTATTTGATTAGAAAATTTGAGGAACAAGAAATAAAGGCATTAATATCTAGTGTGGCCTCATATTGAAAAAGTGTTGTTTGATTCATGTTTTATTGATAATGTTCACATGCAAACTAAATTAATGGAAACAAATTTTATGATTTTTTCAAATTGATCTTCAGTAATACAATTTGATATAGTCTACTAGTGATGAAATATTATGTTAGGGTGACATCTAGTGTCTATTTGAGGTTTCCAAATTTAGAACTCATAACATGTAAGATTTAGGGTTTTAATACCTAACCCTAATCTGACACTAAACCCTACACTTGGATCTATAACAGACCTAATAAACATTATGGGGATATAATAGTGACATTTTTATGTACATTTACTTATTGAATTGTATTTGAACCTCATTTTCGTGGATTATATTTCTTTGAAAAGCATCTCTGAAAAGTTATGTGGTTACTTTATGATTAACTAGTTCAATATTAACTTATGAGGTTTTTTATGGTTTCTTAATGCTTATTGAATACTTCAACTATTGTATGCTTATTTAACTCAAATTCCAATACAATGGCCTATGTGTATCACATATATATGGACGAATCTTCCAAACACACTATGTAAGAACTAAGGGGTAGTTTGAAGGAGATAATACTCCTAATACAATAAGGACTTTATTAAGGAAATCAATGAAACTAGTGATAAGTTGTGACCAATTCCATTGATAGATATCATCGTGAATCCAATATTGGATCAAAACTATAGATTTAGTGGATGGAAAAAGGGATAGTATACCCACAGAGATAGGACAAATATGGATCAAATATTTATATAGAAAATAAATGTTTGTCTATTTTCATTAATTTGTGATAATGCTGGATATTTTGTTTCACATATATGCCACTTTCTGTGTGCATCCGCATACACTGCGTAACAAGATACTAATTGCATTTTTTATTTCTCAATGATTTAGGCTAGTTGCATTATTTATATGAAGACATGGACATCTAGAAGATGGCAACAAAAACTCTTATGGCTAATGGTTTATGGAGGATTATTTAGATAGAATTTCCCTTTTTCCACCTTATGTAACTCCTTTGAGGAGAATTATCTTTCAACTTGTTATGATCAAGGTTTATGTGTGGAATTATGGATTATTACAGTTTACTTGTTCAGTTTAGATGTTGGAAAGTATTTGATGATCATTGTCAACTAGGTTCACCCTTGATGGGGATAACATGGGGAAGGTGTTGTTATAGCTTCACCCCCACTCCCTTGTGCCCAATTCCTTTCGCAGGCTTGTCATCTGAGGGTGGGTTTTCTACAACCCATTTTGGTTCAGCCCTCTTATTTTATCATGGTTCTTGATCATACTTGCACAACTATACATTTTTTTTTTTACTAGGTTAAGGTATAACTTTATCTTTACTGGGGTAAGGCTTGGTTACCACCCTAACCATTTGTTGTTTAATTTTTAAATACAAGCATAAGGTATCTATATTAATCTTGCACCTCCTAAATAGGGAAAAATAGAAAGAATGGAATACACAAATACTAAAATGTGTTCTACCCAATGGATTGAGGACCCACTAGGAGGCACAATGGATAGTTACCCTCAAGTTCATAAAACAATCCAACCTTTAACACACAAAAAAGGAAACAATATACCTGAGGTATCACCTATATCCACAAATAGGATACATCTGAAAAGCAAATATGTATTGGACCAAGAGGTCCAAGAGTATGGCACTAGATTCCTATCTATCAAAACAAGCCCTATAATACACAAGGATATGGAAAAGGAATCACGAGTTGTAAATGCCAGATCAAAAATTTCCCACATCCCAATCCCTTGCACCACGACATGTATGAATCTATGATGTACATACCCATTACCACAAACTCCTCAGTGGCTTCTTGTTCTCCTTGAGGAGAGGAATGGTATCCAAGGTGGACCACCTCTCCCCATATTAGGTGAAAAACCCTCTAACCATACATCTCCATGGAGGATATTGGTAAGTTAGCATTGTCACAAATTAACCTTGAACTCTATAATTATTACCTTCATAAAGGCCTACATATGCATTGAATAAGTGAGATATGTCTTGTATACCAACTCTTAGAGCCCACTCCTATTTCTTAGAATGCATCCACCTAGTATAACATTTGACCATTCTAATACCTCTCCACCTAATAGTTAAGTAGTTGATGTATACATGGAACCAACTCCCTAAATCCACATGTCGAAGAATGGTTCTGGGATCTCCAATTCCCATACAATTGAGATGAATGAATATCATTCTATTATCAACCTTGAGGAAAATATTCATGGGGATCTATAACTGCACGTTCAATATCCAATTACGATGTATCAGATGACCTACTATCCCCATCATACCTCCCTTTAAATTTGTACATCTCGATACCTAATTGACAAGGGTCGATAAGGTTCCCCTAAGCCAACCTTGTTGGTATGTATGCCCAGAGAGCCAATCATATGATAATTGTAATGGTATTAGTAAAGTCAAGAGTCCAATTTATTCTATTTATTCAATTTTTTAGATAATGAAATAACATAATAAATGTTTATATAATGATATTACTTAATGATGTATGTCTTCAGGTTGAGGACATAAACAATGACAACGTACGGATGTTAAGAGTATATGCATTTTTCTTATGTCCTTGATCGCTTGTTACTATGGAAGGTAAATAGACAGAAATAACACATAAGATCAGAGTGTGAGTTGGTTGATGATAGAATCTCATTAGTCATGATTTGGCAATATCAAACCAAGCACACAGATACATGTTAGAGAACAATGTATTGGACAAACCCACCATAAGAGTGATACATGGAAACCTTAACTAGGTAAGTCAGAATCACATCTTATAGTGATGGTGGTGTTTGTGGTTTATAGACCTAAACTCACTACACTCATCACATGTTGTTTGGTATACTTTGACATCATCAAACACAATCCTGAAACATTGGTTCTTATAACGGTGATGATTTTGTGATTATGACGCATGGGGACTGATTGTCAGCATTGTTTATGAAAGCAATATGCAGTATATGGGCAAAGGGGTACTTCATAGAGTATATGCAGTATGTGGGAGTATATACAAGAGTATATGCGGTCTTGGATTTTTTTCTTTCAACATACTAATTATATATAAAATGATATATTGAAGTATAAATATATACATTAGGCACTAATATATATTTACATATAAACATATAAATATGCATGTATGATATGCTTATATATGTATATATTTGTATATATGAAATGTCTAATATATGTACAAATACCAAAATATATGTATATTGATGTGAATGTCTATAAATTTGAACAAATCAAATGTATGTGTACATGTCCAAATATGTGTTTATATATGTAGGTATAGCAGATATGTATGTATATATGAAAATGTCAAATGTATTCATATAAATGTAAAAACTTATGAGGATATTGTTGTATGTATAACAATGTATAGATATAAATAAATGACTATATATTTAAATTCTAATATGTAAGAAGTGTAAGTGTATATGTTTGCATGTATGTATGAAATATGTGGACATAAGTTATGGGCTTTTCAAAAATTGGATTTTAATTAGCAACTTGATCGGCCAAGCGGGAGTATATGCGGCCCATGACTGCTTAATGGACCGATTAGCAATATGTGGTGCACTAGGGTGACTGAATAGGAAATAAGTGGGAGTATATGTGGCCATGCTGATCGATTTCTCCAATAGTGACTATGAGTGATAGAGATGGGATTTGTTTCTCCTATGGGAGTATGATATCCAAGGAAACTTGAGTTAGCAAAACTTAGAAATACATGGCCATGTACATTTGAGTCAATATATGATATTGAGCTTACACATATCTCATACAGTCTTCTATAGCAAGAAACATAGATTGAATATTGAATAGGATGACAGACCCATGCCTCAAGTTCAATCAGGATATCAATGACAAAGGAACTATACAAAATTGTAATGCCATACACAAACTGTAGTTTGAAGTTGTTCTCCAACTTTCCATTTACTTGGGTAGTAATGATGTGTGACTTGGCACCGCGCATTGCTTGTGATGTCATAAGTTGTTATGGACATGCACTGGAAATGTACTGTGGGACCTATAGGGTCACACACATAGGAACTCATCTAGAAGAGGAGATTGATCTTGAATAATTAATAGTTTGATTAGCTAAGTGTTTAGGTATTTAATTTACACAACAAATTAGCAGACTGGACTTCCAAATGATCAGTTCATGTGTTGAGATTGTCGTTTGGAGTGTCAGGTTGATTGTATTGTACATTGGCTAGAATTTAGTCTGGCCCAGCTGTGAGACAACCATCTGGCATGGTGTGAGACGCTCATCTCAACTACACCAAAGGGCCAGTTCAGAGATGCAATTCAATTGCATCAAGGATTGGTGTTGACATCAAGTTATGCATTAATTGAAATTGAATTGTCAAAACATTTACAAAATTGGGAAACTACAAATGACCATCTCGTAGTGCGAAACGACCTTCTTGCATGGAAGACGACCGTCTAGCTTTCTAGACGGCCACTTTGGCTGGCGCATGTGCAGTATTTTTAGAGTTGTTGTGAAAATTTGAGATCTTTGGGTCCCTTCCACTCCCACATAGACTGGGAACCCTGACCCTGGCCTCTACTATAAAAAGAGGGTACTGGGGGCTTCTGAGAGAACAACACAGACAATTGAGAATCAGTTTCTATAACAATTATTGTCCTCTCTGGTTGTGGTAACCAAGAGAGCCCAAGCAAGTCCTACCTAATTAGGGAAGGATAGCTACGAGAGAGAAACAACTAAAGATCATTTTTGTGAGAGAGCATGTTGGTGACTGCACACCAATGGGAAGGACAACTCCCTCATGTCTATTCTAGCAAGATGACGGGAGTTATAGTTGGTCCATGTGCACTTCTCTAGAGGCGAGGTGGCCTTTTCCCATTGCTAAGGAGGATGACGTCAGCCACTAGTGTGTAATGATAGGAGTTGTTGTAGACGATGATGTTCAAGTCTGGTATCTGTGGAGGAATAGTCAGACGAGTCCCTATGCAACTAGGAGCCACAGAGACACTATCCAAGATAGAGTGTGCATCTACATCAATGAGAATTGTCACTAGACTTTCTCTAGGACCAGGTATATCCTCGTGACAACATCATTCCCATTTCATAGTTATTGACGCGATCCGCTGGTTAATGAGAAATATGTCAGTAAAAAAAAATTCTCGTTGCCTATCTGATGTCGTATTTCCCTACAGTGGTATCAGAGCCATGTAAATTAATTATGTTTTGGGATAATCGATGTGATCAAATTTTGGTTTTATTGAGTTTATTTATTACATGCAATGTGAATATTTAAACATGTTAATGTACACATCTGACTAATTACCACATAATAACCCAAACAAATATATATATATATGAAATTTACACGTGTCACCCTAAAAACAAGTTTTAATGGTGTATTATAGCATGGTTATGGCCAATAAACCCTATTTTATGTGCATGGTTGTGTGGTTGGTTAATCCTATTTATCTCGATCTACAAATCGAGACTCTCCCTTATCTTTCCAATGTAAAATTATTATTCTCTTCTATCTTTTCTCCCCTCAAATGTCACTAGAGGTTTCTCAATAATTATGTAAAAGTAGGGTAGTTTACTTTCTTGTTTTGACGAAGAAGAACGACTTCAATTGACCCCGGAGCCGAGCCGACCGGCTGGAGGGTCTGAGATGACTGTCTGGTGGGGCCGAGACGACCGTCTGGCGAGCCGACTAGGAGCCGAAAGAACCATACAATCAAGCATTTGGAGGAGCCAAACAATGGTCTACAGGATGACCAACTGGTCATTAGGAGGATCTCGATGACTAAATGGAGGACACCGACTGAAAGGCCAAGAGGCAAGCTGACTGATTCAAAGGTTGAACCACTCTACCCTAGTTGGCAAGCACAGATCTTCATCAACAATAGGTTTCTACATATGATGTAGACCTAGATTGTGGTAATTCCTTGTGGCTCTAAGAAATTACATAAGGTAGGTCATAACCATCTATTTTTTTGTTGCATGTTTTCATTGTGGGTTATAACATGTATATGATATGTACAATACATAGGTGGTGATTGGTTAATGTATATATATTATACAAACTCACTCAATAAAATATTAAGTCTAAGATGATTTCCATTAGCATCACACATGAAAAGCTTGAACAACCAAGTGTGGGAACCCCAAGGGTAGTACGTCATTTATCCCATGGAAGTTTGATGGTAATAATGTGGGAATGCCAAGTAGGGTGCATTATTAACGTGTTGGCTATTAGGTCAAGCATAACTGGTGATTTTTAGAGAGTCTAAGTAGAGAAGCATGCAGATGATTATGGCAAGGAGGTCTGAATATCATCTATCCAAGAGTTGTATAAGACGGAATTGCCAAATGTTGCCTACCTTAATAATTGGTCACGAGCGCTAGTGTCGGTTGGGTATTTACTAAATTATTTTCCATCTTGGCCCACTAGAAGATTGTACAATGAAATCTTCCAAATTTATATTTATGGTTATAAATTTGAATAAAATAGTGGGAGTGATAGTTAATTAAAGACCTAATTAATATCGACATTTCAAATCAAATCACATCAAAATGATTTTGGACAAATGTAAATTTTCTCTTGTAGAATCAAATGGAAAACACTCGATCATCGCAATTAGATGAATTAAACAAGATTTATTTCCATAACTGGTTCAAGACCTTCATAAGTGTTTTGCATGTTCCTAAAACACCAGTGCCAATTTCCCCTCCAAATTTTCCTAAGACTGACATGGATGCTTCTTTGAAGCATGCCAATGATGTTGTGAACATCAAGAACCTTATGCTGGGCTATATGAACTATGAGTTTTATAAACAGCATGATAAGCATGAAAGGTATAATGTCTCTAAGTTGTTATTGAGTGCAAAATAACAGAGGGAGATCCATTGGAACCTCATGTGCTTAATATGATTGAGCATATGAAGCATCTTGAAAGATTGGGATTTCCTTTAGGCTAAGAGTTGGCCATGGATATGATTTCTCAATCATGACCTAAATCACATAGGCAGTTTATCAAGTGTTATCACTTGAGTAACATGGCTAGGCCACTGTCAGAGTTACTTGACATTTTGATAAGTGTCGAAGCACAAATTAAGAAGGAAAAACATGTAATGATGATTAGTGCAGTTGAGTCCAATGACAAAGGCAAAGCCCAGAAGCATTTTGTGGCTAAGCTAAAGTCCAAATTTTCTACACTTAAAATAAGGAGAATGATAAGGAAACATAGGAAGATGAAGCAAGGGATTGAGATCTCTACTTCTGGTGTATATGTTATTGAGGTTATCTTTACTGCTTCCTCATCATGGGTACTAGATACCGAATGTGGATCACACATCTTCTCAAATGTGAAGGATCTAAAAAGAACTAGACCTTTATAGAAAGGTGAGGTAGAACTATGAGTTGCAAATGGCGGAAGAGTTGTGGCCAGCGCAGTTGGAACCTATTAGTTATCTCTATCAGGAGGGCTAGTAATAGAGTTAGAGAACTACTATTACGTATCGTCCATTAATAGGAACATTATATATGTCTCTTGTTTGGACAAGATCGGATTTGAAATTCTTATAAAGAATAGAAGATATTCTATTAGTAAAGATGGGATCTTTTATGGTAGTGCATGAATGTCTTATGGTATATACTTAATAGATCAAGAGACAAGTGTATATAATGTAAATACCAAAAGACAAAAACTCAACAACTAAAACAAAACATACATTTGGCATTGTTGTCTAGGGTAGATAAATGAGAATCACATATCTAGACTCCAAAAAGATGGTTATTTGGACAATTTTGATTTTGAATCAATAGAGACATGTGAGTCTTATTTTTTGGGCAAGATGACCAAGACTTCCTTTACTATAAACAATGAGAGGACTAGTGATCTATTAGGAATCATGCATACTGATGTATGTGGCCCTTTTAGAATAACTGCTAGAGGTGGGTATCAATATTTCATTACCTTTATTGATGATTTCAATAGGTATGGCTATGTTTACCTAATGAAACATAAATGAGAAGCTCTTGAAAGGTTTAGAGAGTTCATGAATGAATTACAAAACCAACTTGGAAAAAGTATTTAGGCACTTCATTCTGATCGAGGTGGTGAATTCTCGAACTAAGAGTTTGAGGACCTTCTTTGAGCCTGTGGTATTGTATCACAATGGACTCCACTTGGAACACCACAAAATTATGGTGTATTAGAAAGAAGGAATCACACATTTCTAGATATGGTGTGATCTAAGATGAGTTTTTTTTATCTTCTAACTTCCTTCTGGGGGTATGCTCTTTAAACCACCATGTATACACTAAACTGAGTACCATATAAATCAGTTCAAAAGACACCATATGATATATGGTATGAGAAGAGTTTGAGTGTGTATTTTATTAAGATTTGGGGATGTGAAGCTTATGTTAGAAAAATCTTTTCTGAAAATCTTGGCCCTAAGTCTATAAATGTTATTTTGTTTGATATTCTAAGGAGACCAAAGGATATTAAAAATCTAAAAATAAAGTTTTAGTTTCCAGAGAGGATGTACTTCTAGAAAAAGAATTTATTTCCAAGGGAATTAGTGGGAGGAAAGTGGAACTCAAAGAGGATCGAGACCAACAAGAGATCATTGAATCAATAGATGTACAAGAGGAACAAAGTGAATCACAAAATGTTATGGAATCTCAAATTCCTCAACTAACATAGGAACTTATTAGATCTAGTAGGACACGTCCTGAACCTCAGAGATTTGGATATCTTGTGACACAGGAAGGCATTGATTTGGTCATAATTGATGAGTCAACAACCTATCTAGAAGCTATTGAGGGACCAACGTCTGAGAAATGGCTCGAGGTCATGAGATCTAAGATGGAATCCATGTATGACAACAAGGTATGGACCTTGGTGGAACCACCTGAAGGGGTAAAACCCATACAGTGCAAATGGGTCTTCAAGAAGAAGACAGACATGGATGGTAAAATATAAACTTATAAGGGTAGATTGGTAGCAAAAGGTTTCAAAAAAGGTCAAGGTGTTGACTATGACGAAACCTTTTCTCCAGTGGCCATGGTTAAGTCCATCAGGATCATGCTTCCTATTGCAGCTTATTATGACTATGAGATTTGGCCAATGGATGTTCAAACTACATTCCTTAATGGGAATCTTCTTGAGGATGTGTATATGACACAACCTAAGGGTTTTATCAATCCAAAGGATGCAAATAAAGTTTGTAAGATGCAAAGGTCAATCTATGGATTGAAGTAAGAATTGCACAGTTGGAATCTTCATTTTTATGAGATATTCAAAGAGTTTGTCTTTGTTCAAAATGTATATGAACCTTGTGTGTACAAGAAGGTTAGTGGGAGCATAGTGACATCCCTCATATTGTATGCAAATGACATACTATTTATGGGGAATGGCATCCCTACTTTACAAAAGGAAAAGATGTGGCTTGGAAATAATTCTCTATGAAAGAATTGGGAGAAGCATCCTACATCTTGGGGATAAAGATCTATAGAGAGGGATAAAGAAGGCTTCTTGTACTAAGTCAAAGTACATACATTGACAAAGTGTTGAAGCGGTTCAGCATTTAGAACTCATAAAGAGGAAACTTTCCCGTGCTACATGGAGTTACCATCTCTAAACTTTAATGTTCCCTCTCTTATGAAGAAAAGTCAACACATGATCTTGATTCCATATGACTCAATAATTGGTTCAAACATGTATGTAATGTTGTGTACCCATCTAGACGTCTCGTATGCCCTAAGCATGATGAGAAAATATCAGTTACATCTAGACGATGCTCATTAGACAATCGTGACAAACATACTCAAGTACTTTAAAAGGAATAAGGATCAATTCTTTCTCTATGACGGAGAGGAAGAGTTGGTGGCAAAAGTTTACACTAATGCAAGCTTCTAGACTGACAAAGATGATTATAAATTGCAATTAGGATTTGTGTTTTTCCTAAACAATGGAGTTGTAAGCTAGAAGAGTTCCAAGCAAGTGACGGTTGTCAATTCTACAACAAAGGCCGAGTATATTGTTGTACCGAATGCAACAATGGAGGTTGTATGGATCAAGAAGTTCATTTATGAACTTGGGGTTGTTCCAAGCATCGGCGACACAGTCGAACTATATTGTGACAACAATCAAACTATTGCACAAGCTAAGGAACTCAAATCACGTCAGCACTCAAGGCAAACACAAAGGCAATATCATCTCATATGAGAAATTGTACAGTGAGGAGATGTAAAGATTTGTAGAGTACCAACTGAGAATAATGTTGTTGACCCCTTAACAAAGGTACTTTCATAGTGTAAGCACGATGGTCATGTTAGGTCACTCTAAATAAGATTTGTGGGTGATTGCCTCTATGTGCAATTGGGAGTCTGTTGGTATGTATGCCCGGAGAGACAATCATATGATGATTGTAATGGAATAACTTCTAAATTATTTGATTATTCATAAAGGAAAGCTTCCAATTTATTATGTTTATTCAGTTTTTAAGATAATGAAATAACATAATAAATGTCTATAGAATGATATTACTCAATTACATATGTCTTCTAGTTGAGGACTTGAACAATGTGATCCTACAGATGTTAAGAGTATATGTTATGTCCCGGGTCGGTTGTTATTATGGAAGGTAAATAGATAGCAATAACACATAAAATCATAGTGTGAGTTGGTTGATGACAAAATTGCTTTAGTCATGATATGGAAATATCAATCTAAGCACACAAATACATGTTAGAAAACAGTGTATCCAACAGACCCACCATAAGAGTGAGACATGGAAACCTTAACTAGGTAAGTCAGAATCATGTCTTATAGTGATGGTGGTGTTTGTGGTTCTTAGACCTGAAATCACTGCACTCATCACATCCTGTTCGATATGCTTTGACACCATCAAACACAATCATGAAACATGGGTTGTTATAAAGGTGATGATTGGGTGATTGTAACACATGGGGACTAACTATGAGTGATAGAGATGGGATTTGTCTCTCCTATGGGAGTATGATATCCAAGGCCACTTGAGTTAGTGAGACTGAGAAATACATGGAAATTTATGTGTGAGTCAGTATATGAAATTGAGCTTACTCATATCTCATACATTCTTCTATAGTAAGAAACATAGATTGAATGTTGAAGAGGTGACAGATCCATGCCTCGAGTTGAATTAGGATATAAGTGACCAAGGAACTATACAAACATTGTAACATCATACATAGATTGTAGGTTGATGTTGTTCTCCAACTTTTCATTTACTTGGATAGAAATGATGTGTGACTAGGTACCGCTCATTGCTTGTAATGTCATAAGTTGTTATGGACATTCACCAACGTAATATGGGACCTATACGGTCACACACATAGGAAGTCATCTAGAAGATGAGTTTAATCTTGAATGATGAAAAGATTGTTTACTAAAGTGTTTAGGTATTAAATTCACACAACAAATCAGTTGACTAGACTGCCAAACAATCAGTTCAAGTGTTGAGACTGCCATTTGGAGTGTCAAGCTCATTGTAATGTACATTGGCTAGAATTCAACCTGACTCAGGCTGCGAGACGCCCATCTCGCTTGTGCGAGACGACCATATGACATGGTGTGAGACGCCCCTCTCAACTACACCAAACGGGTAGTTTGGGGATGCAATTTTATTACACCAAGGATTGGTGTTTTTTCCATGTTATGCATTGAATTGAATTTCTGAAACATGTACAAAACTAGGAAATTGTAAAATGACTATTTCACAGTGTGAGATGACCATCTTGCATGGCACAAGACCATCTCACATGTCAGATGACTATATAGGTTTTCATACGGCCATTTTGGCTGTCATAGGATGTGAAATTTCCAGAATTGTTGTGAAAATTCATGATCTTCTAGTCTCTTCCACTCCTGCATAGATTGGGAACCCTGACCCTGGCCTCTACTATAAATAGAGGGGTATTGGTGGATTCTTAGAGAAAAACAAGACAATTGAGAATATGCTGCTCTGACAGTTGTTTTCCTATCTAGTTGTGGTAACCAATAAAGCCCAAGCATGTCCTACCCGACTAGGGAAGGATAGCTATGGGAGAAAAACAACTGAGGACAATTGTTTTAGGAGATCAGGTTGGTGACTAGTACATTTACGGGAAGGATTACTCTTTCTTGTCCATTCTAGCAAGACAATAGGAGTTCTAGTGGGTCTGTTATGACTTCTCTAGAGGTGAGGTGGCCTTTGCTTATCGTTAAGGAGGACGACGCCAGCCAACAGTCTGTGACGAGAGGAGTTGTTGCAGACGACAATGTTCGAGTTTGCTATCCATGGAGGAGTAGTCAGACGACTCCCGGTGCAACTAGGGGCTACACATACACTGTCCAAGATAGAGTGTGCATCTACATCAATGAGGATTGTCGTCGGACTTGCTCCAGGACCAGGTATATCTTCATGAAACCATCCTTCCCATTACATAGTTATTGATGCGATCCCTTGGTTAATGGGAAATATGTTAGTATTTTTTTTCGCTTCCTATCTAATATCGTATTTACCTACAAACCTAAGTAGGTCAAGTTGTTAGAGTCAACCCATCTTCTATTCAACTTCCCATATAAGGAGTCACCATGTGCTAGTGCCTCTGTCATCTGTGCAAATGTGGTTTCTCTTTGCCACACAATCTTTGTAATGTCTCCATACAAAAATAGAACATTAGTCATTTTCCATTGAGGATCCTCACAAGAATTCAGCATGACACAATGACAATCTTGCATCTTTGGTGTCATCATCTATAGTTAGTGTCATGTGGAAAGCTCTCAATAGGGCATTCCTGCTTGAGGGCGGACTAGCTTGGACCAATGGATGAAGGAAATATCTTTCCCTTTTAGAGGGAACTAAGTAAGAAGAATCTTTGCACATCAGAGTAAAAGTGACCATGCTCTATTTCCCCCTAATATAGGATATACATATCATCATTAACCATCTGGTAGGACTTGATCATAGATTGGATTCCTTCAAAGAGAAGGATAACCACAAGATATGCAGTCCCTCCCCTCATCACCTATCTCGGGATTTTTACTTAAATGTGAAAGTCAATGTCCTCTGGCAATCTTTCCCAACTGTGTGAGGGAACTTCACACCATACATTCAGCCAAAATAAGATCAAACCTTTGCACACTATCCGTCTATACTGAGTATAACCTCTAGGAAGGTCTTCAACATTGACATCTTGTAGGAAGAAGAAATATGTTTTTCTTAAGGGGCCTAGTATGGGCCATACCACTAAACATAAAAACTCTTTCATATATACAGGACATGAACAGAGACCATAATGTTATATTATGGATGACATCTCACACGAATTTACAATGGTGACTGCTATGAGTGACCTGAATTTGGGAATCTCCAATCCCACTCACACTTCATAGAACTAGTGGAAAGGGTGATTGCATCCCAAATGACCTGATGTACATGTATCTGAGGCCTTCTAAAAGAATTTTTCCAACACCTGACCACTACATTTCATAATTCCCTTTGGCACCATCCTGACTGCACTATTATTTGAAAGTATTACAGAAATGTCATGGTTTATCAAGCTCACACATTCAATATAATAAAGAAACTTTTCCTTCAATGGTGTGGGTCCAGAGGGGATGTTTTCCATCAATCCCATGAAATATGAGTAACGGATACAGCCCTTGTTCATATAAACATTCAAGTATTTGATGAAGGCTCCCAATATCTAAGTTCCACCACATTTGAATCTGCATCATCTACATATGATCACCACCACCCACAATGAACCTAGATTTTATCCTCTATACCATCTGTCCTAGGATACTCCCATATTTATCCATCAGGTTGTCCAAGTGCAAAAGGGAGCCAATGGAGGAGGATGTCAAGAAGATAAAATCATTTACATAGAGAAAGAGGATGAGGTCATCCCTCTACAATTGGTTCATAACCTCTTGATTAGTCCTCTACTAGTATCTGCAAAAACCTTCCTACATAAAATTGCCTAAAATAAGATAAGCAGGAAGGTTGAGACTAAATTGTTTTGTTTCTAAGACTAAATTGTTTTGTTTCTTCCCCTGGACACATTGGAGAAACCACAGGTAATCTTGTTGAGTGTGATACATGACCTAGACCCATCAAATAAAGGCATTACAAGCTAAACTACTTTTGGTAGCATCCCAAACCCAAAAAAATGGTGAGAAGAAAAGTCCATCTAACTCAATCATATGCTTTGATCATGTCAAACTTGCTCACCCAATTCTTCTCATCCCCACCTTGATCAATATCATACATGACCTCCTTCACCAAGAGTATGTTATGGATAATGTCTCCACCTTGAACAAAATTCCCTAGAGAGACCAAGTGGGGTAAGAACTATGCCAACATATTGTTGTAGACACATGGAAGGATATCAAGTGTGACATTCTCCATAGAGATCATGTGATGATCCCCTCCCCTAGTTCCCCCATTGAAGGAAGATTGAGAAGGAAATGATCATCATTCAAATTTCTAGGATCTAGATTTAAGAAATAACTAACAATAGTCAATTTCATTCCTAAACTTTGTTTAGAAAAAAATCATGCAACATGCTCCTCAAAAGGAGTTACATTAATTTCCAAAAGAAAGATATTACAAGAGAGGAAACTTAAATACAAAATTGTATGTCTAATTCTCATGGTGACTTTAGCTTATCAATCATGGATGCATCATATAAATCTCCATATCTTTAATCTTTAAATAAGTCACCTAACATAAAATATCAAGATACATATACATGATTGTATATTGTAGTACAATGTACATGGGTCCTCATAAAAGTGTGCATATATGGATATCAACATATATTATCATCAATCAAATAGTATTAAATCTGAACATGCATTTTCATTTCATATTCTAACCCATGCTTTTCATGACTATCTGGGTGTATTCATTCGTGTCCATCATTGGACTTATATGAATTATCCCATGGTAGGTGCAACACTGGGTTCATACTATCATAAGATTTCTTATGTGATATACATAGGCATTATATATGATATAGACTTAAAAAAACTCCAAATAATATAATAATATAATATATAAGTAGTGGATATGAATCATTATTTATAAATGAAACAAATAACTTTTCAATGATGAAACCATGCACTTGATCCATGCAGTTCAAGTTGCATGTAATCTGGACTACATGTATTCTATGCAATCAATTAATTTAAAACTATGCACAATACTAAGTGTCACTATTGTATTCATATGACTCAAATAAAGGTCTAGACTTGATCATTTAGGTTGATATTGGGGTTAGTCTTCAAAACCATAATTCTCATGTACAATATCTAATGACTTAGAACCATAAATACACATCATTAAAATCCTTATGTTACAAAGATTTGAAAATTTCATTATCATTTATCAAGATCAAATTATATCACAGAGTAATCATATTTTACATGTCCAACATTTTATTCATCAACATTAGGGTTTTCAAATGATATTATCTTACAATCATGTTTTATCAAATCCTTTTAAACTAGAAGAACAATCAAGCCTTGGATCTATTTTATTTGAATTATACATGATTTTTTGATCAATTTGTTATGTGGACTCACAACATTCCAAGGTAGAATTTAACATATACATTTATTACAAATTAAGCATATATCAACCAATAGGAAGGCTCCACCCAAAACATAAAACTTGTTTCTAATTTCACTTAGGTCCAACTCAGATCATAGAAAATGACCCCAACACCTACATGCACTAAACATACAAACAGGGGTTTCCTGGTCTAATGACCTTGGACCTTCTTTTTCCTCCTGGAGAGGCTTGATTCTTCCCTGGTGAGTCAACTGGGTAGCTTACTCCCTGTTCTTGGCTTTAGAGAGTTGAGAAAGAGTCCATGCACCTCGATAGGTCTTTGCTGAACTTACTAGGGCTCTTGGCTCAGTTAGATATGCCCCAAGTTAGAAGGATGAAGGTCAAGCTTTTCCTAGCTATGAACATGGACATGAACAAGATGACAAGGCCCTTACCTCGATATCTCAGAGATGATGGAGGAGCACTGATGACATCCCTAGAAATCTTGTGAGCCACCCAAGGATCTAGGGTACCGTCATTAGGATCACAGATCAACCTGGAAGCCTTCTAGTACCCTGTGTTGCACATAGGACAAATAGGGAATAAGTCAAGGTGTCATGGGGTGTTCTTGAGTGCTCATGTGTTGAGGTTCCTTGTGCCAGCTCTACTGTTGGCCTTTAAAGACTTATATAGGCCCTAGATATCAAGGGCCAACTTGACATCAATAGAGTCCTAGCTTCAACTGAAGATTGGGATAGTTCACATTCTAATGAAGTAGATTAGTTGAGTTAAAACCACCTTATCCCCTTGGAATAATATTTAATTAGACATGGGAAAAAAGACATATACAAAGAGAGGTAATGCCGAGTAAGGTTTCTTGTGTTATACATAGGATTTTCCTACAAAGTCTGGGTGGAGGAGGTGGTTTTCCCGCTCTCAGCTCTACCCACAATATGAGATCCTTATCCAGGAACTAGGCTTCCATCACAAAGTTATACATGCTCATAATTAAAAAATCCTCATATCAAATTGTTTCTTTAAGCCACAATTGTGCCTCAAATGATCCCAATTTTTTGTATTATCTTAAATTATTCATTCCCTGTTGGATGGTCAACGATAAGGTCAAAACAAATTCACTTGCTATAGGAAACCTAGTTTTCAAGTCAAAAATAGATAATTACTTAAATAATTAACAACACCACAAGGTAACTTGAAATCCTATATAAATTTTTTCATGATCTCATAATTCCATTATCAAAAAATAAAAGTGTCATTTGTATTTAATATGAGAAGAAAATATTGAATTCTAAAGTTAGAATATGAAGGGCCCATTGGTCAACTAAATAGTAGCATGCTTGGGCTTCACTCGGAATATATAGTCCATGGTCAAACCTAATACTTCTAATGAATACACAAGATTCACCATATTCTTAATAACACAATGAAGGCTATAATTTACCATAAGTACCTAATTTGAAGCATATATGTAAGTTCAGCTGAATATAACTGCTTGAATTTAAGACTCAATCAAAGTTGTAGGCTTGAAATTATTAATTACAATCACACCACTTCATTCTTTGTTCAAATTTGGTTCTCCACATAGTATTCTTGACTTAAGTCAAAAACTTCAAAAGTCATAGGTTGTTGTAGTTACCCATCCTTAAAAGGATGTTTGTCCCCAAAACCAAAATTCATCAGGTTAAGGTAAATGGAAACTTGATTAGCTTCATTAAATATAGGGCTAATATCCTACCCTAGGATAGGTTTAGATAGATCACTATTAATAAATTTCATTAGGCTGAAAATTATCTACAGATGGAAAACAAATTTATTCAAAGGCTAGTTCCACATCCTCATTCATTCAGTTACATTTTCACTTGGTGATTGCATTTTAACTTGGTGATTACATTTTCAATTGGTGATTATATTTTGTCCTAAGTATCAAGCATACTAATCATCTTCCTATTACATCCATGAGACAGTGATGTAGCACCTCTATAACCTAGATGTTATCATTATTTCTATCTTAGGTAACAATCACACATGACATTTATATGTCTTATAGGCGGTTACCCAATCTCTCACACCTATACAAAGATGAAATATATATTTGGTTGTAGTCCAACTACAAATATCATATTATTGTATGTGTAGAGATGATGCATCACACTTTATCTTATAGTTCTTAAATTAGGTTGAGTCATACTAGAAAGTGACCCCACAACATGGATACCTTATAGCTTTAATGAGTTTTTCTTAATATTATTAACCTAAAGGGAAAAGTATTTTTCTTTGAGCTCGTGAGTTTGTTCACAACCTCCCTTAAGATTGCATTATAATCATTATTTCATAAAATATTATATTCTTTATATACCCATCTCGTTTATCATGGGACTTAGACATTCCCTTAGATATCTAGGGGTATAGGTACCTTCATATTGATTTTCTTCCAACCCAAAGGGTCACATGTACTTATGGAATGCCTTTCCCATGACCCCTTGGGCCTCATGTACTCATGGTGTGGCCATTATTCTAATTTCTAGCGCCTTATGTACTCATGGGTGGCTTTCTCATGACTTACACAAGTCTTATGTGCTTACAAAATGATCATCCCTTGACCCTTTGGGTTTCATGTACCTTTAATCATCTTTGCCTAACCCTATAGTTCACTTGGGCTCTACCCACCTAGGAATAATAGAAATGTGGTAACTTTATTTTGTCTTCACTAGTACTCATACATTAAACTGGGTTAAGGGTCTTCAATATGCTCATGTTTTGTGTCCCATCACTTATCCCAAAAAAGGAGGCTCAGTGACTTAGACACGCCATAAGATTTTATTCGATGTACTTATATTGTCAATACATGTTTACATTGGAATTTCTCTATCCAACGTCTCATATAGTTTTCGGAGTGGATACTAGTACATAAAAACACAACTCTTTTTTATTATGATTGGATAATAATAAGGGATTACATGCCTTATATCCATATCATCACAATATATCTAGTTGTTTAAGTTGAGATCTTTGTAGGACTCCCCCAGTTATCTCAGATTCCAAAACCAAACACAAAGTTTTTCAACTCATTTTTATAGAGGAGGTCCTAACCTAGGGTTCTTTCTTGGCTTTCAATGGGAGGTTATTCTCTCTAGCCAAAACCAATCCCCATCGGTTTTAGGTTATCCATCCTTCATAAGTTTTTTTCCCTTACTCGGGATGACCCAAAACAAGCTTGAACAATATCTCAAAGAAGTGAGCTGAGTTCCTTAGATATTTCCATATATATCAATTGATTTTATAGTTTCATGTGTGTATACGAGTAATACTTTATGTGTAACTTATATACTTACATGCATGTGCATTCTATATACATGCATGCATGTGAAACTATTTGTATATTATATTGGTATCAAAGTTGAACTACCCAAACCTATTTGGATTCCTAGTTATTTTTTTCTCACTCAAGGTCTTCTTGGTGGGGGTATTATTTTTATTCACTCTCCATATGTATACATATGTCCAAGAGTAGGGGGTTTGATTATGGTTAAGGATTAACCTCTGCAGCATACAATCATATTTTTCCTCTAATGCATTTAAGGTCTCTATTAGAGACTAGCTTATCTTAACCCATCAGTAGGACTTTCTAGGGTTTACCCTCACAAGGGGTACATATATATAATATGAAATCACTTCATGTCTATTTTTCTAATTAACCTTATATTTACTTTAATTGGAGGAGGATTCACTAATCCTACTTCTTCCTAAAATCCCAACTCAATATTAGGAGGGAAGGGATATCTAGAGCTTAGTAAGTAAAGAGATGAGAATAGGACAAAATTTAAGATGAGAAACCCAAATGTATTTTACTATGTGAAAGAACCTCATACTTTGAACACGTTAGATTCACAGGGTCCTGGGAGTCCTAGTTTAAAAACTAGTAGCATGGAGGAAAATCTTGTCAGTCCTTGGGTAGTGATCCTTTCTATACACCATTGTTGTTGGTATATTCCATAATAATTCCCTTATGGCTTATGGAATATCAGAAATTATTAAGTATCCTAATTTATTTTAATATATCTTGGCTCTAATACCAATTTTGATAACCCCCTCCCCCTGGTTATCCCCGATTGAAAGAAGACCATGAAATAAAGGATCACATCCAAATTCCAAGGATCTGCCTATGAAATAACTAACAATAATCAATTATTTCATTCTTGAACTTTATTTGACAACAAATGGATGCTACATTCTCCTTAAAGGAGTTAAATCAAATTTTAAATTAAAGATATTACATGACCTAAAATTTCCATACTAACTATCCATCTAATCCTCCTAGTAACTTTAGATTATCTATCTTTGATGCATATTTTTGTCTGAATCTTCATATCTTTAATCTTTAAGCATGTCATTTGTACTTAAATACCGGAAAAAAATATACAATTAATGTACTGCTATATTGTGTACCTAGTTGCATGCCAAATTATGCATATATGGATATAAAAATATATTACTCATCAATCAAATAGTTGCACGTATGAACTTACATTGTCATTTCATATTCTAACACATGCTTATATCCATTTCTTATACATCTTAGGACTTATATGAAATACCCCTTGGTAGTTGTAACACTAGTTTCAAAAGATCGCAATATCTATTATAGCATTATATATGAACTAGTATTGAAATAAACATTCAATTAGTTTAATCATAGAATCATACATTTAGAAAACATTTAAGAATCCATCGACAGTGGATATGATCTACTATTCAAAAATTATTCACATACCTTTTCAATGTAGAAACCATGTAGTTAATTCATGCACTTAAACTTGTATGCAATCTAAAACAAATCCTGGAAATCAATCTTAATGAAAATATGTGTAATTATATTGTCACTGTTGTATTCATATGTGTTGAATCAGGGACAAGACTTGATCCTAGTGTCTTTATTTAGGGTCATATTAGGGTTAGGTTTCAAAGCCATATTTCTCATGTATAAGGTCTAATGACTATGAACCGTATCTACACATAATTAACATTCTAACCTTACAAGGATATAGGAATTTCAGTATCATACAATAATATTAGATTATAGCACATAGTAATTGTATTTGACATGTCTCATCAACATTTGGATTGCACGTGATCTTATCTTACAATTTGTGTTACAAAATATTTTTTGAAATAGAAGCATAATCAAGACTTAAATATATTTTATTCAAAATCTACATGATTTTATGATCAAATTGATATATGGTTTCACAATATTTTGAGCTATCATTTAATTTTGATATTTATTGAAATTTACACATATGTTGACCAATAGCAATGTTTCACATCAACAAATAAACCCTATTTCTAAATCTGCCTCGGGCCAACCCGGGATCAGGGGAAATGACCCCAGGGCCCTCACGCTCTATACACACCTTTAGGGGCTTCATGATCAATTGACCATTGATCTTCTTCTTCTTCTTCACAAGGAGGCTCGGTACCTCACTAGGTGAGCCAACTATGTTGTTGATTCCTTGCTCTTGGTGTTCGTAGAGCTGAGCAAGGGTTCATGCACCTCTGTGCATAGTAAGGATCTTTGCTTAGTTAGAGATACCTCATATTTGAAGGACAAAGGTAGGGCTTCTTCTAGCTACGTATAGGGACATGAACACGAAGATGAGGGTCCTTACCTAGACATCTCGGAGAGGGTGGAAGAGCATTGAGGGTGTCTATGGGAAGCTTATGCACCATCTAGGGAGTGTGGGTGCTCCTCCTTGGGGTCAAGGATTGGCACAAAATCTTATTAGTACCCATCTTTACTCATAAGGGAAACAACTAAGAAGAAAAGGTGTCATGGGGTGTTCTCAAGTGTTAGGGTGTTACAGATGTTATGCGTGTTCTGCCTAGGGCCTTGAGAGCCTCATATTGGAATTGGATACCAGGGTGTACCTAATCAGCATCGGTAGAGTCTTGGCCTCAACAGGAGATCGAGATAATCCCAATTCCCATGATAATGGCGAAGATTAGGTTAGTTGGAGAGGGTAAGAGTCTGAGAGGGAGAGAGGTAATAGTGGAGGAGGTTGCATGTCTTATACATAGGGGTTCTCTACGGAGTCTAGACGGGAGAGGTGGTTTGTCACGCTCAGGCTCTTCCAGAAATCTAGATTTGGGAACCGGGCTCCCTTTCCCAAAGTATTCAAGTTTTTAATTTAAATCCCCTTATGTCAAACTAATTATATAGGTTACGTCGATGCCTCCAATGATCCCAATTTTTGGGGTTATCTTTAATTAGTCATT
Organism: Alisma plantago-aquatica; assembly: GCA_963693085.1. Lineage (NCBI taxonomy): Eukaryota > Viridiplantae > Streptophyta > Magnoliopsida > Alismatales > Alismataceae > Alisma > Alisma plantago-aquatica. Next base: position 96,324,616 of record OY856411.1, read on the forward strand.
ATCTATCATTGGGTCAAGGATAATGTCAAAATAAATTCATTACCTAAGTTGGTTTCTAGTCCAAATGAGATACTAGGTCACAAGATAACTTGAAATCCTCTAGAAATTAACTAATGATCTCATAATTCCATTATCAACAAACTCATATTATTATTGTATTTAATAAGAGAACAAAAAAGAGAGCCGCTCTTCATTGATGCAGAGAGTCGTGGTATGGTAGGGTTCGAGAGCTGTGGCGGCGGCCGCGGAGGCGGCCGGGGCCATCTGTCCTTGCCAAGGTCTAGCAACAACGATCAGTCTTTTGAACGAGAACTCCACGCCTCTAAAGAAGATGCTACCGCAGAACAAGCTACCGCCATGGAAGCCATGGATGCTTCTGATTCCATGCCTAAGGAACCACCTTCCCAGAAGTCATACCGAGATGCTCACGTTGGGAAGGATGTCAGCCTTCTCTCGTATGCCAACCCTACCCCACCAGATGTCCTGACTGCTACTGATATCCTGGTTGATATGAGCGGGGTGTTTCCCACGTTCTCAGTCAAGCATGACGCGATCCAACCCCTCCTCAAACCTTGGAAGCACGTCGTCATCGTCAAGGTGATCGGAACCATGTTAGGGTTTCAAACCCTGGTAAACAAAATAATGACCCTCTGGGGTCCTACAGCGCAGTATCAGATTATCGACCTCGACAATGGCTACTACATCATCCAACTGGGAAACCAACACGACTATGAGAAAGCCATGGCGGGCGGCCCATGGACTGTCTTCGGCAGCTATCTCTTGGTGCAGTCCTAGTCCCCATCGTTTAGGCCCTCTAAACCTATCCCCCGGAAACTGGTGGTGTGGGCAAGAGTTACAGAACTCCCCGTCTTCCTTTACCAATACCAACTCCTGGAACAGATTGGTAACTCGATCGGGAAAACTATCAAGATTGATGCTAATACCTTGATGGGTAATAGGGGCAAGTTCGCCCGTATTGCAGTGGAGGTTGACACAAGTAAACCTCTCCTGCCGGCGATCTTTATCAATGATGAATTCTTCCGTCTGGAGTATGAAAATCTCCCTCAGTTCTGCCTTCAGTGTGGTCGTTTAGGTCATGTTGAGAAGGAGTGTAAATAGCAGGCCCCGAATCCGGACCTGGCCTCTACCTCCATCCCTATCCCAGTCCCTGTTGTTAGCTACACATCGGCCATCCATGCTAGGATGCCTGATTGTCACAAAGGGACAGCACATGTGAAAGATACTAGCTCTGCACCTTCCCGTGATCAGGCCGCACAAAGACAACGCATTGATCAGCGAGAGGCAAGGCAACAACAATCCAATCCTACTGACCAACCCGTGACTGAGGGCGACAGTGAGGAGTGGCAAACTGCAATGAGCAAGAAAGCCAAACAAAGGCTTCATAGGAAGCAGGCGTCTGAAACTCAACCACCCTAATCCACAGCAGAGGGTGTGGTGCCTCAAGTCCCTGAGACAAACACTTCTGTTCAACTAAAAGAGAATGAGGTCCTTGCTGGTCGACCGCATCACCCACCTGAGGGTGGGACTTTCCCGTTTGCTTCTAGTCGTACCACGGCTCCCTCCATTCCAGCCCGTTCTATCCTAAACAAAAAGGATGCCTCAGGGTTTGTTATGTTGAGGAATCGTAAGATAATCTATCAGGCAGTCCAGAGCCCAGATAGGGTCTGAAAGAAGGGACGCACTGATGAGCAATCTCATGAAACACCACACACCAATCCCCATGTACAACGTGCCCTTGAGTTCCAAGAGCATCTCAATGTTGCAGGTGTTGGAACCTCAGACAATATGAATGATGAAGAAGGAGATCAGCCTGTCGGGCTTGTCGCAACTCTCCAGTAAGTTTCTTAATGAATGCTCTCTGCTGGAACATTCAAGGGGCAGGCCTTGACAAGAAAATCATGCTAATCAAAGAACTGAAATCTATTCACAAACTTCAAATTGTTGCTATCCTGGAGCCTCGCTGTTCGAGTATTAAAGCAACCAATATCATCAAGAAGCTAGGCTTTCCATCCTCTCATCGAGTTGAGGCCACCGGATTTTCTGGTGGAATATGGATAGCTTGGAACCATCTTCAGTGTGAGCTTGAAATCCTCCTTAATCATAGGCAGTTCATACATTGTTGTATCAATAAGTCCTGGTACATTACATTTGTCTATGACAGTCCCAACTCCTCTAGGTGCAATGTGCTATGGGAGCACCTTGAATCTATCAGTGCTTCCATGACTGCAGCCTGGGCTGTTATGGGTGACTTCAACACCCTCCTCAATGTTGAGGAAAAGAGAGGAAGCAAGTATTTCAACAAGAGAGCAAGCGATCATTTCCATGAAGCTCTTCTTAACACTGGTCTTGCTGACCTGAAAACACAAGGTCACTTCTTCACTTTCAAAAAACTTGGCCTCCTTGAGCGCTTGGATAGAGTGCTCGTCAATGCTGACTGGATTAACAGGTTCGACAATGCCAATGTCACTGTTCTTCCTCGTACCTTCTTTGATCACAACCCTCTCCTGCTGTCTACTGGTCAGAAAGCCCCTAAAATGTTCCAGTTCCACACTAAAGCAAGCTGGAACCTGCAACCTGACTTCCAGGCTAAGGTCCTCAGCCAATGGCCGACCAACTCTTCCTTCCACGAAGCCGTCAAGATTTTCAAGGTGACCGCCACCAAGTGGGATTCCAAATGTAATATGCTACAACGCCGGGAAATAGCGCGTCTGCAACACAACATCGATAAATGTCAGGTACGCATGCAAACCCGCTCGCCCATTCCTGACCTTGATCCCTCCATCCCTCTCCAGGAGAAGCTCCATAATATCCTTCTTTTAGAGGAAGCTGATTGGCGTCAACGAGCACACATAGATTGGTTAAAACTTAGTGATCTCAACACCAAGTTTTTCCAATCCTACATCAAGGCCCGACAGAACAACAACAGAATTTCCCATCTCAAGGATGCTTCTAATGGAGGCACCTGGATCACTAAACCCACCAAGCTCAAATCACATGTTTGTGGTTGGTTTCAAGATTTGATGACACAGGCTTCCGAGTGTGATCCTATTCATGCCCGCAGTTATCCTGGTGTCTTCCCTATCCTCGACGATTAAACCAAAGGTCTTCTGGCCAAGATCCCATAGGTTTCTGAAATCAAGCAGGTTCTTTATTCTATGGCGCCTCTTAAAGCGTCGGGCCCTGATGGTATCTATACGGATTTCATCCAGAAGAATTGGGACATTGTGGGCAACTCCATTGTCACCACGGTTTGTACTGCTTTCCAATCTAAGCATATTGAGAATTCTATTGTAGATTCCCTCATGGTCCTCATCCCGAAGGTGGCTTCGCCACAGCAGTGCGGTGATTTCCGACCGATCTCCTTAAATAATGGCTATTTTAAGCTAATCTCAAAGATTATAGTTGAGCGCCTGAAACCTTTGTTGAGCAATTGGATTGCGCCCACACAATCTAGCTTCATTCCCGGGTGTCGCATTAGTGACAATATCCTCTTGGTGAAGGAAGTTATCCATACAATGAGGGCTCGAACCACTAAGAAGAAGCTCATGTGTATCAAGATGGACCTGGCGAAGGCTTTTGATAAGATGAACTGGCATTTTATCCATGATACGCTCTCTAGAACAGATTTACCTGCAAAGCTTATCAATGTTATCATGCAGATCATAACGCAGGGTTCCACCTCGATCCTATGGGAAGGGGAACCCCTTCAGCCCTTCAAGGCAACCCAGGGAGTTCGGCAGGGCGACCCTATCAGCCCGTATGTATTTGTTCTGTGTATGGAACGACTGAGTCAAGCCATTTTTTCTTCAGTTAACAACGGTGATTGGAAGCCCATCTACATTTCTCGCGGAGGCTCTCCTCTGTCCCATGTCCTTTTTGCAGATGACATTCTCCTGTTGGGGGAAGCTTCAATGGCGCAAGCCACCACCATCAACAACATTCTCCGCTCTTTCTCTGTGACCTCTGGACAAACTGTTTCAAAGCACAAATCAAGGTGTTTCTTCAGCTCGAATACGCCCAATTCTAAGATCTGTTCCATTAGCAGACGCCTGGGCATTGGATGGACGACTGACCTCGGGAAGTACCTGGGGGTGCCTATCATGCATCACAGAGTTAACAAAGCCACCCATGGCAATATCATCTTGACAATCCAAAGCAGACTAAATAGTTGGTCGCTGTGTCACCTATCTCTTGCAGGAAGAATTACCTTGGCCAAGTCTACGCTCCAAAGCATCCCAACTTAGATGATGCAAATTGTTAAGCTTTCACCTCAACTTTGTGATGACATTAACAAACATATTAGAAGATTTATCTGGTCTGGAACAGCTCCTCAACAGAAACTTTCCCTAGTTTCATGGAAGAAAATCAATTCTTGTAAGGGCTCTGGAGGTCTTAGTATTCGGGATGCTCGTGATCAGAATGACACCCTTATGCTCAAGAATACATGGTCCTTCATCTCCGACCCGAGCAAGCTATGGGTCCGCGTAATGAAGGAAAATTATATGAAGAATGGCAGATTCATCTCCAAGCCGTGCTCCTCTGCCTGGAGTTTCATCAAGTGTATCCTTGACACCATCAAACCACTTTGCATCAAATCTATCAATAATGGCGATAGTACTAATGTTTGGCATGATAAGTGGCTTGCTGGACAATCTGTTATGGATATGCACCCGGATTGGGTTATCCCTGCCGACCTCTCAGACCTTACAGTCAGCTGTATGTCGTCTGAAAATGATGGCTGGGATTGGATTTTTATTCACTCCTTCCTTCCTCCGGAAGCTGTAAATATCATAAAGTATCTTCCAGCGCCTTCAATTAACAATGTGGAAGACAATTGGCATTGGTCCTTGGAGCAGACCGGCTGTTTTTCTTCTAAATCAGCTTATAATTGGCTTCGGAAGGACAAAGAGTTTATAACTTCAGGCAATTGGACACAACTTTGGGGCTCCGCCCTCCCTGCCCGCATCAAAACATTCTTGTGGTTGCTTCAGCACCGAGCTCTCCTGACCAATGTTGAGAAGAACCGTCGTCACATTGACGTCTCTGACCTGTGTCCTGTGTGTAACAACGATAAGGACACCATCCTTCATGCTCTTAGGGACTGTCCACCCAATGTCGAGGTTTGGCACTTGGTGTCACCTGACATTGGGCACTTCACCTTGTAAGAAACGGAATGGATTGACCAGGGTATGAACGTCCACCATCCTTCCCACATGCTTTGGGCTGTCACCTGCTGGTACCTGTGGCAGTGTCGCAACAAACACATCTACCAGGGGCTCAAACAACCTGCTGCCAGCAAGGCCCTCTTCATCCAGCAGCGTAGCCGCACCATCCAGAACTTAGCTATTCAGGATCAGGAAAATGTACCTACTGCTATCCACTCCCATGGATCCTTCCAAGGCAGAGATATATATGTCTTCACAGATGCTGCTTTCCATGCTTGCACGCACAGTGCCGCCATTGCGGTCCACGTTATGAATGCTAGAGGTAGGCATATTATGGGGATGGGCTGTATTACTAGAGCCATCTCTGCAATGGATGCAGAAGCTAAAGCCATTGTGAGAGCCGCTGAGCTATGTGAACAGCAACATTGGGACAATGCTTACATTCTCTCTGACTCTCAAATTGTGGTTCGAGCTATTACTGGAAGGAATTTTGTCCCTCTTCTTAAACCCTACGTGATGAAGGTGCTTAGTCTCATACCTTCGGGTACTATCTTCTATATCAGTCGCATCCATAACATGCCTGCTGATAGGATTGCAAAGCACTGCCTTGCAACCAACTCTAGTCTTAGTTTCTCAAGTCCTATCCCTAGTACTTTTGATTTCATTACTCCTGTAAACATTTCTACGATTTTGGCTGCACTAGAGAGCAGCATGAATAAATAGTCTTCTCTAGTTGCCCCAAAAAATAAGAGAACAAATTATTGAATTATCAAATTTGAATCTCCAGAGCCCATTTATAAACTAAATAGTAGTTTCATAGGACTCGGCTTGAAGGCTAGGCCCCATGGTTCAAGCCTAGGCCTTCTAATGGATCCACAAGCTTCATCATATTCTTAATTACACAATTAAGGTTTTGATTTACAAGAAGCACCTCATTTGAAGTATGTTCTGCAGCTTCTTAAAAGGTGATTCCAGCCTGGTACATAACCATCATGATTGATCAGGATCAGGTTGCGTCCTAATCTTTAATTGCCGAGCTCAGACTGTCCTTTTAGGCGTTCAAGCCTGAGGGGGCTGCGCAATCAACCAGAAAAAGCAAGATCAGCTTAACCGTACACATAGGCTTTATGACGCACAGGGGCAGACAGAGGAGCTCCACAATAAACAGGTTTATATACATGAGTTCACATGCATGCAGTAACTACAGAAATTTATATAGTTTCACTCAGCCTTTTGCCAGGATGACGAATCCTGGACGTAGCCTTTTGCCAGGATCACAAGACTGGATCTGATCCATGCTATAATATTAAGAGAATTGGTGTGATTTCGGTCAGTTGGACTCTTGCATTTGTTGCTGCTCGCACAGCAGCAGCATGCTTTTATGCCTCTTTAGGAGACGCTTTGTACATTGTCGCTTGGTGGGGTAGTGCGTATTTAAATGCTGCGTGTCGACATCGCAGGGTTAATCCTTGCGTTCACGTGTCCACTGATCTGGTCGTTGAACGTGTGCGTAGAATAGGGGGAACGGGCTTGGGTAAGCTGCCAAATTAGCGGGTGAATGCAGCAGGGCACTAGGACGTTGACTCTACGGCGTCGAAAGGAAATGGTTACCGTACAGTACGCTGCTAACAGTTCTGTACAAAATGATAATTTGCAACGATGACATAAGCGGCTAAACAACTGCTACCAGTACAATAAAGTATACAACTTGTTTGCGAACTATGTTGTTATGTTCCTGGAAGTATAATGCTGATCCGAATGAAACTCCAGTGTAAAATTAAATACGATAGGTTCCGACCCAATTAGTTGATATGCTAGAATCAATCCCAACAAAGATCCCTGGTTCTGCATTTATATATGTATACTTTATTCGATGTGGTTGGATGTACTTCAGGGAGTATTTTGCCGCCTCCAGAATCGCTTTATGTGTTCCCTTTCTCCAATATAGTTAACCATCATCTCATCTCCTATGTGAAGTAAGTTATTCTGACTAAATTATGTAACTCTTCCATCCTTAAGAGTGTGATTGCATTTTTTCTTCTCGTTTGTGGCTTTTCTGCGCATACTCAGATTAGCCTTACGTTTTTATTCTTAGCAAGTGTCATAACAAGTATTACAACACCATACATGTTTTGAAGATTCTATAAAGGTCTTATACTTAGGTGTGGTGAATACCATACACAAGTCTTTATTTGCACAAAATTACAAAATTAGTTGTTTGTTGAATTAGGTTTTAATTCCAAAAATGCTTTTACAATATTCCATATATATATACTACCCCAACTTGTAATGCATTTTTTATAGAAATTCAAATAAGTATTTTTTCATCATTTTGTTTCATCGTCACACATTCTTGGTAAAATAACATCATTTAGGTATTTTGTGTTATATGAAGTCACCTAAAGCTACATTTTTTGGCATTCTCATCATAGGCATAATTCATGAATAAATCAACAACTCTACTGTAAATATATAGTTATTATATGATGACATGTTTTAATAATTGACAAAGTACAAGGTCCAGTTTGGATGGATATTTCATGAGTTTTGGTAGTTTCTTATCTGATGAAATGCGTGAAAATGTTATCACACCAGTTGAAGATAGTAGGTCACATGATGCGCCAACTAATGTACATGTGAACATGCTGATATAGAGAAGAACTAATGTTGTCTCAGCCAACACAATTTGGTGCGACTCATAATCTAGTTGACTTACATTAGGCTATCTCCATCATGGTGGGGGTAACTATCAAAACTAATATTCTAGCAATTCAATTTTAGATAAAATACTAGGATTCAGACAGGTGGGGGTCGAACGACCCCTAAATGATATTTGAACCACATCTTATTTGAGTGTTGTCCCCTATATTGGTATGATTATGTTACAATAGAATGTTCTATGATTATTTTAGTTTAAAATGGTTAAGAAAAATATTCAACATTTAATGTATAGAAAGTCCTACCTCCCCCTCTTTCTTTGTCTTTGTAACGCTCCTCCAAGCACATACGTGACAGCGAAAGCAAACCCGATGTTGTCCATAACATGGGTAGCTCAGCTCGGAGAGACGTCATAAAATATGATAATCATTCCAATAAGATAAATGAAACACCATGCATTAACTCAAAAATAGATTCATACATTGTTCATAAAAAAAGGGAAAGACATAAAGTATCTCATCTTATTTCAAAACCTAATACATGTAGTCTAAGCAAATCTAAAGCATGAACTGAAACTAAACTAGATAATCTATGGAGTGGTAGATGGAATCCCACCAAGCTAAAGTATCCCTTGAATCAACTACACTTGAAGGCTCACTTCAATTCCCTCTTTCTCCTTGATCTAGGGACATCTCATCCCACGACCATGTGAAACAAAGCAACAACGTAACTAAGTGGCACCATACATTTTATAAGAACTAAAAATAAGCATATACTTGGCTTGAAAGAAAACTTGATATAAATTTAACTTAAGCATTATTGTAATTAATTACTTGACATAAATAAGAAATGAATAAGTAAATTATGCACTCTCTATGATTTTCCCACTTAAGAGCCCATAAGTGGCACGGATGCCCATGATTTGGCTAAAAAGTCCATAACGACCCTGAGGTCCATGATTGGCTATGAAAGCTCATAACTGGCACGAATGCCCACAACGACCCCTTAAGGTCCATGATGACGAGAGCATATAAAACTTAATCAAATTCTTATAACATGATCCTTAAAATGAACATTATCATAATCTTAAATCTTTGACATAATGGGATTTCTCCCTCATTACATGATTTACACGGTTCTTTCTTAAATGTCTTAATCATTACATGGTCATAATCACTAAAGTAATGAGCATCTATGATAAACATAGGACTTTATGAATATAACAAACAACAAGCAATGCTATAATATGAGACATGGTCATAATCTTAATTTCATTCATTTACTTAGAATTTAAGGCATAATCATAAAACATGCAAAACATGCACTTCAACCAAGGTACATATGTATGATGGCATGACCCACTTACCTTATTGGAGAAAAACCCTAATTTTAGTCTCCCTGATCCTGGGTCGAGTCCTAGGTTCCTGAAATTAGCATGATTTATATCATTTATCACTTCAAGTACATCTTAAACCCTAATTTCCTTAAATCTTATACTTCGTGAAAACCAACCCAAAACATGTCTTAAAACCTATACTGTTGGCTAGATCTCGAAAAATTGAACAAAATTCATATATAACTTGACCCCATATGATCTACCAATTAAAAGTTATGAATTTTCATGCATCGGCCAACCAGAAATCTAGGAAATCATATGTGTGACATTAATTTAAATGAAAACAAAACCAAGTTAAATGAAACTAAGATGACCAAAAAATCCATAGAAAGTGTTGCATTCAATTAAACATACAGTGGTAAAGTTGTCAATATCATATCTCAACCAAAGGTGCAGCCGCTTGATTAAATAAAAGAAAAAATCCCAAAATGCCCTAAGCACGTGTGACATAGCAAACGAAATCCATAGGGTAGAAAAGGAGAAGTTGCACATTGCTTCTTCAAGCGTTGGTCATGGCATGACTAGGCTCCCTGAAGCATCAACCTGCCATGCCCAAACTGCGACCAGAGATAGGTCTCACTCACACTATCGACCTACCCCTGAGATTCCTTAGTCTTCATTGAACTTGGCAAGCCAAGATTCACGACCTGCAGTGCCACGAACGCCATGGCCCCAGCTTCAGATCGTGAGAAATAGAGCATCAGATCGTCGGGTTCAAACACCATCTAATCAAAGCATTCGAGTGCCCCAAAAGGTTAGAAAACAACCACTACAGGAATTCGAAGCCAAAGCCACCACACCCTTGGCTAATGTGCCACTGGGAGACCAAGACGGTAAACATCGGTGGGATACAGACGGCAAGCTACTAGTTATGGGTTTGGGGCACTTGGAAGAAGAAAAAGAAAAAGGGAACACAAGCTGAAGGTTCGGAGATGCTTACCTGGTGGCCAATTTCACTATTGTCTACAAAGAGAGTGGCGAAGAAGAGGTATGTCTTTGGAATCAAAGTCGACTAGTCGGCGTTGGGTTAGGGCACGGAGATCAATTTGAGATGAGGCGATGAAACTATAGGGTCTGAATCTCATTTCTGGACCCTTATATATAGGTTCAAAGGTTGGTGGAAATCTCTACGACTTTGGGGCAGCGAAAGGAGTTCTAGCCCTATTGGGCATTTCATAGTTAGGGAACAGAGTCCCCTCGAACCTGGGATGGTTACGATCTCGTGAAGATCCCAGATTCAACGGAGAAGAGACCAAAAAGAACAAGGGACCGTGGTTTCTGATTGGGTCGGAGAAGAAAATCGCAACCAAGCTGTCTATTCTCGGTCTGCTACTGAATGTAGGAGACAATCTTGAGTCCCTACGATAAAAAATGAACAGCTGTTGATGACTCCTCATAAAACAAGCACACATGACACAAAGAAAAACCATGGAAACTTTAGGTTAGGCTCGATATCAAGGGTATTTTGATTAAAATCAAATCAATAACTATATGCAATCTTCCCAAATCAAATTAAGGGGTCAAACCAACTCCTAATAACCTCAAATTTGAACTGTAGTCTATATAGAGGGTCTAGAATATTCCTATACATTTAGATTTAGGTTTTGACTACCTTTTGTTTGTAAAACTCATATTGATCATTATCTTAATTTATATGAATTAAAAGTAATTATCATTTCCTTACTGCGTTATATTTTGAACTAAAATTCGAAGTAGGATGTAATATTTCATTATATTTGATAATTTGCATAAATTCTTAGGATCTTGAAAAATAAAAGTGGAAGATTTGCACTAAGGACCTTAAACTTATTTTATTCACAAATTGGGATGTTACAGCCTCCCTCTCTCCCACTTTTTGTAGTCTCTCTTTGTCTCCCTCTCTTCCACTTTGTGTAGTTTGATATATGATCTAAGATTGAGTGTACAAAGTTAAGATTCAAAAATGCCAACAAAAAATATATTAAAAATGGAGACTAGAAAATCCTTGGCCAACATAGGGCTGCTATAAATATAAAGGGAACACAAAAGGATAAACATGAATGCCAACAATCATAATCAACCATCAACACTACATATGTAGTACACATAGTGTTGTGTATTACTTGTACAAATAGGTATAATTATTTTGATAACTTTATTTCATGATCTTGCATTGTGGTAACATGAATCACATCTAAATTTGATAGTCCTTTTCCCTAAGCGTGCAATAAAATGGAATTTTTTTTGGAACATTTTAAGTGACTTAATGTGAAATAATAAAAAACAATAATTTGAGTGTCATTTGAGTTGGTATCAATTAAAATATGCTTAAACTATCACTAATGGCCCTTACATGCTCTTTAATGTCTCAGTTAACAATAATGGAGAATAAAACTCATGTCATAACCCTCATTTTGGACTATCTCTAAAGCTATCTCCTTCGCTCCCTGTCGTTGATTCTAGAAACACACATAATACGTAAAACCAAAAATATTTAAGCTCCAATCAAAAGAACACTAGAATAATGGAGTAATGCCAACTAGCATTGATGTATGTGAATGCCTAGATTACACTAATTATTACTGTTTTGAGATACTTATAGCCGACATATGTAACATAACAGTGAGTTAAATATTCAAAAAATCCATACATGATTATCATTTCTGTCATGTTTCAAAGGACATGATTTTGAAATTAAAAAACTAAGAAAACATAGATAAAGTGAAGAATTACCATACCCAACTAACAAACTAAAAACTCACAAGCAAGGATGAGAAAAACATCGACCAAAATAATTTAGTATTATGGGGATACAAAGTGATTAGAAGCTTCCTTTAGGGGAAAAGAAAGTAGATAAAATACTAACTCAGAGATATAGAGAATTCGGAGTATCGAATTCCCCAACCTACATATCACCATCAACTAAAATATAATAACAAATAACATACGCAGAAGTTTCACATTGACCATAATTATAAGAAGATGAAAATGTGACAAGAGAAGTTTGCTTGTAACGAGTGGACATCATGTATGCAACTATAACACATTATCAAACTAAATCTATTATCTCATATATATAGAAATCCATGTTCTGTCCATGGTAAACATTTAAGGTCCTCTATCTGTACTATAAAGAGCTAGACACATATTCAAGGAACACAAGGAAAATATTTGATTTCTTACTCTTTTTTTTTAAATCAAAGCATCATTAATAAGCTATTTTAACACCTAATTTATCTCTTTTAGAATAATTCACCAAAAAAACAACTTGTTCAAGTCCAACTGTTCCTTTTTAGGTACAATACGCTCTAGAATGGGATGTGTTTCCCTATTTGGAGGCAATATGTTCTTGAAAGATATTGTGACAACACAATTCTCTCTCTTCTCTCTTGCACTCTTTATCTCTCATAATGTGGCCTCTTACTCAATTTAATGTCAATTGCATAGTTAATATGAGTTGATTCTCCTATTTGGTCACATAAATGATTAAATGTCACCATATTTGATAGTAATTTCCACTTCTTATCAAAGTTCCATGAGTTAATGAATCATCATATTGCAACTGAAATTAAACCTTTATCAATAAGATCATCTTGCTCACTAATATATTTCATATTGTAGAGCTTCCAATTTTACATCTACTAGTGCAAAAATTGCCTCAATCAGAATCCATAGCGCAAGATTGGCCTTTTGAACTTTGTCATTTTAATCTTTGTTTTAACATTGATTTAATTGTTTTGACCTTCATGGGAAAAATATATGTGTGTGTCCCAATTTGAGTGGGCAACCCCACTCACTTTCCCTTGTCTTTTCTTAGATCAATCTTGATTGTTGGATCAGTGTCTACAGATTAATCTTAATGATCAAATGGCTAGGTGGTCTCCTTCCACCTACAGTTATACATTGTAGAAAAGCTATAGTAAACCCGATGGAGAACAACCAATCCACCCTCTTTCTCACCCATTCACCAAATGGACCCTCCTTTTCCTCTTGTATCGACCCCCTCACTCTTTCCCCTCACTTTCTCTTCTCTATCATGCACCTTATCTCATTTTCGCACCCTTCTTATTCCTCCTCCTTTTCTGCAGTGTCATCTTTGGGGTGGGATTAGGGATTTTCTCCCATATGCCCCTGCCATTTTTTACTCCACCACCATGTTGTCAAGGCTACGGCAGTTCAGTCTGTCCCCTTTGAGCCTCAAGAAATGTGGGACTACTCAATTCTTCCTCCACATCTACTACCTCACCACTGTGTTGCGGCTGATGCTCGTGGACAAATATCACTAGTAGAGGAAGAAACTGAGGTGTATATCTTTGGTTGAACCACGTTGGACCCAGATTAAGTGGTCACAAATTCATAGCTGGGTTCCCTGTCTCAGCCACACCAAGTCATAGTGTGTGACACACCTGAAGCATAGATCTGGGCGTGTCCATCATGGACCTATAACATACCTAAAACTAGAATCTTGACTCTTGACTCTTGAAATCATATTCTCCTGATTAGGAGGTTAGATTATATGGTTCTTTATATTTGGATCAAACAAGGATGAGGATATACCTTAATGCATAAAACATGTATAACTCAATTGTAATCGATAATATATAGGCTTGAAAATAAATATGACGTGTATTTTACTACGCGCTAAAACGCAAGTATACGCGTCGAGTAATGTAGGCCTTGTGAGGCCCGAGTCGAACTCGGGGATACGTGAATTATTGGAGACTTCTACTAACTAATCGCAATCAGCTAGACCGATTAACAAAGTAGGGTTTTGTGTTCAAATTAAAAAGAAAATAAAAATCAAACAAAGAAAACAATCGATTAAAGGTTAATTTAATCAATTCAAAGGGATATCTTTAGGATGGCGGTTTCACCGCGGGTCAACATTGTATTAGGTTTTATATAATTCCTCACACATCTCTCTCTATCCGGGTAGTGGCCTGAAAACAGAATTACCCACTGTCGTGGTGTAATTCACTACTTAGATTTAGGTTGATTCCACCGTCGTAGTAATCATTCCCCTAAACTAAGTGCATTATAAACGGTCTCTCAGTTCCCACCATTAATTTTACAACTCCTTTGTCAAGGGTTTTATTGATTAATGTAGAATTCGTCTCTTTTCAACCATTAATCCTTCTGTCGAAGTGATTAAGGGTGTTAAATTATTATTATGGTGATCAAGCATAACAATAGAAATGGAGAAAACGAATCTATACCACAGATTTGAGAGAAAAATATGAATTATTGATATAAAAATGTCATACAATGCATTCCCGGGCTACTCCCGGTCCTAAAGATTGAGGGTTTTAGCCTCTCATGTTCATCTCACACGAATACATGGTAGAAATTGGGGAATTCATAAGAAAAATGGGAAATAAATGGGAAAACCCCTGAACGGAGAAGAACCGGTGGATCCTTGGCGTAGAACACGAGCTTCCCCCGCCTATCGGTGGTGGAAATCATCTTCGGCAGCGTCCGAATCACCCGGGATGAGCTTCTCGACCTCCGTTCTCCTTTCTCTCCTCCTCGGCACTCGTGCAATCCAAAAAATGAGATGTCTACTCGTCTGGGCGTCCGTCATTAGGTATAAGTCCCTAATTAGGTCGTCAAATAACAACATCCGTCCGATCGAGATCAAAACAGATCCAACGCATATTTCCCGGCGTCGATACCATCGACGCGGGTCGATGGTATCGACCCAGCGGATTAGCGGCAGCTTTCCTTTCTTTTATTCTGAGCGCCTGTGGTGATCTCGATACCATCAACTTGGGTGTCGATGGTATCAACTCTCTTTAGCGTCGGTTGTTGTCGTTTAGTGACGTTGTAGCTCTTCATGTGTCGATGGCATCGACTTGGGTCGATGGTATCGACTCTGTGCTGCTCTTCTCGGCTAGCAACCTGTGGCTTGGTCGATGGTATCGACTTCCGTCGATGGTATCGACGGAAGCAGATACTTGTTTTTCCTGAAATTTCACAACAGGACCAAGTAAATCCACACAATTTACAATAAGATGATAAATAATGCTCAAAATAGTAAAACAAAGGGGATTTGATATAATATGATGGCAAAGACCAAATTAAGCGAATTATGCAATATTATCCATGAAAATGAGTAATTAGAGCACAAAACACATATGAAATAGGTCTATAAATGCGACTCAAAATCATCGCATCAAACTCCCCTAAGCTTAAACATTGCTCACCCTCGAGCAACTAATCCTTAGAATAGGATTGCAGATGTCAACTAAAAATCAACACATCACCCCACATTCCACATGACTCCCACTGGACGTTCTCAAACCGGCCTTTCCTAATCACAGAACAGTAATTACCCTACAGGCGACAATAATCATCAATAAAAGAAATTATCCTTCAAACCGATGAACACTATCACCTAAGGCAGTTAACATAATAAAATTTGCCGATTCAGCATTGGTGCATCTTGTGATCGCCTACACTACGTTGCTCGTCCTAACTACCATCTACATGGAAGTAGTTCTCCTGATAATCATTAGTGAGGAGAAATTCACGGTGGCCTACCAATCCGAGCAACGGGTGGATGGAATGGGTGCTTCATGGAAGAACTTGGAAGTATTACACAGTTTCAAAATGCTTGAAAACAAAATGTCCTAAAGGATGCAAATGCACATTAGAAATGCCCTAATGCCTAAAATTGGGTGAAATGATGCATGCACTAACCTTCCACCTCAAAATGAGATGGAAATCTAATTAAGCCACATCATGTACTCAATTTCCTTGTTATGCAAGTGATATCATGTTCCTTTCTCCCTCTTATTCCATCTTCTTCTAAATTCTCTTTCTTCTTTTTTCTTTTCTCAATTTTTTTCAGATTTTCAGAAATTTTTTTTTCTTTTCTTTTTTTTGTAGCCCACATATCCATAATTGCCTAGAAATATATGTATTGGGCTGTTTTCTTCATGATTGGAATCTTTTCGATATTTCGAAGGTATGGAACAGTTTAGATCACTTTTGAAGAAAAATTGAGATACATGGTGTACTATATGCACGATAATCATGAAAGTCATGAGTGCAACTACATGGCATGCACCTAAAGGTAATGTGCATGAATCACTATACATTTTTTTTTCGTTTTATGCAAAAGTATGAAAATAACAATGCAAATCCTATCTACATGCTATGCACGCAAGAAGGAATTAAAACTGTACTTTACTTCCAACTCTTTGGTAGATTATGGAAAAATATGAAGTGGAATGATCACAAGATTAAGTTACTGAACCTTAGAAAAATATCATGTGTCCCTCCTTACTGACATGTGTAGTAGTTCAAAGGGTTCTTTCTCTTATATCCAATTAAGGTCTCATTACCATTTGATTAGGTTAGGCTCAAACAACCGTTACTATCCACTTTTCATGAGTCAATGGGGGTGTGGGTGTGACATATTGCTTTAGAGTTGACATAATCAATCATTTTCATAGGACAAGCTTCCCAAGGACAACCAAGTTAAGCTATCCAAAAGACACAGAAATTTTTAAATTTTTAAATTCCCTTAAATTTCCCATGAAAACAGCGAGATGACAATTTTTAAGACATCCACGATTACACTAGATAGATGTGGATCCTAAACAAAAACTAAAATTGCAAGAACAAATAACAAAGCAAAAACTAAAAACAACAAAAGAAAAAGATAGAGCTGTTCCAGCTACCCCCCTAAGCTTGAATTCGACTATGGCCTCATAGTCAAAAACCAACTTAAAGGTGGAACAGAGATACCATGATCATTCTTGTGGAGGCGGAGGTGGGTACTGCCAGGGTCGTGGGGTCCGGATTTGCTCTGGATGATGTGACTTCATTTGACCAATAACCCCATCTTGAATAGCTGACACCGACACTGCTGTGTGCCCGTCGATACCATCGACGGAAGTCGATGGTATCGACTCGCTGATTAGGGCAACTGCCTCGCGAGTCCGGCCGCCGCCTTTATCACTTGAAAATGTCGATACCATCGACACACCCATCGATGGTATCGACGTCACTGAGTCAATTTCTTCTGAAAATCTCCAGAGATCTCGATGGTATCGACTGGCATGTCGATACCATCGACCGTTATTGCACAGCCTGCCTGTAGGTATGTCGATACCATCGACGGGACCGTCGATAGTATCGACTCAGTGTGATTTTTGCAGCTGTCAACCTGAACCCATGTCGATACCATCGACCAGTGTGTCGATGGTATCGACCCTGCCTGTTCCTGCACATTTAACAAATGGATCAAGGTATCTTTTTTAAACTAAAATCTAAATGAAATAAAAGCAATCTACAACTATAACTAAACTATCCTAATGTACCAATGGTTGGGTTGCCTCCCAACAAGCACCCTTCTTTAACGTCTTAGGCTAGACGGTGTGACAATCATCATCTTTTCACCTTGGGAACTGCACTTAGAGGATCATGCGGTAATTGGAATTCAACTCGATCTTCTCCAATTCCCAAAGACAAAGTACCTCTTCCCAAGGCAGTTACGACATCTGTCGTTGCTTGAAACGGTCTTCCAAGAAGAATTTCACAGCTGTGGAGTGGTGGCATATCCATGACGACAAAGTCCACCGGAAATATGAATCTATCCACTTTGACTAGAACATCTTCACATACTCCATAGGGTCTCACTGTAGACCCATCCGCCAATTCAATTGTTGTGGCTGACCTCTTTATCTCTTTTAACCCCAGCTTTTGAAATGTCGCCAAAGGCATGAAATTTATGCTAGCGCCAGAATCACATTGCGCTTTAGGGAAATGTTGACCACCTATTGAACAGGGAATATAAAAACCTCTTGGGTCCTTTCTCTTCTTTGGTGAACTCCCGTGGATCATAGAGCTCACTGTCTCATTCATCCAATAAATTTCATCGTCTTTTATCCGCCTCTTCTTAGTGATGATTTCCTTGATGAACCTCCCATAGGCGGGTACTTTCTCGATCATCTCCACTAAGGGAATATTGATGTGGAGTTTTCGAAATATCTCCATGAATTTCTTAAAATGATGATGCTCTTTCTTTGACTTAGGATTAACCACATTTGAAACATCTGCTGCCTCAACACGCCTATGAGGTGGCACATACGTGCTTTTCGGGGGTACCTCCCCTAAGCTTGCTTCAATCACTCTCTCCGACGTGGGCTTTGGCGAGACATCCTCAATAGTAGCAGCTTGTTGTGGTTCCTCTCTCGCCTTAGATGTCTCCACATGTGCACAAACAACTTGCACTTGTTCTTCCTGCCTAGGTGGAGATACAATACTCACAACTCTTTGTGATTTTCTGAAGAAAGGGTTTCCGACCGACAATCCATAGTACGTGCGTGGATATGGTATCGCCGGTGTTGCGTTCACATTGAAAGTCATCTTTCTTTCTTCTACAGCTTCTTGCACCTGAGATTCCTCCTCAGTGCTTACCACATACATGTATTTGACTTGATGATGTGCTTGTGGCACATTCGCAATCTCAGCCGGTTTCTATTGATTGGCGTGCTTAATGGCCGCCACTTCACTTGAAATCTGAGCCACGGTGGTCTCTAATGCCCGCATTTGTGCTCCATGGCTTTGCAGCGTCTGCCCAAACTTGGTTAGAATATCACCTTGAGATTGCAATTGTTTTCCAAACATGGCCATCATCTCTTGGTTTTGCTGGACCATTTGAGTTAGTAATTCAGTGTTCTTGTCCTCGGCTTTTTGCTGTGGCTTGGCATCCGGATCCTGTAGAAAATTGTTCGGATCCTTCCATGAAAACTTTTTATCTTTCCTCCATGCATAGTCATTGTTTCTATAGCCCTGTTGTTGCATGAATTTCACTTGGGCCTCCCCATCATCAGATGCATCCTCCTTAGTTAGCACCTTCTTGGCTAGAAGATCTAACTTGGCATTCAGCTCCCTCACTATTCTGGATTCAACAGCAGCCTTGACATGTTCCACAGCACCTCTGTCGCCCCATGCTTGTTTCCTAGCCATGTTTTTCAGTATCTCCCAACATCTGGTATCCGTATTATTTAGAAAAAATCCGGATCCGGCTGAATCAAGATTACTTCTATCGTGCTCGGAGAGAGCAAAATAGAAGATTTTCACTTGTGTCTCCTTGTCCAATCCATGATGTGGACATCTCCTCAACATGACCTGGAATCGCTCCCAAGTCTCAGAATATGTTTCACCCGCTAGTTGGGTGAAATTGTGAATCTTCCTGATCATGTCATTGGTCTTCTCAGGAGGGAAAAACCTCTCGAAGAAAACTTCCACCATGTGATCCCATGATTCAACAAACTCATCGTCGAGGTTGTGTAGCCACTCTCGCGCTGCTCCTGCCAACGAACTTGGGAATAGCTTGAGGTACAACACATCTTGTGGGAATCGGTCTATCTTCACCATATCACAGTTCTCCACGAACTGGCTGATGTGTGCAACCTGATCTTCATTTTTCAATCCATGAAATGTGTTGGATTTGACCAAGTTAATCAGTGCTGGATCGATCTTGTAGGTTGGAATGTTTAGCCCCTGTTTCTTTATAGGCCCCTTTGATGCCGAGGAAGAAGACGCCTTGATCTTCTCCCATATTGTCTGTGCTTCAGCCATTGCTTCTTCTTGTTCTTTCTCAGATTCAGAATTTATATCACTTTGGTGCTCCTGCTCGTAGTAGTCCTCGTCCTCTGGTCCCGCAGATGGAACCTCAGGTGTGCGATTCACGTAGTCTCGACTACGCGTGTGCACCATGCAAAGTACCTGAAATATGGAAATAGGGGTTCAGTACAATGCTTTGAACGAGTCAACACAATTATAGAGAAATAAAGGAATTTTTGAAATTGTTTTAAAATAAATAAAAAAAATGTGGCCTAGAGTGGCCGCTCTTAGCACTCAAAGTACCAATAATTCGCCGTATCCCCGGCAACGGCGCCAAAAACTTGACGTGTATTTTACTACGCGCTAAAACGCAAGTATACGCGTCGAGTAATATAGGCCTTGTGAGGCCCGAGTCGAACTCAGGGATACGTGAATTATTGGAGACTTCTACTAACTAATCGCAATCAGCTAGACCGATTAACAAAGTAGGGTTTTGTGTTCAAATTAAAAAGAAAATAAAAATCAAACAAAGAAAACAATCGATTAAAGGTTAATTTAATCAATTCAAAGGGATATCTTTAGGATGGCGGTTTCACCGCGGGTCAACATTGTATTAGGTTTTATATAATTCCTCACACATCTCTCTCTATCCGGGTAGTGGCCTAAAAACAGAATTACCCACTATCGTGGTGTAATTCACTACTTAGATTTAGGTTGATTCCACCGTCGTAGTAATCATTCCCCTAAACTAAGTGCATTATAAACGGTCTCTCAGTTCCCACCATTAATTTTACAACTCCTTTGTCAAGGGTTTTATTGATTAATGTAGAATTCGTCTCTTTTCAACCGTTAATCCTTCTGTCGAAGTGATTAAGGGTGTTAAATTATTATTATGGTGATCAAGCATAACAATAGAAATGGAGAAAATGAATCTATACCACAGATTTGAGAGAAAAATATGAATTATTGATATAAAAATGTCATACAATGCATTCCCGGGCTACTCCCGGTCCTAAAGATGGAGGGTTTTAGCCTCTCATGTTCATCTCACACGAATACATGGTAGAAATTGGGGAATTCATAAGAAAAACGGGAAATAAATGGGAAAACCCCTGAACGGAGAAGAACCGGTGGATCCTTGGCGTAGAACACGAGCTTCCCCCGCCTGTCGGTGGTGGAAATCGTCTTCGACAGCGTCCGAATCACCCGGGATGAGCTTCTCGGCCTCCGTTCTCCTTTCTCTCCTCCTCGGCACTCGTGCAATCCAAAAAATGAGATGTCTACTCGTCTGGGCGACCGTCATTAGGTATAAGTCCCTAATTAGGTCGTCAAATAACAACAGCCGTCCGATCGAGATCAAAACAGATCCAACACATATCTGCCGGCGTCGATACCATCGACGCGGGTCGATGGTATCGACCCAGCGGATTAGCGGCAGCTTTCCTTTCTTTTATTCTGAGCGCCTGTGGTGATCTCGATACCATCGACTTGGGTGTCGATGGTATTGACTCTCTTTAGCGTCGGTTGTTGTCGTTTAGCGACGTTGTAGCTGTTCATGTGTCGATGGCATCGACTTGGGTCGATGGTATCGACTCTGTGCTGCTCTTCTCGGCTAGCAACCTGTGGCTTGGTCGATGGTATCGACTTCCGTTGATGGTATCGACAGAAGCAGATACTTGTTTTTCCTGAAATTTCACAACAGGACCAAGTAAATCCACACAATTTATAATAAGATGATAAATAATGCTCAAAATAGTAAAACAAAGGGGATTTGATATAATATGATGGCAAAGACCAAATTAAGTGAATTATGAAATATTATCCATGAAAATGAGTAATTAGAGCACAAAACACATATGAAATAGGTCTATAAATGCGACTCAAAATCATCGCATCAAAATATAACCTATCGAATGGCATATTAACATAATAATATGTATATGTGCTAACATGTGAGTAAGTGCATAAGATATGTTAATATGTTCCTTTGCTAACTAATATTCACATATTGTAGAATATATGATTAATACATGAATTAGAATAACAATTGATATTTCAGTGTCCATTGATATGAATAATATTCCAACATCTAAATATATATTAAATTAGTGGAATAAATATGTTGAATAGGCACAATATGAATTTTTTTGTGTAATGATATAAGGAAACTCTTTTGGTAATAATGTAAAGATAATGGGATACTCAATAATAAATAATGATGGTACAAATCTAGTGTTATTATAATATAATGGTGATAAGCCCAAAAACCTAATTGTAAAAGAACTCCTAAAAGAAAATTCCAAAATTCAAATCTAATGTGAAAATCATGTTCTTTTGATCCAAATTAGCTTGAGTACCAAGTTTCACATTATTTGAACAAACATAACTATCGTAATTTCATGTAGAAAAGAAAAGATAAGATAATGACAAAAATACTAAATAAATTATTGAATGGCTTCAAAAGTGGAAAAAAATCTTAAATATAGATTCTACATATGAAAATTAGTCTATTTGTTAATATTCACAGTAATTAAACAATCTTATAAATCATAGTTTAATATAGGAGAGTGAATATAAAATAAGGTCCAAAATATTAAATAAAATAATAAACAATCCCAAAAAGGAAGATTGATGCAAAAATCAGATCTTACATGGCCTAATTAGGATAGGTGCTAAATTTGATAATAATTGAGAAACGTTTGGACCCTTAAAGAAATTTGGAAAGAAGGAAAAATGCTTTAATGTTTGATATTCTAAATATTTATTAATATAGTTGTCATTCCTAAAGTTGGCGCATTAAATTTGTCATGCTTGGTTTTCAATTTGAGCTAACACCCAAATGTGATATGAATCATCAAATTTTCAATTGCATGGCCACTTCAACTTCTTCTTCCTCAATTTCCTTTTCTTTCTCGTGAGCAATAACTATGTTACTCCTTATCAATTTTGTTTCATCAATATCTCTCTCATATCTTGATGGCTTTGTGATATTTTGTTTCCTGTGATTTCCTATTGTGATTCGACATGCATTGATCCCTATTTTTCTTACCAAAATCATTTCCTTTAGAAAAACCCTAAAAAATCTCTCTCTGTCCCCTTTCCTAGAAGTTACAACATCAAACCAAAAGTAGAAAGGAATCCTATTACACCATCGTTGTCTCTTTAAAAACTGGAAACAACTCCCAAATTTGCCCAGTGTTCCTCCCTACTCGATCTCTACTCCTTGGTCTATTAACTCATTGGCAGCACTCAAGAGAGTCTCGACTCAATTGCACCAGTGTGAATCATCTTAGGATGTGCCTAAAGATATTCGCAAGGTCACGTCCCCTTTCCACAACCCCAACTTACCAATTGGCTTTGATACTTGTTCATTGTCGGTGGTACTCTGACTAAACATTGGGGAGTCCCCTGTGATCTAGCTTTGGCATCAAGAGGACTGCTTGAGGTTATCGGGGCATTGCATGGCTCTAGTTGCTAACAGTCATGGTAAATCCAAATCCCCTCCCTCTTCAATGAATCTTCTAACTTTTTTGGCCAATTTCTTTTTTGTTTTCTCTTATCTTCGGTTCTTCATGTTCCCAAGGTTCTCTCAAAGTTGATTTTTATTTTTTCCAATGTTTGATGCCTTAGTTTTTGGTCTCCCATCTTGTGGGAGAGAGGGTGACTGTCTGCTATAGTCAAAACTCATTCGTTGCAAGGGAAATTAGAAAGTAGATTTTAGGTAACAAAGTCCCTTCCCTACCCCAGTTTGTCTTTGGGTTTTGTCGCTTGTACATGGATAATTCTATCTCTTTCTTTAATTTGTTCTTGACGTTGATCATACTAAGTTGTGTGCCTAGCCCTTGCCAGATTTCCAATTCTTATTGGGCCTTCTCAGTATTAATCATCCTCCTAATTTTGGATTTTTCTACATACATCAATATTTATAGACTTCTGATTGGTTGAGTTTTCTAAAAAGCATAACTTTTAATTAGTAACTTATACATTAAGTAAAAATATGTTTTGGAATCATGGAGTTTTTATATATCTAATGGCATGGTTTTCATCACCTAATTCTAATATAATAAATATATTATTTTTATTTATTTATCTAATTGGTTAGAATTTCTAAAATTCATAACTAATAATCTGTAAGTCAGAAAAATAAATTAAAATATTCTATGGACTCAGAAAATATAATCTATAAGATCACACAATTTTGATAACCTAACTCACTAATAATAAAAGGATGATATTTAGGAATTATACAATTAATGTAAACCTAACCTTAATCTCATATATGCCTTTAATAGGTTTCTTGTGGATTGAGATGGAATTAGGGACATGTAAACCTCATGTGAGGTATGTTGTATCATTTTTCATATTTAGCAATCACCTATATTTAATCCTTCTCTTGGTCCTTTGGGACATAATACCCTATACACTTTTCTCTCTATTGTCTTGTAGGTTGACACGTATGAGTTTGATGATATGAATACTTTGTTGGATATTCTTATAGGACTCTTATTTGAGTATTTTATAACCTAACCCTCTTATAGTTTTCTTTACATTATTATTTTGCACCTTATTTGTGGACATGATAGGATATTTGTTTATGGGTCCTCTGACCCCACATTATAACTTTTGGGTGTTCTCATAATGTGATATCAGATTGACTAAACTATTATTTCTTTTAAATTATGTATGCATATAAATACACTAAGTTTATATATAGTAGCATGTACATTTGTACTACCATAATATATGGGTGTGTCTTTCCACCATGAGTGTGACTTTCCACTCGTAGTACATATACTGGGCGCGCCTTTCAGCCCAGGGTGATCCTTTCCACCCAACATTGGCTTGAGATTTTATGGGTCATAGCCCTACACAAATGAAAGTTGTCTAATTGTTTTACAAGCATTGATTATGATTTCACAATGTTGTTATATTGAAAGAATAGTTTCTGGTAGAAATTATTCGTTTAATAAATGCCTAATCTATTGACTTTCTTACCATCATTTTAAAGTTCATATTATTTTGATATCCACTTGATAAGTACTTTTCTCTTCTATGGAAGTCTTATTATATTTTATGTCCTTTCTTCCCTTATATTGCTCAGTCCCTGATTAATATGCACATACCAGATTTTATGCTGACAACATCCATTTTATCTTCTCTTGTGGGTTATGTTTCCAACACCTAGGTGAAGGACATAGATGAAATGATTTGAATGTGTGGACCTAGATTAAGAAGTCAATTCTTGGGAGATAGCCTTTAGATAGTTTAGATATACCTCTAATTAGATCCAGATGTTGTTGCTTTCATGTAAATCCCAAGTAGGAGAATAGTATGTAACCTTGATAAATTAAATATAGTCATGAAATATTATTTTGTTGTTATGATTTGTAATTTTCATTTACCATCATTTGAGAAATGAAAACCTTACACCTATTCCAACATACCTTTTCAGTGTGTAGGATTAGATGATTTACTCCTCAAATTAAGAAGGGAATGGGTCCCACTCCTTAGAAGATGGTATCAATGTCATGGTAGTCGGATTCTGACTATTTCAATTTTGTCTCTCTAATTAGAACTCTTACCTTACATAGTGACCCTCTAAGTTAGATGTTTACCCTAGAATTGACCTATGATTTCATGACATGATGAGAGGTCAAATTAGAATCATACAAGGTACACATAAGAATCATGATTAGTAAACCCTAATATGATGTGGATTTTGGTGCTCCTATCCTACCATATAGGTTAATGGTGATATATCTATTTAGATGTTAAGATCTAACTTCAGGGTGGAATTTGGAAAAAGAATTAGAAAGTAGTTGTTAAGGCATTATTCCATTACTAATAAGGATAGAATTTGACTTGGCTCTTGCATTGATTTTGAGCTCGTCTTTATTTTATGTTGTATGATTTTTTGAAAAAAAATACTTTTCATTGTAATACTACACGTATAAAGGAAAATTTTATTTGGATTTATCAGTGTTTTCTTGAGCCAAGTCATAGAGGGCAGATGTATGTAGTTTTGATAAGGAAACCCTAGAATCATTTGTAATAGAAATCTTAAACCCTAAGTTGTAAAGTGATGACTAAGAAAATCATGGCTTGTGACGAAGGTTTAGTTGACCTCCCTGTTGTATCCTTGACTCTTTGTATGGGCATGTAAGTCTTATAGTTTATAGATCAGTAACACAAGGACATGAAACCCAATCCTAGGTGAGTATGACATGTTAGTTGGATGCATGATCTATGAACAACATAAACCCCTAAAATATTCACAACTAAAAGATACATAAGTAACCCTAGTACCTTGATTTTGTTTAGCTTGCACCTTTTGAGAAGTGAAGAGTTGCTGGTTAGTAGGGTAAGGATAGCTAGATTTTAGGGATGAAATCTTCTTCAAGTAGTGGACTGTTGTAACATACCGAAACCTAGCATCTTGACTCTAGAAATCTTATTATCATGATTAGGAGATTATAATGTTTGGTTGCTTAGATTTGGATCAAGCAAGGATAAGAATATACCTTAATGCATATAACATTAATAAATCAATTATAATCCATAATAAAATAACATACCAAATGTTATATTAACATAATAACATGCATATGTGCTAACATGTGAGTAGGTTCATAAGATATGTCACATATATTCATTTGATAACTAATATTCACATAATGGTCAAGATATGTTTAAGACATCAATTATAATAACAATTGATGTTTCCATGTCCATAAATATGAATAATATGCCAACATTTAAATAAATATTGAATTAATAAATTAAATATGCTAAATAAGAAAAACATGGAAATTTTGTGTATAATAGTTTATGGGAACTCTTTTGGTAACAATTTGAAGATAAAGGGACTCTAAATAACAAATAATGATGATAATGATGTAATGTTATAATAATATAAATAGGTGATGATCCCAAAACTCCAATTTAATAGAACTCCTAAAAGGAAATTCTAAAACCCAACTCTAATGTGAAAATCGCATTTCATTGGTCTCACTTAGCTTGGATGTCCTATTTCACGTTACTTGAAAAATAATAACTATCCTAATTTGATTTTGAAAGAAAAGGCAAGACAAGGGCAAAAATATTAAACAAATTATTGAATGGCTTCAAAAGTGGAAACAAATCTTAAATTCGAATTCTACATAAATGTGTGAATTTTCACATTGATTAAACAATCTTATCTATTCTATTCTTATTTAGGAGAGAGAATATAACTTAAGATCCAAAATATTAAATAAAATAGTTCCAAAAGGGAAAATTGATGCAAAAATTGGATCCTACATGTCCAAAGTCTAGGTGCCAAAATGGTAAAAATTGAGAAATGTTTGGACCCTCAAGTAAATTAGGAAAGAAAGGAAAATACTTTGATTATTTGATATTCAAAATATTTATAAATATATTTGTCTTTCCTAAAGTAGGCACATTAAAATCAGTTACACTTGGTTTCTGATTTGAGGTAACACCTGGATGCAATATGAACTGTTAAATTTTCAATCGCACAACTAATGTAGCTTCCTCTTCCTCAATTTTCTTTCCTTTCTCATGAGCAATAACTATGATACCCCTTCTCGATTATGTTTCCTCAATCTCTCTCTCATGTCTTTATGGTTTTTGAGATTTCTTCTCCGATGATTTTCTTTCTTGATTGTGCATGCTTTGGTTCCTACTTTCCTTACCAAAATTCATACCTGTCAAAAAACCCTAAAACACCTCTCTCTGCCCCATTTCCCAGAAGTTGCAACACCAAACCAAAACTATAAAGAAATCCTATTACACCATCCTTGTCTCTTCAGAAACTGGAAACAACTCCCAAATTTTCCCACTATACTTCCCTCTTTACCGCCCTACTCGATTCTTCTCCTTGGTCTACCGATTGATTGGCGATGCTCAAGAGTCTCTTGACTCGATTGCTCCAGTGTGAATCATCTTGGGAGGTGCCTAAACGTTTTTGCACGATCACATTCCCTTTCCACAACATTGACACACTTACCGGACTTGATACATGTTTCTCATTGGTGGTACTCCGATTGAACATTGGGGAGTCCCATGCGGTCCCGTTTGGCATCAGGAGGACCACTTGAGGTTAATGGAGCCTTACATGCCTCTTGTTTCTATCAGTCAAGGTAAATCTTTGCTTCCCAATTCCCTCCTTCCTTGAATCTACTAACCATTCCAGTAGGTTTCTATGTTGTTTTCACTTATGTTCAATCTTTCATGTTTGTGAGGTTCTCTCGAAGTTGATTTTTCATTTTCTAGTGTATGATGCCCAAGTTTGTGGTCTCACTTCTTATAGGAGAGAAGGTGATTATTTGTTGTAGTCAGAACTTTGTCTGCAATGTGAGAGAAACTGGAAGATAGATTTCAGGTAATAAAATTCCTTCTCTACCCCAATTCGGCTTTGGTTTTTGTCGCTTGCCCATGGTTAATTCTATCTTTTCATCAATCTATTCTTTGACATTTATCACACTAATTTGTGTGCTTAGCCCGTTCCAGTTGGGCAATTCTTATTGGGCCGCCTCAACATGACTCATTCTCCTAATTGTGGATTTTCCAGCATTCATGAATATTTATAAAATTTTGATTAGTAGAGTTTTCTAAAAATCATAACTTTTAATTGGTAAATCAGAAATTAAGTAAAATTATGTTTTGTAATTATAGAGGTTCTCACTATCTAATGGCGTTGTTTTCATGACCTAATTATAATGTAATAATTATATGATTTTTATAGATTTATCAAACTTGTTAGAATTTCTAAAATTTATAAAGAATAATCTATAAGTCCGAAATGTAAAGTAAAATATGCTATTTTATAAATATATATAATCTATAATATCACACGAGTTTGATAACCTAAATTACTAATAATAAAAAGCTGATTTTCAGGGTTTATACAATTAATGCAAACCAAACCTTAATCTCATATATTCCTTTAATATGTTGCTTGTGGACTGAGATGGAATTAGGGTTTTGATTTTGGACATATGTACACTTCATGTGAGGTATGTTGCATATGTATATTTCATATTGAGAAATCACCTATATTTACTCCTTCTCTTGGTCCTTTAGGACACAATACCCTAACACTTTTCTTTCTCTCCTCTTGAAGATCGACAAATATGAGTTTGATGATATGAATCTGTTGTTGTATATTCTTATTCAACTTTGGTTTGAGTATTTAATAACGAAACCTTCTTGTGGTGGATTTTATGATCTTATGTTGCACCTTATTTGTGGACATGATTGGACATTTGTTTATTGGTCCTCTGACCCAACATTATACTTGTTGGATGTTATCATCCTATTATTTCATATTAACTGAACTTATTCTTGCCCTTATATTCTATGCATGTACAAATAGAGTAAGTTTATTTATAGTACCATGTAGATGTACTACCATAATATTGATGTCCTTTTCCCCTTATATTTCACAATCCCAGATTAATATGCACATACCATCTTTTATGCTAACAACATCCATTTTGTCTTTTCTTGTGGAGTATGCTTCCAATCACTAGGTGAAGAACATGTAGGACATGAATTGTAGATGTGGATTTGGCATAAGGAGTTGACTCTTGGGGAGATAGACTTAACATAGTTTGGATACCTCTCTACTTAGATCTTGATGTTGTTTCTTTCATGTAAACCCCAAGTGGGAAAATAATATGTAACCATGATGAATTGAATATACTCATGAAATATTATTCCCCTTCTATATTTTGGACTTTTTGTATATCATCATTTGAGAAATGAAAAATTTACACCTATTCCATCATACCTTTTCAGTGTCTTTGGATTAGATGGATTTAATCCTAAAATTAAGTAGGGAGTGAATCCTCACCTGGGTCCCACTCCTTACAAGACCTCATCCAAATAGTCAGGATTGTTAGCCTAGAGGTGTTGGGTGACGCTCAATTGTGTGACTATGCTTAGTTTTGGACACACACAACCCAACAACATTAGGTATAAGGCAAGGCGGTTAACATAGGTGCACAATTGAGGTCATCAAGTGTAATATCAAGGATCGAGGTTGCACCTATATAATGGGTAATTCCCACTTTTTATTCAAATAGTAAAAAACAAATAACTCCCGAGCATGTTATCTATTATGTAATATAATATACCAAATTGATCACCACAGTGAGACCTCTGCAATAGGCTTGGTCCCAAACCCTTATCTTTTTTCTTGTTCCCTAATTTCCTAAAAGATGCTAACTTTTTTTTTAGTCTTAGGGAGACCCCGCTCCCCTTCCTCAAACAGGTGCCAGAGCCCGGATGACCCAAGGAGTTGGTAATTACAGTGCGCTCAGGGGGAAAAGATGCTAACTTTAGTTATATAGAATACATTTAATGCATAATCATGACAATGTTGTGATATTTTATGCACCTTGGCATCCTTGATTATTAAATCAGTTTATTTTTCATACTCTTGAACTAATGAGGGTCTTAATCACCTCTTTTTTCCTATAGTAACATATTAATGTGCCTTGTTTTGAGACTTTGATGATGTACCTTACCCTAACATGAAAATCTTACTTCTTAATATTGACTAACACTTAATCAATCTTGAAATCAGTAATCTATGTCTCACTCTAACTTTAGTATCAACCCCTTATATCATTCTCACTATGGTTGCTTTATGTGACACTTTACAGATACATGTGTCCCATTAAGTTTTTATTTTATGTACCTTAGTCTATGAGAGGTCTTGACTTGTCTAAAGCATGAAACTATAATATATCTCTAGAATAGGTAATTTATCATGTGTTGTGACCCAATTGGATAAGGTCAACCCTATTCCTGATATAAAGACGCATGTGCATCTTTTTGACCCAAATGTTCATATATTGCATATTTGTCTTCTTTGTGCCACAATCTTGATGTGAATCTAATTATTATGCTCTCCCCCTCTTGTATCATGGTTGATTCTTATGTTCTTAATCACTTTGATGTGGGTGTCCCACATAGTTCACATGTTGAGCCCTAATGATATAAATGAACTATGTGGTGATTCACGTGTATGTGAGAGGGTTGAACTCAGTTTTGGGTATATGATGCATATACCCTAAAAGACATCCATCTACATTTGAATATGCTAATCTATCCTTATATTTCTGATCTAATATCACATCTTGTCAAAATATCATGTCTTGGTGGACCTTTGTCTTTCTTACTCTATCATGAGTGACTAGACCCTATGATGTGCATAAGTGACATAAACCTTGAAATAATCATATAAATTGGATGGAAAATCAAAATGGCATGAATCTTAAACCACACATTTGTTATGGCCTCTAAGTCAATAAAAGATCATCTAATTTTCTAATAACCAACTTGGAACCTAACTTGGCCAAAACCCTATAATGGCGCTAGTTAGGTTAAATTATGAGAATCTAATGCATGTATACAATCTTGTTCCTAACCAGGTTTGGCTTGTGATGTAGATAATTAAGGATAAATTTGGTTATGAATATCTAAATCAGGTACATGCATGGCATTCTTTCTTAAATCTTGATATGTATGTATGCTTGTTTACTTACTCAAATATTGTCATGTAGTATTCTAGTATTGTAGTCGGTGGTTGTTTCAATGGTTCAACAACTTGAACACACAGAAATTTTATGATACAAATTTGAAATAAGATTTTTTTCAATGACTTTAGTCATTAAGGTACCTCATGTAGAAATGGGGTTAGCTAACCTTGAGAACATTCACGGACCCTTCTGATGAAAAGTTGGTCAAATGTCTTATGATACATGATATTGTTAGTATATATAGTGTAAAATGACCATAACACCATGGACTCCCAATTTTTTAATTACTTCAATTGTTTATTCTTATTAGTTCAGATATACAATTTTTTTAAATTACAAAAACTTATATATATTTATCTTCCTGCCTTATACTCAATACCTTTTGTGTTGACAGGTATGTTTCATGTATATCTTAGGTTTAAAAAATAGCATGAGAGTTGATAGATTAGTGAGCTATGTTTAGGTGTACTTTTTATATATCTAAGTTTAGTGTACATGATCATACTTGTATAACATACTTCCTTTATGAAATTAGAATCTTGTAACAAAAATGTTGCTTAATATGCTTGTCAATTGTTGAAATTATGTTGTTTCTTTCATCTTGTTATTTTTTTGTATATGATAAGTTTGTATGCTTCCATATTCGCACTTTCATAAGACCATGCTAGGGACATACACACAAATCCTTTCACAATTGACTTTCTAATCATTTAGAGTTCATATTTATGTAATACATGGTTCTGTGATAGATACACATTATCCATCAAAGAAAGTATCAGGAAACCAGACACATACCCTCCATATAGAAATACTATTTTAATTCTACATTTTTTATAAATGAGTTTTGGTTGTCTAGAAATAATAACTAAGAACTGTGTCTTTCCAATGATACTTTTGAGAGGAATAACAATACTACAAATACAATACTTGTATATACATGGTACTAATATGTGAAAATAAAATGTGTCCAATAAATAAATAAAAAATATTTAATATAGTATTAACATGTAAAACCAATACATATAAAGGGTACAATGTTTTACAAAATGTAACATACAAAACCATAGAAGTAAACTACACAATACATGATGATATATATAACTATTATATAATTAAGATATAAACAAATGAAATCAAGCTATATAATACAAATAAATTATAGCTATAAAATATATTTGCATTATTATGTTTGTATATTAATTGCATTTCAATTAGATCATGTATATGGACATAACTTAAAATCATATAGATCATATAATGCAGTAATCAAATATTGAATCAACAAATGTAAAAGTCTAATATAATACTTTGTAAATATAAAACCAAAATAAAAAATACAACTAAGGACAATACTTATAAATCAACAACGTGTAATACTAATAAAAATCAATAAATCTAAGTGTAATATTATAGCACATAAAATCAAAATAAAATTATGTAATTTTTTATTAAAATATCTATTTGTAATGTTATTCTATCTGTATACAAATATTTTTCTAAAAAAATAATTATTGTTAACAATACGATTAAGGAATGAAATTCTTATAAATCTATAATATTAGTGATTCTCTTACAAGAGTGGATCATTGATATTAGAAATCCCATAAATATAATATAAAACATAAACCAAAGTATTCTGATTTCATATTATCGTAATGCAATTCAAAATGCATATCTGAAGGACGCATTGACATGTTGAGATTGACTGTTCCGGGTTACAACATCGTGTTTCAGACAATCACAATCATACTTCTACCCCAAATATTCACTCCTAAATAAGTTAATTGCATGTTATAACCGCTGAGATAAATTTAACAGACTAACAAGTCCGAAACAGTGACATGGGAACATGAAAATCGGACCCGTTTTCTTTTTCAAAGGGAATCAAATCCAATGTGTCTTCACCCCCCCGTTTGTATATTAGTTACATTTCATTTAAATAATGTATACAAATAGAACTTAAAATCAATATATAGAGCATATAATGCAGTAATAAAATATTGAATCAACAAATGTAAAAATCTAATACAATACTTTATAAAAACAAAATCAAAATAAAAAATACAATTGAGGACAATACTTATAAATCAACATGTGTATTACTAATAAAAATCAATAAATCTAAGTGTCATATTATAGTACACAAAATCAAAACAAAGTTATGTAGCTTTTTTATTAAAAATATGTAATTGTAATGTTATTCTATCTGCATACAACTATTTTTCAAAAAAAAATATTCTTATCATTATTATTAAGGAATGTGATTCTTATAAATACGTAATATTAGTGATTTTTGTACATATGAGTGGATCGTTGCTAT
Organism: Alisma plantago-aquatica; assembly: GCA_963693085.1. NCBI lineage: Eukaryota > Viridiplantae > Streptophyta > Magnoliopsida > Alismatales > Alismataceae > Alisma > Alisma plantago-aquatica. Next base: position 96,358,282 of record OY856411.1, read on the forward strand.
TAGAAATCATATATATATATATATATAATATAAAATATAAACAAAAGTATTATGATATCATATTATCATAATGCAACTCAAAATGCGAAGGACGCATTGACGGTTTGAGATTGATTTTTCCAGGTTACAACATTGTGTTTCAGACAATTTCAATCATACTTCTACCCCAAATTTTCACTCCTAAATAAGTTAATTGGGTGTTATAACCGCTGAGATAAAATATAACAGGCTGAAACAGTGACATGGGAACAGGGAAATCGGACCAGTTTTTCATACGAGTCAAATTCAATGTGTCCTCATTCTCCCGTCAAAATTGGATGTAACAATCTAAGTCATTCTTCCTCCCTCAAATCTCACCTGCATACACATGCAGCGAGACTGCCGACTTGCCTAGCATACCACCAACCCTGGGGGAAGGCATGCAATGACGGCATGCATACCACCAACCCACCCAGCCAAAAAGGCAAAAGCATTTAGCTATAATCCGTGCGTACAGTGACAAACGCAAGAATCCGTGGACCAAGTCACTACAAAACTCCAGTGACATCAGTTCCACAATCCGTCAAACCTTTCTTTCATTATTGTTTATCGTTACTGCCACACTCTTCTTCTTCTTCGTCTTCCTAAACAGAATCCCGCAGGCTTCAGAACCACTGACAGAGGCATATGGTACCCATGTTGATAGTTGAAACCTGCGAATGAGTTTCATCACATGGACAACCAGCTGCTAGGGACTATCTAGCAAGAGGGGTGACTGGATATAAGCTTTATTATATTAAAACAATTTTGTAGCACCTATGCTTCGACTGTGGATCTCATTTATATTATCCAGTGGAGCCATCCTTGCATGTGTTATTTACACAGCTTGCTGTCTGCACTCTGCAGTTGATTGCGTGGGCGTGTACATCGGAGTCGACGTGCTGTACAATCGATCGTTGTACGATTTAAATCTCTGCGTGCCGTCCGGACTCTGATGCCTGCTCCTCGCGGATTTCGATTCTTGTACCTTGATTCTACGAGGCCTGATTTATCTGTGATTCCTGCGGTCGAATTTTCTGTAACGAAGGTACTTGTATTCAAGCAGGGAGACACTAGGTTGAACCAGTCCTCTCATTACATTCAGCTGCTATGTCCATCTCAAACATACTATAACGATAAGATCATCAGTAGAAGACATTTATAATTAAGTTGAGCTGTAATGGTAATTGGTAAGTGGTAAGATTCTTCTACTGGCTTAAATAAGATGAAAGGACCTCATATTCCAGATCTCACGGCCTTCGGCCCTTCGCAGTCAGGTTTAGTAGACTTTATTCCAATCTCCCCCTCTCTTATATGAGAATACGGAGAAACTCCCTCATCTTGTTGAAGTTTCCATGCACCCCCTGTGACTACCTTTTCATTAGAAGAGTAGGCCTTTTTTTATCGTATCACTTTCAAATTTCTATTGTTAAAAATAAAAGAAAATTTTGTAATAATATATACAAAAATCAACTGAACGTGTTAGGGTTGAACATACACATTTTCAGTTTGCAATGATCTTAAAGTCGGGTCATAACTGTAATGCTATCAAAGTTACATCGGCGTCCATGATCTCGATCATGTTCTAACTCCAAAAAAATTAGTTGTGATATGGATTCTAGCAATATTGGCCAGTTCGAGAGGTTACAAAGTTTTAAATATGAATTGAAACTGAATAGTTTTGATTCGAGCAACAAAAGTAAGAATAATCATTTAGATTAATATATTCATATATACGGTTAAATATACTTCAATAGTTACTAAAAAGTTCTTCTAAGAAAACATCACGATGTATGTGATAGAAAATTCATTAATGTGCATGCATTAGTTTTATATTATACATTAACTATTTCAAGACGTATACAAATTGCTCAAATAGTTGTGAGATATGGTTTCACATTATACAACTATGATTGTATGCATGTTTAGTGTTTCCTGGAAAAAAAGTTTGAAACTATTTGAGGTCTAAAAGTAGAGCAAGAACCTGGACGTTTTCCAAATCCAAAATAAATGAGTTTTCTATGGCTTTCCTACCTAGTTATAAAACCAGGACTACAAATTCCTCCATCCCTAACAATACCTCGATGAGAATTTAGGAAGAAGTACCCAACCTACCAACAATAAGAACATGAATAACATATAACGAGCATAATCTTGTTGGTATACATGCTGAGAGAGTCAGTCATACGGTGATTGTAATGTCATATCTTATAAATGATTTAATTTATAATAAAGGCAATTATGTATGTATGTTTGTTCAATTATGAAATGATGATATGACATGATAGATGTTTGGATAATGATATTGCTCGATGACATATGTCTTCAGGTTGAGGACATGAATAATGAAATTATATGTATGATAAAAGTATATACATTCTTATTATGTCCCTAGTCAAATATTATTGTGGAAATAATATATAAACAGTAATAATATATAAGACCAGAATGTGTGTTGGTTGATGAGAGAATCTCATTAGTCATGATATGTGATATCAAACTAAATACATAGGTACTTGTTAGAGAACAATGTATCAGACAGACCCACCCTGAGAGTGGTACATGAAAACCATTGAGTGGTAGTCAGAATCAACTCCCATAGTAATAGTGGTGATTGTGGTTCTTAGACCTGAAGTCACTATACTCATCACATGTTGTTTGATGTGCTTTGACACCAGCCAACGAGGCCTTGAATAAGGGTACTATACATGTAATGTTCGGGTATGTTGTGACACATGAAGATTGACTGTGAGTGATGTAGATGGGATTTGTCCCTTTTTTTAGAGTTGATATATTCACCACTTAATAAGTGAGAGTGAGAAATGTATGGCCATACTTGTTACAACCCCAATTTTGAGTTCTTTTGTTGAGAAATGCAATTTCTCTTAATATAGATATATGAAGAAATAATGGTGTGGTTTGATTTGAATGAATGAATTTCATTTACAATAGCCTTATTTGTTGCTTTGTGGGCCTTATTGGCTATTGGGCCCAATAACAAGAAAAAGAAAATACAAGAGAAAAAGAAATTCAGTTAATAAAAGAATATATATATTTAGAAAGGGAGAAGAGAAAAAGGTAGAAGCCTCTAGAAGGCTAGGTTATATCCTCCAAAGGTGGATTTTGTATCTTTAGGATTTCTTGGGTTCCAAGGAGTCCAAGTTACAAAAATAATAGGAGAAGAAAGAGATAAAATCAAATAAAACATTATTAAGAAGGAAAGTTGAGATAATGATGAAAATATAAGAAATATGTGGAAATATGGATAATGGAATCATTATGAATGAGATTTTGGATCCACATGGTTTCTTGTGATAAAAGGAATCCAAATAAAAAAAAATAAAAGTGAAAGAGAGCAAAAATATGAATAAACTATGCTTTAATGAATAATGACTTGCATGTGAAGAAATAACCTTTATCCTTTCGATTTGGGGACTGATAACACCAATTTTTGTGATGTTTTTGCCCTTTATTCTGTTATCAAAACTGCCCTTTTTTGCTATTTTCTTCTCTTTTATAAGTACTTTTACAATACTTGGCCAAGCAACGCTCTTAATCCAATATTTCTATCTTTTGCAGAGTTTTTTCCTCATTTTGGTACGATAAGGTCGTCCCGGCCCACAAATAAGTTCAAGTCTACATCGGCCTTCCTGACGTCCGATACGACCTCTGCCCGACAGGGTGGAGCGACACAACGACGCACGACAAGGGGATGTCGCGCAAGAAGAAACTGACAGACGACATGTCTTCTACCCGATTTACCCCCAACTGAGTTTGCTATATATAGTAAGGTGGATTTACCGTGTCGGGCTATCACACTTATTCTTTTTAGCCACCCACATCTTTCAGTAATCCGCTTTTGCTCACATATCGGCCAGCTTGCCTTCACCCTTGTATCGGGCGATGGCACCAAAGAGCAAGGGTATAGCCCGACAGTCCTTATCGCCCGACACGGGCTTTCATATCGGTTTTACGAGTTTAGTCGATTTTTGTGTATCGCCCGACACAGTTAAGCACGACACAACGACTGATAGTGTTTGCCCGATACGCCATATCAGGCGACGTGTTTTTCTTCTGAGACGTCCTATCGGGTGGATGCCCATTGGCGACCTTATCGCCCGACATACCTGTGCCGGGCAGTGTGTTGTGTCGCACATCTCTCTTCGTATCGTCCAATCCTATATCGTCTTGAACTTTCTTTTGATGGACGATACCCGGATTTTGAAATAAGTCAAGTTTTATCGAGTTTCTTTTGTTTTTCCTACCTAACATGGTTAATGAACCTAATAACAGGTATGGATCATACAAGGCAAACCTCCGACCGAGCTGACAAACGAGGCATAAGAATCAGAACTGTGGCCGCAGCTGAAGCAACAACTGTCGGATAGAAACGTCATAACCCCGAAAAGGATGACTTCCTTATTATAGTCTGTCTTCTGTGGTGGTTTAGGACCATCTCCAGAGACAGCACAAGTCTTGCCCCGATGGCCTCCAGATTAAGTCTGGGCATTCCGGTTCCATCCTCTTAAAAAGGGGGGAAGCATCCACAAGTGTTTTCAAGAGCTCTCTATCTACCATGCACAAGCTTCGAGCCTCCTTCTTGAGAGCCTTGCACTTGTTCCGATTGCTTCCAACCGGGGAAATAAAATGGCTACAGCAAAGAAGCATATTGCAGCTTCTACAAGGCACAAGCGAACCCGCTAGATAACCTTCACTGGGCTAACATGACCTCACCCTATATTCTTCGCTACTCTAGGATAGAGTGTGGAGTAAGTTTGGGGGGGGATACTCATGTACCAGTGAAGGAGGTATAAAAATTTTCTTCACCTCCACCCTTTGTGCCATTTTGTCCTTGCTCTTTATCATGTGTATGTACCCATTCTCGTATAAAATGTCATAATCATATAAAAATGTTTGAAAAATCTTGCTTTTATTCCCATGCTTACATATAAAGTTGCTATAATAGTGAAAACCTGATGTGGCTCCTTGCAAAGTTTATTTTCTATGTGCTTAATGAGATGCAAGTTTTGTTATATCTTTCTGATAATGCCGCATCAAACAACAAAAGATTATGTTTTTTCATGCCAAAAATTTCAAAAAATATAATAATCTCGCAAACATCTAAGAGACGAGTATGGAGAAGGAAAAAGCTGCCCAAACAGCAGAAATCTCTTTGTTTTCCCCTCACCCAACAAAAATCCCAAAAAAAGAAAGAAGCCTTATGAGTGTGAATAAAAGCATGAGAGTTGTGCGCAATAAAATAAAAGAAAAAATCTATATACACACTTGTTTTCCAAAAGTACCCATCTTTAGGTATGGTAGATCCGGGGTAGTGGTATGTAGGATGTGAAATCACTGCTCTAAAGCCAACTGGCTTGGACTGCAGGGACCACTTGCCCGCTAACAGACCCTTACCTGGATGGACTGATGGGAAACAAGAAAAACCCCAAAAATCCTTAGCCTACCCTATACACAACTTTTTGCCCCAAAAATAAAGATGTTTGGTGTGTAAGCTAACTTCATAATCATACAACAAAGTCTCGCCGAAAGCTGTAGAGAAGAGTCTTACTTAAATAATAAGGCAGGAAAAACAAAGTCTTTTGTTCGTAGTGAGACAACATTATCTCTAAGGCATTGCGATTCTTGTTTCACCTTTCAAACAGAAAGCTACTCCGACTAGAAGAAGCATCACTAAATAAAGTTTAAATATTGATTGAGGACAATCAAAATGCTAAGTTTGGGGGAGTTGATAACACCAATTTTTGTGATGTTTTTGCCCTTTATTCTATTATCAAAACTGCCCTTTTCTGCTATTTTCCTCTCTTTTATAAGTACTTTTACAATACTTGGCCAAGCAACACTCTTAATCCAATATTTCTATCTTTTGTAGAGTTTTTTCCTCATTTTAGTACGATAACGCCCGATACGACCTCTGCCCGACAGGGTGGAGCGACACAACGACGCACGAAAAGGGGATGTCGCGCAAGAAGAAACTGACGGACGACACGTCTTATACCCGACAGGGAGCCAAATTCGCCATGACAACCCAAGCTTGTCGCGCAACACAGCCACCCACCGGCAGGCACCGCCCGTCACGTGACCGACAGCCAACACCCCTGTGCCGAGCGACACCAGTATCAGCTGCCCACCAACCCACGAATAAGGAGGACATGTGGCGCTTCGAGCACCATAACTTCCCCCAACCGCTGCCTATAAATAGCAGCTACAGGAAACCAAAAAGACAGTTTGGACGGTTGGGGAACTTTGAGCGATCTTCGGAGGAAAACTGCGAGATCAAGAGTATCGCGCCCCAGTTCTCGTGTCGGGCAACTCTAGGTGATCTCTTCCTCATCCCGAGAGGGAGGGGATGGTTCACTTAGGACCGTCCCGGGCGACACTGTGGGCCGACACCGACCAACGAAGACGAGCGACACAAGTGCCTGACAGTAGAACGTGTCGCTCCATGCCTGACACGATATCGAAACTGATACGCTTCGCAAGTCATGCGTGCCGCCCGACATGAGCATATCGGCCAGGGTCCTTGAGTGATACAGTCGGCCGTCATAGCGTGCCGCCCGAGAGGGTGTGTCGCCTGACACTGCTGTATCGGGCTAGGCCCCTAACCGTTATCAGGCTGGAGAGCCGTTGTAGCCTGTCGTCCTTCTACATCAAGAAGGCGACATCTATCTTTAATTCTGTTATTTAATTCCTTACTTATGCAATGTATTAAGACCTTTAATGTTTATGGGAATGGAAAAGATTAATTACTTGCTTCTCTATGCTTGGTGCAAAATGTTGGATGACTGCTATGTTTGATATCTGAACTCTAGCTTGCATGTTTGGATCACGTTTCGCTTAGCTACCGAATCGTGTTTTCCCGTCACAACAACTTCGAGAGATGTGTTGTGGCTCTAGTGTTTGGTCCGATTCTGGAGTACGAGAGTGCCTAGAACGGAGTTGTTTCAGTAACATTCTACTCTAACTTAAGTCCAACAACCTCGAGAGGGGTGTTGATGCTTGGTTAGAGGTACCCGCTCTGAGAGGAGGGGTGCAGGATGTTACTGCTACCACTTGTTTTACTGAAGTCTTATCCTTCATACCTTGCTCTAGCTCTAGTTTTATCTTTCTAATTCTGTTGCATGAAAATCCCTAAAAACTGCTAAATGTCTAAAACCTTGAATCTTTCTTGTAGCTCCAGTTGGAGATAGTTTTCTTTGTTTTGTTTGTGACATCTTGTTGTTTCCCCTTGGGGAATTTATTATCTCTTCATACCTGCCAGAGTGTAGAGTGTCGATTCTGGGTTCTCAACACTACCACCCTTATTCCTGTGTTCGACCCCGTATATCTACTTCGACCCCGTAAGCAAAGTTGCGGGGGCCTAGAAGGATTCGGGTTATAAATGTAAAAGCTCGACTACCTCAAATCCGCCTCCAATTTTAGGACGCGCGATTTAGGCCGGTCAACTTTTTGGCGTCATTGTCGGGGACAAGGCAAAACGACACTATTGACGAATCCGAATCCACTAACTACACTCCCGTGCCTCAAGCTCAGAAATGAGCTTGACAACACTCTTTGCTTTTGATTTTTTATTATCGTTACGCTTTGCACAAAATAAATAATTCTATTTTCTAAAGTTGATTTCTCATGCCATTTCAGGAACTCTGTAGAACGACGATTTGTTTCGTCGAGCCCAAACACCATGTCTCGTTGTGAGCGATCTCTGTCTAAGGGTGAACGTCAAGGCCGAGAAGAGTTTTCACACCAACCCAGCTTGGTTGGTCAGTTGTTCGCTTACATAAAAAAACAAGACACTATCATCAACCAGCTGGCACAGGGAGCGCTAGCCAGTCCTGGAGCTCTGAATTGCATGCAACACCAGATGGCGAGTCTGCAGATGCGCCACCACAAAGTCGATCAACGATTGGCCCAGATGGCCGCTCTGAGAAAGGACCCTGTAGGAGAGACACTCTCCTACCCTGAAACTGCCAGAATGGCAGTGCTAGGGTCTGGGAAGACAGTGGAATGCATTGATGAAGCTAGACCAGAACCTGAGCCAAGGCCTGAGAGTGCGATTCCGGCAGAGGACAAAGGTAGACAAGCTGAAGCTAGAGAGCCTACACAGAAGCCTTCCGATGAGCTATCTAGTGGGAGGAATCCTTATGCTCCCAGGCTGTCGTTTCCTTATAAGCTGATCAAGGAAAATCTGAAAAAGCGTCACGAAAGGTTCATGGACTCGATCAGGAAACTGCATCTTGAAGTCCCCATCCTTGACGCCTTGGAGGAGATGCTGACCTACGCCAAGTTCCTCGAGGATCTTATCACGAAGAGAAGAAGGGGAGGAAGGGTTGAGACCGTGCACCTAGAATCTGCTTCCTCGGCCTTCGTGAAGCCTGACCTGCCAAACAAAAGAAGAGACCCGGGAGCTTTTACGGTCCCGTTTGCCATCGGGGACAACATTGAGCGAAAAAGTCTTGCCGACTTAGGGGCAAGCATCAGCCTCATGCCCCTAAGCTTCGCACAAAGGTTGGGTTTAACTGACATGGTTCATACCAAAATGAGGATTGAACTGGCGAACCATACCTTCAAGAGACCAGTCGGCGTTGTTGAGGATATGCCGATCAGGGTCGGTAATTTCTTCATCCCTTGCGACATAGTAGTCGTGGACACAGTAGAAGACCCCCGCTGCCCGATCATCTTTGGACGTCCTTTCTTGGCAACCGGAAGGGCGTTGATTGATGTTTCTGAGGGGATTATCATGCTGAGGGTCAGAAACGACCACCTGGACTTCAAGTTGAAGGAAGTCATGAAAAGTCCTTCCCTGTCAGAATCTGTGTGTTTCGCGGACAACTACGATAAATTCTGTGAGGAGATAGAGGAGGACATCCGGATAGTGGACCCTCTTGTGAGGGCTATAAGCTGTCAAGATTCTGACTTCAAAGATCCTAAAGTTCCAGAGTATCTCGACCTTTTTGACCTGTCTGACAAAAATCTGCACGAAGAGGATGAGGTGGTGGAGTCCGTGAAGTATGCCTCTCTTGAAGAGGAGCCTCAAGAAAAGGCATCCAGAGCAAAGCCTGAGTTGAAACCATTGCCTGAAGGTCTGAAATACGAGTTCTTAGATGAAGCAGAGAGAAACCCCGTCATCGTGAATGCCAATATTTTGAGAAACCTGCTGGACCGACTTCTTGAGGAGTTAAGACTCCACAGGGGGGCTATAGGATATTTTGTAGAGGACATCAAAGGTCTTAGCCCCGCCTTATGCATGCATCACATCAACTTGGAAGAATCTGCCAAGCCTCTGGCTCAACCCCAGAGGAAGTTGAACCAGATGCTCAAGGAAGTCGTCAAGAAAGAGGTAATAAAGCTTAGGGATGCGGGGATCATTTACCCAATCAACGATAGCAATTGGGTGAGTCCGATCCACGTAGTACCCAAAAAGGGCGGGATGACAGTGGTTAAGGGTGAGAAGGGCGATGAGGTGGTGGTTAGGACCGTCACCGGATGGAGGATGTGCATCAATTACCGAAAGCTAAATCAGGCTACCAAAAGAGATCATTTTCCGCTACCTTTTATTGACCAAGTTCTTGAAAGATTAGCGCATCACGATTTTTTTTTCGTTGATGGCTTTTTAAGATTTTACTAGGTACCCATCTTGCCCGACGATCAGGAGAAAACAACATTCACCCGCCTCTATGACACTTATGCCTTCAGAAGGATGCCCTTCGGACTCTGCAACGCCCCCGCCACCTTTCAAAGATGCATGATATCGATGTTCTCAGATTTTCTAGAAGATATCGTAGAAGTTTTCATGGACGACTTTACAGTCTATGGGAAGAACTTCGATAGTTGTATAAAAAATATATCATTGGTCCTTCAAAGGTGTGAGGAGAGCGGCCTGGTCCTGAACTGGGAAAAGTGCCATTTCATGGTGAGGGAGGGCATCATTCTGGGGCATAAGATCTCAAGGTGTGGGATCGAGGTGGACGTAAGAAAAGTTGAAGCAATATCTAAGCTTCCTCCACCGAAATCCGTGACGGGAGTGAGAAGCTTCCTCAGGCACGCCAGATATTACCGAAGATTCATCAAGGACTTCTCGAAGATTTCCAAACCGTTGTCCAATCTTCTGGTAAAAGATGTTGAATTTGTTTTCTCTAATGATTGTCTCAGTGCTTTCCAAGCCCTGAAAAACGCTTTAATATCACCACCTATCCTTCAAGTGCCAGAATGGGGTTTACCTTTTGAGATGATGTGCGACGCTAGCGACTACGCGGTTGGAGCATTCCTAGGGCAAAAGAAAGATAAATGCACCATGTGATTTGCTACACTAGTCGCACGTTGGACGAGGCTCAGGTAAACTACACAACAACCGAAAAGGAGATGCTCGCGATCGTCTTCGCATTCGATAAGTTCAGGTCGTATCTCGTCGGAGCAAAGGTCAAGGTATACACAGATCATGGGGCCATAAAATACTTAATGCAAAATAAAGACGCAAAGCCCAGACTGTGGAGGTGGGCCTTGTTGCTCCAAGAGTTCGACCACGAAATTATCGACAAGAAGGGAGCAGAAAATGTGGTCGCCGACCACCTATCAAGGATCGTGTCTGAGAGCCAGGGAGGGCAACCAATCAACGACGACTATGCCGATGAGGCTCTTATGTTGACCGAAGCTCAAGAAGACCGCTTACCCTGGTTTGCAGACATCTACAATTATCTTTCTTACGGAGAACTGCCTCCTGACATCACGTACAATAAAAAAAAGAAGCTATTCACGGATGCTAAAAACTACTACTGGGACGATCCTCTCCTGTTCAGAAGATGCGCTGACAACTTATACAGGAGGTGCGTCCCAGAGGAAGAAACTGTGGACATCCTGAAAGAATGCCACACCTCCCCCTTCGGGGGACACCTGGGTAGCGAAAGAACAACTGCAAAAGTGCTACAATCAGGATTCTACTGGCCCTCCTTATTTAAAGATGTTGCACAATTTGTAAAAGTTTGCAAAGAGTGCCAGTTTGTAGGGAACATAGGGTGGAGGAATGAAATGTCAATGGCGAGCTGGATCGAAGTAGAAATATTTGATGTGTGGGGGATCGACTACATGGGACCGTTTCCCCCATCCCGGGGGTATCAATACATACTCGTGGCGGTGGACTATGTATCGAAGTGGGTAGAAGCCGTAGCCACCCAAACGTGCGACGCCAAGTCGGTAATCAAGCTATTCAAAAAGACCATCTTTCCTCGTTTCAGTGTACCTCGCAATATTATAAGCGACGGTGGGTCGCACTTTGGAGAGAGACAGTTTGAAGCACTCCTACATAAGTACAGAGTGAAGCACAAGATCGCTACACCCTACCACCCACAAATGTCAGGACAAGTAGAGGTTTCCAACATGCAGATTAAGTAGATCCTTGAGAAAACGGTCAGCCGAACGAGGAAAGATTGGTCTATGAAGCTTGACGACGCACTATGGGCATATAGGTCCGCCTACAAAATGCCCATTGGAACCACCCCCTACAAACTTATCTATGGAAAATCCTGCCATCTACCCCTAGAACTCGAACACAAGGCCCTTTGGGCAATCAAATTATTAAATATGGACCTCGAGAAAGCAGGAGAAAAGAGATTTTTGCAGCTTCAAGAGCTCGAAGAGCTGAGGATGAATGCATATGAAAATGCAAAAATCTACAAACAGAGAACGAAGGTGTGGCATGATGCCCACCTCAGGAGGAAAGATGTAAGCGAAGGGGATAAAGTTTTACTATTCAAGTCCTCCATTAGTCTTTTCCCTGGGAAGCTGCAAACGAGATGGTCATGACCGTTTACTGTATCGAAGATATACCCATCAGGAATGATGGAGCTCTACAACAAGGACGATCCGACTAAAGTCTTCCCAGTAAATGGGCACAGAGTAAAGAGGTTCTATGAGGATGAAGCTTTTGTCAGGAGAGAAGAGATCAACCTGCAAGATATGGGTACAGTCGAGGGCTGAACAAGATGATCCTACACAGGTCGAGCTGGCGATGCAAACTTTAGCACTCCTCGGGAGGCAGCCCGAGTTCTTTCTTTCCTAGAGAAGGATGCATTTTTCTTATTACTTGTAAAAACAAACTTTATGGATTGTAATAAGGCCCGAGTCAGTGCACGCGCCGAGCGTACTGACTCTTCTATTTTATGGGCCATCGCTGCATTTTACAAAGCATTGAGGAGTAATTCTGTCTGAGGTTAGGGACTCTACCCTAAACAGATGATATTTTTCCCATCAATTACTTTTTCTCCACCTTGCTTTATGTCATGTCGAGCAGCAGCTCAGCTGGTACGCGGTCACGCTTGTATCGGGCTGCAGTTTCTTGGGCACCGCAAGAGCCGTGACAGATGGTATTCCCGAGCGACAACCGTATCGTGCATGGGAATAAATGCCCTTAATTAAACTGAAGGGACCGTCGTCTCGGGAACGGCATGTCTCAAACGGCCGATGCACGCCCCAGAACTGCCCGATTTACACCCAACTGAGTTTGCTATATATATTAAGGTGGATTTACCGTGTCGGGCTATCACACTTATTCTTTTTAACCACCCACATCTTTCAGTAATCTGCTTTTGCTCGCATATCGACCAACTTGCCTTCACCCTTGTATCGGGCGATGGCACCAAAGAGCAAGGGTATAGCCCGATAGTCCTTATCGCCCGACACGGGCTTTCATATCAGTTTTACGAGCTTAGTCAATTTTTGTGTATCGCCTGACACAGTTAAGCACGAAACAATGACCGATAGTGTTTGCCCGATATGCCATATCAGGCGACGCATTTTTCTTCTGAGACGTCCTATCGGGCGGATGCCAATTGGTGACCTTATCGCCCGACATACCCGTGTCGGGCAGTGTGTTGTGCCGCACATCTCTCTTCATATCGTCCAATCCTATATCGTCTCGAACTTTCTTTTGATGGACGATACCCAAATTTTGAAATAAGTCAAGTTTTATCGAGTTTCTTTTGTTTTTCCTACCTAACATGGTTAATGAACCTGATAACATGTATGGATCATACAAGGCAAACCTTCGGCTGAGCTGACAAATAAGGCATAAGAATTGGAACTGTGGCCGCAGCTGAAGCAACAGCTGTCGGATAGAAACGTCAGAACCCCGAAAAGGATGACTTCCTTATTATAGTCTATCTTCTGTGGTGGTTTAGGACCATCTCCAGAGACAGCACAAGTCTTGCCCCGATGGCCTCCGGATTCAGTCTGGGCATTCCGGTTCCATCCTCTTAAAAAGGGGGGAAGCATCCAAAAGTGTTTTCAAGAGCTCTCTATCTACCATGCACAAGCTTCGAGCCTCCTTCTTGAGAGCCTTGCACTTGTTCTGATTGCTTCCAACCGGAGAAATAAAACGGCTGTAGCAAAGAAGCATATTGCAGCTTCTACAAGGCACAAGCGAACTCGCTAGATAACCTTCACTGGGCTAACATGACCTCACCCTGTATTCTTCGCTACTCTGGGACAGAGTGCGGAGTAAGTTTGGGGGGGGGATACTCATGTACCAGTGAAGGAGGTATAAAATTTTTCTTCACCTCCACCCTTTGTGCCATTTTGTCCTTGCTCTTTATCATGTGTATGCACCCATGCTCGTATAAAATGTCATAATCATATAGTTTTTTTTGAAAAATCTTGCTTTTATTCCCATGCTTACATACAAAGTTGCTATAATAGTGAAAACCTGATGCGGCTCCTTGCAAAGTTTGTTTTCTATGTGCTTAACGAGATGCAAGTTTTGTTATATCTTTCTGATAATGCCGCCTCAAACAACAAAAGATTATGTTTTGCCATGCCAAAAATTTCAAAAAATATAATAATCTCGCAAACAGCTAAGAGACGAGTATGGAGAAGGAAAAAGCTACCCAAACAGCAAAAATCTCTTTGTTTTCCCCTCACCCGATGAAAATCCCAAAAAGCGAAAGAAGCCTTATGAGTGTGAATAAAAGCATGAGAGTTGTGCCCAATAAAAGAAAAGGAAAAAATATATATACACACTTGTTTTCCAAAAGTACCCATCTTTAGGCATGGTAGATCCGGGGCAGTGGTACGTAGGATGTGAAATCACTTCTCTAAAGCCAACTGGCTTGGACTGCAGGGACCACTTGCCCGCTAACAGACCCTTACCTGAATGGACTGATGGGAAACAAGAAAAACCCCAAAAAGCCTTAGCCTACCCTACACACAACTTTCTGCCCCAAAAATAAAGTTGTTTGGTGTGTAAGCTAACTTCATAATCATACAACAAAGTCTCATCGAAAGCTGTAGAGAAGAGTCTTACTTAAACAATAAGGCAGGAAAAACAAAGTATGTTGTTCGTAGTTAGACAACATTATCTCTAAGGCATTGTGATTCTTGTTTCACCTTTCAAACAGAAAGCTACTCGGAGAAGAAGAAGCATCACTAAATAAAGTTTAAATATTTATTGAGGACAATCAAAACGCTAAGTTTTGGGGAGTTGATAACACCAATTTTTGTGATGTGTTTTTCCTTTATTCTATTAACAAATCTGCCCTTTTCTGCTATTTTCCTCTCTTTTATAAGTACTTTTGCAATACTTGGACAAGCAACGGTCTTAATCCAATATTTCCATCTTTTGTAGAGTTTTTTCCTCATTTTGGTACGATAAGGCCGTCACGGCCCACAAATAAGTTCAAGTCTGCATCGGCCTTCCTGACGCCCGATACGACCTCTGCCCGACAGGGTGGAGCGACACAACGATGCATGAAAAGGGGATGCCGCGCAAGAAGAAACTGACGGACGACACGTCTTCTACCCGACAGGGAGCCAAATTCACCACGACAACCCAAGCTTATCGCGCGACACAGCCACCCACCGGCAGGCACCGCCCGTCACGTGCCCGACAGTCGACACCCCTGTGCCGAGCGACACCAGTATCGGCCGCCCACCGACCCGCGAATAAGGATGACACGTGGCGCTTCGAGCACCATAACTTCTCCCAACCACTGCCTATAAATAGTAGCTACAGGAAGCCGAAAAGACAGTTCGGACGGTTGGTGAACTTTGAGCGATCTTCGGAGGAAAACAGTGAGAGCAAGAGTATCGCGCCCCAGTGCGCGTGTCGGGCAACTCTAGGTGAGCTCTTCCTAATCCCGAGAGGGAGGGGATGGTTCACTTAGGACCGTCCCGGGTGACACTGCGGGCCGACACCGACCAACGAAGACGAGCGACACAAGTGCCTGACAGTAGAACGTGTCGCTCCATGCCCGACACGATATCGAAACCGATACGCTTCGCCCGTCATGCATGCTGCCCGAGAGGGTGCACCGCCCGACATGAGCATATCGGCCAGGGTCCTTGAGTGATACAGTCGACCGTCATAGCGTGCTGCCCGACACTATTATATCGGGCTAGGCCCCTGACCGGTATCAGGCTGGAGAGCCGTTGTAGCCTATCGTCCTTCTACATCAAGAAGGCGACATCTATCTTTAATTCTATTATTTAATTCCTTAATTATGCAATGTATTAAGACCTTTAATGTTTATGGGAATGGAAAAGCTTAATTACTTGCTGCTCTATGCTTGGTGCAAAATGTTGGGTGACTGCTATGTTTGATATATGAACTCTAGCTTGCATGTTTGGATCGCGTTTCGCTTAGCTACCGAATCGTGTTTTCCCGTCGCAACAACTTCGAGAGTTGTGTTGTGTCTCTAGTGTTTGGTCCGATTCTGGAGTACGAGAGTGCCTGGAACGGAGTTGTTTCAGTAACATTCCACTCTAACTTAAGTCCAGCAACCTCGAGAGGGGTGTTGATGCTTGGTTAGAGGTATCCGCTCTGAGAGGAGGGGTGTAGGATGTTACTGCTACCGCTTGTTTTACTGAAGTCTTATCCTTTGTACCTTGCTCTAGCTCTAGTTTTATCTTTCTTTTTATGTTTCATGAAAATCCCTAAAAACTGCTAAATGTCTAAAACCTTAAATCTTTCTTGTAGCTCCAGTTGGAGATAGTTTTCTTTGTTTTGTTTGTGACATCTTGCTGTTTCCCCTTGGGGAATTGATTATCTCTTCATACCTGCTGGAGTGTAGAGTGTCGATTCTGGGTTCTCAACACTACAACCGTTGTCCCTGTGTTCGACCCCGTATATCTACTTTGACCCCGTAAGCAAAGTTGCAGGGGCCTAGAAGGATTCAGGTTATAAATGTAAAAGCTCGACTACCTCAAATCCGCCTCCAATTTTAGGATGCGGGATTTAGGCCGGTTAGGGACTCAAGCGGTACACAAGTAGATAAGGATAATACACAGTTTCCTCTAAAATTTGGATGAAAAAGGACAAACGAGGAGAGAGTTATGGTTTTTGCAAGTTTTCCTAAAGTGAAAGGATAACCATTTAATTATATTAAATGTCGCATATAATTTCCTTTTCTAAAAAGAATAGGGAATGGTGCACGCAACGGAAACCATTGGATCCAAGATCCAACGGCACATGTTTGTCGCCTAGATCGGTTAGAACAAGGAAAGGAAGAGGAGAAATGAGATTTTTGATCTCAGTTTTCTCGCAAACCCGAGCATGTGCAAGGATGGAAAGGGCATAGATGGCTTCGGGAGAAGATTCTGAGCAAGCCCATCCTAGGTTTTAGGTGATTTTGAGGACTCTGGAAGAAATGCCCAAATGGTAGGGAACCCCATCGGCGGTGAGGGTTGGAAACCCTAATCTAGATACCCAAACCTATAAATAGGATCACCCCTAGCCTCGCCTAGATCCCACGAACTCGAACATCCCCTTTCTAGCCCCAAACTCCCTCTCTCTCTCTCTCTCTCTCTCTCTCTCGATCATCCTCTCTCCGAACAGCTTCCTCCGTGGTGCCACCGCAGGTTCTATGTGTAGAAAAGAGGAAGAACAAGAGAGGAGAACCATCCGATCGGGGTCCACGATAGCCTCGCGAGGGGTATCCATGGCCCAGGCTGATTCGCGCCTCAAGATCAGAGTTAGGGGGTACAAGCAGCCACATCGATGTGATTGGGTCAACCGCTGACTGCAGCGATGATCCGGCGGCTCTCGTTTTTCTAAAGGAAAGGTAAATAACCTCTCTTCCTAGAAAATCCAAAAAATGCCTTTTCTTGCAAAAATTGTAGTAATTAGTAGGAAGGTCACATGAAGGAACTTAATATATGAAAATTGATTAGAAAAATATGAGGAACTTGATAAAAATAGTTTTATAACCTGATTTTGGTCCTAATGGCAAAAGTATATTAAGTGGATGAAAAGTGGACTAAACTTAGGTTAGAAACCCTAATTGTGATTAAAGATTGAATCTATGATGTTTAATGGGTTAATTTGAGTACTAATAACCTGTTGGACGTTAATGAAAGATTCCAATCTGATCTAGATGAGAAATTGCATGATTTAGGGTTTTAAACCAAGAAGCTATGTTAATACATGTAGAAACCCTAATTTAGGGTAAAGGATGAGATGGATATGTTTAATTCGAAATATTTGGAAATTTGCTAAAAAATGTTGTTCCTAAGCCTACTTGGAGAGATAGGATGTGAAACTTAGGGTTTATAAGTAGTTTTGTCTAATTAGGGTTTGTGGTACTAAAAGTAAAGGCAAACCCCTAATTGCAAGTAAAACCCTAAAAATTGGTAGAAATCCTAAAAAGGACTAGAAATCATAAGGAGCAAGTTGGTTTGGATAGATCTTGATAAAAAGAAATTGTATGTTTATTTCAAGATTCTTGTACTTGCTTGCTTGATTGGATTTCCCTACTTGGTTGATTCTATCTAAAAAATCTATAGTACAGGTATGTGCTTATTTATGAGTAATCGATCTAGTTTCACGAAGTTTTCTCGAATGATTTATCGAATTGGATGCAACCTAAACTGTTGGATGTTCATTTATGAAAATCTTTAAAGTCACTATGATTATCACAATTAATTATAAATGTGCATTCTCGCACCTACATGCCACCCAGATGTATGATGTGTGACCAAGCCCTGGAGGGTAGGTCAATTAGGTAGCCAAAGAGGGAGGACCATTGGGCACTATGAGAGGTGACCCCAGGCACCAAGCTCAGGATGGAGAAGATGGCCTTATGTTTCTTGCATGACTATTGGGCACCATGAGAGGTGACGTCAGGCACCTAGCTCAGGATGGAGAAGGTGGCCATATGTCTCTTGTAAAGGAAATACCCTAGAGAGGGTATTCCAGGGTTAGGGCAAAAGCGGTGGAGAACGTCACGTTGAAAACATAATTTGGATTGTTAAATAACTTAATTGTGATATTTAGGTTGTTAGTAATATTTTTGAAATTTTAGTTGTCCCCACATATCGGCATATTTTCATTTATGCAGACCGACACTTTTTTTGTCGGCATTTTAGGTACAAACATGAAAAGGACAAGCAGTAAATTGATACATTGTGAAGATATAAATTAAATTGTAAGGAGGATTAGTTAGAATAGACTCCATCTGTTGATAGACGTCTAGAAATCCATGATTTTAAAAAGGTATGCAAATTTTTATTTTATTCCTGCTTTTCAGTATAGTTTTCATAGAATTTAATAGTTATTTTTGATTAAATGTTAAACCATGGATCCTGAGTTATTGGGATAGTGGCTCTGACCTTTTGGTCTCCCTTGATTGTGGGGTTACCAAGAGATGGGGTAGTTACATTTGGTATCAGAGTGAATCATTTCTCATTTAATCCTTAATAATTATTAAATTATACAAATTTTGTAGAACCGAGGGAGTTATTAGAGGATTTTCCAATGACAGAGGTGTCCAGAAAAGGATCACGACCTGGGGGCTAGCAATATTTTCCTCCGCCCCGCTAGTCAGTCACGATGACTCCCGGATGTAGTGTGACTGCCTGGCCAATGTTTGAGGTTTTGACTTGAAATAAGATACCTTTAGGACTCTCTCTTCTATTTTCGTCCCTTCTCAACCCTAATTCAATTAAGATTCTAACGTTTAGAGTTTTTCTCTCTTCCTCACCGTCTTATGGTCAGGGTATGTATGATAATATTAAAGAATCCTCCACCAAATTAATGAAAAGCATGTAAACAAGATGTCATGGATATAAGATAATAGTTTATGTGTAAACTAATGATAGTTGCATGCTTAGTTTGCATGACATGTGTTGTCGTGCCCTCAAGAGAGACCTGAGGTTAGACCTTCTTAACAAGAGGATGAGTAGAGCCTTGGAGACAGAGTCCTCCAGAAAGAGGTAGAGACCTGGCACATCCTCTAAGGATGATGCTAACCCTAAACCCTAAGTGGTTGTTAGAGAGAGATGGCATGATGAGTTATATATCATGGTCGACCATGTGCGTGGGTTTACATGCTTTTGGTTTTGAATACCTATGAGAAGTATGAGCTATGTGAGGTTTGTTGACCTAGTGCCTTTTGGGCGACCCAACCTGGGAAGGGTCGTGCATGTTAAGGTGAAGGATAACTCCTTCATTGATGAGGTTAGTGATGACCATATAGAAACCCTTATGGGCATATGTGAGCTTAGATGAGCATGCCCCTATGTAGGAGAGCATGTCAGTAGTTCTGGAAGTAGGTTGAAACCTAAGCCAGAAGGGCATGTTGGATAGATTATGAGATAAGCATGAAGAGCAATGGCTAATCTTGAGCGAACATAGGTTTGATCATACGTTTCGCCCTTGAAGGTGTATGCATGTGAGCTTGATCCACCTTCTTAGAGAGAGAACCTCTAGTGGTAAGGTCAGTTGTAGGGTTAGCTCTAGAGAGAGAGAATAAGACTCGAGAAAGAAGGTTGGAAGCTTAGACGTCGAGATATGAGGAACCATGAGGAGTTGGGTATGTTTTAACCTAGAATGGACAACCTAAGTGGATGGTGGCGGTTGCCTCGTCCATGATCCTTGGATACTTGTGGTATCTTGATTGCCTTTAGAGGAACGAAATCCTAGAAAAGGAAAGAGACTTCTTGAACTGATCTATGGAAGTTGTAGGTGCCTACCTTACCTTCTAGGGATAGGAAGAAGAGTTCCTTAGACCCTGAGGGGGGTAT
Source organism: Alisma plantago-aquatica (assembly GCA_963693085.1). Taxonomy (NCBI): domain Eukaryota; kingdom Viridiplantae; phylum Streptophyta; class Magnoliopsida; order Alismatales; family Alismataceae; genus Alisma; species Alisma plantago-aquatica. Next base: position 96,378,322 of record OY856411.1, read on the forward strand.
AGTATCACGTTGTGAGGCCTTGCACGATATTGGTTGTCCTGGTGTAGGACTTTTAGGTGTTGCTCACATGGAAGAATACTAGGAAGTACATCATATACCTTGTACCTGTTTGGTTTGTGGTTGGACGGCTGATGCATAAAAGTGAACCTAGGGTTCCTAGATATAAGAGGGGAAGTAGTAGTACTTGGTTCACCTGATGCTCACGCGATGCTTGAGTTCCTACACATGGGAGCATGGCATCCCTCATGTTTATAGGAAAAGGAAACCCCTTAGACTAAGGTATATGTTTGATGAACCACTCACATGTAGGTTGGTGACATGGGCATGTATGATGATGGTCCAATGTTAAGGAATAGAAACAAGTATGACCTACCATGGAGACCTAGCATGGTTTAATAGGTGGTCTGCTTGTTAGCTATGTGCCTTAGTAGCTTGCTAGGGCTAAGCATGCTCATTTGGATGTAAATACTAGATGTAGGGATGTTTGTGACCTTTATTGCTATCGAGAGATAGTTTTCTCCCATCCTGGGGAGGGACCCTTCTGTAGGGTATGTACCAGCTTTTGTTGGGTTTGAGGTAACCTAAAGAGGTCTCAAAGGACCTTGAGAAGCTAAGTGGAGAGTACATTGTATGAGAATGAACCTATAGACCCATAGATAACCATCTCTAAGGACATGTGGATGTGTTACCATGGAGGTAACCAGTATGGGGCCTGACTGAGGTAGGTAGGTCACCATGATCCCTATGAGAGGATGTAAGTCTGACCACGAATGACAAGAGAGATGATGGAGGCTTGGGTAAAGTTCCAAGTTTTGAGATATACCATGATAGAATCCTAAGTCAATACTGAGGTCAAGTGGGGATAAGACCGATGAGAGTAAGAGTTACCTAATTTCCTAGTTGCACAAGATCGTAGGGTCGGGAGGTAACATCTATCGTGTCTGAGGACCATGAGTTAGGAGATTCATCACTTTCATGAGCTCATGGATCCCAAAGAGCATTTGTGGTGGGCACTCCCTGGTTGCATAAGGAAAGAGGGATGACTCCAAAAATACCGACACCCTTACAGACCTAGAGGAGGTGACTAGGATTTTTGGATGACCAAGGTGAGTTTGCACCAATTTTCCATTGAAGTAAACCTGATATCAAGATGTTCATGATGTGGAGACATGTAATGCATGTTCCAACCTAGATTGAGAGGTGTACTGGCGATGTGGGATACACCATCTCTACTCTTAGAACAGGAAGAACTCTGTGTTTGGATAGCCGCCAAATGCTTATTTCCTCTCGTTATGGGGGTGACAGATAGGGTAGTACGCATGCCATACACTAAGGATAAAGATGATAATGTGATTTGAAACATTGCTATGATGTATGAGGATAGAGATAGTAGTGTAACTTTGTGGAGTGTACGATGTGTGGATGGTTTACAAACACCAAGAGAAGTAAGGTAGTCATCTTATAAGGACATCCTTATCATGTGTTTTATGGAATTTATGAGTTATATAAGTTTGAGTTTGATGAGCTTTGAGTTTTCTTGATAAGGATAGACCTAAAGTCTGAGATGAGATAATAAGTGGAATACATGGAGGTGTATGTATTCATCGTTACCTATCACATAAGGATGTAAGGTGGTAATGGATGCTCTAGTTGAGATGCAACTATCTTGTTTAGCCCGTGGTGAGCCTGGAAGAGGTTGTTAGGTGAGCCCTAAGTCCGAAGAGGAGACATGTATGGATAATTCTCAGATACAACTAGACCTATTGGTCAAGTTAGTGGTTGATTGATTAGCTAGCCTAGGGCTTGATGCGATAGAAGGATGGTTGTAGAACCTCAAATGCACTTCTCTGGAAAAGAAGGTGATGAAACCCACGACTAGAGTGTTTTAGGGTTTCTGAGGAACCAACCTTGAGGAATCATGACATACAGGAGATCATGATTTTAAGTTCACCATACACCATGGTATTGGTAAGATTGTAAGTTGCAGTAGTACTTTGGATGCCTAAGATGAAGAAGTGTATAGAGTTGCATGTGGCTTGTCACCATGCATGCTAGGAGGTGAAGGACGAATACCAGTAACCCAATGAGTTGATATAGAGAATAAAGAGTCCCTGAGAGGGAATGGGAGTTGATCACCATGAATGTTGTGGTGAGTCTCCCCTGGACCAAGGAAAGTCAATATGTAATATGGGTTATGGTAGATCGCCTTACCTAGATGACATAATCTAAGAGAAAGAGAGAGCACTGTCAGGGGACAAATCTGGTTGAACTATATATGAGAGAGAGAGATGGTTCAACTACACCATGATGCGAGTTTAAAGGTTCTTGAATATGACCTAAAGATTCACTTCCATGCAGTGGAAGTAGGTACATGAAGAACTCGATGCTAGTACATCTTATCACGCCTAACTGACGATTAGTATGATCCAGACTAGAGGGTCTGATGAGAGTGTGTGTTCTTATTCAAGGTGATCCATGGAGACAGTTCTTGTCCTATGAGAGTTGTCATGATAGCCACCATAGACACTATCGGGATGTAAGAAGCTCGGTAAGGGAGGTTGTGTCGATCACCACTTCATGAAGATGATGTCAGTGGAAAGACCTTGGGAAGGTCAAAGAGATCATAGTGTGTGTAGATGAAGTCGCTTTGATCATGCAATGGCTGAGAAAGCCCAGGGGCAACAAGATTTGTGAGTTGATTCTAAGCAGACTGACATGTAGTTCACTATGGGAGAACATGTGATATGAAAATCCGACCCCCTCTTAGTTATAGCTGATAAAGCTGAGTCCCCGATACATAGGTCCATTTGAGATGGATTGGTGGAGATGCTTATGTTTAGCCTTACCCCTCAGGATAACGTGATGTATGATGTGTTCCACGAGTCTGATCTAGAGCACTATGTCAGGTACCCAAGCCATGTGTTGAGACATGAACCTATTAAGCTTCAAGAGAGGCTGAAATGTACTGTGTCACCTATAAGGGTACAAGATACCAAGGTGAGAGAGAACTTAGATGTAAGAATATAAGATGATGAAGGTTCTTGGGAAGCACCATGGAGAGGGTGAAGCCACATGGGAGCCATGATGGACATGGGAAGTCTTATCTTGTTTGTTTGTATGCTTGGTGGAATTTTGAGGGAAAAATTTCTATAAGAGGGGAAGGATGTTACAACCCAAATTTTGGGTTCTTTTGGTGAGAAATGCAATTTCTCTTAATATAGATATATGAAGAAATAATGATGAGGTTTGATTTGAATGAATGAATTTCATTTACAATAGTCTTATTAGTTGCTTTGTGGGCCTTATTGGCTATTGGGCCCAATAACAAGAAAAAGAAAATAAAAGAGAAAAAGAAATTCAGTTAATAAAAGAATATATATTAAGAAAGGGAGAAGAGAAAAAGGTAGAAGCCTCTAGAAGGCTAGGTAATATCCTCCAAAGGTGTATTTCGTATCTTTAGGATTTCTTGGGTTCCAAGGAGTCCAAGTTACAAAAATAATAGGATAAGAAAGAGATAAAATCAAATACAGCATTATTAAGAAGGAAAGTTGAGATAATGATAAAAATATAAGAAATATGTGGAAATATGGATAATGGAATCATTATGAATGAAATTTCAAATCCACATGGTTTCTTGTGATAAAAGAATCCAAATAAAGAAAATAAAAGTGAAAGCGAGAGAAAATATGAATAAACTATGCTATAATGAATAATGACTTGCATGTGAAGAACCATCCTTTATCCTTTCGATTTTGGGACTCAAACTTGGTACACAAATAGATAATTCTAATACAAGGTTTCCTTTGAAATTTGGATGAAAAAGGATAAACAAGGAGAGAGTTATGGCTTTTGCACGTTTTCCTAAAGTGAAAGGATAACCATTTAATTGTATTAAATGTCGCATATAATTTCCTTTTCTAAAAAGAATAGGAAATGGTGCGCACAACAGAAGCCATTGGATCCAAGATCCAATGGCGCACATGCATTTCCTAGATTGGATAGAACAAGGAAAGGAAGAGGTGAAATGAGATTTTCGATCTCAATTTTCTCGCAAACCCAAGCATGTGCAAGGATGGAAAGGACATAGATGGCTTCGGGAGAAGATTTCGAGCAAGCCCATCCTAGGTTTTAGGTGGTTTTGAGGACACTAGAAGAAACATCCAAATGGTAGGGAACCTCGTCGGCGGTGAGGGTTGGAAACCCTAATCTAGATGCCCAAACCTATAAATAGGATCACCCCTAGCCTCGCCCAGATCCCGCGAACTCGAACATCCCCTTTCTAGCCCCAAACTCCCTCTCTCTCTCGATCATCCTCTCTCTAGTGAGATTCCTCTATGGGGTCGTCGCGGGTTGAATGTGTAGAAAAGAGGAAGAAGCAGAGAGGAGAACCATCCGATCGAGGTCCACAATAGGCTCGCGAGGGGTTTCCACGGCCCAGGCTGATTCACACCTCAAGATCAAAGTTAGTGGGTGCGAGCAGCCACAACCATGGGATCGGGTCAACTGCTGACCGCAGTGATGATCCAACGGCTCTCGTTTTTCCAAAGGAAATGTAAATAGCCTCTCAGGCTAGAAAATCCAGAAAATGCTTTTTCTTGCAAAAATTGTAGTAATTAGTAGGAAGGTCAGATGAAGGAACTTAATATATGAAAATTGATTAGAAAAATATGTGGAACCTGATAAAAATAGTTTTAGAACATGATTTTGTTCCTAATTGAAAACGTATATTAAGTGGATGAAAAGTGCACTAAATTTAGGTTAGAAACCCTAATTGTGATTAAAGATTGAATCTATGATGTTTCATGGGTTAATTTGAGTACTAATAACCTATTGGATGTTAATGAAAGACTCAAATCTGATCTAGATGAGAAATTTCATGTTTTAGGGTTTAAACCAAGAATCCATGTTAATACATGTAGAAATTCTAATTTAGGGTAAAGGATGAGATGGATATGTTTAATTCGAAATATTTGGAAATTTGCTGATAAATGTTGTTCCTAATCCTACAAGGAGAGATAGGATGTGAAACTTAGGGTTTATAAGTAGTTTTGCCTAATTAGGGTCTGTGGTACTAAAAGTAAAGGCAAAACCCTAATTGCAAGTGAAACCCTAAAAAGCGGTAGAAATCCTAAAAAGGACTAGAAATCCTAAGGAGCAAGTTGGTTTGGATATATCTTGATAAAAGGAAATTGTATGTTTATTTCAGGATTATTGTACTTGCTTGCTTGATTGGATTTCCCTACTTGGTTGATTCTATCTCAAAAATCAACAGTACATGTATGTGGTTATTTATGAGTAATCGATCTAGTTTCACAGAGTTTTCTCAAATGATTGATCGAATTGGATGCAACCTAAACTGTTGGAAGTTCATTTATGCAAGACTTTAAAGTCACTATGATTATCACAATTAATTATAAATGTGCATTCTCCCACCTACATGCTACCCTGATGTATGATGCGTGACCAAGACCTGGAGGGAAGGTCAATTACGTCAAGCCCAAGAGGGATGACCATTGGGCACTATGAGAGGTGACCCCAGACACCAAGATTAGGATGTAGAAGGTGGCCTTATATTTTTTGCATGACTATTGGGCACCATGAGAGGTTACCCCAGGCACCAATCTCAGGATGGAGAAGGTGGCCTTATGTCTCTTGCAAAGGAAAAACCCTAGAGAGGGTATTCCAGGGTTAGGGCAAAAGCGGTGGAGAATATCACATTGAAAATGTAATATGGATTGTTAAATAACTTAATTGTGATATTTAGGTTGTTAGCAATATTTGTGAAATTTTGGTTGTCCCCACATACCAGCATATTCATTTATGCTGATCGACACTTTGTTTGTCGGCATTTTAGGTACAAACTTGAAAAGGACAGGCAGTAAATTGATACATTGTGAAAATATGAATTAAAGTGTAAGGAGGATTAGTTAGAATAGACTCCATTTGTGGATAGAAGTCTAGAAATCCAAATTTTAAAAAGGTATGCAAAGTTTTATTTTATTCTAGCTTTTCAGTATAGTTTTGGTGGAATTTAATAGTTATTTTTTATTAAATGTTAAACCATGGATCCTGAGTTATTGGGATAGCGGCTATGACCTTTTGGTCTCCCTTGATTGGGAGGTTACCGTGAGGCGGGGTCGTTATAATACTCATATAAATCAATATGTTATATGTGAGATGACATGCATCTCAGACAGTCTGCTCTAGTTCAAGGTGTTGGAAAATATGACACAGAGCATACAATGGAATTTAAAATTTTATCTATCATATTCCCCATAAGCAGTAGATCTAGTCAATAACTATAATGTAGGAAGGATGGTTTATAAAAAAAATCTGGTCTAGGAGCAAGTCCAACGACAATCTTCATTGCTGTAGATGTGCAACTCTGAATCTTAGTTGCGCTGGGACTCATCTGATTGCTGCATCTCCTGGTCTGCATGACAGACTGCATCCATGAATGTTGTCTTCTTCATCAACTCCTCTTGTCACGGACTATTGGTTCATATTATCTTCTGAGCGGAAAACATTGTCTTCCCGCCTCTATGATAGTCCACACGGACCGGCTAAAACTCTTTTCGTCCTGGTAGATTGATCAAGAAGGAGTCGTCTCTCTCCGTTAGTGTACTAGTCACTGAATTACTCTCCCATGACAACTCTCGGTTGTTCTCTGCCATGGCTATCCCTCCCTTGTCGGGTAGAACTTGCGTAGACTCTCATGGTTACCAAAACCAGAGAGGATGGCAGTTGTCAGAGGAACTAATTTTCAGTTATCTATGTTGTACTCTAGGAAGCCCCCAATGCCCCTCTATTTTTAGAGGCCAGGGTCAATGTTTCCAGTTGCTATATGGTATATAATTAATGTGTGGGAGAGGAGAGGACTGGAAGAACTCGAATTTTTGCAACAATTCTTGAAAATTTGTAACCTGCGGCAGACGAAATGGTCGTTTGGGAAAGCCAGATGGTTTCTTGCATGTGAGACAGTCATTTTGTACTATGAGACGATCGTTTTGCAGTTTTCAAGTTGTATACAAATTTGGAAAATCAATTCCCAACAATGTTAGACATTAATTTCCTTGTGCAACAAGTATTGCTCAAGTGAAACAAATAGGGAAACATCTAGAACCTTCCCCGAATGAACTGGACCATCTCGCCCATGTGAGACAGCCGTCTCAGTTCACCCAGGCGGTCGTCTGGTGACCCGAGTCAAGCATGTTCGGTTGCGTTAGTTCGATCCTTATCCAAATTCAACTCACAACCAGCCTTACACCGAGACACCCATCTCAACTCTTGAGGCGGTCGTTTGGCACTTTCAAACGGCCGTCTCAACACTTGAGATGGGTGTTTGGCAGTGTTGTCAGCCTGTTTGTTGCCTGAATCAAATGCCTAAACACTTTAGTACTTAATTGAGTTGTAATCTAATATCAGAACTCCTCTTCTAGGTCAAGACCTATGTGTGTGACCTTATAGGTCCCATATTACAATGGCAGTGAATGTTCATAACACTTTATGACATAACAAGCAAAGAGTGGTTCCTAGTCGCACATCATTGCTATCCAAGTTTGGGAAATAACTTCAACCTATAATCTGTATATGGTGTTGTAGTGATTATATATTTCCTTTGTCACTGATGTCAAGACTGAACTACAGGCATGGAGCAGTCACCCAGATATTTATTCAATCTTGTTTCTTGAACCAAGAGAAAACTGTCTGAGATATATGTAAGCTCAATATCACATATTGACTCACATGCACATGGCCATGCTTTTCTCGGTCTCTCTTATCAAGAGGCCTAGGACAACATACTCTAGTAGGAGGGACAAATCCCATATCTATCACTCATAGTCAATCCCCATGTGTCAAATCCACCCATCATTACCGTTATAACAACCCATGTTTCAAGACTATTTTTGATGATGTCAAAGTGTACCCAGCAACATGTGTTGAGTGTACTAATTTCAGGTCTAAGAACCACAACCACCACCATCACTATGAGACCTGACTATGACTTCCATGAAGATGGCTTCCATGTGTCAGTCTCATAGTGGGTCTATCTGATACATTCTTCTCTAACATGTATCTATGTGCTTGGTTTGATATTGCCATATCATGACTAATGAGATTTAGTCATCAACCAACTCACACTCTGATCATACATGTTATTGTTGTCTATCAGCCTTCCACAATAAAACAATCAGGGACATAGTGAGAATATCTATATGTACTCTTAACATCCGTATGATCTCATCCACAAGGTTAGTAACTTGAATACATACGTCATTGAGTAATATAATTCTCTAGGCATCTATAATGTTGCATCAATATCTCATAACTGAATTAAACATAATAAATTGGAATCTTGCCTTTTATTAATAATCAAATCATTTTTACATGATATGCCATTACAATCATCACATGATTGGCTCTCTGAGCATACATAACCAACACAAAAGGAACATGGATTGAATATTAAGAGAATGATGATTCCATACCTCGAGTCAATCTAGATATCAAAGGAAAAGGAACTATATGATTAGTGTAATACTAATCATGGATTGTGGGTTGAAGTTGTTCTCCAACTTTTCAATTACTTGGGTAGCAATGATGTGTTTCTAGATACCACTCACTACTTGTGATGTCATAAATTAGTTATGGAAGTTCACTGTCAATGCAATTTGGGACCTATAGGGTGACACATATAGGACACACCTGGAATAGGAGTTTATTCATGAATAAGGTTTGACTTGATTACTAAAGTATTGAAGTATTCAATTTAAAGAATATTGGTTAAAAATTGTATGACTAGAAATGTGATTTGAGCGACTCAATTGTTGAGTCGATGGACTCAAGTGTCAAGTCACTCTTAAACAACATTGGCCAAAAAATTTGCTGACTGGAAATGTGAGTCCACCAACTCAAGTTTTGAGTTGACAGATTCATGTGTCAAGCTGACCAACTCAGAATTTTGATTGACTAACTAGACGATTAGTAAGATTGGATCAAGGATTGATACTGACATCATGTTGTTCATTGTGGGTGTATATATGCCCATAGAGCCATTCATATGATGATTGTAATGGCATACTTAGTAAATTATTTGAATAATAATAAAGGAAATTTCTGTCTATATATTTAATCTATTTTGAGATAATGATATAACATGTTAGATGCCTAAAGAATCCTATTATTCAATGACGTATGTCTTCAGGTTAAGGACTTGAACAATGAGATCATACAGATGTTGAGATTATACATTCTCATTATGTCCCTAGTCAGTTATTATTGTGGAAATATTCATAGACATCAATAATACATAAGACTAGAGTGTGTGTTGGTTGATGATAGAATATCATCAGTCATGATATATGATATCAAACCAAGCACATAGATACATGGTAGAGAATAGTGTATCGGATAGACCCACCATAAGAGTGATGCATGGAAACCACACTTGGTTAGTCAGGATCATCTTTTATAGTATTGGTGGTGATCGTGGTTCTTAGCCCTAAAATCACTACACTCATTACATGTTGTTGGGTACACTTTGACATCATCAAACACAGCCTTAAAATCTGGATTATTATAAAGATGGTGATTAGGAGGCTTTGACACATGGGGTTTTGACTGTGAGTGATAGATATGGAATTTGTCCCTCCTAAGGGAGTATGATATCTTGGCCACTTGATAAGCGAGACTGAGAAATGCATGGACATGCACATGTGAGTCAATATATGATATTGAGCTTACAAATATCTCAGATAGTCTACTCTAGTTCAAGGAACATGAATTGAACATACGTAGAGGATGACAAGTCCATGCCTTGAGTTTAAATGTGGATATCAGTGACAAAGGGACTATACATTCATTGTAACACCAATCATAGATTGTAGGTCGAAGGTTGTTCTCCAACTTTCATTTTCATTTGGGTAGCATTGATGTGTGACTTGGTACTACTGTTTTCTTGTGAAGTCATAAGTAAGTTATGGACATTCATTGCCAATGTGAAATGGAACCTATAGGGTCACACACATAGGATTAACCTGGAAGAGGAGTTTATCCAAGAATGTTGTTTGGATTGATTACTAAAGGGTTTAGGTATTCTATTAAACATTCAATCAATAGACTTGCCTCAGAATCATCAAGTTCAAGTGTTGAACCAACTGATTAGAGTGTCAGATTGATTGAGAACCGAATTAACTGAGTTATGCACAACCTAGACCACCAACTAAACGGTTCACTGGGTGAACCATTCGACTCATGGTTAGTGAGATGAATGGTTCACTCTGGTGAACCGATCTGCTCATCTAGACCAACCAAGCAAGTGTTGGGTTTCCCAATTTGTGAGAAAAGTTTCCCATTTCACAAGTCCAATTTCATTGGGAAAAGAATTAATCTTCACATTAATTTGAAATGAAATAGGAAAGTAAATTATAGGTAAGTCTGGGAAGTGAAACGATTAGTTCATTCGGTGAACCGATCGGCTCACCTGTCCAGTCAACTGGTTCAGTTATGAACTGACTGGTTCACCTGTCGCAGTGCAAACAGTTTATGGAAAATTTGGACCCCTCTACTCCCGCCTAGATTGGGAACCCTGACCCTGCCCTCTACTATAAATAGAAGGATATAGGGGGATTCTCATAACACACAACTCAGAACATTAGTTTCTCTACAAATTTGTTGTCCTCTCTGGTTCTGGTAACTAAGAGAGCCCGAGTAAGTGTCGCCCAAATAGGGAGGAGGCACATAAAGGGAAAGACAACTGCAGAACAACAACTACTTATGGGAGATTGTATTGGTGACTAGTATGCTAATATAAGGGGACAAATCCTTCTAGTCCATTCATCTAAATGACTAGAGTTCTCAATAGTCTGTGTGGACTATCTATAGAGGTGGGAGATTTCTTCCGATCAGGAGGACGACTGTCAACCACAGTCTGGGTCAAGACAAGGAGCTGTACAGATGTCGTCAAAGACTTAGTGGTTGAAGGATGCACTAGTTGCGAGTTATTTTTTCTTAGCAAGCCTCAGGACTAGGTATATGTTGCTAAACCATCCTTCCTATTGCATAGTTGTTGATGCGATCTTCTAGTTATGGGTTTTTGGTTAGATAAAATTTTTGTTTCTATTGTATGTTCTGTCCCACAAAACCCATCAGTGGTATCGGATCCACATCAACATACTATGTTTTAGGATTAATCGATATGATCGGATTTTGGTTTTTCACCATTTATTTATTGCATGTGATGTGAATACTTTAACTGGCTAATGTGCATATCTAATTAAACACCACAATCCCTATATATATGATATGGTATATATATATATGCATCGATATGTGTCACCCTAAAATAATTTTGATGGTGGATGTGTAAGCATGGTTATGGCCTATAAACCCTATGTGTGTGCATGGTTGGTTGTGGTTGTTTGCTCTCAGTCTATGAATCGAGCCTTCTACATTCTATTATAAATATAACTCGAGATAACTCAAGACTTCTTTTCTACCTTTGCTCCTCCCGAATATAACTCTAGATTTCCCATCGCAATATGCAAAATAGGATAGTTTTATTTCCTGTTATGACGGAGAATGGTGGGCACCCAGATGAGCGGCTAAAAGACTGAGAAGACCAACACCTAGTGGAGGATCTCAAATGACTAGACGAGCCAACCATTTGGTGGAGCCAGACGACCGATTGGAGGAGACCAACTGACCGAACAGGAGGCGAGTCGATCAGTCATAGGATGAGTTGATCAACCCAGAATGGTCCAAGCACAAATCTTCATCAACAACAGGTTGTTGCATGTGATGTAGACCTAGATCACCATAATTCCTTGTGGCTCAAGGAATTATAATAGGATGGTCATAATCATCGCTTTATAGCTTTGCATGTTTTCTTATGGGATATAGCATGTATATGATATGTACTATGTAGATTGTATATGTATATAAATGCCAAACCCCTCAAATATAAAATGAAGTTTAAGATTCCTTCCAAAAGTAACATACATGAAAAACTTAATCGACTAAGTGTGGGCACGCCCTAGTGTGGTGCACTATCTATCTTGTGGAAGTGTGATGGTGAATATGTGGGTCTTCCCTAACAGGGTGCATATTCATTGTGTTGGCGTTTGGGTTGGACTTAACTAGGTGACCTTGATCGGATCAAGCACCTTGAGGCATGTAGATGATCATGACAAGGATTTGTGCATGACATCTATCAAGAGTTGCATACGATGCAATTGGTAAAAGTTGCCTATCTAAAAGAATCTAGTTGTGGGTGACAACCCTAGATGGTCCATGACTTAGAGAAAATTAGGATCTTGCTCACTAGAAGGTTATACGATGCAATCTTCCAAATTGATGGTGAGGGCTATCAGTTTGAACAAAATAGTGGGAGAAATAATTAATTAAAGGACTAATTAAATATCATCAACTTTATTCAACTCAAATTAGATCAAAAGGAGTTTTGACAAAATGCAAATGTTTTCTCTTGTAGAATCAAATGGCAAAAAAATCATCATTGAAATCAGACAATTTAATTGAGATATATTTCCATAAATGGTTAAGGACCATCCAAAGTTTTCTATATGATCCTAAGATACCAGTGCCAATGGAATCCACTCTATGTTTGCCTAAGGTAGAAATGGATGCTTACTTGAAGCATTCCAATGATGCTGTAGACATAAAGAATCCTATACTATCCTGTATGGACTATGAGCCGCATGATAAGAAAGAAAGGGATAATGTCTCTAGGGCATTGTTTGAGTGCAAACTAGAAGATGGAGATCTAGTTAGACCCCATGTGATCAATATGATTGGGCATATAGAACGTCTAGAAAAACTGGGAATTCCTATGGGTCAAGAGTTGGCCACGAATATGATTTTACAATGTTTGCCTAAATCATATAGCTTGTTTATCAAGTATTACTACTTGTGTAACATGGCTAAACCATTGTCAAATTTGCTTGACATTTTGACATATGTTGAAGAACAAATGAAGAAGGATAATTCCATGATGATGATCAGTGGAATGGAATCCAAGGACACAGGCAAGGCAAAGGAGCATTCTCAAGCCAAGCTAAGGTCCAAGTCTTCAGTGTTCAAAATATGGAGAAGTTTAAGGAAACCAAGGAAGATGAAGCAAGAAATACAGATCTCTACTTCTGGTGTATATGTAATTGAGATTAAGTTTATTGCTTCTTCATCATGGGTACTTGATACTGGATGTGGATCACACACTAAAGATGACATCCACGATATGGTGAAGATAAGAGGATAACTAGCTACAAGTGTCGTGTCTTCATACCAATCCCTTCTAGGCGATGATATGCCTCGTGTGCACATGGCCTACTTTCTCATTGATCACATATTAAAAGACAAGAAGTCAAGAAAAAAAGAACATCTGTGTCTATGTCTGATAGACTCCCTCCTCGATTTCATTTTCTTACCAATAGTACATGATAATCACTGGACCCTTCTTGTAGTCAACATCAAGGTGAGGATTGTCATTCTATACAACTGTTCAAACTAGCCTTCGCAATGAACAAGTACACCAACATGACTACACCAAAGATGCCAATTGAAGAAAAGGCAGTAACATGCATAAAAGGGATAATCAAAATGATCCGCAAACATGGCAATGGGTACAAATATGTAAAAAGAAAAGACTTCAAGAAGATGAAATTCTACCACAAAAGTCCCCAACATATGCCTTCATCCAATGATTATGGTTTCTACTGTCTAGCTTGGATGACAACCCTGGCCCTAAAGGATGCAAAGGTTGAAATCCTGTAGCATAAACATTATCACACACTCCAAGGAGGGTATGCTAAAATGATGTTATAATCTAAATGGGTAGTTGTTGAACATCAACAATAATAAAGCAAACATGTTTATATCTAAAGCTTCACCGTTGCCACTCTAGGACAGAGTGAATGATAAGTTTGGGGGAGTTATAAATGGGCATGAGAAGTAAAATTTTGCCACTTAATTTGGATTCCAAATTTGAAGTCCAATTTTAAAAGTCCTATAAAAATTTACTTCTAACCCTACAATGTAAGAAATATTTTGAAAATATTTGGTATCTACAATTCCAAGAATTACTCAATTACCCCTTTCTTAGACTTGTTTGTCCTCCTTCTACCTTTTAGCGTAATCAATTCAAGAGTGGTGCAAACAAGCTACTAATTTATGTAAAAGATAATGACACAAAATTACAATCTTATTCCTTTTTTACAGAAAAATATTGTGTAAAGCCTAAGAACACTTCTGGGCCTATGAAATCCCTGGAACTAAGGAGGACTTAGTTAGACACACTCCCAACCAATCACCCTAGCCTCATGTTACTAGTTGGAAAATATGCACTACTAAGTAAGATGGAAACAACTACCCCCACTAGTTTTAAATATCCCCACATAGGGATTGAAAGAGGCTTGGTCGCCCAAAAAACCCTTGCCAATCCTTATCCCAAGACAGTGAGAAAAATAAAAAGCCAGAAGAGAGATAAAAGCACAAGATTTGTGCCCAAAATGATGTTGAAGGGTTTCACACTGTTGGTGTATTGTTGCACTCAAGAATGTAGATACGTCATGCTAAGAAGTGGAATATGGAAGCCAATTCTAACCCACATGCATCTCCAAGAAGACCTCACGTGACCATCTATGACTACATCAGGACCCAATTGAGTGACAATGTCTTACAACAACATTTTGATTGAGGTAAACTGAGAAATGCAAGAAAACACATAAAGCCTAACCTTGGCTAGCACAATAGTTTATGTACGACCAAAATAAAGGTAGGGTGTGTATGCTATCCCTTGCAAGAACCGTTTATGAGTACAACTAGGAACCAAGTAAAGGAGGATATTGCGAGGGAGAGTCCTTTATTACAAAATGCAATGGCTGACACATAAAGTCATGCAACTCTGGATATACATGTAAAGAATATGATCTCAGTAGGTGGAACAAGCCTATCAAAAAGGTTTTGCTGTAAGGATGGAATAATTTTGTAGTAGTGTGTAACAAAAAAAAGAAAAAATATTTGGCTAATCACTTGACGTTTTGATTTTATCTATTAGCCTGAGGACATGCTAGAATCTAAGTTTGGGGGAGTTGATAACATGACATTTTGTGTACATCTTACTCCTTTTTATTGCTATAGTGGCATACCTTTTATGAAGTTTTATGTCTATCATTGATGTCTATAAACAAAAATTGCATTTAACTACCCATGATAATATCCGTGCCAACTTCGTGCAGATTCATCATCAGTTACTGCTACAACACCATTGTCACAATTGTGATACATCTATTCAGACCAATGTCTATAACGTGATGACTCTTTGGGTGTCTTGACCAAGACAAATCCAATGTCTATCTCGAGCAAGACAAGCGGTTACCTGTCACGACCATAATTGTCTACCAGTGGTCACGACCGCTACAAAGGTCCCAACCATTACAAAGTGTCGTGACCAGGACATGGTCTCGATCAAGACTTGGTTCCGACCAAGACAGTTGTCAATACCTCTATAAAGGTCACGACCATGATAATGGTTATTGTTGGGAAGTGCGTATCGACCGTTACACACTTCTTAAGTTGGTGGTTTGCGCCTATAAATAGACCCTGACCTCACCATGCAAGGGGGCATCGGGAGACCATGAACTGTTGTCGCACTCCACACTCACTTATCAACCTCCCCATCAATCTCAAATCTCTAAAGATGAAAGTTGGAGGAGAGAGAAGATCCACCATCACCTTCTTTGAAAGGAGGAGTTGTCATCCATCCTCTACACCAATGCCAGATCCAGATCTGAAGAAATATTGTTGGTCTATCACCTTATTCTCTCTTTAGATCTATCATTTCCCTCGACACTCTTCATCCACCCCTTCTATCTATCTTAATGTATATTCACCCATGTAATCTCGTAATGTTGCTCTTGAGAATGAGTGGCTAAACACATAGGTTGGGAGAAGCCACTAAGGCTCTCTGAACATGTATATACTTACATCCTTTTGAATATATATGCTCTTAGCAAATGTTATCTCCATTCGTCTGGTCTTAATGAATCACTGGTATGATTCGATACCATCTTGTGATGTTTGATTGTTGGTGTCTCAAAAGAGTATCATTAACCTTGTCTAAGAATTTTTTAGTTACATGAATGCATGAGAATGTGGGAATGTTAAAGCTAACGATCATATGTTTATGTTTGTGATTGTTTGTGTGCCATCTTGAGAGAGAGGAAACTTTATAATATAGATCTATCCTAAGCTCGAGAGAGGAGGGAATAGACATTTTTTATGATTGCATGTAATATTGATAAGGGTATACAAAGGGGCATGAGTATTGCTTGTTGGTGAAAGATCTTAGTAGGTGAAACCCAATTCATGTTCCTGACCATATCTTGTTACAATGTGTTTTTTTTACTTCTGTTCTCTTTATCTTTCCTTTTCTTTTCTATTTTGTTCAAAGTAATATCGTTCCATCAGGAACACCTTTAAAACCTACACTTCCTCATTTGTGTATCTAAGATAAGATTCTATGTTCTTATCACTTTACCACCCTTGTTCCTGAGGATCTACCCCAATTACTACATCGAACCCTGTATAATAGTTGTGGGGGCCTAATAGTCAGGTTACAAATTTAAGAGTTTGACTACTCTAGATCCACTCAGTTTTGGATGTGTGATCTAGGTTGGTCAACGTTTTTCTTAGGAGCTTCTCCCCAAATAGTTGCATATACATCATTCTCCTATACATAGGTGGTTTCAAACATCAATCACTATATTAAGAGATGGGAAATGAGAATATAAAGAAGGATGATAACATTTTCAAGCAATTATAGTTTTTACAATAATATTCCACAATTTGGTATCAAAGTCACATTTTTCCCCTCCAAACAACCCACGTAGAGGGATTATCTAAGCATGAAGTAAAATATAAAATTGGGAAGAAAGTCCTAAAAAAAGCCATGGAGGTCAAAATCATGGTTGACTCCTTCTTCTGCAGTAATAAACAAGGACATCCTCCTCCTTCATATAAGGTGTAATGGCATGGAAAGTGGAAGCGGAATGGCCAAAAACCTAAATTTTCAATTATATGATGAAAGAAAAGTGGATGAAACGAGGTAGATGAAAGTTGGTGGAAACCTACAGTGCAAACAAGAGCTAACCTCCTACTCCCAGCCACCACTAATGCTTTTTAATGGTCTAGGAAGCATAACATCAAATTTTGGTAATGTGGTAATAATATAGCGAGCCAACATTAGAGTTAGGTGGTCAGCCGTCCTTGGTGCGTTGGTGTAGGAATGTTCGTTGTAGGTGGAAATGTCTCGATTGTGGAGATTAAAAGATCAGACAAATTTTAGGGTTTTTAAAGTGGGGTGTCATGGTCATGGTGGGGAACCACAATTGTAGTTGGCCAAGGGCAACACAGTCATGAGCGTGCTACATTTGTGTTGGAGTAGGTAAGGAGGGATCATTCTCTAGAAAATGGTCATCTTGGATGCTTGCTTCCACTATGATGTTGGGAACCATAATTGTGTTGGTCTTTGAGCACCATGGTTGTTTTGTTGAGCACGTCCATGGCTGGGTACCACAACCATTTTTTGGAGTTCCTATTGTATTTTGATCTCCACGTTCTTCATCTATAGCATTTCTTGGTTGACTTTGACTCTTGCATAGTTTGTGGGTTGACTTTGAGGTTCCTTGGACTCTTTCATGCATTTTTTAGCCTAATGATTTATTTCTCTCCTTATTGCATTAATTATTCTTCATGGTACCTAAAAGTTATGCAAAACATATACATAAGTGAATTTCACACAAATATATGAATTATTGGGAAATGCTTTCATCATAATACGTCTAGATATGAATAATGATCAATATGGCACATGATAAAGACCCAATTTAGGGCTTCATCACCACTCAAATATTGAAACATACTTATTCTCAAGCATGCTCCAACTCAATCACTTATAAATTTATAACAAGTAGGAAATGATAAATGTATTGAACTAAATATGTATTAAATTGATGTTCTCAATATTTACTAGATGCATTCACTCCACTTCTTTCCTATCTCTTTCAAAAATGAATTGTAATCATAGCATGGAGCCTACAAATGTCCTGCAAAATCCCATGATTCTACCATCTCAAGAGTTAGAAGGCCCTAGAGGACACATCCAAACACCTTAGGAATTGTATCAGAGAGTGATGCAGAAGCATAATATACAAATACATGAACAAAGAACCACAATAATACACCAAAACATTTCTCAACATTCAACATGTGTAAATTACAAATGAAGTATTACAACATGAATTAAATAACATATTAAAAGGAGATTTTACATAATTTGAACATGTATGCTGACATGATCTTTATGCAATAGGTACAACCTGTACAACTTGCTCACTTCCTGTCCTTTTCCCCATGATAGCTTTGAGCCTAAAAATATATGTGAAACAACAAATCAACACACAAGGTGTTGTGTACATTGGTAGAAAGATACATATATATTGTGCTTGCATACTTGACAATTTTGAGAAAGAAAAAAAACATAAAAGAAAACATTATTTAATGTGATAATCAGGTAAACACATAATTTTAGGTGTCTTTTGATGTGTTTGTACTACAAAGTGGTGTCACACTACATTTTTTCCCACCCCTTGGGCTATGGAGATTCCCGCCCATTGGGATATGCAGACGTGCCGACCTTATATTTAGGAGGAGAGCGAGAGAGAATGTAAACACTTAGTAGCTACAAACCATCCATATTCTTTCTTGTTCATAGTGACACGGTAATGATCAATACTATAATCATAGTACATCCAAACATTGTTCTTAAATAAGAACAAGAAATACATCATAGCTATTTCACATAAGAAAATAGTCATATACATAGATAGTCCACATACACATCCAAGGTTATCTAGATAATCAGGTCAACACCTAATTAATAACAAATAACCATCATTAATGCATGGTTCACCATTATTGATGATATTTAGGTCCAATTAGGGCTTATGCCAAACCTAGGTTCAAAATCATCTTATTCAGGTCTGTGCTACAATTATGCTGATCAAGAGGTCATACTTAGGCACTGGTTCATGCTTCATAATTTTTTGATGCTTGGTTAATTTTCTAGAATTATAATGAGGTAAAAACATGGAATTGGGTTTTAATGAGAAATGATATGTTATTATGAAATAACAGTCCAATTAGAGTTCATATTTGGTTTCCATATGATATTAAGATTCACATATATTTTCCTCAGATTTAATGTTCATCATATACTAATTATACCAGTTAAAAAATCCTAAAAGATGCATTATTATCTATATTAGAAATATACATTTAGATTTCTTCAAAAGACTGATGTAAGGGTCCAGTAATATATGGGATGTTTTTCTAAGATCAGGGGTATTTTTTAAGCATTTATAGGCCATATGAGCTATTTATAAGTCATGTTGCAAGATTAAGGATAAAATTAGGATTTTAGGATTGGTTTACCTTCCAAAAAAGATATTTCATTGGATCTCCTGCTCAGGAGCCCTGGATGGCCGTCACCTATCCATAGAGATGGGGTGTTCATCCTATAGGCCTGGCTTGGACCAGTCAACTCTAACTAGGTTCAGGTCGCTAAATTAGACTCTCCCCTCTTGTTCCTCTCTTTGCATTTTTGAGCGCCTCATAAGGGAGGCACTATTGCACCTGGATCTGCCAATAAGCATTTTGGTTTGGTGCTGCCATGAGTAGGGTAGGTGGAGAGGATTCGCACCATCTCACCAAATTCTATAACCATGGTGTTCGTTTTCCTTAATAGACTTCGTTCCCCAGTGCGATCATCCACATGTGTCGTTCATGCGCCGCCATAGAAAGAAACCACGACGAGGTATCATATGAGGTTATCATCTCCTTACAACCTAGACATGATGGAATCTTTGACATTGGCACACCTCACATGCATCCAACTGCTCCACTATCGACAAAGAGGCAAGGATTACTCACGTCTTAGGTTCTCTAGTTGGCCTCCACCATGGCGTTGGCCTGAAGTAGATCTTCATCCTTGAATAAGGGTCCTTGGGGCATCGGAGTACCATGCTAAGCCTCATGGTTCTTTCTAAACCAAACCGCAATGTGTTTTCCTGAACCCTCTTACTACTGAATCCACCTCATTCTTTGTAAGCATGTTTTTCTCATCCTATCTCCCAGCACTGATGTGCCTTGGTTCCACGACAAGGAACCCTTTGAGCTGCTAGGACTCAACTCGGACACATAGGGTATCAAATGCACACTCAATCCACATATTCTTCATAGAGCTCTATGTTAGCTGTTTCATAATAGTCATGACCATAGTGATTAGAAGTGATGTTTCACCTAAATGCCTTCAACTACTACTCCAATCCTATACAAGTGTCCCACTTGGCTATGTGAAGGAGGTAGAGTGCGTAACGTTGATTTTTCCCTACCCAAGTATGATTAAAAAAAGAAAAAGGGTTGTGAATGGAAGTTGTAGTTCTATTACATAGGATCACTCATCTTTTACTTTCTTTTATGCTATTACGTAGGAGAATCATTTATTTTCATAGATGATATTACATAGGGGAATTGTTTATTTTCTTTTTTGAATTTTTCTTTCTCATTGAACTTGGTATAACTAGGAAAATATGGTCATAGGAGTAAAGCATAGTGAAGGGAGTGCTGGCCAGCTAATAACTTCTAATTTTGTGGTAATTATCTTACTTATGTTATTTCCTTTTAGTTACTTTTACCATACTTTATCTATATTACTCTTATTGTTTCTATCCTAAGACTCGCTACTCTTTCTATACTATAAATAGACCATAATGCCTCAATGACCAAATGAATATTGAGCCACTACAATGGCCACTAGCTATCTACCTCCTCTGTAGTTGAAGAAGACAACCCCCAACAATCAATGTATGAAAATCCCTCTATGACCAACGCACGAGAATTGCCGCTATGGTCACTTACCCTGGCGGCTCTACAGTCACTTACCCTGGCAGCTTTGCAGTTGCTAAGTCTAATGCCCCCTGTGACCGAAGCATCCCTTCTTCCCCTGTGGTCAAATGTCCCTATCTCCCAGTGATTGATGGAATCTTTTAAGTTGGTGGCTAATGCTTATAAATAGTCACTGACCTCATCCATGCAAGGTGGTTGGATCATCATAGATACGACAAAATGTTGCTGCATTCTAGAGTCACCTCCATCGATATCACTTGATCTTCTACCTCTGAAGACAAAGGTCCTGAAGAGAGAGAAGATCACCATCATATTCTTTGAAAGAAGGAGTTGCCATTGATCCTCTATGCCAATGCTAGATCCAGAACTGAAGGAGTATTGTTGGTGTAGCTTCCTCCTCCGTTATATTATCATCCCTCGTACATTGATTCATCCAACATCTTTGTCTATCTTGATATATCATCACTTTTGTAATTCGGTATTGCTACTCATGAACATGAGTGGATAAACTCATTTCTTGGGTTGGGAGTATCCACTAAGGCTCCCCCAACATGTATATACTTACATCCATTTGAATACATATGTTCTTGGAAACGATTATCCCCATATGCTTGTTCTTATTTCTTTACTTGCATGATTATGTATCATCTTGTGATGTTTGATTGTTAGTGCCTCAAAAGAGTAGTTCTAACCTTATCTACTATTATTGAGTTTCATGAATGCATGAGAATGTTGGAATGCTAAAGCTCATGATCATATATTTATCTTTGTGATTGCTTCTTTGCAATTTCAAGAGAGAGATCACCTTATAATCTGGATCTATCCTAAGCTTGAGAGAGGATGGAATAGACACATATGATGATTTCTCGTAATCTTGCTAAGGGTATACAAAGGGTGTGAGTATTTCATGTTGGTGAGTGATCTTAGTAGGTGAAATCCAATACAAGTTCCCATCCATATTTTTTATCATGTACTTGTTCACCTTTACTCTCTTGTTTTATTTCTATACTTTTCTTTTGCTTGTGCTATTTGTTTGGAGTAATATCCTTGTGTTAGGAACACCATCTTAACCTACCCTTTCGTTTGGTGTACTTGTTAATACTTAGCTTTCCTTGTCCCTGTTGTTTGACCCCAATTTACTACTTCAGACCCGGTATAATAGTTGCACGGTCTTGAGACTCGGGTTATGAATTTAAGAGTCTGAATACTCTAGACCCGCTCCATTTTGGGACATGTGACTTAGGGTGATCAAATTTTTGGCCCTGTTGTCTAGGACCAGGCATATGGAACTGTTAAGGACCTGAACTTACTCACTATATGCCTGTGCCTCAAGTTTAGCAATAGACTTGACTGCACAAATTCTAAATCTGCTGTATCTAACTGATTTGAATACTTAGTTTCATATATCCACTTTTCTGACTCGACTGTGTGAAATGTTTAGGTAGCTTGTGGAGAAGCATATTTTTGATGACTCCTTATTCCCTTTTTACATCAACATGCCGCCCCATAGAGGAGGACATGTTGTTGGACGTGGTGAAGGACATGCTAGAGAAGATTGAAATGCAAGGGTAGAAGACATCTGAAACCCACCAGAAACTAAAGATGAACGTGAGGATGGTAACTCTGATGGGACTAAACAAGAGCTCATACTAATTCCTCATGGTCAACACCATGGAGAAAAAGAACATGAGGAGAAACATGAAGGTGATTGTGAAGAATGATATGAAGAAGAGAATCATGAGGAACGCCACCATGACAAACATCATCATCACCGAGCAAGAAGAAACTGAAGGGACCACCATGAACATGAACATAATAACCACGATACTGAGGAAGAAGATGATGAAGAAGAAAAATCCCTCTGAGATCTAGCATCTACGAGAGAAAATAAGTTGAGGAATCTCATTGTTATTCCAAGATTTGATGCACCCACCATTAAACTAAAACCAACAGTGATATCCATGATTCAAAACAAGTTGTTTGAGGGGGGGTAATTTTAGAAATGAGAAACCCTACCACCACCTTGATGCCTACAAGAATATATGTGACACCATCAATATAAGGGTAGCACCACAAGAAGTGATATATTGTAAGGGCTTCAAATTTTCCCT
The DNA here is from genome assembly GCA_963693085.1 of Alisma plantago-aquatica. NCBI lineage: Eukaryota > Viridiplantae > Streptophyta > Magnoliopsida > Alismatales > Alismataceae > Alisma > Alisma plantago-aquatica. The sequence goes on from OY856411.1 coordinate 96,401,412, forward strand.
AAGAGACAAAGCCTTAACATGATGTCTTTCTTTACCTAATAAGAAAATTAATAGTTGGGGACCCTTGGCTGACACTTTTGTCACCAAGTTCTACCTAGTCGAAAAGATTCTTTAAAATAGGCAAAAGATAAATAGATTCATGCAAAATCCCATATAAAACTTGTCTGAAGTGTGGGAACAATTTCAAGAATACCAGAGGGATTTTCTGCATTACAACTACATCAAGGGCCACCTAGTCCCAACTTTCTATAATTGTCTCACTTCAGCTGAGAGCGTTGAAAGTTGTGGGAAGAAGCGACTTCTTAGGGAAAAAAAGTAATCAAGACTATGAAGATTATTGACAACATGGGAGCTCTGTAGGTAGGGATAGATTTTGACATGAGGGACAAATATTCAACAATGAAACTAACATTCAAAGGACTCTCTATTGAATCAAAAGCTTTAGAAACTATCACTACTAAGATTAAGAAGATTGCTACAATTTTTAAACAACTAAAAGACTCTGGAAGCAAGGGTAAGAAATCTATTGAAAAAGTTATGAAATGCTTTACATGTAGCAAAGGAGGTGATGAAATTGATAACTGCATCTATAGGAAACCAAAAGATATTGAAGATAGAGAGGAGGAAACTGAACATGCTACCTATGCAAACTTTAAAAGACCAGATCACCTTGGTTTTAATTACTGAAATAAAGATTTTGCGATCATCAGTTCTCTTTTAAATAACTGATGAGGAAAGGTTAAGGGAAATACTTTTTGGAGCACACTGCGTGTTTTATCATCGATTGGATGAAAAATGGAGCTGACAACATATATGCATGTCATTAGTTTTATTGTAACAAAATAATGGATGGTGTATGTCCTAAGTTTTAGCGTCACCCACTTAGTTGTTGATTTTTAACTGACAAGATATGGAAAAAATAACTGATGAGATATCCCATTTCTATACTAGTGGTCTCTAAATCCCTGTATCCCATGACATAATGTGAAATAGAGAAACTAAAGAAACAACCACAAGAGCTTCTCAACATGGGATTATCTAACCAAGTTTGTCACCCTTGGGTGCACACAACCTCTTCCTCAAAAAGAAGGATGAATCCATGTACATGTGTCTATATTATCTCATGCTTGATCAAGTCACAATAAAGAATAGGTACCCATTTCTGAGAATGGATTATCTCTACAATAAATTAAAGTTAGCCATCGTATTCTAAAAGATTGATGAACATAGAGGCTGCCATCAAATGAGTGACAAAGATATTGCATTCCCAAAACTGGTTTCTGAATACACTATGGGCACTATATATATCTTGTTTTGCCTTTTGGATAGAGAAATACCCTTTCTTATTTGATTGGCATCATCAGTAGGGTATTCAAACCCCATCTAAATTATTTTTTATTGGTTTTCATTGACAATGTGTTGATCTATTATGAAACCCTAGATCAACTGTGAGCACTTAAAGGTTGTGTTTAATATCGTTAGAAAGAATGCATTGCATGCTAGATTCTCAAAATGTCAATTTTTGCTTTCAGAAGACATATTCCTAGTATGTGTCATTTTTGGGGGTCATATAGACATGGATCCGCCAAAGTTGAAGTAGTTCTAAAATGTCAAGCACCACAACCCTTATAAGAGCATAGGTTTTCCAAAATTAACTAAACATAATCTTCTTCCTCTGACTCTTGTCGGTGGGATTTTTTCCTCCATATCCTTGTGTTTATCCTGGATTGATTACATGCTTACTTTCTTTCTATCTCTCATATGAACTTTCCACTAACACATTCCCATTACAGTTGGTGCTCCTTGATATTAATTCTCCTATGTTAAACCCCACACAAGTAAAGGGGTTAGCTGGAAACTCCAACACATTCATGATAACATATCTAGTTAGATTCTCTATTGTGTGATTTTGTGTGGCAACACATCCCATTATCACGCAGATAATGAGGTGTTACACGAAAATGTGAGGAAATCACCATAACCACAAATTATGAAAACACGAGTTAATTAAAACCGATTGCGGAAAATAGATAAACTGTGAAACTATTACTTTCCAGTCCTCATCCTGCACAGAAACATGTCATATATATATATATATATATATATATATATATATATATATATATATATATATATATATATATATATATATGAGATCTGATACGTGTCCACAGCTCAGAAACAGCTGTTCATCCATCACATGCGTTCACCACCTGTTCATATACACAAAGGCCCACATCCGGCCAACAACAGGATATACAAACATCATCGATCGATCATCGTGAAACAACGTCAAAAAACTGCCAAGGACCTGAGAATACAGGGATGACTCTAGACTCTACTACAAAACATCCAAAACAGCAGCATATCCATCGCTTGCCTCCTACTACTCCTCAAGCTGCTCCACTGCAACACCACGACCACGACCACGCCTACCTCGACCACCAAAAAAGGGGTTAAACCAGCGGGGTGAGACAAATGAACAATTGTCGCAGCGGGAAACATAATACAGAACCTCAGCAAGATAGATTATAACATCAGATATCTAATAATAGGTATAACAAGAGCAGTTTATATAAAATAGATTATTCTTACCGACATGCTTACCCGCTATACAAAAGCATATAACCAGATATATCTCAAGGAATATGATTAGCAAGATAAGATGTATCCCTATGTACATGATTATCAGAACAAGATATAAGGTCACATAACTTGCTTATCAAGATAAGACACATTGTCACATAACCTGCAAGATATAACAAAGATATTACACAAACAAGGCCTCAACCAATGTTACATGTTTATCTTAAGTAGTAAATACTAAACGGATGTATTACATATTATTATGCCCTGAGGATTTGAACCGTACCGTTCAAATCCAACCTTCGGTTACGAAACCCAAGCCGGTGCCATACAAGGTCAATGGAAGAGCCAGACTCCACGACCTCCCACCTCATGGTCAGTACACGAGTACAACACAAGAAGGACTGCAGTCACATGCTGAAGTGGTCTAAGCCACAGGGTCAGCTCCATAGGCTACCCTCACTGTAGCCCGCCTTGGTACATGTCTTGGTGCTAGTAAAACTGAGCCACGGGCCTGTTCATCGTGCTCTGAGCCATGAACACATTCATGCTCCACGCATCACATATCCTGAGCCATGGGCCTGTTCACCCCATGCTCTTCAGGCGTATCTGAGTCTGTAACCGAAGTCACACTCTTACCTCCTCATTTTCAGGCTAGGAGCAACCTACACATATTCAACAATATGCGCTTCCAGGTTAACCCGTAGGAGAACATGTTTCACCATCACCAAGTCCTGACAATGATGGATCTATGGCCAGGGCAAACTACATGATATATTTCACTATGATTAATTGGTATCTTTTAGATGGATTGCAGGATTCAACCAAGTTGTATAACATGCAAGATATAACAGAAAGTAAACAACATTATATTATTATTTAATCACATCAACCTGATCCATCACAAGGATCCAACATCACATGTTACCACTTTGCCTCTTGCCAACCATCCAGATCCATCTTGAGGATCATCACATACCATGGGATCTCAATTCCTCATCATGTACTGTCACTGCCTCTTCAAGGCTCACATCATCATCATGGGACCAACACATCATACATACAACCTCATAGGATAATTATCAAAGTAATGTTACTTATTACATGTGTCTCATAGCCCTTTCATGGCTAAACATCACTTGCATGGTTAGGGTACATAATAATCATAGTTTCAACATAAGGGATATGCTCACTATCATGAAATATCATACAAGATACTCTACTTATCATTCTTACACTATTTGGTGATCAAGTGTATTAAGCACATCATTAACAAACCATATTCAAGCTTACCCTTATCTCAAGATTATACAAACAATCAAGGTGTTCAAACATACAGAACAAGTACTATTGTGACCACTACCATTATGTCACTATCATCATTATTATCATTATGCAAGCTACTAGTATAACTATCACCATTCTCATTTAACAATTAAGTACAAGGATTACTTCATGCATATCATTACTACCATTATTGTCATCATTATTATGATCAACATTATTACTATCATCTTCTTTATTATTAACAAATAAGCATAAGGGTCACAACATGCATCTTATTACCATGTCCTTCCTCATTATCATCCCTACTACCATTATCATTATTATGATCAGCATTATTACTATCATTATCATCATGCAACTACCATTATCATCATTGTTACTATCATTAGCATTATTATTGTTTGCAAGGCATCATATTCATTGTTGTTATCACTAACAAGATACCACCATCGTTTATTGGTGCATAGATAACCACTTCCTCATCACCAAGGGCCGTTACTATAGTATTACAAGACTCTCACTAAAACCTATCATGGCCTATCAGATGACACACACACCAACCCTATCGGCCATCACCACCCAAGGCTGTCGCCCAACATGGCAATCGGTCATTAGGGTTATCGGCCATCACACCAAGCATAGCCCTATCGGTCGACATAAGGGGGCAAGCTACATATGGCCATGTCTTCCGACACCAACAACCATCAAGCTTGACAAGGCTATATCGGCCAACACCTCAAGATGTATCGCCCAACAACATCCAACGGCCAACTCAACCATATCGGCCAACTCAACCATATCGACCAACTCAACCATATCAGCCAACTCCTCACTAGCTTGACCTATCGCCCAACACAAGAGCACTCACCATGTCTCCCATCACAAGGTACCCATCTCGCCCAACACCAAGACAAGGGAGGGTCTCGCCCAACTCAAGAACAAGGGTGTTGCTTATCACAAGGACCATATCGACCATCAAGGGTCACTATGTCGGCCAACACTCACACTAGCTCACACTATCGCCCAACACAAGGACACCCTCCATGTCACCCAACACAAGACCTCATGTCGCCCAACAGGGGTCATCACCTACCTCCAGCACAAGGAAGCACAAACCCTAGAAAGCAAGGTGCACAAAGGAACCCTAAACCCTAGAGGGGGATATCGGCCACCAAAGGAAACTCAAGCAAGGTACAAAAGCAAAGAACTAAGTTAAACTACTAACATGCAACAAGATCATAGCTAGAGGTAAAGGAGTTAGGGTTAGAAGCTATGCAACTCGCCTTAAGCTCCAAGCTCCAAGGAAGAAGATGCACTTCAAGCTCCAAGGGATGTCATCCACCAAAGCTGATCCAAGAGAGGGTATCGGCCACCACTACAACTCCAGGAGAGTGTCTCGGCCGACACAAGCAAGAGAGGGAGGAGTTTCGTGCACTCAAGGTGGAGGAGAGACCAAAAGAGCAAACGAAGCTAAGGCAAGGAAAGAGCTACCTATATAGAAAGAAGGGGAGGAGAAACCAAGGTAGATCCATGCTAAGTGTCATCCACCCAAGGGACACTTGTCCTAGGGTTCAAGCCAACACACTAGCACACCAAGAGACACTTGTCCAAGATACACACCAAGTGTCCACCAAGCAAGACCAAGCAACATGGGTGACACAACTAGCAGCTCCTCTGGGCGACACACACTACTCCACGTCGACACACCACCTCTAGGTCGACACACACTCTTCCTTGGGCGACACAAGCTGGTCTTGGCCGACACAAGGCTCAAGCAAGCCCAAACAAAGCACCTCAAGGCCCAAACAAGCTCAAGAAAGGCTAAAGAAACTCAAACAACAAGCCCAAGCCTTCCTCTCAACCCTAGAGGAAGCAAAGAGGGGAAAACATCTCACAAGATGGAAAACTTGCACACAAAACCCTAGACTTGGGTTATTTGCAAGTAGCCCCTCAAACTCTCAACAAAGCACAACCAAACCCTAATCACCACTCAAAGGTGATTAGCAAGCATCAAACCACCAAGGTTAAGCAAAACAAACAGGGTAAAACCTAAACGCAGGTCAGGGTCCTTACAAGATAACCCCCTTTAAGGGATTTTGTCCCCAAAATCCGAAGAGAAAAGCGAGGGATACTTCCTCCTCATCTCTTCCTTAAGCTCCCACGTGGCTTCTTCTACGCCACGGCACTGCCAAAGAACCTTCACAAGAACCAGGTCCTTTCTCTTCAGCTTCTTGATCCTTCTGTCAAGGATCGCCACAGGACCTTCCTCGTAGGTAACATCTGCATCGAGCTCAACCTCAACTGGTTGTATCACTGTACCTGAATCTGGATGACTTTTCTTCAACATGCTGACATGAAACACCGGATGCAACATGTGCAACTATAGAGGCAACTCTAACTCATAAGCTACCTTGCCAAAACGTGCTCTGACTGAGTAAGGCCCCATATACCTGGGTGCCAACTTACCCTTACGTCCAAACCTTAGCACACCTTTCCACGGTGAGACGTTGAGATACACTTTGTCTCCTACCTGGAATTCCAAAGGTCGTCGGCGATTGTCTGCATAAGACTTCTGCCTGTCATGTGCCACTTTCAACTGTTGTTGTATCACCTTGATCTTATCTGTCATCTGCTGAACTAACTCAGGACCCAAAAGCTGATACTCACCAGACTCATACCAACACAAAGGAGATCTGCACTTCCTTCCATACAAAGGTTCATAAGGAGCCATGTCGATGCTCCGCTGATAACTGTTGTTGTAGGCAAACTCTATCAAACTCAGATGTACATCCCAGTTGCCTAGAAACTGCAAAACACAAGCTCGAAGGAGATCCTCCAAAATATGAATAGTTCTCTCAGACTGTTCGTCTGTCTGCAAGTGAAAAGTTGTACTAAACCTTAACTTTGTTCCCAACGCTCTGTGCAACTGTTCCCAAAAATGACTCATAAATTGAGGACCTCTGTCAGAAACTATCGTTGATGGCACACCATGCAAACATATTATCTCATCCACATATACTCGAGCTAGCGTCTCAGTTGTATACGTCGTCTTCACTGGTATAAAATGGGCAGACTTAGTCAATCTGTCCACTATCACCCAAATGGAATCATGATTCCTAGTTGTTCGGGGTAGACCAACTACGAAATCCATGCTTATATGATCCCATTTCCACTGCGGTATCGGTAAAGGTTGCAACGTACCTTCCGGCTTCTGATGTTCAACCTTCACTTGCTGACACACCGCACATCTTGCCACGAACTCGGCTACATCTCTCTTCAAACCGGGCCACCAATACAAGTCCTTCAGACTATGATACATCTTGGTGACACATGGATGCATCGTATACATCAACATATGTTCTTCTTCAAGCACCAACTTCCTCAGATCATCAGCATCTGGAACCACCATCCTATCACGATAGCAAACTAGTCCATCCTCAGACTCATGAAACCCATCACGCTTGTCGCTGCCGAACTCTGATCTGATCAACTGTACTGCATCATCTGTCTGATGTGTATCCTTGATCTGCTGTCTCAATGTAGGCTTAACTTGCATCTGTGCAAAAAGACCAGACAACAAAGAAACTTCCATCTGCACATTCATCTGCCGCAAAGAAACAAACATATCTCGCCTATGGCATATCGGAGAACTCAATTGTGCCTTCTTTAAAGAAAGAGAAGAAGACTTCCTGCTAAGCGCATCAGCTACCATGTTCACATTACCCGGATGATACTCGATAGTGCAGTCGTAATCATTAATCAACTCCATCCATCGTCGTTGTCGCATGTTCAACTCATGTTGTGTAAAGATATACTTTAGATTCTTATGATCCGTAAAGATCTGACACACTTCCCCATACATATAGTGTCTCCAAATCTTTAACGCATGAACCACTGCTGCCAACTCCAAGTCATGAGTCGGGTAGTTCTCCTCATGTTTCTTGAGCTGTCGCGAGGCAAAAGAAACTACATGATCTTCCTGCATCAGCACACAGCCTAAGCCTTTCTTGGAAGCATCACAGAAAACTACATAGCCTTTCCCAGGCTCTGGTAAGATCAATACTGGGGCACTGGTTAGCTTCTCCTTCAAACTCTGGAAAGCTTGCTGACATCGATCATCCCAAACAAAAGGTACGTCCTTCCTGGTCAACTTCGTCATCGACAAAGCGATCACACTGAAGTCCTTGATAAACCTCCGGTAGTATCCTACTAAACCAAGGAAACTACGAACTTCTATTGGCGTCTTCGATTGTTCCCAATCCGCAATGGATTCCACCTTTTTCGGATCTACTTTGACGCCTTCAACAGATATCACATGACCCAAGAAAGTCACTTCTGCCAACTAGAACTCACACTTACTGAACTTGGCATATAACTGATGTTGACGAAGAAGAGTCAACGCTCGACGAAGATGTTGCTCATGTGCTAGCATGTCCCGACTATAGATCAAGATGTCATCTATAAAGACTACAACAAACTGGTCTATGAACGGACGGAACACTCTATTCATCAAATCCATAAAAGCAGCAGGTGCATTGGTTAACCCAAACAGCATAACCACAAACTCGAAATGACCATACCTCGTCCTGAAAGCTGACTTTGGTATGTCATCTGCCTTTATCCTCAACTGATGATATCCAGACCGTAGATCGATCTTCAAAAACACTGTAGCACCACGCAACTGATCAAACAAATCATCTATCCTCGGCAACGGGTACTTATTCTTGATCGTGACCTTGTTCAACTGCCGGTAATCTATACACAACCGCATCGAAACATCCTTCTTCTTAACGAACAACATGGGAGCACCCCATGACGACATACTCGGTCGGATAAAACCTTTCTCCAACAACTCTTGCAACTGCTTCTTCAGCTCTGCCATCTCTGCTGGAGCCATCCTATATGCTGACTGTGCAACTGGCTGTGTTCCAGGAACCAGATTGATCTCGAAATCAATCTCTCAGGGTGGAGGAACACCAGGAAACTCCTCAGAAAACACATCTGCAAACTCTCGAACCATTGACACCTCCTCAAGACTAGGACCTTTCTCCATGTAACCACAACGGTATCCACCACATGAGCTAAGAACGCCTCACATCCTTGTCGTAACAACTTATCTACCACCATAGCTGATACCAAACACGTCGGAAGAATCTTCCTATCTCCCTGGAAGATCCACCGCTCTCCAGCAACATCGAGCACTGCCTGCTTGGAACCACAGTCCAAGACAACCTTATACCTCTCTAAGGTATCCATCCCAAGGATAACATCGAAACCATGCATATCAAGTGGTATAAGATCCACTTGGATACGGTGTCCTGAGAAAGACAAAACACAAGATGGACACTCTTCTCAAAGCAAAGAGGAACCATCAAGAGGGGTTTCTAACAACAAGCTATCCTTCTTACAACTAACAGGTAAACGACAGTTTTCAAGCATACTATAGGCGATAAAAGAGTGTGTAGCACCCGGGTCAACCAGAACAGATATAAAGCAAGAAGAAGACATATCAGAATGAAATAACTCCATCTGACCTATCACCACTCATGGGTTGACTATCGCCTCTGGCTGATTCATGGCATAGAATCGAGCCGTTGCTTGCTGTCCATGACCTCTGCTTCCTTGAGCAGACGATCCAGCTTGAGACACTTGACCGCGTCCTCGTCCTCTGCTACCACTGGGTTGTGGCCTCTCAGACCTCTTAAAACTTTGCCTCGGCTGCTGCGTCACTTCAACGTCTTTATTCGGGAAATTGGACTTCCAATGCCCGACCTGTCCACAAAGATGACATGACTTGTCCTCAAACCGTGGCCTAGCTGGCCCTGTCACTGCCACAGAAGCTGAACTGTGCGCCTTAGACGGTGAAGAAACATAACCTTTCCCTTTACTCGGAGACCACTGCGATGGTATACCGGCACTTCTCATCGTTGACGGTGCTGAAAACTTGGGCTTCTTAAAGCCACCAAACCATCGTCCTTGAAACTGAGCAGGTCTTTTAAGGGACATAGACTCTCTTTTCTCCCTTACTATCCTCTCGATCCTTCGAACTGATTCCACGAATGTAGCAAACCACTCTTGGTTCTCCAACACAGACACAGGGGTCTTCAACTCAGCACTCAAACCCTTCTCGAAACGTCTGATCCGTTCCTCATCTGTTGCCTCCATGTGAGGACAGAACCTCAACAGATCCATAAACTTGGCTTCATAGTCAGTGATATTCATCGTTCCTTGCCTCAGGTTCTCGAACTGACTCACCTTCTCATCCAGGTAAGTCTTTGGGAAGTATCTGGTGACGAACTCACGTCGGAACACTTCTTAACAGATCACCTCACTAGGCTGCTTCTCTTCCTCGATGGTCCACCAGTGACCAGCACTACCCTTCAGAAGGTAGACAACATGCTTTACCATGTCTGCTTCGGGGATGTCAAGAATTTGGAAAGCCTTCTCGAGACTTGTCAGCCACAGATCTGCATCTGCTGGATCAACCGTTCCAGCATAATCTGAAGCTCTGACTCGGCGAAGCCGCTCGAAGGTCTTCCCAATACCCGGTGCTTCTCCATGGGGAACCTGTGCTCGCGGAGGAGGCACTGGTAATCGCTCAACCATGAGATTCATTGTAGCCATTAATTGCCCCATAAGCTGTTGGTAAGCAGTATGTTCAAGTATGGCTGGGTTAAATTGGGGAACCCCAGGCACCCGATCTTCATGTGCCTGTCCATCTGCTCCATCAACCGATGCAGCATCACTGTACTCAGTAGAGTGTTCTTCATGGTTTCCAGACATCTTGGCTTTTCTTCCGTTGATGGTAGAAGATATTGTAAGAAAACCTGGAAAACTCATAAGAACAACTCAACCTAGTCCTAAATCCCTGTAGACTCAGCGAACCTAAAGCTCTGATACCAAAACTTGTGGCAACACATCCCATTATCACACAGATAACAAGGTGTTACGCGAAAACGTGCGGAAATCACCATAACCACAGATTATGAAAACACAGGTTAATTAAAACTGATTGCAGAAAACAAATAAACTGTGAAACTATTACTTTCCAGTCCTCATCCTGCACAGAAACATGTCATATATATATATATATATATATATATATATATATATATATATATATATATATATATATATATATATATATATATATATATTCTCAGGTCCTTGGCAGTGTTTTGACGTTGTTTCAAGATGATCGATCGATGATGTTTGTATATCCTGCTATTGGCCGGATGTGGGCCTTTGTGTATATGATAAGTAGAGTATCTTTGTATATATATATATATATATATATATATATATATATATATATATATATATATATATATATATGAGATCTGATACGTGTCCACAGGTCATAAACAGCTGTTCATCCATCACATGAGTTCACCACCTGTTCATATACACAAAGGCCCACATCCGGCCAATAGCAGGATATACAAACATCATCGATCGATCATCTTGAAACAACGTCAAAACACTACCAAGGACCTGAGAATACAGGGATGACTCTAGACTCTACTGCAAAACATCCAAAGTAGCAGCATATCCATCACTTGCCTCCTACTGCTCCTCAAGTTGCTCGGCCGCAACACCACGACCACAACCACACCTACCTCGGCCACCTAAAAAGGGGTTAAACCAGCGGGGTGAGACAATTGAACAATTGTCCCAGTGGGAAACATAACTCCCCACCGCAACTACAGAACCTCAGCAAGATAGATTATAACAGCAGATATCTAATAACAGGTATAACAAGAGCAGTTTATATAAAATAGATTATTCTTATCGACATGCTTACCCGCTATACAAAAGCATATAACCAGATATATCTCAAGGAATATGATTAGCAAGATAAGATGTATCCCTATGTACATGATTATCAGAACAAGATATAAGGTCACATAAACTGCTTATCAAGATAAGACACATTGTCACATAACCTGCAAGATATAACAAAGATATTACACAAACAAGGCCTCAACCAATGTTACGTGTTTATCTTAAGCAGTAAATACTAAACGGCTGTGTTACGTATTATTATGCCCTGAGGATTTGAACTGTACCGTTCAAATCCAACCTTCGGTAACGAAACCCAAGCCGGTGCCATACAAGGTCAATGGAAGAGCCGGACTCCACGACCTCCCACCTCGTGGTCAGTACACGAGTACAACACAAGCATGACCGCAGTCACATGCTGAAGTGGTCTAAGCCACAGGGTCAATTCCATAGGCTACCCTCACTCTAGCCGACCTTGGTACAGGTCTCAGCGCTAGTAAAACTGAGCCACGAGCTTGTTCACCGTGCTCTGAGCCATGAATGCATTCATGCTCCACGCATCACATATCCTGAGTCATGGGCCTGTTCACCATGCTCTTCATACGTATCTGAGTCTGTAACCGAAGTTACACTCTTACCTCCTCATTTTTAGGCTAGGAGCAACCTACACATATTCAACAATATGCGCTTCCAGGTTAACCCGTAGGAGAACCTATTTCACCATCACCAAGTCCTGACGATGATGGATCTATGGCCAGGGCAAACTACATGATATATTTCACTATGATTAATTCGTATCTTTTAGATGGATTGCAGGATTCAACCAAGTTGTATAACATGCAAGATATAACAGAAAGTAAACAACATTATATTATTATTTAATCACATCAACCTGATCCATCACAAGGATCCAACATCACATGTTACCACTTGGCCTCTTGCCAACCATCCAGATCCATCTCGAGGATCATCACATACCATGGGATCTCAATTCCTCATCATGTATTGTCACTGCCTCTTCAAGGCTCACATCATCATCATGGGACCAACACATCATACATACAACCTCATAGGATAATTATCAAAGTAATGTTACTTATTACATGTGTCTCATAGCCCTTTCATGGCTAAACATCACCTGCATGGTTAGGGTACATAATAAGCATAGTTTCAACATAAGGGATATGCTCACTATCATGAAATATCATACAAGATACTCTACTTATCATTCTTACACTATTTGGTGATCAAGTGTATTAAGCACATCATTAACAAACCATATTCAAGCTAACCCATATCTCAAGATTATACAAATAATCAAGGTGTTCAAACATACATAACAAGTACTATTGTGACCACTACCATTATGTCACTATCATCATTATTATCATTATTATCATTATGCAAGCTACTAGTGTAACTATCACCATTCTCATTTAACAATTAAGTACAAGGATTACTTCATGCATATCATTACTACCATTATTGTCATCATTATTATGATCAACATTATTACTATCATCTTCTTTATTATTAACAAATAAGCATAAGGGTCACATCATGCATCTTATTACCATGTCCTTCCTCATTATCATCCCTACTACCATTATCATTATTATGATCAGCATTATTACTATCATTATCATCATGAAACTACCATTATCATCATTGTTACTATCATTAGCATTATTATTGTTTGCAAGGCATCATATTCATTGTTGTTATCACTAACAAGATACCACCATCGTTTATTGGTGCATAGCTAACCACTTCCTCATCACCAACGGCCGTTACTATAGTATTACAAGACTCTCACTAAAACCTATCATGGCCTATCGGCCGACACACACACCAACCCTATCGGCCATCACCACCAAAGGCTGTCGCCCAACATGGCTATCGGCCATTAGGGTTATCGGCCATCACACCAAGCATAGCCCTATCGGTCGACATAAGGGGGCAAGCTACATATGGCCATGTCATCCGACACCAACAACCATCAAGCTTGACAAGGCTATATCGGCCAACACCTCAAGATGTATCGCCCAACAACATCCAATGGCCAACTCAACCATATCGGCCAACTCCTCACTAGATTGACCTATCTCCCAACTCAAGAGCACTCACCATGTCACCCATCACAAGGTACCCATCTCTCCCAACACCAAGACAAGGGAGGGTCTCGCCCAACTCAAGAACAAGGGTGTTGCTTATCACTAGGACCATATCGAACATCAAGGGTCACTATGTCGGCCAACACTCACACTAGCTCACCCTGTCGCCCAACACAAGGACACCCTCCATGTCGCCCAACACAAGACCTCATGTCGCCCAACATGGGTCATCACCTACCTCCAGTACAAGGAAGCACAAACCCTAGAAAGCAAGGTGCACAAAGGAACCCTAAACCCTAGAGGGGGATATCGACCACCAAAGGAAACTCAAGCAAGGTACAAAAGCAAAGAACTAAGCTAAACTACTAACATGCAACAAGATCATAGCTAGAGGTAAAGGAGTTAGGGTTAGAAGCTATGCAACCCACCTTAAGCTCCAAGGAAGAAGATGCACTTCAAGCTCCAAGGGATGTCGTCCACCAAAGCTGATCCAAGAGAGGGTATCGGCCACCACTGCAACTCTAGGAGAGTGTCTCGGCCGACACAAGCAAGAGAGGGAGGAGTGTCGTGCACTCAAGGTGGAGGAGAGACCAAAAGAGCAAAGGAAGCTAAGGCAAGGGAAAGAGCTACCTATATAGAAAGAAGGGGAGGAGAAACCAAGGTAGATCCATGCTAAGTGTCATCCACCCAAGGGAAACTTGTCCTAGGGTTCAAGCCAACACACTAGCACACCAAGAGACACTTGTCGAAGATACACACCAAGTGTCCACCAAGCAAGACCAAGCAACATGGGCGACACAACTAGCAGCTCCTCTGGGCCACACACACTACTCCAGGTCGACACACCACCTCTAGGTCGATACACACTCTTCCTTGGGCGACACAAGCTGGTCTTGGCCGACACAAGGCTCAAGCAAGCCCAAACAAAGCACCTCAAGGCCCAAACAAGCTCAAGCAAGGCCCAAGAAACTCAAACAACAAGCCCAAGCCTTCCTCTCAACCCTAGAGGAAGCAAAGAGGGGAAAACATCTCACAAGATGGCAAACTTGCACACAAAACCCTAGACTTGGGTTATTTGCAAGCAGGCCCTCGAACTCTCAACAAAGCACAACCAAACCCTAATCACCACTCAAAGGTGATTAGCAAGCATCAAACCACCAAGGTTAAGAAAAACAAACAGGGTAAACCCTAAATGCAGGTCAGGGTCCTTACATTTTGATCTTGCTAAGTCAATGTATTTTTCACTTGTCCATTTTGCTTCTCTACATAAATTTACTCCATCTGAGTGTTATTCATTTTAGTGCCTTGATTTTGTTCTTGGTTGGATTTCAATTCTTATTATTTATTTTCATCTCTCTCCAATCAATTATAGATGTCATGCTCTCTTGTGACCCATTGGTATCCCTTACAATTTCCTCAACTTCCTTCTCACTTTCTAAATTATGTAGGTCTTAGAATATGATGTGTTGATGGACCTCTTCACTTTGACATGTTTGTGGTTTCCTTCTAGAATTTTTGAAGAATGGTTTGGCATGAATATATGTGGAAAGTTCTTGTTGTTGTCCCATCTAAAAATCTAGATGCAAATTTGTAGTTTGACATGTAGTTTCTACTGGATTATGTAGTTTCTCAAAGGACATTTTTATTAGAGTTATCATTTTTCCCAAAATTCATGCATATGTAAGGTATGTTTCTGTATTGGACTTGATATTTCTTCGTTGAGATAGTTATTGATGGAAGAAGAGGCTTCCCCATTGACATTTCAATCATCAATCTCACAAAGCAACCGATATGTTGCATGGTCATTTCCAGATCCACTTTTATGGTATTTCCTATTTGTTTTCCCATGACATTCAGAAATATATTGTGGTACAATAGGGTTTTCATATTAAGAATATGAATCCAAACAATCAACTTCTTAGGTTGAGAATAAGGTATTCCATATTTTGACTAACAAGTACAAAACAAAGAGCAGTCAAAGACCTCTTGTGAGAGCCCTTAGGTAATCCTCTTGAACTTATAATTGAGAAGATAATATTCTTTACCCAAGTCAATTAGGTTGAAACAACCCATGGATTTCCATATTAGTCAAATCTTGTTCTTTAGAGTTAGATAACCAACACCTCTGGATATAAGTTTGACGACAATGCCATATTTCTAAGGATTTAGTAGCCTTTCTATTTCTTGCTCCCTTATATAGCACATTAACGCTCCTTCTGTAATGTTGATAATGATGACTTTAGGTTTCAATGTCACACCCATATTAATTGCCTCAAATTTAATCATATCTTTTGATATAATCTACGACATTTTCACACGTTAATTGTGGTTCTGTATTTTCTATTGTACTATTCCTTTTTTGCTAACTTGCATCTTGCCCCTCAATAGGTCAAGAAATATTCTTTTGATGAAAGTGAGGCATCCATTTCTATTGTCACATCACAAAAAGTCTCCCCAGTGTCTTGTTCTTTTCTGCTATGGTTCTGAGATCAGTGGGGATTGATTCTGATTAGACTTTCTAGGGTATTACTATATATCATAGTTCTTCCATCAATGACTTCTATTGTGATTGTTATAGATGAATTTCCTACCTTTATGGTAGAGTTAGGATCTCTAATACCACATATTCTTCCTCAATTGATTTGGTACTCTTCTCTTTCCTATTCCAATGGTCTTCCTTCCACTCCAACTCTAGTGCTTGATCACTCACCACCTCCAAACCCTAGCACCATACATTTTTTCTTACTTAGAAACACAATATATTTGTACGTATAATTGTTTGTATGTGTTTAATGATAAATGTGTGTGTTGTTTCATTAGTGTTTTTTCAAATTCTATTTAGTATACAAAATTATTATGCCAAAGTTTAGGCATGAAATTTGATATTTGAAAAGATAACACATTTTTGTAGAAACAATATATACAAGTGCAAAAGAAATGCTCATTATAAACTAAATAGGTGAATATATATCATATTTTTTAGAATATAGTGTTTCTTAGGTATTATAGGTATTGTTAAAAAAAACTATGATATACTGGCATTGAAGATTTTCACCAAGTGATTTCCACTTGCATAAGTGTACATACAGTAAATTTGTGTTTAGACAAAATCGGTGTAGGTGCTTGTTTTACCCATAAGAGAAAAATATGGGTAAGCTAATTTAGAAATTACTTTTAAGACATACAAATGTAAAAGTGTAGGATTCAAACTCGTCACCTATGTTAAGAGAATAATAAGGAAAATCATATACATGTGTTTAAATTAGTAACAAAATATATAAAAAAGTGACTCCACTCAAGGGAGGAAAAAGTATGAAAAAGATTGACAAAATACCCATAAAAGTGGTTATCCCGTTATGACTGACGAAGGTATTTAGTAACCCTAGAGTTCCCCAAAAAAATATGTTTTAGTTTGAAATCTCAATTTCTTAAAATTCATTCGATATCACTTTGTTTAAAGAAAAGTTAACAATAAAACAAAAAGATTTTTTTATTATGTTGTACCAGAGTGTGGGGACTCAAGACTTCAACATCATTTCCCAAAATAAACTATTTTGTATACTGAGGTCCTAGGGATCTCCCAGGGAAAAAATCTATCTTGCAAAATTTGGATGAGATCTATGAAGATAAAGAGATAATGAATAGAGAGGGATTTAATATTAACAAGATCTTCTTTAGTTCAAGAAATAAAAAAAAAGTAAAAGGATGTCTAGAATTTCATGATGAATAGCTGGTTAGATGATTTACAATTACATTATGACTATACTAGTAAGAAATATCTAGTTTAATTATTCATGATAGTTGTATATGATAGGTTATTGATTAAGAGAGTAGTTGATTTACGTTAAAACAACTAAGAATGTATTTAATGTTCAAGTGTGTTGAAGACAAGTTATGAACATGTTGAGATAATGATACATGACAAACAATTTGATCTGGTAACTATGTTTCCTTCTTACCGTCTCTTTAGCCTTCTGGTTTAGAAGAGTTGATGTGCTGGAAGAAGAATCTTCTAAGTATTGGTTAATAGAGTCTTGTACAAAGAGAGCTAATCACTCTCAAGCTTTAGGAGAATTCAAAGAAAGACTTTTAGATGGTAGATATGGGGTTTATTTACAGTTGTGGACTAGGGTTCATGGGCTTAGCTTCTTAAAAGGAAGTTTGAAACTAAACACTTGTACAATTAGAAACAAGGAAACCAAAGAGTCAATATTTATTGTCCTGGGAAAAATCCAGATAAAATGCAAAGTTTTGAAGGGCTTTCCACTTGCAGAATGTGGGGTTCCACAACATGACACCTCTTCCAAGTCTTAGATTTTTCTGAGTGTTCTCGGGCAGGAAACCAAGTCATTTTCAAATCTAATTTTACGATTTTCTAGAAAATTTTGGAGAAATCATAGATTAGAAATTCTTTGAAATTGTGGGATTGTGTCAGTGAGGAATAAAACATGGTTTGTAAAAGAGGGGAAGAGAAGATATTAAATCTTAAGGGAAATTCTTCTGTTTTTCTCTATCTTAAGTAAAAAGATTGATTAGCAGAAAATTAAAAGGATAAATTGAATATTCAATTTGATTGAGTATATATTATTTTATTTAGGATAACTTAACTGGGAAACTTATTGAAAAATCTTGTAAAATGCTTCATTAAATAGAAAATTGCACTTTTTGTCAAAGAATGAATACTATATCTTCTAAATCTTGAGTAGGTGGTAAACGAGTGAATGTGAGTAGATTAAATATTCAAAAAATAAAAAAAGAGTAAAAAATTGAAATGAAATGGATAAACTTCATCGTTCACTAAGGAGCATACATGATTTTACTTGTGAATTGAGTGACCAAAAATAGATGTTCATATTGATTAAGGACATATGTGCATACAAAAATGTTTGATTCTTGGTTAATGCATTTACCGTTATATAACATTAATGTAATTAGGAACAAAACATCATGGGAATTCCCTTAAGTATCAAGCATGAAGAAATCACCTTTCTTGGAGGTCTGTTCATGGCCCTCGATTGCAAGGGTTCCTTTTTATAGTGAAAAGAAATTGTTCTTAAAGGGGTGGAGGTTGTCTAATATTTAGTTTATGGTACTTGTCCCATCATTTAAACCATAAGAAAATACCTCATATTAATTATGTTGTCTTCCACCAACATATTGGCTATACTTCTAAACCTCTTTAGCCACATTTCTCACTCCTAAAGTGAGAATGATCCACTTAAGTGGGACATGATACCAAAGGCTTGCAGGCATATCTTTGGGATTTTCAGTTTAAGGTTGATTGAGCATGAATGTACGTTGGCTTTGGAAAATTAAACCACACACGCTTGTATGCATACACACACATGCATCTAACCTCACCACATCATGCCCTGCTCCTCCCCACTCAACCCAACCTGGTTTGATTCAATTTGGTGAATTTCATTGCTTCCATGCAATATGGTATTCTTATAAGAGAAATTCGTTTTATTTTTCTTTTACTTGCATTTTAATGTTTTCTTTCGGAATCCCAAATATGACTAGGTTTCTATTTCCTTAATTTCCTCAAAAAAAAAACAAATTACCTTATGCTACCAAAACTATAATTCTGTTTGAAGAAAAGAATACTTTTTTTCATCTAGATGTGTTAGCCTTTTGGTTGCATGGTTTGAGTTCCTTTAGTTCTTGTTTGGGTGCATCTGATGTACCAATTTTATGGAAAATTGTTAACTAATAAATATTAGAGGAAAACATCTATCTTGGGTGCCTATCTATGGGCTTCATCAATCTATATAAAAAGATGTTTCATCCATTTCTAACAGGAAAAATAACATATAGAATCACTAGAGAACAAGAAAAAAGTTGTTGTGTGTGAATGGATATTTAATATGTGCTTCTTATAGCCATTGTGTGCGCCCCCCACCTTGTCTTAGCCCACTACATCACCTTGTTGCATCTTGTGTTGTACCTTCTTCTCCACCTCCTTCTACCCACTATTGTGCATCTAGACTAGATTTCTATTAAGTGATTTTTCAGACGACATATGAGGGCCAAAGAACTTATCGATGTTGACCTATTCCTAGAACCAAGAGGAAATACCAAGATCTAGGTTGATTGCATTTTAGAAGCGAGTCATTGTTCAAGATTATAGATAGGTGCAAAACATTTTGTCTTCACAACAATGACTTTTATGATGAGCCTTAACCCACATGATCTTCTAAACTCATTATCTCTATTCTTTATTTTTTATTGGATTATATTTTCATTAATCTAGTAAGAGATTACTTAATAATAATTTGAAATCATAAATATTTCCAGTATTAGTGAAGACAAAATAGTATTTCTAGTTACTGCTTGTAGTTTGTTAATCCATTTCTTTATAATTTCCATTAAATGGATCTTATAACCATGATGACCATGGAAGTCGTAGCTATACCCAGGACAAAAAATTCATTGGATTGTATTTTCATTGTTAGCAAAAAAAGATGAAATTTTTCCATACTTCCTTAGTCTTAGTTTCTGCTATCATCCCTCCTAAGGAACATGATCTATGTTTGAATTATGTTCCTAATGATCTTTATACCCTAATTGCAAATTATAGTTATCCCTCTTCTCCATTTTCTCCTGCCAGGGTACCCATAGAAAAGACTATCTTTGTCATTCTAGGAGCTTTGTCTAGATCCTCTTTTATCATCATACAAAGATGTCATGTAATCCTCTTCCATATAGAATGTATCACCACCTTCACCATACATTAATTGAGATACGCCACACATGTACAAATATGCTTTCATACGGTGACAACTAGGCTTCTATGTGTAGCTTGATTCTTTCAACCATTATCTTCAAAAAGAGTTTTTCGCTCAAGTTGTTCAATGTGATTGGTTGAGGATGGTTGTAGGTCTCAGGTGTTTTGAATTTTGGGATTAACACAATAGTAGATTGTTTTATTGTAGTTAGCATCGGATCACCTGTAAACACTTAGTAACTTTTAGACATAATGACTTCTTGACTTTCATTAAAACTTTTTGTAGGAAGCTTGTATCAATTCCGCCGGGGCCTGGTTCTTTCGTTAGATTTAGTTTGGTAAGGACATTAGAAATCTCCTTTGTATTTGATATTTTTCCACATTGGTTCAAACACCTAGGGTGGACATTAGGAGATATTACTGGGTACCCCATCATGTGTAAAAAAGTCCCAGAACCCTCTTTCAGCAAACAACTCCTTGAAGTTTATTAAATCAAAATATTAAATCCCTATTTGCTTTTCATCCAGTCTCCATCCTTGTTCTTAAATTTTCAAAATAAAATTCTTCCTAAGTAATAAATTTTCAGGTGGATCATGTCCTAATCAAGCTTTGGGTCAAACTTCCAACACATGGTCTTCTGGTTTCGTGTGATGTACCACAATAACTTGTCTGTCCTCCTTCTATTTGTATTGCAATCTTCTCGCTCCCACGGGTCATTTTACTCATGAAATCAGCATAAGTTGTGGTGAAATCGGCCTCCTCATTCCAAACACACTGAAGAAATGGCATCAATTATTTTTTATCCATTTAGGATGTGCACGTTTTCATACAATTTTTTTATTCCAATTCCTAATTTGATTTTGTACAAGGATCACCACATGATCATATGAGATTCTTGATAGAGCCTCCACCTAGGTGTCCATCATCTTCTCCAATTTGGTAGATTAGAGGTATCTCTATTTATTCACTTTGAAGGGTGCCCTTCTAAACTTCATTATCAGTCTGCAGCCCCCAAGATCATTTTGCCTAGATATCAATAGAGAATTAGCAAATTCAATACATCTACTGAATTATCAGACGAATCATATATCGAATTGAAATATGCAAGTACTAAATGTGGCACAATGGATGTGGCCACAATCACACTCATATGATCCCAAAATAGCCTACACTTGGTTTGTTTGGTTCTATCATAAATAGAGTTGATCCATGATTCATTGCTGATCAGCTAGTGTACAAATTTCTTGTGAAAGTTGAGAACTTACTCTAATCCAATTTGATTCATCGACAAAAAACAGATTACTCCATGAAACTCATTCACCTCCATACGATGTGAGGCATCATATTCCATATGTCAGAATGTAGAATCTTCCAAAGATATACTTGTGCGTAGTTCTACAATAGACAAAATGTTGATGATGTGGAAGCTCGAGTAATCCTTGATTGCATTTTAGATATCTAAAGATCATATACCCCATAAAATATGCAAAGAAACAACCATCATTGGCTTAGTGTAATCTCAATGTTACCCTATCATGTCTACTCTACAACATAATATCTCACTTTCCTCCCTCTCTTACTAGCCCTTGACTTTATTAGGTATGTGGCTATATAGATCATACAATTTTACAAGTAAATACCCACACTCACACCTATAGGAGGATGTGTGGAGGAGGGGCTCTTGCCTTTGATAATAGGGGTTGAGGATTTCCCAAAGAAGAATTTGAATGGTGATTGATTATCTCATCTCTCTCATGTAACTACTATTGTGTCATCATCATGAATATTGGTTGTTGTATGTTGGATCTATTAGGAAATATTACAATAGATAAGTAGTGGAAATAAAACATTTTATCAATCATATTCCTATTTAATAGACAATCACGTCAACAACTATGTAATGGGAAGGATGGTTTATGAGGTCATACCTAGTCCTGGAGCCAGTCACAATGAGTATATCCTCGTTGTAGTATGAACCATTCTTCAAGTCACTCTCGGACGGTGTCACCAACAGCTCCTGATTGATCACCACAGACAACAGTTGACCTTGTCCTCCTAGCAGGAAGGACTCCTTGCCTATATGGTATTCTACACGGACCACCAGGAACTTCTATCATTCTATTAGAACTAATAAGGAGTTGTCCCCTCTCAATTGTATACTAGCACCAACCTTCTCTCCCACAATTGTTCTCCCTTGCTATCCCTCTCTTAATCGGTTAGGACTTGCTTGGGCTCTCTCAGTTACCTCAACCAGATAAGAAAAAAAAATTGTCAAAGGCAACTGAGTGTGTCTTAGAAGCCCCATTACCCCTCTGTTTATAGTAGGGTTAGGGTCATGGTTCCCAGTCTGAGTGGGAGTGGAAGGGACCAAAATTTCATGAATTTTTTCATCATGTAGATGGAGAAACCGTCAGTTCACAGGTGAATCGATCTGTTGGCATGCTATCCAATCAGTTCAACCCTTGAACTGGTCATTTCATCATGTTTTCCAATCACAATTATATTAGAAATTAATATCTGATTTAGTGCACAACATGACGTCAACACAAATCCTTGAATCAATCAAATTGATCCACCAACCACTCGTTTCACAAGTCGAGCCAGTCGATTCATGGTCATGTGCCAATAAATCAACTTTTGGAAATAATTAGTTCATGGTCCAAAATTGCCAAAGTTGGTTCAATTGACCTGACCCTCTGAACCATAGGTTCAACACTTGAAATGTTCAGTGCATAGTGCAGTAAATCAATAATTCAACCAATGTTGTTTGAATTAAAAACATAACTCTATAGTAATCAAGTTTAAACCATATTCATGAATGAACTCCTATTCCAAGTGTATCCTATGTGTCTGTCCCTATAGGTTCCAAGTTATGTTGGTAGTGAATCTGCATGACTGATTTTTGTAATAAGGAAGTTGGAGAACAACTTTGACCTAGAATATGTGATTGTTGTTACAATGATTGTCTAATTCCTTTGTAACTAATATCCAAATTGAACTAGATACATGGAATCGTCATCTTCTCAATGATAAATCCATGTTCCTTGAACTATAGAATACTGTCTAAGCTATTTGTAAGCTCAATATCACATATTCATTCACATCTACATGCGCTTACTTTTTTCAGTCTTACTTATCAAGTGGCTTGGATATCAAACTCGAGTAGGAGGGAAAAATCCCATCTACATCACTCACAGTCTTCCCCATGTGTCATAATGTACTTGGGGCCCACCTTTAAGGTAACCCTTATTCAAGGTCACCGTGGATGATGTTTAAGTACATCGAACAATATAAGATGAGTGTAGTGATTTCAGGTCTAAGAACCACAATCACCACCTTCACTATGAGGGATGATTATGACATTACTTTTGGTTTCCATGTGTCACTCTCAAGGTGGGTTTGTCTGATACACTATTCTCCAACAAGTAACTATGAGTTTGGTTTGATATCACATATCATGACTGACGAGACTTTATCATCAACCTACACACATTCTAGTCTTCTGTGTCATTGTTGTCTATCAGCCTTCCACAATAACATTTTACTAGGGACATAACACAAATATTCTTTCTCTTAACATCTATATGACCTCATTATTCAGGTGATCAACCCAAAGACATATTTCATTAATTAATGTCATTCTTTAGACGTTCATTATGTTTCATCATCATCTCATAACTAATTGAAACATACCAAATTGGAAGATTGCCTTTATTATTAATTAAATTGTTTACATGATATGTCATCTCATTCATCATATGATTGGTTCTCTAGGCACACATACCAACAAGATCTCCTTCCTGACCTCCATCCTATTCCTATTCCACCATGGCTTCTCTCGATCTTGATGGGTATGTTTTCCTGGGAATGGTTGCTTGAACTAATCAACCTACTTTTGGTTTTGTCCTCTTCAATTGTTAGCCTTACACTGCCTCCAACCAACCACAACAATACTCATAGCTTGTCATTATTCATCTCAGTCCCCACTTCGATATTAAATTGACTAAATTTATTGAATGTCTCTACGCATGGATGTGTTGAACCTTCTGGACGTTGTTTCCTTTGCTAAAATAGGTGGGCATGCTTAGTGTCAGATAACTCCCCTTGATAAGACACGTCTAGTGGTACATCTCATGGCCCAATTGGTTTCGCATACTAATTAGCTAGTGACACATTTGTCCTTTCTTTACATGTGATTTTGTTGTGGCCCATACTACCATAAAACATACATATATCATGTATGTTCTCATATTCTAGGTTTTATCATTAACCTTGCACAATAATTTCCAGCAACAATGACTTGTGGGTATCAATATTTAGTGTTATCCTGGAGAACTTGACTCTTCTCTTTAATGTTGTGTTAGTGTCAACTCTCACTATTTCACCAATCTAATCTCCTACTTCCTTAAGAAACCTAGTCTGAAATAAGAGTATCGGCAAGTTTGGTACTCTTACTTAATCCACAATCTATTTTGGGTTTCCTGCAAAAGGGATGAAGCCATGATCACACAACTGCACACTTAGATATCATCCCATCATAGGCCGAGGATCTTTGGTGAGGACTTTGAGTTAATCATCTTGATACATCTATTTAACCAGAAAATAGTTATTTTAGGATATATCTGACAAAACGTGCTTCCACATCACGTTGATGTGTTTCTATAGGAACATGAATCCTACATCTTGTTCTATCGCCTTCATGATAATTGTGTTGCACCATAGTTTAAGAATATCATAGTACTTATCCTCTTCAATCTCAAAACTTGATGTTCCATCTATATTCTAGATCTCAATGCCCCCTTTTGAGACTTTGATATTCACATCCTTGAATCCAAAAATAGACTCTGGATAGTAATCATCTACCTCACTAGTGACAAATTTCTAAGAGACTATCCTTCTAGGATCTCTTCCTATCAGATACAACCTTATGTATCAAGCACATGTGTTGCCCTACAATTACAAAGGAGGAATATTCTAACCATTTGGGTGTGAGTCGTCAACATCCATGGATGTTTCAGGTTTTTGCTCCTGGTTATTTCCTATCATGTTGTGCCTTAGAATCACTCTAATTTTTGACTTCGACCACACCTCAAGTTGTTGGGCTAGAGTTTGCAACAACATCCTCTCCGCCTGATAACCTCCCATTTTGTGATGTTATCTTACTAGTTTTCCTCAGTTTTCCATACTCTTTCTTAGTTAAATTAGATAGAATCTTTAACATTCCACCTTTTTGTAAATATACCATTAGATTAACTTCTCCTTTTCACTTCTTACAAAAAATCACAAAAGAATTACAAAACCCCCAAACGGTCCCAAGACCGAATGGAAGTTGAATGGTCTCAGGACCGAATAAAGATTAAACGGATCGTGTGACGAAAAACGGTCCCAAGACCGTATGAAGCCAAACGGTCCCAAGACTGAATGGCGATCAAATGGTCCCGAGACCGTATGAAGCCACACAGTCCCAAGACCAAATAAAGGTCAAACAGTCCCGAGACTGTGTGAAGCCAAACGGTCCCGAGACCGTATGAAGCCACACGGTCCCAAGACCGAATAAAGGTCAAACGGTCTAGAGACTGTATGAAGCCAAACGGTCCCAAGACCGAATGGAGATCAACCGGTCCCGAGACCGAATGAAGCCATACGACCCCAAGATCGAATGAAAGCAAACGGTTTCAGATCGAGAGGACCCAAACGGTCTCCAGACTGAGAGAGTCCAAACGGTCTCTAAACCGTGTGAAAATCCAAACAGTCTCCAAGACCGTTAGGACCCACACACCCCAAACTGTTTAAGGCTCACTCAAAATCCTATAAATAGAACAAAAAGGGGTCCTCTCAAGGCATCAAGTCTTAGATGCCCAAAGGCTACCTCTATTGTTCCAGAGCCATTCCATCCTTCACCCACTGCCGGTTTGAGATCCATATTCCATCTCCAAGCTATTTTCTCTCTCATCGACAAAGAAGGTGGGAAGAGGAGGATTCATCATCAAGAAAGCTATGAAGTGTGAAGATCGTTGTTCTCTCTCCTTCAAGGGGTCAACCTTCCTCCCTCCTTCGTGGAGATGACACACTCTCTCTCTTCTCGCCCCCTTCTTTGTTCTTGCCATGAATGAGTAGTCTCATACACTAAGGTGCGGGGAGTAGCCCCGCTACCCATGTTTTCATTTCATGCAATGTAATTCATGAGTTTGCAATAGAGATATACTTCCTTTTCAGTTCAACATCAACCATTTAATGAATGTTTGTTGCTTGATTACCAACTTGTGTTACTTATTATCTATTAGTATGAATTATCTATGTTTGTACTATTAGATTCAAATCTCGATTGAATGTTGGTTCTTGATGTATGTAGTCACCATGCCTCTGTTTCAATATCTAGGAGTTTTTTCAAGGAGTGGAGTAAACTCACTTCCATCGTTGTATTTTCATACTATGAAATGGAATCAATTGACATATAAAAGTACAACCTGGTAAGTCGAGGAACACACTTTGCAAAGGGAATTATGCAAAGTAAATGACCATTCATTTGGGGATGGCTGGCTTTGCAACATTCCCACACTTATCGTAGTTAGTTCTTTGAAAAGAAACTAGATCTACAAAGATACTAACTGTTTAGACTCTTATTACAGGCTATGTTACTATGTTGCATGTTTTGAAACATGTGTAGTGGTGGTGAAAGCCGATCACATCCTAGTGGTTTCTTAACATTGTTTGCAACCTTAAATTTACTTTCTTGCTTTACTTTACTAGCACTTAGTTTAAACAACCAAACAAACTCTTTGATCTAAATACCAACTATTAAGGAGTTAAATGAAATTCTAACATTTTCTATCTTGTTGATCTTAACAAGACTGTTGTCTTGTGGATTCGACCCTTAACTATACTACGATAAGACTTCCACATATTCTAGCATACGTGGGTGGAGTTTTTAATCTAGTATAATCAAGGCTAAACCTAAATACTTACTATCTTTAGGATTTTTAGTGGTGCACGCAACTCCACGCAAGTGGAAGCTCCATCAAAAATTGGCACCATTTCCGGGGACAACAGAACATTTTTATTTCATTTATAATCTTGCTAGTTGATTAGGGTTTTACACTTTTTTTTAAACATTACCCCATATTCTCTTAATTTGATCATATCTCTTGCATCACTTGAAAAGTGTGTTTCTTCCTCTACTCAGGTAGAAGACGTGTATGCAACCATCACATAATCTCAAATTCTCCCCTGATCCAGAGTATCACTCTGAGGTAGAGAGAAGCTTCCACTGCCGCATTAGACTTAATCGTCAAAGAGCTAGAAAAATAGCCAAAGATCAACGCTAAGCTTCACTAGTGATGGAAAGGGTCAACTCTACCATAGCAGCCCAGCTAGCACAACTCATTGCCGACACGCACGCCCAAGTTCAGGCTGAAGTACAGGCTGAAGAGCAAGCCCGCATCCGTGCTAATAATGAAGTAGCCACGGCTGCTGCTCAACTGTTGGTAAGAATCAAGCAATTACGAGATTACGCTATTCCCAGGAACTATTAGTACAACCATCCAGTCCAACCACCACTCATCAAAACTCCTAATTTTGATATTAGGACACAATGGATCCAAATAATGCAGGGCATCCCATTCTCTGGAAGTGCCGGAGATGACTGCATGGACCATTTGAAGTGGTTCAAAGCTCTTTGCAGGTTGGTACCACAAGCTGGAACAACCATGGATGCAGCCATGCTCAGACTCTTCAACTTCACCTTGTTTGGAAGAGCACTAAGCTGGTACAATTCTTTGGAAGGGGAGCCAATCACCACCTGGGCTCCCTTGGAAGAGAAGTTCTTGGAGAAATTCTTTCCCCCTTCACTAACCTACCAAATCAGAGGACAAATCAACCAATTCCTTCAACTACCAGGACAATCACTGGCTGACTTCTGGGAAAGGTTCATGGAACTCTTGAGGAAATGCCCTCACCATGGAATTTCACAAAATCAGCTGATAGAAACTTTTTATAGGGGAGTAAGTGATGAAATTAAGAATTTCTTAGATTCCTCATCTGGAGGAAACTTTATGAGATAGAACTATGAAGACACGTGGAGGATCATCACTCTCAAAGCTGAAAATCAATCCAATTGGGGGAGGGTGACCACAGGAGGAGTTCTAAAGATTTGTAAAGCTGAAGAATCTATGGAAATGAAAGCCATAGTCGAAGATTTGAAAACCATAGCCAACAAACAACAAGCCCTCGAAGCATCATTTGGGGAGTATGACAGAAAGAAGAACCCCCAACAAGCTAAAGCAGCTATAGGAACTTCTGAGGCCTATCATGCATCTGATCATCCCACATTGTCATGTGGTCTCCTATACAATGTAATGGTGGATTTGCAACCACCTCAACCACAGTATGAGCCGATCATTGAACACCCTGAGGATCAGATTCCAAAACAAGTAAGTTCCATCCATTCCATACCAGGACAATGCTTACTACAATCCAAATCAACTAAGAAACCACCCCAGGTTTCAATATGGAAATCATGCGGGGACTGCTAACCCACAACATCAAACACAAGGTGGATCTTCCAATAGACTACCACCTGGATTTCAAAGCAACTACAACCAAAATCAAGGGAATTTTAGAAACAATTTCCAAAGATCCAACTACCCAAGAAATCCCTATGCATACTACCAATATACTCGCCCTCCTCTGCACCCACAATTACAACAAACTCAATTGCAACAGCCGCAACAACTTCAGTTGCCAGCACCTCAACAACAACCACCTCAAGGGCAGCAAAAACTCACTCAATTTCAACAGAAGAATGCCCCACCCTAGTAGACTGATGAAATGTCCTTGATAAGGCAGATGTTGCAATCACAACAAACCATGCTGGCTAACCAACAAGCCCAGCAAAAAGTTGTGGAAACCCAGTTAGCACAGATAGAAGCTCAGTTAAAACCTCCAGTGGGCACCTTCGCTGGTCAGCCAGAAGCAAATCCAAGACACGATCAACATAGACTAGAACAATTAAATGCTATTATAACAAGGTCTGGTCGTGCTCTCACTGAAGCCATCTCAGTTAATAAAGAAGACAGGGATGTAACTGAAATCATCCCAACATAAAAATCAGGTCAAGAAGCTGAAGAAAGGAAAGAAAAGGAACAAGGTCCCAAAGAACTAGAGGATGCACAATATAAACTAGGATACCCTATCTTGGCAAGTTAAAGGAAACTAGACTAGACTTTAGATTCCATAAATTCAAAGAGGCAATGAAGAAACATTATGTTGATATTCCCTTTCTCGATGCCTTATCTGAAATCCCAGCTTGGTCCAAATATCTGAAGACCTTGCTGTCAAAAAAATATATGACAGAGGAGCATGAAACTGTCAAGCTAGCCCAAACCACTTCTGATATCATTTTGAATAAAATTCCAAAAAAATAGAAGTACCCTGGCTCCTTTGGCATACGATGCTCTATTGGGAACACTTCTTGTAAAAAGGGATTGTCCGACTTGGGGGCCATCCTATCAATTATGCAATTTTCCATGTGCAAATGATTGGGGTTCACTGACTTGTTGCCTACAAGAATGACCATCCAACTCGCTGATTCCACCATTACTGCACCACTTGGAATCATTGAAGATATTCCAGTAAGAGTGGGGAGGGACTATTATGTCCCTTGTGATTTCGTCATTATGGATATAAAAGAATACCTAAGGTACCTGATAATATTCAATAAACCCTTCGTTGCCACATCTAGAACATTAATTGATGTCGAGGTTGGCACAATTACCTTGAGGTTGGGTAAAGAAACTGTTCAATTCAGGGTTTTCAACAGCCTGAAGAGGCCTAGTATCCATGAAGAGGTTTTTCTACTTGAAGCAATTGATAAAATGTCTCAACTCAAGCAAGTAGATTCAGAACTAGTAGATGCCCTAGAGGACGCTCTAATAAATCTAGAAGTTGAATTGTCAACCAATGAGTTAGTTCAGCAATGCCTGCAATACTTTGAGTAGGCAGAAAAAGCCCCAGAAGCTACTTTCGAAGAACTGAAATCTGTCACCATATTAGAGACAACAGAAGTACCCAAATCCCCAGAAATGAAAACTCTACCAACTGGGCTCAAACATGTCTTCCTAGATGAAGTAAAATTATGTCCAGTTATCATTAGCTCCTCTTTGGTTGACGATCAGGAAGAAAGGCTTCTCACTGAACTAAGGAAGCACAAGAAAGCAATTGGGTACAAGATGACTGACCTAACAGGAATAAACCCATCTCTATGCATGCATAAACTACCTATTATAGAAGAGTTCAAACCCTCGAGGGAGCACTAGAGAAAACTGAACCCAAATATGAAAGAGGTGGTTCGCCTCGAGGTTCTTAAACTCTTGAAAGCGGGTATTATATATCCAATTTCTAACTCTCAGTGGGTTAGTCCTGTCCAAGTGGTCCCTAAAAAGGGGGGAACAATTGTTGTCTTAAATGATAAGAATGAACTAGTACCTAAAAGGACCGTTATTGGTTGGAGAATGTGCATTGATTATAGAAAACTAAACAAATCAACAAGGAAAGACCATTTTCCCTTACCCTTCCTTGACAAAGTCTTGAGCGGCTAGCCCGCCAAAAAAATTTCTGCTACCTCGACGGATATTTTGGGTTTTACCAAATCCTAATTCACCCTGAAGACTAAGAAAAAATGACATTTACTTATCCTTTTGGAACATACGCCTTCATAAGTATGCCATTTGGGCTATGCAACACACCCGCAACCTTCCAAAGATGCACGACGGATATCTTCGCGGGATTAACCGAAACCATTATGGAGGTGTTCATGGACAATTTTTTTAGTATACGAAGACTCTTTTGACAAATTCCTGCTCAACCTAAGTAAAGTCTTACAGAGATGTGAGGAAGCAAACCTTATCCTAAACTGGGAAAAATGTCACTTTATGGTGACCGAAGGTGTTGTCCTCAGACATCGAGTGAGCGAATGAGGAATTGAAGTAGACAAGGAAAAAATTGATGTCATCTCAAAGTTGTCACCGCCCAATTACATAAGGGGAGTGAGAGCTTTCTTGGGTCATGTTGGGTTCTACCAGAGATTTATCAAAGACTTCTCAAAAATAGCAAAACCTATGACTTACCTATTGACCAAGGATTTTGATTTCAACTTTGACGATGAATGCCTATGTAGCTTTACAACCTTGAAGAATGCTCAAATCTCTGCACCCATTCTGAGAGCGCCTGACTGGTCACAACCTTTTGAAATAATGTGTGATGCTAGCAACTATGTTATAGGGGCGGTGCTGGGGTAGAGAATAGACAAAAAGCCATATGTAATATACTACGCATCCAAGACGTTAGATGAGGCGCAAATGCAATATACTACTATGGAAAAGGAATTCTTAGACGTCATCTACGCCTTCGAAAAATTTTGTTCTTATCTAATTGGATCAAAGGTTGTAGTATATACAGACCACTCCGCCATCAAATATCTTATTGAAAAACATGATGCAAAACCCATACTCATCCGCTGGGTATTGATGCTGCAAGAATTTGATCTTGAAATAAAAGATAAGAGCGGAGTGGAAAATGTCATCGTTGACCACCTAAGTCACATCGAGTGTCAAGACGATGACAATGTACCTATCCAAGACTCCCTCCCTGACGACCAGCTTATGAAAATTACCACCAGATTTCCATGATACGTCGACATAGTGAACTATCTAGCTATAGGAATCATCCACCCTTCCACCTCTCACCACGATAAAAATAAATTTCTCCATGATGTTAAGCAATACTTCTGGGACGAACCCTATCTTTTTCGTCTATGTGCGGACAGACTTTTTTGTCGCTTCCTACCAGAAGAGGAAATTACCCCTGTCTTAGAGCATTGTTATTCTGGCCCCACTGGGGGGCACATGAGTTTGAAGAAGACCGCTCTCAAAGTTCTACAATCAGGTTTCTTTTGGCCAACAATAGCAAGAGATTCCTATGATTTTGTAAGATCCTACAATAAATGTTAGCTTTCTTACGGTATAACTAAACGGAATGAAATACCTCTCACTTTGTGGCAATAAATTGAACTTTTTGATGTTTGGGAAATAGACTACATGGGTCCCTTCCCCTTATCTTATGGATTCTCTTACATATTGGTCACAGTGTATTATGTTTTGAAATGGGTAGAAGTTATACCCACTGTATCCTACGATTCCAAGCCAGTCATCAAGATGTTCAAAGATATCATCTTCCCTAGATTCAGAGTCCCCCGTACTATAATATCAGATAGAGGAACCCATTTTTTGGAAATAAGCTTCGAAGCCCTCCTGAGAAAATATGGGATCAACCATAAGGTCGCCACACCTTACCATCCACAAACAAGTGGCCAAGTTGATGTTTTAAATGGACAATTGAAAGCTATCTTAGAATAAATAGTCAATAGACATCGTACTGATTGGTCTATCAAGCTCCCTGATGCCCTTTGGGCATACTGCACAACTTACAAAATAATGATACAAACAAACCCGTTCTATCTGGTGTATGGAAAGTCGTGTCATCTACCGGTTGAACTAGAACACAAAGCTTGTTGGGCCATCAAACAGCTGAACTTTGATCTCAAAAGTGCTGGTGAATATAGACAACTTCAACTACAAGAACTAGAGGAGCTTAGAATGACAGCTTACCAAAGTGCCATAATCTATAAAGAACAAACAAAGATGTGGCACGACGACCACCTCAAAAGAAAAGACATCGTTGTCAGAGATAAGGTCCTCCTCTTCAATTCTAGATGTAATATGTTTCCTGGAAAGCTCCACACAAAATGGTCTGGACCTTTCACAATTAAACACATCTACCCCACTAGAGCAGTCATCATCCTTGATAATAATGGGGGAAAACGGACCATTAATGGCCACAGATTGAAGAGATGTTACACACCAATAGACCAAATACCAAGAAAAACTATCGAGATCCACAATCCCTCCGCATCGACATAACCAAATCAGATTTTCGTCGACCCAGCGACGTAAAACCCAAGCGCTACATGGGAAGCAACCCAAGATCTGAGTACCACTATTTTATTTTGCCTAGTTTTGCTAATTTTCTAATCTCTTCGTTTGATTTAGATTTATCATCTTTAATATGAAAATATAAAAATTCACATAAATAACCAAAACAAACATAAAAATATAAAATCCAAAAACCTAATTAATTCTTAACCTAACAGTTTCGAAACCGTTTGGACTCAAACGGTCTCAAAACTGATTCGTCCTTTCAATCTCAAAACTATTTGGTCCTTTCAGTTCTAAAACCATTTGGAACCCAAATGGTCTCGAAACCGTTTGGAACCCAACCAATCTCGAAACTGTTTGGACCCCAAACGGTCTCGAGACCATTTGCCCCTGGGAATTTGTAGCGACACCCAATGTTTTCTATAAATATAACCCCACATCATTTTCTTTCCCTAGATTCTCAATTTCTCTAAACCCCTGCGTGAACCTTGTTCCATTCCATTTCTCTTCTCCAGACTCCTATTCGTTCTACGACCATCACCGACGTCACTGCCGACACCACCATATCTCTGTGCCCCTTTGCAACTTTATCTCTATCGTTATCGTCGTTCGTCGCTTCGTCATCGTCGTCGTCACCTTCACCCTCAACACCGTTGTCTTCTTCGTCCATAACAACAAAGTAGAACCAGCCAAAGCTTTCCATTCTAATGCTAATGATGAGTTCTCCCACCATCGGTGCCATCTTCGCAAACGACGCGCGCGCCGCCTCTGTCGTCTGCTGCTTCCGCCCGTTTTCAACCGTCCATACGCTTTGCCTTCCTAACAATCTCGACTCAAACGGTCCTGAAACTGTTTGAGCTCGGGACCGTTTGGACCCAAATGATATTAAAACCATTTGGTGCCAAACGATCCTAAAATTGTTTGAGCTCAGGACCATTTGGACCGAAACGGTCTTAAAACCGTTTGGTGCCAAACAATCTTGAAACCATTTGAGCTCAATACCGTTTGGACCCAAATAGTCTTAAAACCATTTGGTGCCAAACGGTCCTGAAACCATTTGAGCTAAGAACTGTTTGGACCCAAACGGTCTTAAAACCGTTTTGTGCCAAATGGTCCTGAAACCGTTTGAGCTCGGGACCGTTGGACCCAAATGATCTTAAAACCGTTTGGTTCCAAACGGTCCTGAAACTGTTTAAGCTCGGGATCGTTTGGACCCAAACGGTCCTCAAACCGTCTGGTGCCAAATGGTCCTAAAACCATTTGGGCTTGGGACCATTTGGACCCAAACGGTTCTAAAACCGTTTGGACCCAAACGGTCTTCAAATCGTTTAAACCCAAATGGTTTTCACCTTCACAATTTCTTCTATTAAAACCAATTTTAACTTCAAGATTCCTTTTCAAGTTTTAGAATGGCATCACCTGCAAAGGAGATCACCACCTGGACTATAGAACAATTGATGGCACATAGAACTAAGCTCCAGTGCATCATCGACTCATGTGAAAAGACTGGAAAAACTCTGACTGACCTACCCATGGTCATCCAAGACCTCGAACAAATCAACCAAGTCTTAGCAGTCGATCCTGAGGAAGAGGCCGAAGATATATCCTCATATGATGATGCCTCAAAATATGAGCCAACTCTCAAGGAGGAATCCCCATCCACAAAGAAAAAGGGGAAACGGAAGACCCAGGAAGCTGTAAAAGAACAACCAACAAAGAAATGAGCAAGGAAGCAAGTACATCCCGCCACTGCAAGGGAACAAACCTGGGCGGGATATGTTTTATCAACCACTACCACTCCCGCCACCACCGCTGCCCCTTCATTCACCACCATCACCACCACAACACCACCACCAGCAAATATTTTCATCCACACCCTACCGTCTATTGACAAGACCTTGAAGCGAACAAAGTATGTTTGCTCCAGCATACTACTAAAGATGGGAATATATGATAGAATCCTCACTCTGCTCGATAATGCCAACCTTTCAAGACTCTTCTTTGTCCCTGAGATTTCTTATGTTGAACCCACAACTGAATTCTTCACACATCTCAACAAAGAAGTTGTGGACATTACAGATAGATCAAGGGATGGAGGTGACTGTAGGCTGGTCACCAAACTCTTTGGCAACAAGGTTGTCATAACAGAAAATTTGTTGAATGAAATATTTATAGACAACCAGGAGCAGCTAAAGAAGGACAAAGTTGTAGGCAAGCTCCGAGTTCAACAAGCATATCTTCTGAAAATCCATGACAGGGATCCTGACCTACGAGGAAAGAACATGTAAGGCCTCCAATATTCAATCTTGTCAGGTGCGCACATTGCACAAAATTCTTATAGGTGCACTTTTCCCCAAGACAGAGGGTGGAAATGTTAGCATTTCTGATCTTTTCATCCTTTGGTCCATTCTAAAAGGGCAGCCGGTCAACATCAGATGACAATTGATACACAAGCATACAACTTACGCCCTCAGGAAAGAAATATGTATGGGAGGTCACATAACATCCATCCTAAAATATCTCAAGATGGACAGACTACTCCCCAGGTGCACAAAGATCAAGGGTGACATCCTTACCAATGAGCATACCTTAAAAAACTAATACATCATCAAAGAAAAGGATGCAAAGCTGCACTATATCTTTTGCCCTACAGTAAAATCCTCAAGGACTCTGCTGCCACTTTCGGAGCTTGCTGACTACGACAAGGAAAAGCTTCTCTTCACCATAGACGAGCTTGCAAACCTCCTAGCTTTAGTCAAAATATAAGAAAAGAAATCCAAAGTGGGGCAGACAGAGTACAACATCACCACCCCGGCAGAAAGAATAACAAAAATACCAGTGAAACGACCATCTAAAGGGTGTTTGCAGACACAATAGCTGTCGGGAACGTCGACATAAAAACCAAATCCAGAGGCAAAACCCCCCCTCCCCGAAGAAAATATCATCACCTCATCACTAGACTCCTTCATCATGAGTCTAAATAGTCTAAATGTTGAACTTACCTCCACCACCACCCCCACCACGCTACCATCCTCCACTATTCCACAATCCACAAATCTCCCATCATTCTCCACAATGATGTCCACCACATTCCCTTTCTCGGGAACCACACCACTACCTGCATCTTCCACTCCACCCTTTTTCTCTTCGGGCACCCCATTACCCACTTTAACACCCGACTTCACCTCCTTCGCCTCCACCTCCATCGCTTTTCCCTCGACATTTTTGGTTCCACCCTTCTTTCCCAGAATGTTACCACCCTTCCCAACCGCCACCCTGACACCGCTGGTGACTCCATCTACAATCACCACGTAGTTCTACCTTGTGTATGGTGACTCCATTCGGTCTTTGATGGGTCCTTCATTTTTTCTAAGGATTTGTTATGGTGGGATATGGGACCTTCCCAACACCTGAATCCCCTACATTCCTCTACCTTGTGTGCAAACCCCTAGACTATCATTGTCCAGTGGTCTTGAACCAGGCCCATCATGACCTCCACATCCGTCGTGGGTCACCTCGAACCCGCTAAACCCTAGAAACACTGCTCTCATGTGGTATTTTGGACCATATATAAAATCATTTTTAAGTTATATATTTGACATCAAACTGTTGAATGAATTGTCGAATTATGTTTATTCAAAACTGAAAGAAAAAAAAGATAGAAGCTATAAGTTGCAGCTTAATGCGAAATAGGATAAATAGTGTATTTTTGATACATAAAATATTACAAAACCAATACATTTTTTTTTCATTTGCATTAGATAGTGATAGTGTTATAAATATTTGTGGTTGTCTTTTACAAAGACAAAATAAAAGAGAATACAATTTTAAAAATATAACATGTGCTAAATTAGTTGCATATCTTTTTTTTGGAAAATACTAGACCTTAATTATTATTGATCATGTGATCTACTACATGCCAAAATAGGGAAAGCATCCATGGACATTACAATTAAGCCAAAAAGGCTAAATGTTTGAAGACAAACTTGAGTTAGTTCTGGTTACATGCTTAGAAATAGAATCATCTACAAGGATGAGGTTTCTTGGGATATGCATGATGGCGATCGGATCATAGTTTTCGTGCATGGCCAAAAATAGGTGTTGATAGGGAGGAAACAACCTGGTGAGAGGTAAATTTCACTCAGTAGGGTGCACTCTTGTTGTGAATCTAATAAGATAGTGAAGTCCATCTAGTGTTGTGAGCAGAAAAATTACATAGCTTTTACGAGAGCTTGCGGCTTCGCTTTGCGAGCATATGAGGATTTTGATGGGTGTGCAACAAATAGAATATGGGATCCTCCATTATGAACTAAGTGGACTCCAATGATGGATTGGTGAGACAATGGTTGGAACACTATATCCACAAAGAACAAAGTACTCACCTAGATAAGGATAGGGAATGGCTCAACATACTACAGTGGTGCTGAGGGATGTGAAGGTAAATTCATGATAGTCTACTAATGTTAAGTGATGAACAATGTTCTAGAAATAATGTAGTTTTATGGCTATAATGGATCTCCTAGTTGCGTGTGTCTCAGATGTGCCAGTAGGTGATTGCCCTGAGGAAGAAAAGATCTTTATTAGAAGTTTGTTGAGTGTAGTATGCAATCTAGTCGAATACAATCATATAGAAATGTTGTAGTTAAGTTGTGACTTGAAGTAAAGTCACCTTGCTATCCTTACAATAGTACATTATCTAGACAAGTGTTACATATAGATCAAAAAATGTTGACATCTATGTGGCGCCTCTCTTCTCAACGTTACTAAGTAGATCTTTGTGATGTAAAAGCCAAAGGAAGACTCTGATGCGCTCTGTGATTGTTGTAGTCCATATGTTTTTACATTTCCCAAGCAACTAAACTTCCTTATCCCATCTGTCTCAATGGTAGACTGGTCTATTACACATGTTTCCACTAATTTCTAATGTCCCAGACAAGGAATCCTCCCCCAGATAGGTGACAGGGTGGTATATTAGCGATGAGATGCCAAGTCAGCTCTAAAAAGTAGGCTAGGATAAAACCCCAGTCCCAATCTCTGGAGTCTAGCATCATTGATATAGTTGTGAGTTTGTCGAGTGTTCCATGCACCTGGAAATCAACAATAATGTCTTTAAATGATTATCAACATAGCCAACTGTCATGTTACACACTAGTCGACTGGGCGTTGTGTATGATCTTTTCACAAAGACCTTTGAATTTAGGAAGTTGATTTTTAATAAACTCCCATATAGATGAGAAAGTCTTATTGATGGGAGTGTCATTGTGGATATACTTTTCTTGCATAATACAGACCCAGAGTTTCTTTGGTTCATTTAAGAACACCCAAGAATTTTTCATCATAATTGATATGTTCTAGTCTCTGGAATCAATGATGCCTAAGCCACCCATATCCTTAGAGGTTGTAACCTTACTCCAGGAAACCAAGGATAGGTGTCTCTATCTGTTATCGGACCATATGAAGTTTTGATTATTCTTATTTATGTCATCACAACGCATTGGTGAAAGCTTAAGAGATTGCTTAGTATAGGTTGGAAAGGCCCACAGGGTGCTCTTAGCTAGGGTGATGCACCCAGCAAGATACACATGTCGTATGGACCAACCATTAAGCATGTATTTGATTCAAGAAGAAAGATGACCTTAAGTATCCTTATTCAACAAATGATGGAGAATCAGAAAGCCCAAATACTTCCCAAGGTCATTCATCCATGGGAAGCCAAGCTTTTTGTTGATAGCATATTGCGCCATAGAGGTGGTAGATTTTAAGAAGTAGCACTTCAATTTTTACTTGGCGACGAGTTGTCCAGATACTAAAGAGAAAGAATCAAAGATGCATATGATAGATTCATCTTGGGAGACTGAGGCTTCAGATAACAAAAGAATGTCATCCACAAAATAGGCATGGGTGAGTGGTGCTCCTCTCCTTGTAAGTAACATAGGTTTCCATAGTCCATGAATCTCATCCTGGGAAATGGCTTGAGATAGTCATTCCATGCACATCATGAAGATATATGGGCTGATTGGGTCTCCTTGTCTAACTCCATGTAAGGCCTTCAAAGGTGCAAGCGATATACCCTCCCAAAGGATGGATGTGTGTTTGGAGGTGATAATTTACATGATGAGGGAAACAAACTTTTTAGGCATACCGGTTCTATTAAGGGTGATATATCTACAATTCTCTCTATCAAAATCTTTAGATAGATCGAGCTTAATACACAACCACATCTTCCTTATTGTACTCAATTTCAAAGAACGAATTACTTCCTGGACTAGAAAGATGTTATCACTAATCCTTTTCCCAGGAATAAATCTTGAATGGTTGGGAGAGACCCAAGAATATAAAAAAGGTTTAATCTATCCCACAAGGATCTTTGACTGAAGCTTGAAACAACCAAGTTGAGGGATAGCGTTCGAGATCGCTGCATCTGATTAGTGCTTTGATCTTTGGGATAAGAACCATGTTTGAGTTTGAAATAGAGTTGTCCAAAGTTATCAATAGGAATGTTGTAGTAAGATTTTTAATGATGGAGTTTCCAACTGGTGCCCAATTTATTTGAATAAACTCATTATATGTACCATCCAAGACATGTGCCTTGAATGGAGCCATCCTGAACATAACATCACAAATTTCCATGAGTGATGGACACACACTCATGGAGGTGAGAGAAACATGTTGTAGAGGAGAGAAAAAGCCTAGGTAGTTTTGGATCACATTGAGATTCAAAGAAGCACCAGAAGTCATAGCTGAAGGATGTAGTTGCAGACATGAGTCTTCAAGGATTCATTCGCACCGATCCAATTTCTTGATTAATCTTTGAGTCTTGTAATTCTGTTGTAGTGAATCTTGGACATAACTTATGATTGATATAACTTAGTATTGGCATCGCCATGGCAGAGCCAATCAATATGAGAGTGTTGCCTCCAATTGGCCTCCTTATGGGTGAGGAGTACATTGTACATTTCATGGAGTTTTATGAGGAGTGAATCACTAGAAATAGATGGATATGATTTGAAAGTACCTGGATTCTTTACAACAGTTAGAGAAGAGAGCATTTCTCATGATTTTGTTTATGGATGTGTTTGAATTTCCACTTCGATGCAGCCTTTTGAAAATGAGCAAGCGCATCAGGAAAAGGTTGCCTCCTTATCCCATTGAGGTAGGAGGGTAGATGGAAATTTGGTTCAAGCCTTCTGCTTGTCTTCATCTTAAAAGAACGTCTTCAAGCAGAAATCCTAGCATCATTGCAAATGAGCAACGTGTGTTGATCAGAGTAGATTCAGGAAGAACAACACAACAATCATCTATTAAGGAGTCAAGCCAGTAGGTATTGCCTATGACTCAATCCAACTTTTCGAGCAGGTGCTCGTGCTTGAAATTGAAAGAGAATCCTTGCGCTCTTGTAGCATTGGGACCAATGTTGAGAAGAGTGTCATTAAATAGAGCACACAAGTAGTTATTGAAGGACTTGCCTCCTTTCTTCTCATTAACATTTAACATGGTGTTGAAAATCCTACAAATGCCCAAGCACCTTGGATGTTTAGGGAGAGTTTCTCGAGGCATTTATTGAGGAATTTTCATGTAGTTGGGTTGAGACTATCACAGACAATTGCCAAGTACCAACTTTTATGAATGTAACAGTGGAGAAATTAACAATGATTGAGTAAGATCTCAATGTTGTAGCGTTGGTTATCCCAATGTGACCAGATATCACCTAAGAAGTCGATGGCCTTTACTCTAAGGGAGGAAGACAGACCAAGTTTCTAGATGATGCTAGTAGTAGTGACACCATTCCAAGGTTCAATAATTGCAAGGATCTGTAGCTGACGGGTAGATTTTAATTCTTTTAGAAGGTGAATTTTCTTGTTTGGATAGGCACCTTGTATATTCTAGTAGAAAATCATCATTGAGAGTCGGAAAGAGAGGGTTGAGGTAGCTTTCATATTACTACAAATAGTCATGTTGACTACTCCTCTTATTTAGGATTCATCTAATATATTAGAGAGTTAATGACTCGTTGCTCCTCTAAGTCAAGTGACTTCTTAGCTACTAAAGGTGGGGCTTGTGGATCATTAGGAATCTTCGAGTGGTTCTTCTTACCCTTTTTATGAAC
Source organism: Alisma plantago-aquatica (assembly GCA_963693085.1). Classification (NCBI taxonomy): domain Eukaryota; kingdom Viridiplantae; phylum Streptophyta; class Magnoliopsida; order Alismatales; family Alismataceae; genus Alisma; species Alisma plantago-aquatica. The sequence continues at coordinate 96,443,004 of OY856411.1, forward strand.
TTTGTTTTGGATGACTACTTCTTGCTAGACGATCTTCCTATTTCTTAGCATGATGAATCCATTTCACTCTTCTTTGCCCAGTTTACCAAAGGGGTGTCTTGATGGGATGTGTATGGTGTCTGCCTCTGAATGGAATTGTATGGTCTCAACACCTCCTAAAGATCGACAACCCTTACTGACTTCATCACTAGACAGTAGTATTGCGGTATCACCCACATTGTTTGGTTCAACAACTTTTTCTGAGTCTCTAGTGGTCAACTTATCTACTTCTTGGGAATGAGATACTTGGTGGTGGCCCTTTTTCTTTTGTTTACTTCTCAGTACCTTTGTGAAAGCATCATTATCAGTAGTATCCTCAATAACAGACACTGGGATTGGTATGACTTGGCCTTGCTTTCCTTTTCTTGCACTGGCTTCGTGCTTATTCTTTGTGCCTTGCTTGGTGGGGGTTTCTAGGGTTCTGGGCGTTTGGCATGAATAGCCACATGTAGGGAAATCTGGCGATAGAGAGTCAACAAAAATACAAATTTAACTATCATATTCCCCTTATAACAGTTGATCGCTTCAGTAACTATATAATGGAAAAGATGATTTCGAGAATAAATCTAGTCCTAGATGAAGTCTAGAAACAATCGCCTCATCATCATGTGCACCTTTCCTCAAATCTCACTTGAACAACATCTACATCAGCTCCTAGTTGATCACCATGGATGGCAGCCTGACGTTGTCTGCCTAGCAGGAAAAGCTCATTGCCTCTGGTGTAGTCCACATGGACCACCTACAACTCCTATCATCCTAGAAGAATAGACAAGAAGGGGTTTTCTCTCCACATTGGTGTACTAGCACCAACTTGCTCTCCAACAATTGTCCTCCCTAGCTCCCTCTCTGTATCAAGTAGGACATGATTGGGTTCTCTCAGTTACCACAACCAGAGAAGACAACAATTGATAGAGGTATTTGAGTTGTGTCTCTAGGGAGCCCCCAGTACCCCTCTATTTATAGGAGGGTTAGTGTCAGGGTTCCCAGTCTATGTGGGAGTGGAAGGAGTCGGAATGTCACAAATATTTTCAACCTTCGAGCAGAAAAATAGTTGGTTCACATGTGAACCAAATGGTTGGCATCCAAGCTAATCGGTTCCACCCTTGAACCAGTTGTTTTGTCATGTTTCCTAATCACAATTGTATTGGCAATTATAATTCAATTGATACATAACCTGACATCCACACTAATACTTGTTGAAATCAAATTTATCCATGAACTGGGCATCTCATCTCATGAGTCGTTCATTTCATGACCCTGAGCCAATCAGTACACTCAGTGAGCCACTCAATTCATACCTTGGTTCATCCAAAATTCAGCCAATACAATTTTCAATCAACCTAACAACTCCAACTAATCAGTTCAACACTTGAGCCAGTCAGTTCAGAGTCCAGTCAATCAATTGTTGTTTAAATTTAATACTTAAACAATTTAGTAATCAAGTTAAATGTCATTTATGAGCAAACTCCTATTCTAAGTGTATCGTATGTGTGTAACCCTATAGGTTCCAGTTTACATTGGCAGTGAATGTCCATAACTAGTTTATGACACCACAAGCAAACAACAATATCTAGAAACATATCATTGCTATCTAAGTAAATGGAAAGTTGGAGAACAACTTCAGCCTACAATATGTGATTGGTGTTGTAGTATTTATATAGTTCCTTTGTCATTGATATCCAGATTAAACTTGAGGCATGTAATAGTCATCCTCTTTAACATTCGATCATTGTTCCTTGAACAAGAGTAGACTTCCTGAGATGTATATAATCTCAATATCAAATATTGACTAGCATGTGCATGGTCATTCATTTCTTAGTCTTCCTAATCATGTGTCTAGGATATCATACCCCTAGAGGAGGGACAAATCCCATGAACATCACTCACAATCATCCTCATGTGTCATAGTACATCTGATCATCACATTTATGACAACCCTTATTGAAGGTCATGGTGGATGATGTCAAAGTACACTAAATGACATGTGATGAGCGTAGTGACTTCAGGTCTGAGAAACACAATTACTTCCAATATTATGAGAGATGACTCTGACTACCATTTAATGGTTTCCATTTGTCAATCTCATGGTGAGTTTGTTCAATGCACCATTCTCTAATAAGTATATATGTGTTGGGGTTGATATCATATATTAGGACTTATGAGAGTATGTCATTAACCAATACACACTCTAGACTTATGTGTTATTATTGTCTATCAACCTTCCACAACAACATCCAACTAGGGGCATAATAAGAATGTATATACTCTTAGCATTCACATGATTTCATTGTTCTGGTCATCAACCCGAAGACATATGTCATTGACTAATATCATTCTTTAGACATTTAGTAAGTTACATCATTATCTCATAATTGAATAAATCAAAATAAATTGAAAGTTTGCATTTATTATTAATGAAATCATTTACAAATTATGCCATTACAATCATCATATGATTGGCTCTATGGGCATACATATCAACACCATAGAATAAGAGATTCCAAGTAGTGGGATTGTTCGTGACAATGTCGAAGCATTTTGAGATATAGGATTTGTATCGTGTTTGCAGTCAGTCTCGGCATGGCCTAGCCATCCACACTTCATGCAAATTTTTGGGAGACTTTTATAATCGAGTTGGAAAAATTTGCATTGCTAAAAATAGCAGGAGGTAGGGGCTCAGCTGTCTCAACTTCAACCACAATACGGACAAACTTTCCTTTGTGGCCATGGGATGTGTGGGAGTCAATCTTAATTGTTTGCCAACCATGTTGTTGATTCTAGTTAGCCGTTGATTCTGAAAGAGGAACACAAGGAGATCAAGGACCCTGATCCAAACAACCAGTTTCCTTGGGATCATATCAGAGCCATGAAAGGAAGGAGACCATGATTGACCTGGCGGGTAATTCCAAAAATTTTCCATGGTCCTTCAGTCATGGCGGTGAGGTAGTCTTCATGAAAGGCGAATTTGGCAATGTATCAGCCTTTGTCAAGGTCGATGACCCGAAACTCATTTGTTGCTGCCCAGATGGAGAAGATTTTGTTTACCAAATAAGTGAATTCAAGGTTGATTCTTATCTCCTGGAGGACCACTGCATACATCCTGGGATCACGAAAAGGTTGTAGGGCATCGTTTGCAATGGAGAAGGGAGGATGCCGTTGAGATCAACTTTGACATCAATATCTGTCAGGGTATCCGGGGAGATCAAATTGATGTATGTCAACATGCCAGCGGGCTATCCATTGACTTTTTGAGAATAGAACTTTTTCGGGTCTTTCGTTGATGGCGTAGTCTCCATTACAATACCTTTGTTTTGATGAGAAGTCTATGCTTCATGGTGCCCAACAATAGTTTCATCTATATATAGTGACATGTCTCTCTTTGGGGATTGAGGTTTGGCAATGGAGCACATAGAAGGATCAGGAGGTCGATCATCGTAGGCATGGCCACAACCGTCACCAATCCCCTTTCCGCGACAGCCTTCTCGTGAGAACCCAAGAACTATCGTTCCGTTTAGACAATAAATTGGTTGCATATCTTAATACATGTGTGTGTGTTATATGTTTGACAAATTAACATAAGTGACGGGTCACCAAAGGTTGCTAGTGGTTCACCTATTGAACCTACTAAATAAACATATAGATATGAAATTTCAACCACCGGCAGATTTTAGCACCCAAATACAACATAAATGGATCGACCTATCGGTGCCCACATATTTTGACTCAGTTTGATAGTTCAGGTAAATGTATTATTATTAATTTACATCTGATAACCATTTTATTATCTTATTGGTTTGGAATGTAATGTATATCAGATACATTATTTTGTTATCAATTAGTTTCAGATTTGGATATTCAGATATTGTACTATTGGATTCCATCTCAGTCGTTGTGTACCAAATAAATCGTACAAGTTGCTCGGAGACCTAATATGTTGCGGTGCTATCTGTAAAGTGGAGAGCCTTTCTCCACCTGGGAATTGGATATGATTTTGATTCTCTACAGTGGGTTGGCAACTAGGCATCCAGGTTACAGAACCTGCAAGATGTACGACAGCATCGTCAACAAGATCAGCAATCGGATATGATCTTAATTCTTGACAACGGACACCTGCAATCATAGCATGCTTTGGTACTTTGTGCTGCTGAGTCCCTGTACCCAGTTTCATGTAGTCATGCACTCGTTGTTCAGTCTTCACATCAGAACCCTCCACATGCTGTCTCGGCTCTGCTCTTTTTTCCTCCGGCCTTTTCTATTTTTCTAGCTCTTGGCAACATATACTTGCCACTGCCAGTGCCACCACCCCCACTGTCGTGTGTTTCCTTGACCAAGGGCTGCGGCTGAATTTATCTCTCCTTCCACTCCGCTTAACCGCAGTGATGGGGCGCCACTTCTTACATGCATTCCATTTAGGCTCATGTTTGTTTGGTGTAATTAAAGTTTTTTAGCTTCTCAAATAACATTGTATCTGTCCGAGATGTAACCCCTGCAAGAGGTGGGCAGGTTGAATAAAAGTTACCCCTCATATTAAAAAAAAAAAGTTCTGTGGAACTTATTTTTTTGGAACTCTAGTTCAAAACTTGAGTTCCATTTACTTCTATGTGATTGATTTGTTGTTAGTGTAAATATACAAAATATTAAAAATATATTAATTTTATTATGTAATAAAAATAAGTAAGGATGACAAAGACATAAAAAAGAATGATAGTCGTTAAAAATTATATTATTCTTAAATCATAATAACTTCATCAAGTGGTTATGGTGCTGATGTTTCTCCTTTAAAAAATATTTTATTATAGTATAATTATAATCTTGATAAAAATATTATAATCAAAATTATGCCGTAATATTTGTATTTCACTTTCCATGTAAAAAGTATCGTAATAATTTCCGCATTTTATGTGTTAGTAAATATATATTTTTCGTTCATCATTGTTTAACATAATGTAGAATATTAATTTTTACATTACTTTTTGTAGGGAATTTTCACTATATTATTTGTGTAGGGTTATAGTTAATTATCATTTTCACATCACATTGTTTAAACATGAAATATAAAAATATATTAGGTAAACCATATTGTTTTCACATTGTGCGGTGTGTTTTTTCATAATGCTTATATTTTTTATTTTGTAAATCACACTGATTTACATAGTGCGATTATAATATAAAATATTTTATCATATTATGTTGTGATTTTAAAAACAAACTATATCCACAAGGCTGATTTTCTAGTCATAAATATTTTAGATGTGTCATTTATTACAAATGAAGAATATATAATTGTATAAGAAATGTTGTTAGTTGTCCCAGAGTTCGTTTTCCTCTCTTTTTAAGAAGGAACTCAGGAATTGTGTTTTGTATGTAAGTCTTAAACTCAAAAGAAGTCACGGAACTAAAGTTCCTTAAGTAGTTTTTCATGATTGGTTTAATGTAAGTAAGTTTTCCGGATCAGTTACGAAAAATTAATCGGAGCCTAAAAATGACATGAACCGTCCGTTTTATGTACTTATTTGCTGGAATGAGTTGGCCGAGGGCGCCACAATGGTTCAATTACTAGCGAGGATATTAAACTTCTTGTCAATCGACTCAGGACCGAGAAGCTCTGATGGAGATAAGCAGAAGGAAACCAACCGTTAGTTTATTACTTATTAGATAAACCAATTAATATATTGGTCAAATACGTTTCCAATAGGAATCTGTCATCCGTGGTTGGTTAGAGAATAGAGACCAAGTCTCCGTGGACTCGTGAGCGTGGCTGGAAAAGCGGTCCAGCGGATTAATATATACCGAGAGGTTGCCGGCTGCGAGAGGCAAATTTTCTAAAACCGAAAAAGGCAATAGAAGATTTGTTCCGTTCGTCTTCCGTTTGTCTTCCGTCTTTCTGGGTTCTGGCTTCTACCTTCCTACCGGGTATGAGATCGGATTGGCTTCGTCTTCCTACCGGGCATGAGATCGGATTGGCTTCATCTTCCTACCGGGCATGAGATCGGATTGGCTTCGTCTTCCTTCCGGGCATGAGATCGGAAACAACCACTCACTACAAAAAAGCTGCCGTCACAGATCATAGACATGAGACAGTCTTGTTTTTCCTAACCAGTTTATCAAAACCAAGAACAAGCAAATTGTGTAGAACTGGCATGCATTGACACAGCGTCTTCTGCACGATCTTAGACCTGAATCACACTCTCAGATAGGCCTCAGACGATTTGCTTCCTTTTCCTCATAGTGGTACAGCATATTCTCGTCACCAAAGACTCAGGGAGAAACGTTGAATACTTGAATCCTTATTAGTCATCACGCCCAAGAACACCAGTTGTCAAAGTTAGTACAAATTGTTAAATTCTTGGAACATCTTGGGAAACAAAGGCTGCCCCGTGACAGGTAAATTCGTATGTCTGATGTGATTAGTATTTTTGATAAATAATAAAAAATCTTCGATGTCGGGCGGCTTGTTCTAAATAAAAATTTTTTAAATAATAACTTTGATTAGAGTTCGCAAATCTAATCTTATTCTGTTAATTTTCGAACCTTAATATGTTGGTAGTTCATCCATATACAGTAGTATTGTAGTAATGTGTTATAATTGTTTTATTTGTTTAGTCATGCAATCTATCCTGTTATTGATTTGGATAAATATTTTACAACTGTTCTTATATTCGTCTTAGAAAATTCTAAATGATAGCAATATATGCTAAACAAATACAAAATTTATATTAGATAAGAACTTTAAGTAATTTTCTATACACTAAGATTGGATGTGCCACCTCAGGGACTGAATTTGTGTACAAAATGAAGAAATTTTTCAAACCAATTACAAAGAATGACATACATTCGAGGAGTTCAATATTTGATGCGAGTACAAAAGCAAACAATAAAAGTTTAGCATGTGATGTGAGTACAACTGCACAAAAAGAAGTTTTAACATCTGATGGGAGTACAATTGCGCAAAAAGAAGCTTTACTATCTGATTTGAATTAATCCAAATGATATTATTCTTGATCCTGGACTTCGAAAACCAATTGAAGGGTATAGCACAAATATTCGAGACCAAATGAGGAGGCAGTACTTGTTGCAGGGTCCGTATCAGCCAACTGGTCACAAATTTCCTAGCAAACAATATGGAAAGCAAAGGAGGAGCTTCCAAGAAGCATGGTTCAAAAAGTTTGATTGGCTAGAATATAGTGTTGAAAGAGATGCTGCCTATTGCTTCTATTGCTATCTCTTTAGTCAGTCAATGGGTGACATATTTGTGAATGATGCCTTCACAAAGATAGGCTTTAGCAACTGGAAGAATGCAATTGAAGTTTTCAACGAACATGTGGGTGTAGTCGGTAGTTCTCATTGTAATGCAAGGCTATATTGTGAGGATTTCAAAAATCAAAGACAAAGTGTATCACATTTGTTATCTATTCATAGTAGAGACATGGAGATTGCATATCGAGCTCGTCTGACTACAATATTACATGTAGTTAGATTTCTCTTATTGCAAGGTCTGGCTTTCCGTGGTCATGATGAGTCTTCTAGTTCAAATAATAGAGGAAATTTTTTGGCGTTAGTGGAGTATACGAAAGATAATAATTGTGAAGTTGCATGTGTACTTAATGAAAATGCTCCTGGAAATAACCAAATGACATCTCTTGTAATCCAAAAGGACTTGGTGAAATCTTGTGCAGAGCAGACAATATTAGCCATTATTGAAGAACTCGGAGATAGTCATTTCTCTCTACTTGTTGATGAATCGCGAGACACATCAATAAAAGAACAAATGGCTGTTATTTTGAGGTTAGTACCTTTTATATGCCATTTATTATGTTTTAAAACTTATTATAATTTATAATAGGTTATAATCATACTTCTTGTGATTTATATAATCTTGGTCATATAGGTTTGTGAATAAGAAAGGAAAACTTATTGAAAGGTTTGTTGGCATTGAGCATGTTATTGATACATCAGCTTCTTCACTAAAGATGGCTTTAGATGGTTTTCTTACACGTCATAAATTGTGCATGTCTAGACTAAGAGGTCAAGGATATGATGGAGCCTCTAATATGAGAGGAGAGTTCAATGGATTAAAGACATTGATTCTAAAAGAATATCTATTTGCATTTTATATCCATTGTTTTGCCCATCAGTTGTAATTGGTAATTGTTGCTGTTGCAAAGAATAGTTTATCTGTTAGTGATTTCTTTAGTTACACAAACTTGATTGTAACCATGGCCAGTTCTTCTTGTAAAAGAAAAGATGCATTGCTTCAAAAGAATCATGATGTCATTATGGAGAAATTGGAGAAAAATGAAATTTTTTCAGGAAGAGGAAAAAACCAGGAAACTAGTCTAGCAAGACCTGGTGATACTCGATGGGGATCACATCATACAACCCTAGTTCATATTTTTATGATGTGGGATTCAGTTATCGAGGTATTACAAAATATTTCACGTGATGGAGTTCATTCTTCTAACAGAGGCAAAGCTTCAGGGTTGATATTGACAATGGAGAATTTTGAATTTGTGTTTATCTTGTTTTTAATGATGAAGGTTTTGGCTTTAACCAATGAGCTGTCCCAAACATTACAAAGGAATGATCAAAATATTGTTAATGCAATGGTGTTGATTGCATCTGTTAAAGAACTATTCCAAGACTTGAGAGATTGTGGATGGGTTGCATTATTAGAAGATGTAAATAACTTTTGTGCCATGAAGTCTATTCCTATACCAAATATGGAAGATAGGATACCAATAAGAGGTTCTTCTAGGCGTGAGGGGCAATTGATTACTTATGATCATCATTATCGTGCTGGGATTTTTAATGTTGTGATTGATTCAATACTTGTCGAGATGAATAGTCGATTCAATGAAACTTCTACAGAGTTGCTAAGATGCATTGCCTGTCTGGATCCAAGAAATTCATTCTCAGGATTTGATTCAGGAAAGCTAATCCGACTTGCTGAAATTTACTCTGATGATTTTTCTACATATGATCGTGTGATCTTGAAAGACCAACTTGACATTTACATCCATGCTATGAAAAGAGGGTCTGAATTTTCAAATTGCAACGATCTCGCTAGTCTTGCTGTGAAGATGGTAGAAACTGAACAACATTTTGTTTTTCCATTAGTTTACCGTCTTATTGAACTAGCATTGATACTACCGGTGGCAACATCAACTGTTGAAAGAGCTTTCTCAGCAATGAACATAGTCAAGACTGAACTGCGTAACAAGATAAGTGATGACTGGTTAAATGACTTGTTGGTATGCTACATTGAGAGAGAAGTTTTTATAGAAGTTAGTGATGAAAAAATTCTTCAACATTTTCAAAATATGAAAACCCGACGGATTCAACTCCCTCATTCTAGTTAGTTACATGTTTCTTATGTATTTTTTATTTACAAACATCATAGTTGTTAACTTGTAAAACTAGTTGTGACTCTTATATGCTCTTATTTTGTTATTTTGATGCGAAAAATTGTCTAAATATTGATACATCATTATTATACTCATAAATAATTGCCAGACACAAAATTATCAGCATTCTCGTCAATGTCAAAAAAAATATCAACTATGTTCATAACTTGTTTAGGTCAGCCCCCCCAACTGTGATTTTCTGGATCCGCCACTGGAGATAAGGATATAGTGGTTCAATACGTACAGGCGATATGAAGAAATACACAAACCAGAGGAATACTTCTCTATTTAAAAAAAAAAACAGAGCTGAGGTCCTGCTGTTCTCTTTAGAGGTAGGATGAACTTTCTTTGTAAACAAAGTCTTTGTAATGTTCTCATTTCTTCCGATTACGTAGAGCATGTTCTTGTACCCGTCGACTCTTCTAGAACTGAACAACTTTAGCCATAGCACTTCGAGTTACTGTACTGTTTTTATATTCTACTTAGGGGATGGAGCGTATGATTTTGTGGACGGATCCTGACTACAGTTCCAGATTTCCAACATATGTTGCACAAACGGACGAGACACGGAGGATAATTAATTAAGGAGAAGTGCTGTATAGACCTTCTTTGACGCGTGGAGTAAGGGATGTTTTATGTGAACTCAATATTAAACACAAAGTTGGACTTTTTCTCTCTTCTCAATACTTCCCTCCTCCATTTTTGTCACATATATTAGAGTGTACTCATTCACATATTAAAGTGTTCTTTCCCACAGCTTATCACCTCTTTTTATTTTTTTCTTTCTCTCTCTTCATGCTACTTTCCTCCTCTATTTGTACTCATGTGTGTGATAATGTGTTTTCTGTCACATATTATTGAGCTATTTTTCACGACTTGTCTCCCTCCTATTCCTCTCTTTCTCTCTCTTCCTACTAGTTTCCTCCACCAATTATGTTCATGTGTCTGAATATTTTTTTGTATAAGTTATTAATGTATTATTTTCATAACTACCCTCCTCCATCTTATTTTTCTCTTTCTCTCACTTCTCACTACTCACATTCATTTGAGTTTATCTATGTTATATTTTATCATATTTCACATAGTTATTTATTATTTTACTCAAAATCATTCCTTCATCTTATTCTTTTATTTCTCTCTCTTCCCACTACTTCATTCCTCCAATTATGTTTACTTGTGTTATGATGTATTTTTATCACATATCATAAAATGCTATTTCTCATAACTTCCCTCCATTTTTTTGTATGTTCCCACTGCTTTCATCTTCCATTGGTGTTTGTGTATGTTTAAATCTATTTTATATCATGTATTAATATGTTATTTCCCACGAATTCTCGCATTCTATTTTTTTCTATCTCCCTCTTCCAACTACATCCCTCTTATATCTGTATTCGCGCGTGTTATAATGTAGCTTTTCTCACATATTAATGTTATTTTACACTACATGTCTCTTACTTTTTCTTTCTATCACCTCCCACTACTTCCCTCCTCTCTTTTTATATTTTCTCTCTCTCTCTCTCTCATTTTACTTGTTTCCTCCTCCATTTTCCCATTTTCTCAATCTATTTCTTTCTCATTTTACTACTTCCCTCCTTCCCACCTATTTCATTCCCACCTATTTCTCTACCTTTCATCTGACTACTTTCCTCCTCCCTTTAATCTTTTATCTTTCTCTTTCAACCCACTACCACTTCTACTTTTCTACTTTCTCTCTTCCCACTACTTCCATCCCCCTCTTCTTATTTTTATCTCACTTCTTAAATACTTCCCTCCTCCCTCCCTCCTATTTTTTGTGTATCCTCTGTCACAATTTTACTTGATCTTTCTTACAACAACTTTACTCCTCTTTTTTGTTTTTCTCTCTTTCTCTTCTCGCTACGTCTCTCCTCCCTTTTATTTTTCCTACTACTTCCCTAATCCCTCCCTCTTATTTATCTTTCTCTATTTTTTCTACTACTTCCCTCATTAATTCTATTATTAGTTGCTCTCCTCCCATGCTTCCCTCCTCTCACACCCCTCTATTTATCTCTAATAGTAAAGTAACTTCCACACCATACCATTGGATGCTCATCCATATCAACAACCCAACTCTTTCTTGCTCCATGCTTGTATTTTTGGAGAAAGGCGAACATAGTTTGTGTTGTATTTCAATCAGCTGACTCCACATAGTGTTTTCCTTTATTAACAACATTATTGATTAGAATCCCCATGTCACACATATTGTAGTCAAGTGAAGGATGGGATGATAATAAAAATGAGTGAAGTTGGAACACATGTCTTAGAGTTTTCTAAAGACACATCTTTGTGTTTTTGTATTAGATAAACGGTTCTTTATTTCAATTATGTTATTAACAATGTGTTTCATATATACTATAATGTGCTTTTTGCTATGAGTTAATGAGTTTTCCCACTCTCTTATTCCTACATCCCTTCTGTTTTTCTCTATAATCCTTACCTCTCTCCTCTATTTCTCTCTCATTCCTACCTACTTTCTCCTTATTCTCCAATTCCTCCCTCTTCTTTTATATATCTCTCTTCCTTACCTTCTCTTTGTCTCTTATTATTGTACTTATTTCTCTTCCAACTGTGAGCCCCTCCCTTTGGTAGTTTGTACACCTTTTTGTGTAATGAATACCTATTATTTTATATAGTGTGTTATTATTGTATAATACCTTTTATTAATTTAAAATAAATTATTAACTTTGTATTTCATGTTAATTGTAATGTATTCTTGATTATATATTAATGAGTTATCTCAGTCTATTCTATTATTTCCTCTCACTCTCTCATCCCTCCACTCATCCTCCCTTTCACCTCCTCCTCTATTTTTCCTCTCATCACTACCTCCTATCTCCCTTTATTATCTCTCTCTACCTACTACTCACTACTACATTTTTGGTTAATAATGTCACTGCCAAAAGCATCACTTTTACTAGAAAAATTGACCTAGAAATTATGAAAAAAATTTGGGCACCGCTTATCTCTATTGGGTCGGTTTTTTTAAAACAACCGACCTAGTAAGGTCGACTTTTTGGGTCATTTTTTAATATAACCGTCCTTGTAAGTCGGAATGAAAAAATTTGGACACTGACCTCTATTGGGTCGGTTTTTTCCTTTTAACCGACCTTATAGGGCCACTCTCGGTCGACCAAATTCTCGATCGAGATTTCTGCGGCAAAATTTGGCTCCATTTTTCCATCGCGTGTCTATAAGTACATCTAGGGTCAGATTTTTTCTTTTAACTGACCTTGTAGCGTGACTCTCGGTCGAAAAAATTCTCGTCCGAGATGACTTTTGGGTCAGTTTTTTAATATAACCATCCTTGTAGGTCAGAATGAAAACATCCAGGCACCTGCCTCTATTGGGTCGGTTTTTCTTTTCTTTTAACCGACCTTGTAGGGCCCCTCAGTCGACTCTTGATCGAGAATCTCACAACAAAATTGGTTCCATTTTGCCTTCGCGTGTCTATATGTACCTCTAGGGTCGGTTTTTTTTCTTTTAACCGACCTTATAGGGCCACTCTCGGTCGACCAATTCTCGACCGAGATTCCCGTGGTAAAAATTGGCTCCATTTTGCCTTCGTGCATCTATAAGTACATCTAGGGTCGGTTTTTTCCTTTTAACCGACCTTGTAGGGCCATTCTCGGTCGATGAAATTCTCGACCGAGAATCACCTTTGGGTCGGTTTTTTAATATAATCGTCCTTGTAGGTCGGAATGAAAAAATTCGGGCACCGACCTCTATTGGGTTGGTTTTTTCCTTTTAACTGACCTTGTAGGGACACTCTCGGTCGACCAAATTCTCGACCGAGATTCATCTTTTTGGGTCGGTTTTTCAATATAACCGTCCTTGTAGGCCGGAATGAAGAAATTCAGGCACCGCTTACCTCTATTGGGTCAGGTTTTTTCCTTTTAACCGACCCTGTAGGGCTACTCTCGGTCGACCAAATTCTTGATCGAGAATCACCTTAGTCGGTTTTGTCTAATAACGTAATTGTTTCTTCTTCTATTCTGTTTCATCATGTTGATTCCCTAGTTTTGGCAATTTTTGCTCTGCTACTCCAGTGTGATTTGTGCTCTGCTACTCCAGTTCTCCTCCGCATGCACTCATCGATCACCTTGTCCGTTGCCTTGCCGACGAGCTCCACAACATATTTGAGTGGGTTTTGGTAGAGCTCTCTAGCAGTGCCATCGGGAACGCAAAGATCCATTGTCGTAGTACCTACTCATGGTGTGACTGAGCCGGAGGGCAAAGACAAGCCCACCACAAGCAAGGTGAGTGACCTAGATTAGCAAGAGTGGGAAACCTAAGACGTCCCCAAAGCCCTCGATGTTGTGAAGCATCTCATCTAGGAATGAGACAGGCGGCTACAGAAGGTCCCTCCTCCGTTCCTGTATACCTAGCCACTGCTGCCATAGCTTGGGATATATGTAAAATCTCTCCTTTGATATTTATTCAAAATATTTTAAGAGTTTGATATTGAAAATCAGTTATACATTGACACTTCTTTGTTGATATTGCATATTGGAAGCTAGGATGTTTACTCTTGTTCATGCTATCTCTTGTTGAATCCTAATTGGTGCAATTGTTATGTATTGTGCTAGTTGTGCACTAAAACCCTAATTTGCTCATGATGGATTTCTACGATCTAATGTTCGACTTTTAGTTGGACAATCTTGTTTAATACCATGATTAAACTTTATTTGCCTCTACATTGCATGCTTGTTGATTCAGTAGTACTATGGTTTTATAATATGCTTTAGTTTTTGAGGTTATGTGCCTTTATATTATTTTTGGATGGGGATTATGAGCCTCATACCTAGGTTTTGTGCCCACGCACAACCTCAGGAGCTTCTATACAAAGTTAGAATAGTTCTATGATGCCAGGAGGAGTGTAGAACTGAAACCTTCCTCTTTGATTATTCTTGTATATTGGATTTTATTGTTACTTCATGGCATGATATGGTAGTGAAAACCTATCCTCAAGTATCTCTAATAAAACTTGATGCTTTAATTATTATGATCTCTATTTTTGTTCTTTCCTTTAGTAATAGTTAAGTTAACTTGAATGGAAACAAACCTTTTTATCGCAGTATTCTATTCCAGTGGGTTCCAGTGAGCTTCATTCTGCCTTATTCTTGTCTTCATCTTGTAATACAAAAATATATCCCCCACATGATGATCCACCACGAACACTTGTGCATCTTTCATTTACTTCTCTTCTCCCACATGATGATCCAAGACAATGATGATGAGGATCGACTGGACCATAGTTGTAGATGCAGTAGTAATTGTTGTTGTTGTTGGTCTTCTGAGTTGGTTAATGTAGCACATTATGTGATCGAATGATTATAGTAGGAAGATATGTAGGAATTAGGATCGAAAAACTTCACTGCTCCATCTCACCTAGTTCTCACAAGCTCTACTTTTTGTGATAAGATTATTTCTCTATTCATGACAACTCTTTGGCATGCCCTTCAGTTTATATTTGTCAAGAGAACCTAATTGATTTTTCTCAATTCAGTACATATAATGAATGTTTATCTATGGAAGTATTCTTGATTTACCCATGTCGTTCATGACAGTCATCCTCTTACTCACAGTAGCTCCAACGCTCGGAGGTCATCCTCTTTCTCTTTTCCACCTGTGCACCTTCCACTGCCCATGATCTTCTCTCATTTTCGTCTCCACGGCTCAGGTCAGTTACATTGTTTTTTCATTTTATTTGACTAGTAAATCAACCAATAATAAATATATGTATTCTTTCATATATACATTTTGTTATCATTCACAAATGTAATCATTGTATACATTCTAGAAATATGAGGGTAGACATTGTGTAGTCTCAGATTGACACTTTAGGATTTATAGATGAGATCATCGATGCATGATGTTTAACTTAATATACAAATACGAAAATAATACATTTATATATCAACTTAGAAACTCCTTCAAAACTTACTCATTAGGAGTAAATTTTGGATAGTCCCCGGTCAGGGACTATTTTTGGATATTTAATCTCACTTTGGATGTAAGTGTATATGTATGTTTAGTTTTGAAGAAAATTTTAGTAGTATTTCCTCATTTGTTCTCTGGGTACATATGGGGGGGTTATTAGCCATTTACATCGATGTACTTGGAGAACTTAGGGGAAATGTTGCTAAAATTTTCTTGAAAACTAAACATACATTATACAGTTACTAGTGAGATTAAATATTAAAAAATGGGATAGGTGGTTCACTTTAGTATAAAAGTAATTAACGTCCTATCAATAAAAACTTACAACTTATAGTACCAACAATAACCATTTTGATAGGTGGTACACTTTTATAATTAATTTTAATGTGATCTAGAAAATGGATCGAAGTTGGATGTCTATCAAGAACTGTTGCAGTCCAGAGTTTGCCAAAGGTCTTGATGAATTTATCAGATTTGCTGAGGAACATAGGAAACTACCTACAGATAGGTTCTATTATCCATGTAGAAATTGTGGTAACAATTTGAAAGTTGATACTGTTGAAGAAATTAAGAATCATGTCATATGCAATGGGATCATACAAGGTTATAATCAATAGTATTGGCATGGAGAGAAATTTAATTATGAATCAGAAAATGTCAATACTAATAGTTGTGGCATAGAAGATATATATAATGATGATAATGTCAATGATGAACATATTCAGGATGATAGGGTTGATGAGATTCTACATAGTTGTCGGGACAATGTCATTGATCCACCTTCTTAATTTGCAAACATTTTCCATGATGCTGAAAAACCATAATATAAGGGTTGTACTAAGTTCACGAGGTTGAGTGTTGTGATGCGATTATATACTCTTAAAGCTCAAAACCGGTGGAGCGATAAGAGTTTCACTTCATTGTTGTCCTTGTTAAAGGAAATTCTTCCTGAAGGCAATGAGCTTCCAATTTCAACATATAAAGCAAAGAAAATAATGTGCCCAATGGGAATGGAGGCTAAGAAGATTCATGCATGTCCAGATGATTGTGTGTTATTTCATAAGGACTATAGTAATTTGATAAATTGTCCAAAATGTGGTGCGTCAAGGTACAAAACCACAAATTCAGTTAAGACTAAAAATGGCTCTCCTACCAAGGTGATGTGGTATCTACCAATAATACCATGATTTCAACGCTTATTTGCTATACTGAAGATGCGTGAAATTTGTCTTGGCATGCGGAGTTAAAGGCCAATGATGATGGCATCCTACGACACACATCTGATTCACCACAATGGAAGAAAATGGATTGATTATACCCTCAATTTGGTAAAGAACCAAGAAACTTAAGACATGGACTATGTATAGATGGAATGAATCCTTATGGTACATTAAGCAGCCAACATAGCACTTGGCCTGTTATGATTATTATATACAATCTTCCTCCTTGGTTGTGTATGAAAAATATGTCAATATTGATATCAGGTCCCAAGCAACCTGGAAATGACATTGATGTTTACGTTCAACCTCTAATTGATGACCTAATGAAACTATGGGAAGAAGGTGTTATGACATATGATGCTTCACGTGAAGAGATCTTTAGTTTGCATGCTATGTTGTTTTGCACGATTAATGACTTTCCGGCTTATGGAAATTTGTCTGGATATAGCATAAAAGGATACAAAGCATGTCCTATTTGTGAGGAAAATACTGATTCAATCTGACTGAAACATGGTGGTAAAATCGTATATCTTGGTCATCAGAGATTTCTCCCACAAGTGCATCCTTATCGAAGGCAACACAAAACCTTTAATGGATCAACTAAGGAACGAATTGCTCCTAAACCTATACCAGAAAT
Organism: Alisma plantago-aquatica; assembly: GCA_963693085.1. Classification (NCBI taxonomy): domain Eukaryota; kingdom Viridiplantae; phylum Streptophyta; class Magnoliopsida; order Alismatales; family Alismataceae; genus Alisma; species Alisma plantago-aquatica. The sequence goes on from OY856411.1 coordinate 96,460,262, forward strand.
GTTGTATATTACAGGGTGAAAGATATTGTTGATGAATTTGGAAAGAGTTCAAGTAGTCGTACTCTCGCATGTGACAAATATCTATACAAGAAGAGGTCAATATTCTGGGATCTTCCTTATTGGAGATTCTTATCAATTAGACACTGCATTGATGTCATGCATGTTGAAAAAAATGTTTGTAATAGCATCATTGGAACACTATTGAATATACCAGGAAAGACTAAAGATGGCATCAAATCTAGAAAAGATTTAGAATTAATGGGTATAAGAAAAGAATTATCAGTGGAGATCAGGGGTTGCCGTACATATTTACCACCAGCTTGTTACACTTTGTCAATGCAGGAGAAAAATACTTTCTGTGAGTGCTTGTATAATATTATGGTTCCACAAAGATATTCTTCTATTATGCATAGATTGGTATCAAATAAGGATCTGAAGTTGATAGGTCTCAAATCTCATGATCGTCACACCTTAATGCAAAAAAATTTACCTGTGGCTATTCGATCTATATTGCTGAAGCATGTAAGGTTTGCAATCACAAGACTCTGTTTCTTCTTTAATGAAATATGAAACAAAGTGATACATCCTGATACTCTCAATAAATTACAAAAAGATGTAATTGTTACCATGTGTCAGCTTGAAATGTACTTTCCTCCTTCATTTTTTGATATCATGGTACATCTTGTATTACATATAACAAGGGAGGTGAAGATGGTGGGTCCAATTTTCTTACACTGGATGTATCCATTTGAACGCCACATGAGTGTTTTTAAAGGTGATGTTCGGAATCATTATCGTCCTGAAGGGAGTATTATTGAGGGTTATGTGGGAAGGGAGGTGATGGACTTTTGCAATGATTTTTTGAATTGCAATGAAACTTCTAGCGATCTAAAAAATTCCCATCACACTGAATCTTATTGTGGCAAAGGAACTCTGGGAGCACGAGTGAAAGGAATTAGTCGTGAGTTGTGGGAACAAGCACATTTGTATATTTTACACAACATTGATGAAGTTAGTAGCTACATCACAGAACACAATGATCTTATCAATGGAAATCATTCATGATCTAGTTCAATGTGGCTTGCAAGAGAGCATAATAAAACATTTATTAGGTGGTTTGAAGATAAAGTCTTTAATCAACTATATGAATCACCGAATAATGTTGTTGAGAACATAAATAGCTCAGCTTTAAGCTAAAAATGGATGTCATGTCATATGAAGGATATGACATAAATAGATTTTTATACTACACAAAACGTCAAGATGAAAGTAGTGTAGTCCAAAATAGTGGGGTCATTATTCTAGCTTGTTCATTGTATTTTGCTAGTGCAAAAGTTAAAAGACCATGTGAAGCTGAGATGTCTTATTACATCATCATTGAGGACATATGGGAATTAGACTATACAAATTTCAGAGTTCCTATCTTTAGGTGTAATTGGGTTGATAACAACAAAGGAGTTTTAGTGGATGAGTTGGGTTTCACATTGATGAATTTTAAAAAGATTGGTGAGAAAGATGAACCATTCATCATGGCAGACCAAGCAAAACAAGTATTCTATATTGATGACTTGCCAAATAAAACTTGGTCTGTCTTTCTTCATGGAAAAAGATAGTTTACTATAGATCCTATAAATGAAGAAGAATACTACGAAAAGTATGATGATTCCAGCCCATTCTTAGTTGGTTTGCCAAGTGTAAATGTTGAAGTTAACACCAATGAATACTATAAACGTCAAGACCATGATGAAGGAATTTTACTTGACTAACAACTCAACCAATACTAGAGGCATGTATTCTTTGAATTATTTATTTTATTATCATTCAAGTACGTAATCTTTTAAATATACATCATATCACCACTTGTGCTTTTATTATCACTTATGTTTCTTTTATCATGTATACTTGCAGGTTGTTCTAAAATGTCAAGTGAAGATGAACATTCTGAGCATGAGCACCATGAGGATGGTAGTCGTGATGCTAAGAAATGTAGTTGTCGCACACTGATGCGTAGGCTGTAGGAGCTCAGGGCCAAAGGGGAGAAATTACCAATCCAGTTTGATGTCACAAGAGCACCTATTGGGGAACATGCTAGTGCTTTCAAGCATTACGTAGGGGCGATCGCGCACAATAAGGTGGCAATAGATATAGAAAATTGGCATGATGTTTCTGCTACCTTAAAAGACCTCCTATGGAAAGATATATCTTTGAGTTGAAGTGATATTATTTTAATATGTTTTTTGTTTATTGATTCTAATTTAGTTTTCTTGGAAAGACATATCCTTTTTAAGATAACATTATTGCTTCTTTTGTATGTATAGGGTGTTTTTCATCTAAATGAAAAAGATCACAAGAAAAAAGTGCTACAATGTTGTCGTGTGCGATGCAGGGCTTTTAAGACATATATCTAAAGGGAATTTATAGATAATCCTAAACAAAAGAAGAAAGCACCAGATCTATATATTTTTATAGATCCTGAGGTGTGGGAAAGATTTGTTGCATCTAGGAAATCGGAAGAGTTTTAGGTAATAAAGATTGTGATTAACTGTATGAATATTTTTATACAATTAAGGAGATGAACCTTTTATATATGTTTGCCAAGTCTAAATTTCAATATCCTCATTTTAAATGATCAAACTATTCATGAGGCCTAAAAGGAAAGACATGCCAAAATGTACATGATCATCGCTTGGGGGCCGATGGTTATGCCTTCCGCCACCAATTACAAGATAAGCAACTCTCTTCTGGAGAAGAGTCTAGTACAACTCAAGTTGAGTGTCCACCCTGATACTTGTAGTGGATTGATGCTAGAAAAAATCGAGCAGGTTAAATTCCCAACCCTACAACTAAGGCGGTGGCACAAAAGATGGTAAGTTCATCCCAATTAAGTAAAGAGTAACTCCCACAAACTTTTATTTATTTATATCTAATTGATTGTGATTTAATATTTTTAATAACTATGAATAGATTGATCTCCATGAGCAAAGGAAGGAAGGAAAGTTCATCCCAATTGGCCGCATGGATGAACTATCAGTTGCTCTTGGTATGAAGGAGCATCCTGGCCGTGTTAGGGGATTAGGAGCTGACATAGTATTCAAGTCTTATTTTTGCCCCTCGCAATCTAAAAGAGGTCGTACAAGAGGTCTTACACAAGAGGAAGTTGAAGCATTAGTATCACAGAAAGTAAAAGAAAAAATGTCTTCATTTCAGCCTAATCAACCTTCTCAACCTATTCAAATTGTGCGTCTCTCAGATGATGAGGTACAAGCCCATGCTCTAGTTGTAGAAGGTCATGGGAGAACTCCCAATGAACCACCAGAACAATATGCAGTAAGTTTGTTCTATATGTTGTGTTATTAGTATGATATATATATATATATATATATATAGTTGTAGTAGGTATATGGTTTACCACTTTGTATATAACTTATATATACAATTCTAGGTTGGTATGAACTGTAAGCTTGCAGTGGGGTTCTAGAATATAATGTTGTGGCAGCGGGCAAGGTATACAACCTTGGTGGTACATTGCATTGTCAACCAATTAATGATGACATTTGTTGGGTGTCCATCCATCTTGTATATGATGGAATGGGGGACAAACCACTACCCATATATAATCCTGAATATAGTACAGTTGAAGAAGCAGAAGGTACTATGGTGGGTTGGCCTAGACACTTGGTTATCAATGACAAGGTATACCTAAATTCTACCATATTTTTCATATTTGACTACATATATGAACTCGTGTAATATAAGTATATAATTTAATTAATAGGTTTGTAAACCAAAAAGTAAAAATTCTACTAGTCGTCCTATTCCCAAGCCATCTTTTATTCCAGAATCTACATTCGATGAGTTGGGAAGTAAATGTAAATGTTTGTGTCGATACTTAGCCAACCAAAGCTCGAGATCACAAATGTTAATCAATTTAACAGAAGATGCAACTGGGAGGGACTTTGAGAATTATATTTTTCTTGATGATATTATAGAGTTGTTTCGGTATGATTGGCTAAATACTTTGATATTAGAAGTATGGATACACATTTTAAACTTGTTTCTATATAATGAAATGATTACAAATGTTTTACAACCATTTATATATCGAGGTAATAAAATTTGATATAAAGAATGTTAGATTCTTAGTTCCTTCAGTCACTAGTCAAGTGGAGACACATATTGAGGATGTGAATGAGTACTACTCTACTGCATTAAAATATTTTTCTAGTACGGGAAAAGAAATTATTCTAATTCCTTTTAATCTCCAGTAAGTATTATTTCTCAATATAATTTTAATAATGAATGAATTTCTTTATTTTAATGTTTGTTTTATTCTTACTCAGATCTAGACATTGGGAATTATTGGTGGTTGTCCCAAAATTGATGACTCTTTATTATCTTGACCCAATGGGAAAAATAACAAGGGGCCACAAACTGAAATTTCCACCTATGGAGTAAGCTTAAATTTAATCATTTGTTATGCTTCAACATGATATTTCTATTTATAATTTCTATTTTACCAACTATCATAATTCTTTAATTGATAGGGGTGTAAAGGATTTTCATGAAGGTGGAGGACAAATACACACAAAATTAAAGACATTGACTTTGAAAAATGTCAAGGTAGCTACTTTGACGACTGCTTAGTCTTATATGTCAAATCTTATAGCCTTAACTATGTTTATAGTAGTTTACTAACATTAAGTATAATTTGTTATTTTATAGTGTCCTATAAAAAATAATGGATGGGCTTGTGGCTACTATGAAATGAAATATATGCAAACTATTGTTAAATAAGAATCACATGACATTCAGATTATAGATCAGGTAATAAAGAATAACATCATAAATTTACAAGTGAGTTGTAATCATTTTATAAAATATTAGCATGTGCATTTTCTATTGCAGATCTTTACAACTCAGCCTTACACACTTGAGGATTTAAATGAATTCTGAGAAGAGTGGTCAGATGCTTTTCTAAATGAAGTCAACATAGCATTGGATTGAATGCATATGTCAGCTCCATTTATGTATGTGGTTCTGGAACTCTATCAAATTTACTTTTGTATCTGACATGAATTTTAATATCATCTCAGACTTGCAATCTATCATTTTATGAATGTTATGATGTGCTATGTGTATGAACTCAACTAAATTATATATTAATTATTTTTGTTATGAATGTGTGTGGTTTGGAAATTATTTCGAATAGGATTGGACATAAAAGCTAGCAAATGTGGCTTTGGAATAAATTTCTGGTTTGCATCATTACATTTTCAAGTCTACTTTCTATTGCATGTTTTGATCTTTGTAAAGTAGATTTCTATTCTACAGGTTTTTGTTCTGAAGATTTCTGTTCAGTAGAATTTTTCTTAAAAAAATTGTAAACTCTAGGGTCGATTATTTTAAAAAACTGACCTTATAGATCTATAGGGTCGATTTTTTAGGAATAACCAACCTTATAGGCTCTAGGAAGCTTAAGACATTAACTTTTTTGGTTGACAATTTTTTCGACCGAAATTCTTTCGGTCGACAAATTTCTCGACAGAGCAAGTTACTGTATTGACCTAAAAGTGACCTTACAGTACCTCTGTTGCTTTATAGGGTCACTTTTTAACCTCTAGGGTCAATTATTTAAAACAAACTAACCTTATAGATTTATTGGGTTAGTTTTTTAGGAATAACCGACTTTATAGGATTTGGGATCAGAAAGCTCATTTTTAGTACTCAATTGGGTCGTTTTTTAGGAATAACCGACCTTACAAGACCTCTGAGAAGCTTAATACAATAATTTCTTGGTCGACAATTTTCTCGATCGATATCCTATCGGTCGACGTATTTCTCGAACGAGCAAACCTATGTTTCTTTATAGGGTCATTTTTTAGCAATAACTGACCTTACAAGACCTCTGAGAAGCTTAAGACAATACTTTCTTGGTCCACAATTTTCTCGACTGAAATCCTCTCGGTCGACGTATTTCTTGACCGAGCAAACTTCTGTTGCTTTATAGGGTCATTTTTTAGCAATAACCGACCTTATAAGACTTTTCTAGGGTTATTTTTTTAGGAATAACTGACCTTACAACCTCTTCTTTCTCGCTTGGGCCAGGTTTTTACAGCCTCTTGGGTCGGTTTTTACTCTATAAGGTCGGTTTTCTTTGGTCAAAAAAACCGACCCTTTAGAGAAAATTATATAGCGACGACCACTTAGGCGTCGGTTAAAAAGTGACGCTATAGGCTTAAAAAAACTGACGCTATAGACCATTATTTTAATAGTGACTTTCCGCCCCCTCCCCTCCTTTTCCTTTTCCACCCACTACTTTTGTCCTCGCTCTATCATTTATTTCTTTCTCTCATCCTACTACTTCCCTCCTCCCTTCCTATTTTTTTGTCTCCTCCGACTACTTTCCATCCCTCTTATTAGTACCTTCTTTGCTCTACTTTTCTTCTCCCTCCCTCCTATTTTTCTCTTTTCACTACTTTCCATTTCCTTCACTGCTACTTTTTCTTCTCCCTTGACACAACGTAAATATACATATTAAATGCAACTGTACGTGTCAGAGTAGCATAGGGACTCGATGAGGCCCGATAAGAGAACTCAAGGAATTGGAACAACTACAAAATAATATTAATTGAAACAAAACTACTAATCCCAATAATGAGTTTGAGAGGGTGATTAAATATTAAGAACAAGAATGAAAAGTCCAACAACTAAAATGAATGGAATATTACATGAATGGATTCTTTAGGATACAAATGTCACCATGGTGTCAACCTATACATGCATTATATTAGATCAACATAACTTATTTTTCTTCCTTGGATTAAGAATTTGTAGCTTGAACTACTCACTTTCATAGTGTAGTGCACTATTTATCCTAGTCACTAATCTACTTTTGCAACATCAATATAAAAGACTAAATGGTAAGAACTACTTCTAGATAATTAATTCGCAGTGGTTAGTCCTATTTTGTGAAACATTATTAATTCTGATGATAATGTGTTTTTCTAGATGTTAACCCGTCTTTCACAACAGTTACAAATTTCATTACAAACTTATGGTGATTGATCATAACTAAGGCGATAAAGCTTTTCAATTACTAAAATTTGAAGCAAAATATTACATTGTATTGAGTCATAATATGAATATGTATAGAGTTAACATAGGGATACTCTCAGGTCCTAAAGAATGGGGATTTAGCACCTCATTCTCAATAAAGAATCAGAAGAAGGAAGAAATAAGAAGAAAGCCATAGAAAATCCTACAAGGTTGCTCTATTCACATCGTTCCTCCTTCTTGGGATTTGGTACCTTCAAGGACGATCAGTGGCATAACCTCGAGTGTGATGCCTCCAATGTGATCTCTCTTGAATGAGATTCCTCTAGGTGGCTTCCTCCCATTGATTTATTTGGGAATAACTAGGGCACCATTGGGTAATGGATTGTCAAATGTTCCTTGTCTTGATCTTGGCCATCAGATAGATGCCAATACCATCAACTTCTCCACTTTATTGAGAATTAGGGCTTCAAATATTGGTACCACCATCTGTGGTCAGTGGTACCAAGAATCTTTTTGATGTTTCTTCTTCTCTTCTTCTCAATCCTTCTTTTCCTATTATATGTCCTTCTCCCTTTTGTGTTGATGGTACCAAATTTATTCTAATTTAGCTTGGTTAAGTCTACAAATATGTTAGGTAATTGATAAAAACAAATTTGACATAAATACATGTAAAATTAATATGATTGATCAATAAGGGATATTTTAGGCAATGTAAGAAAAGTTTATAAAACACATCGATATGGGAGAAATCCTCCTAAAAACATATATGAATATCCCTAAAAATTGGTAGAGAAATCATGTGCATCAAACTCTCCTAATCTTGAATGTTGCTCACCCTCCAATAATAATAGTTTGGATTGGGTTGGAAAAGTCAAAAGAGAGACATGTATTTGAACTAAATTATTCTAATCATTTGTGAATATATAGTCAAAAACTGGTCACCTCCAACCATAGAGCAAACAACTACTTTACAAATGACCAATTATGAAAAATAGAACATCAACATTAGACCTATTAACATGTAAGTAAGACAAAGCAGAGATATATGATGAAATGTCTAAGTTGTACTGAGTGTGTCACAAGATCTCCCTAACTACACTACTCTATTTAGAAATTTTTATTATGGATGTAGTTTCTTGGATATGAATGAAAGAAGGGAATATCTCTTTTTGGTGTCTTACCATACAAAGCAGTGGGTTGAGGAAATGGGTGGCTTGACAAACAAAAATTACAGTTATTCCAAGCTATTTATAGAAGAGAAAAACATGATCTAACTATATGATGGATGTGAAGAAAATTGATTGTGTCCTACTAGTACTATGTTTGGTGGAATGATGAATGTTTTGGATGTCTCATCCTAATGATAAGTGGAGGTGGAAGGTGAGTTAACATGGAATTCCAAAACCTAATTTTTTATGCAAGAGAGATATGATTCGTTTCCTTCTTATCCTTTCTTCTCTATTCTTTCTTTCTCCTTTTCTTTTAATGTATTTTATTTTGGTGTATATATATATTTATATATATACACACACATACATGTATACTGCCATTTATTAGCAATTGATATGTAAGATAAGGCATTTAATAAATTCTTTTGCTATACTTTTAGAAAAGATATGGAAGACATATATTACCCATATGAATCAATGTTAAGGAATGCAACTATATTGATGTTTGGTATGCAAACTAACCTATATGTAAGAACTTAATGCAACAATATCTTTTTTATTTTCTGATGCAATGATGAACTTTATGCTACCTATCATGATGAGATGAAATCAAGGAGAAATATGAGTTAAATCAAGTATGAAGCTATGGTCGAGATGAAATGAAATGAGATGAGGGTGAATGAGATGAAGTGACTAAGTACTTAACACTCTTCCTAACCATTATATTATTATATACTAATTCTTATGTCAGGTTGATCCAAATCTTATTTTTGAACTAACATAAAAGGTCACACTAATTCTTGGTCAACTCTGGCTCAAATATCATCTTGAACCAAAGAGTCAAGTGTAGAGTTAGATGTTAAATTTTCCATCTATGTCTCAAAATTGACTAATCCTCTCAATTCCTCATGTAGTGTACTCTCAAACTAACAAAATCAAATTTAATATTTTTTAGTACATAAAGACCTTAATTGATTCATGTGAGGATTTTTTGAAATGCACTTTTACACTAGCTAGACGGGGATATATGCACTGAACAATTACAAAATAGAATGAAAAAACTAGCTAAGATGCAGAAGCAAACTAAGATGTGAATATATCAATAAAAAGAACATAAATAGATGTAATATTGATGTATTCAAGATAAATCCCATTCCATGCCCCGCAAAATTGAATTAAAAAAATATCCTTATTATCAAAAACAAACTCAGATATAGAACATGTGTACTTGATGATCATGCTGCATGGGGATTAAATAATCCTAGCGGCATGTTGGGATCTTGCACGTAGAATGTGCCAGTGAATTGGGGCAGGTCATACACATCGGTGATGGTTGTGGGTATCTAGGGAAGTGGCTCTATATCTAGTAGTTTTATAGAGAGGTTATTGAGTTTAATCCATTCACTATAGGCACTGGTGGAAGTTCTCTTTATTACTTGGGAGATTACCCTCTTTTTTCATTTCCTACTAGTGTGTGAAAATCATTTCTTGGTTGGTAATGATCCTCTCTTGCTAGGAAGTGAGATGAGTCATCACCTCCTACTGCTATTATTGACCAATCTTAATAATGTTGAGCATGTTGTATACACTTTCAAATGAATATGAATCATCTTGATACAGAGTCCAGGTGGATGATGAAGCATAATAGGCATGCAACCTATGGTGTGGCCTCTATGAGTTCCCTGTGGTAAAATATGCACCTCCTCGAGCTCATCATCAATTTCTTCACTGGATTCCTCATTTGTTTCTTCCTTCTGTTCTATCTCTCGCATGTCATCATCGGGCCATCGGAACTGATCAAGATAAGTGATGTTGAACCTGGGGCAAGGAAGTTCTCTTACACCCATTTTGGAGATTGCATGGATTTCACCTCCAATCATGTCAAGGAGCTTGTATTTACAAAAATTCTTGAAATCCATATCCCCATTTGACTCCACTGGTTGTACATTGGAGAGGTTGAGATTGAGATGGGTGGAAAATCAGGTGATGAGACCACCAAAATGGATGGGAAACTTCCTCTTTTCTTTTTTTTGCTATTGGGTGCGCATGTGTCAGGAACAATGTGCCCAAGTGGATCTTCTCTTTTCCTAACAAGAGGAATGCCAGAAGTGTGAACATGTCCATGGCATGGACCTTCCCCTGTCCCTAAATAAACCTAGAGAATATGGTGTTCGTCAGGAGTTAGTGAAGAATGTGGGCAAATGAGTGCTCGATGTAGGTGAAGCTGGAGTTATGCCAATTGGCCTTGTCATGGTATAAAATTGCACTAAGATTCTCCATGCCATGAAGTGAAAAAAATCATCAGGGCAATATTTTGTCCCACAACGCACCCACCTAACTATGGGTTTGAACGCCTTAAGAGTAAGGTGGTGGGTTTTCTATTGAGCCTAAAATTTACCTAACTTGTCTCCCAATCATTGTATTGGGTGTGTTATGTCAAGAAACACACCTCCAAGAGCTAAGAATTACAAAATAATCTCCTCATATGCTTCTAATCCCCTGGGCTACACACCCCCTTCACAAGTTATTCGTGAAGCCCAACTACACAATGAAGGTGGAATCACCAAAGTGGATGGCCTTAAAATCATGATTCGCAAGCTCATGACATCTTTACCTCTTATCACTAGTCTCAAGTGTCAGTTGTGGCCTCAGAAGTTGGCAAGAGGCATCTAATGAAGAATATGCTTCCTATCAAGGTCACTTGCTAGCCATCATGAAGGAAAGAGGTAGAGGAAGAGAGCTTAATCAAGTGATTTCTCATGGAAAAAGTACTCGTGAAATTCTTTGGGAAGTTCTTGAGTAGTGAGTTTCTAAGTTGTGAGAATCCAAATGAATCCTCTTTCTTGTATAGGAGGAGAGGCACCCATAAATGAAAAGTTGATGGTATTAATATGACATTCTATCTGTGTACTCTCTAGGTACCAGTTGTTGGCACTGAATGATGTCATCTATGGAAGAACCGACTTGAGGATTCTCTACATGGGTAGTATTGACGTGAGTTGGTGGTATCAACTCATAAGATTTTACGACTCAATTTCTTAGTCAACTTTGGATTCATACATGTGTGGCTGCCATATTTGAGGCCATTGATCATTGTTTTGATTCTTCTCGGTGATACGACCTAGATTTGGTGCCACATCTTACTTTTTCCATGACACTATTTGCACATCTTTTGATTTGGGTTGTTGTCATCTACTAGTTTGTGAGTGGTATTGACATTTTACTATCAATATATGACTACCAAATTACTGATAAGTGGGTGCCGCTGACATGTGTCAGTGGTGTTGACTTCTCCATGTTCTTACACAGTGAATACACTCATCACACACCATCAAATTGCATCAAAATTAATTTAAACTAAAAATGCAAAAAATGCAAGGATGAATCTACTGAAATTAAAGAAATAAACTTGTCGGTTTCCTCCACAAAGCACCCTTATTTTATGTCCTAGGCTTGACATAATTTTTACCTCTATTTAATGTTTCCATGGATTGGTGGTGGTGGGGAACAATATTGAGGTTCAAATTCTAGCTTGTCATTTTCGATCCATGGCAAGGATTATGTTTGTAGTTTGTTGAAATGGCTGACCGAGGAGTAACTTTGATTATTTCCTTTATGATATATTCATTACTACAATATCAACAAGGTATGAATTTATCTACATAGACTTTCATGTCCTAATGGATCCCGAGAAGTATGACTATGGAGTCATTTTACAACAACAATTTCATTCTTGTTTTGGTCAGTTCCCTCAATCCAAGCCTTCTAATGGTAGCAAGAGGCATGAAATTGATGCTTCCCCTAGAATTACACAATGCTTCTCCAAATTTTATGCTCCCATCTGAACAAGGGGTGTTGAAACATCCCATGTCCTTTTTCTTTATGGGGAGTCACCTCTGGATTAATGCACTAACAACCTCATCAACCACAAAATGGTTCTAGTCTTTAGTGTTCCTTTCCTTCTTGATAATATGCTTCAAGAATTTCCACCAAAAGGAATATTGATGTGAAGTTTTTAAAAATTACTCATGAAATCCTTGAATTTCTTATCATTATTCTTTGAATTTAGTTTGTTCATGTATTCAACTTCATGAATAGTGACCGGAGGTTGCAAGATGGGTGTCGCTGTACATTTTGTTGGGGCTTTGCTCCCCTAATTTTGTCTTAATTACATCCTCTATCTCAATAGAACTTGGATCAATAAAAATTATTCTTCCCTTATAAAACATGGATTCTTCCTTATAAATCAAGATTGTTCCACTTCTTAGTGGGAGCCATCCCCTATTTCAGATCTATGGGAATATTTTCTTGGACTTGAGAAGAACTTATGTATATTAACATTTCTTTAATACAAGGATATTCTATTTTTGCAAAAGTTTCTTTTTCTTTCCATAGTCCATTTTTAGGCATCAAAATCCAAAAAGGTTGTGGCTCATAGGTCTCCATGTACAATAGGAAGTTTGGTTCAACAATGTTTGTTGTAGTACCCACTTTCTCAATACTCTTGCCATATATATAGATTTTCTTGTCCTATTGTTGTGTCATTTAAATATTTCAAAAAACCCTTGTTGAGAATGTTTCTTCAACTGTGCCACATCTAATGCTACATGTGATAAATATGTCTCCAAACTTCTGAGTTAGGATTCCGTATTTTTTTCCCTATTTGAATTTTCAAAATATTCCCTAATTTTATTGATGAAATTTCCTAGTATGTCCCTTAAGTCATCATCCTATTTTGGTCCTTTTTCCTTCTAGAAAATAAAGGCCCTTGTTGTTGTGGATCATGTTCAATGTTATCATGATCTTTCTGGGAAAACTTTGGATAACTCCTCCAGGAATATTCATTTTTCCTTTATGGTTGTTGTGCATACATAGAGTCCTCTTCCCCTCCTCCAAAGAGGAAATTATTTTTCTCAGGCTTCTTTTCTAGATTGGGTACCTACTCCTTAAGTTCCATAACCTCTTGTTATTCTTGGGTACTTTTGAAAGAGGTAGAGTGCTCATAATCATCACCCCCAGACTTGTTTCTAGCCATATTTTTTAGAATCCCATGACATTAGATTCTTTTTTTTAGAAAAGATTCCATGCCAATGCTATCAATCTTTGTTCATTCTCGTATGTGCAATCTGTAATAAATGATCTTGTCTTGTCCATATAAATCAATCCCATGGTACAATACTTTCAATAATATGTTTTCAAATATTTCCCAGGCCTCTGAATAAGATTCATAAGCAGGTTGTTTAAACCCATTGATTTTATTGACCATATTATTTTTCATTTTAGAAGGAAAATATTTTCCAAAGAAAACATCTATCATCTCCTCCCATTATCTTATTGATTTAGATAGTAGATTTACAAAACATGTTTTCACCTTGTCAATTAAAGAATATGGAAATAGTTATAAATATATGATTCCTCATTAGAGTGCATCTAGAAAGATTTGGACTTGATAAGATCAATTAGTCTATGGTATGTCTTATAGCTCCTCGCATTGATAATTTGCTTGTTGATTGGACGCACTTCTTGTACGATAGATGATTTTTTTTCTTATCTCATACTTTTTCTATCATTGTTTGAGACTTCAATATCATAGTTATTCTCCCGTGGTCAGGCATGGATTTTGGTTCTAGAGGATGAAAACATTGCTCGTGTAATAATTAATCAATGATAGTTATGATGTGGAATCTTTAAGATATCCTTTATTGATACACCCAAAAAATTTAAGAACCTTGTTGATGAATTTAGAGTTATTGCTCTGACTATCCTAGAACCTAGAACAAGTGTTGATTTGACTTTTCAAATAGTCAAGAACCTGGACATCTCTTGTTCACATCGATTAGAGGAATTGGGTTTTTTAAGAGGGATTTAGTTATTATGAAACAAACATAACCACAAACTTAAAATGTTAAAATCTCATAAACAATTCATACAATGCATAATCTATGTTAAGGTTCCCTTAACCTTTGTTCAAGGGAGAACCATATGCACAAGTAAAAGGCTAATGTGTAATAAGACTCAATTATCAAGATTATTAACTAGGTTTATATTAATTGTATGCAGGTCATGATGAGGCTCAGCCATCAATTGGAACTCAAGATCCTTTCAGCTTTGGTCTTGACCAAATGGTCTAACCAAATGGTTTTGACCAGACGATCTGACCAAACAGTTTGCCCAAACGGTATATAATCCACTATTGTTTGGAAAGGAAAAACACTTCCTCCAATATAACCCTCCTAGGGGTAAAATAGGGAGATCTACTTTCTCCAAGCATTTTTTTATTCTATGCATGCATCGATTCAGTCAGGAAATTTATTCTAAAGTACAATAGAAACACCAAAAACCAGCAACTTTCACAAACAAGAACATTGAATTCTCACATTTATGTTTTCTTGATCACATAACTCTTTTTTGAAGGAGCAACGATAGCACAAAATAATGCATTCTTTAATATTTGTGGAAGCTTGAAAAGGAATTTAGCCAAAAATCACCCATCATATATCATTTGTGTTCTTTTTCAATTTCACCCCAACTTATACAGGCAGGACAATAAGCCAAAGACATAAAATGATACAAGTCAGTGATTGTAGAATACACTTGGGCAACCCTATCATTCACAAGTTGAATTCCTAATCTTTGTCTCTTGAACTTATAAACATATTTCAAATGAAGGTAAATTCATAGGCAAAGAGGACTCTTACTTTGGTAGCTAGGTCACATTACTCTATCCAAGTTATCTCTCACCACAACAACAAAACATATTACACAATTTTCAAAGCTACCTATATCAATCTATGTCAAATTGGACCAAATCACTAGAAACTTCATTTGAGGTGGTAATAAACAAAGGAACTATACACATTTGGGTTCCTAGGACAACATTTTATCACCTACATAGAAAGGTGGTCTTGGTGTTAGGGAAACAATAGAATTTGATGATACACTTTTGATGAAGACTATTTGATAGTTCTTGGGTAGATCTAGAACAATTTGGAAATGTTTAGTGCATGCAAAATACAAAAGGATCAATGGATACTGACAAAAATGGATCCTTTATTTTCTGGAATATACAATCACACTTGACTAAGAAAAGGATCTAAATTCTACAATTGTAGGAAATGGGGATGACACCCTAGTAATGGAAGACAAGTAGTTATGAATATTTACTACATCTATCCACAATAGTGACAAAGTGGTGTCAAAATAGCTAAAGGATCTCAAGTCTCATGCTTGGTAGTAGATGATGGATTCTAGGATGTGGAATTCTTGACCCACTACTTTTATGAAGAAATTGTGGAGACCATAATCACAAATCCTACTCTTAATCATACCATAGGCAAGGCTGGATTATTCGGGACTAAGTATCCACTTCACAAGTTCTCTATAAAATAAATGTATAACACATTGGTTCGTTCGAGTGCCAGACTATCAAACAGTTATTAGGCACCACTATGGAAGCAAGAAGTCCCCCATCACATCAAAACATTCCTCTAGCTACTAAGTCACTGTTGGTATGTACGCCCATAGAGAAAGTCATATGATGATTGTAATAGGATACTTTGTAAATGATTTGAATAATAATAAAGGAAATTTCCGATCTATATGTTTAAACTATTTCTGAGATGATGGTGTAACATGATAGATGTCTAAAGAATGATTTTACTCAATGACATATGCTTTTAGGTTAAGGACCTAAACGATTAGATCATGCGGATGTCAAGAGTATACATTCTTGTTTGGTCCCTAATTGGTTGTTATTGTGGAAATAACCATAGACATCAATAACACTAAAGACTAGATTGTGTGTTGGTTGATGACAGAATCTCATTAGTCATGATATAGTGATATCAAACCAAGAACATAGGTACTTGTTAGAGAACAAGGTACCAGACAAAGCCACCGTGAGAGTGACACATGGAACCATGACTTGGTAGTCACAGTCAACTCTCACAATGATGGTGGTGAGTGTGATTCTTAGACCTGAAATCACTACACTCAACACATGTCGTTGGATACACTTTAAGATCATCAAACGCAGTCCTGAAACATGGGTTGTTATAAAGGTGATGATTGGGTGGCTTTGACACATGGGGCTTTTGAGGGGTGAGTGATAGATATGTGATTTGTCCCTCCTGAGGGAGTTTGATGTCCTTGGCCACTTGATGAGTAGGATTGAGAAAGGCATGCACATGCACGTGTTAATCAATATGTGATATTGATGTCATACACATCTCACCCAGTCTGCTCTGAGATCAAGGAAATGAATGAACGTTGACAGGATGACTGTTCCATGCCTCGAGTTCATTCAGGATATCAGTGACAAAGGAATTATACATTCACTGTAACACCATTCACAGATTGTAGGATTGAAAGTTGTTCTCCAACTTTCTATTTCACTTGGGTAGCACTGATGTGTGACTAGGCACCGCTCTTTTCTTGTGAAGTCATAAGTGTTATGGACTTTCACTGCCAATGTGAAATGGACCTGCAGGGTCACACACATAGGATTTAACCTGGAATAGGAGTTTGTCCACAAACATGTTTTGATTGATTACTAAAGAAGTTTAGTAGTTCAATTAAACACTCAATCAATTGATAGCTCAGTATCATAGTGTTCAAGGTGTTGGACTGATTGATTAGAGTATTGGATTGATTGAAACTATGATTGACTGATTCTGCACGATCTGCACTTCCAACGGATTGACTGAGCTTGGTGAACCGATTGGCTCAACTAGTGAGTCGATTGGCTCATGCACAGGGTGAAGCGATTTGTTCAAATGTTGAAACGATCGGTTCAAGTCCAACCGAGCAAATTGGGAAAGTAAGATTGGTGAGAAATTTCCTTTCGTTTCACTTGCCCAATTTGATTGGAACAAGGATTGGTATTTGGTACCAATTAGAAACAAAAGAAGAAAAGTTAATCGGGAACTGATCAGGACCACGAACCGACCAGTTCAGATGTGAAGCGGTCGGCTCATGGGTCCCAACCGATCGGTGGAGGTGTCAACCGACCGGCTCAGATCCCCAACCGACTGTTTCAATTATGAAACGATCAGTTCAGGTTGCGTAGTTGGTTGTTTTTTTTGGAAAATCTTGAACCCTTCTACTCCTGCTTTAGTCCTGCATTGCCCAAGATAGAGAACCATGTCCCATGACCCTCCTATATATATAGGGGTATTGGGGCTTCTCAAAGTACAACCTAGTGCAACCAGTTGCTCTGTGATGTTGTCGTTCTCTCTGGTTTTGGTAACCGAGAGAGAGCCCGAGCAAGTGCTACCCGATAAGGGAGGCACAACAAGGGAAAGACAACTGCAGAAAGCGACTGGTGGCAGGAGAGTGTGTTGGCGACTAGTACGCCAACAGGAGGGTGCGACTCCTTTTGATTCCTTGTGCGACAAGGACATCGGAGTTCCAGGCAGTCTTTGTGGATGACTGCAGAGGAGGGAGACCTCTGTCGGTCAGAGGACAACTGTGAATCCCGACAGTCCCGGTGAGACTAGGAGTCTTCAGTCCTGGTGCGACCAGGAGGTGCACAGACACCGTCCAAGACCGGAGGTGAAGACCAGGCAAGGCGTGATGTATTGTCACTGAGCAAGCCTCGGGACAAGGTATGCATCCACAAACCATCTTTCCTATTATATAGACGTTGACACGATTCCTTTTGTTCTGGGTTTTGGGAGAAAATTTTTGTTTCCGCTACTTCTCTGCCTCCCTTAAAACCCAACTGTGGTATCAGAGCCACGTCAACTGCTCTATATTTTAGGATTATCGATATGATCCATTTTGGTTTGTCGCCTTTATTTATTGCATATGATGCAAATAAAATTGGCTTTATGCATGTCCAATCCACAAATCCCAAATATACATATATGATATGTAATATTAATGCACTCGATATGTGTCGCCCTTAAATGAGTTTTGTGGTGGATGTGTAGCATGGTTATGGCCTATAAATCCTATATCTGTGTGTGGTTGTATGTGGTTTCTTGCATCTCGGTCTGCGCACCGATTCCCTTTCTCCTTTTCCTGATGTAACTCGAAATATTTCGAGATTTCTTTTCCTACCTTTGTTCCCCCCGAATGTAACTCGGGGTTTCACAATTCAATTGTAAATAGGATAGATTTTATTTCCTGTTATGTTAAAGAACGGCGGATGACTTGACGACAACCTAAGACGATCAATTCAAGGTGTAAACCGATTGATTGGTGTTCCAGACGACCGGTTCGAGGAACAAGACAAGCGGGTGGCGATCTGAGGAGATGCACGACGACCGTTGAACCGATCGGCTGGAGGCACCAGTCGATCGGATAGTGGCACCCGAACAGCCAACCTGATGGCGAGCCGATCAGTCATGGAGATGAGCTGATCAAACCCAGAAAGGCAGGTACAAATTTCATCTTGTACAGGTTGCATGTGATGTAGACCTAGATGACCGTGATTCCGCTTGGCTCGAGGAATCACAATAGGATGGCAATAATCATTTCTTTTGTCGTTTTGCATGTTTTCTATGGGATATAGCATGTATATGATACAAACTATCTATTGTGGTGATTGGATATTTATATGTATATAAAAACCAAATCCCTCATTAAATATTAAAGTTTTAGATGCCTTCCAAATGCGACACACGTGAAAAGCTTGATCGACCAAGTGTGGGCATGCCCTAGCATGGTGCACCGTCTATCTCGTGGAAGCGTGAAGGATGAATGTGTGGGTCTGCCCTAGTAGGGTGCATATTCATCGTGTTGGCTTTGGGTCAGACTTAACAAGGTGATCTAGATGGGATCTAGTACCTTGAGGCATGGAGATGATCATGGAAAAGAGTTGCATATGACATCTTTCAAGAGTTGCATATGATGCAATTGGCAAGAGTTGCCTACCTGGGAGATATGAGTTGTGGGTGACATCCCTAGCTAGTCCATGGCTTAGAGGATTTTAGGATCTTGACCCACTAGAAGATTGTGCGCTGCAATCTTCCGAATTGATGGTGAGGGCTATCAATTTGAATCAAAATAGTGGGTGCGGTAATTAATTAAAGGCCTAATTAACTATCGTCAAATTTTATTCAAATCAAATCAAAAGGAGTTTTGACAAATGCAATTTTCTCTTGTAGAATGGCAAACGAATCATCTTTTGAAAATGGGCAAATTAATTGAGAACAAATTACATAACTGGTTGAGGAGTGTGAGAAGTGTTCTGTATAATCCAGATATACCAGGAGCCTTTGAATCCACTCTATGTACGCTTAATGCATTGGTGAAGAGGAAAGAAAGTTCATTGATAGAGATCAATGGAACAAAAGGTAAGGGAGAGAAGGGTTCTCTCGCCAAACCAATTTCTTCTACATGGAGAGGATGGAAGGAACGATGGAAGAAGAAGTCAGAGATAGAGATCTCTACTTCTGGTGTATATGTGATAGAGAATAACTTTACTACTTCTTCGTCATGGGTACTTGATACCGGATGTGGATCTCACATTTGTTCAAATGTGAAGGATCTTAAGAGAAGTAGGCCTTTGGAGAAAGGCAAGGTTGAACTACGTGTTGCCAATGGGGCAAGGGTTGCCACCAGTGCTGTAGGAACCTATGAGTTAACTCTACCAAGTGGGCTAATAATAGAGTTGAAGAAGTGCTATTATGTACCTACCATAAATAGGAATATCATTTCCGTCCCTTTTTTGGACAAAGATGGATTTGAATTTCTTATTAAGAATGGAAAATGTTCCATTTCTAAAGATAGGATCTTTTATGGCAGTGCCCCAATGTCTTATGGTCTATACTTGATAGATTTGGAGACAAGTGTATACAACGTAAACACCAAAAGGCAAAAACTTAACAACTCAAACAAAACATATCTTTGGCATTTTCGTCTAGGGCACATAAATGAGAAATGCATATCTAGACTCCAAAAGGATGGTTATCTAGACTCTTTTGATTATGAATCAATAGAGACATGTGAATGTTGTTTATTGGGCAAGATGACCAAGAGTCCCTTTTCAGGTAAAGGTGAGAGAGCTAGTGATCTATTAGGACTCATACATACTGATGTATGTGGGCCTTTTAGAACTAATGCCAGAAATGGGTATCAGTACTTCATTACCTTCACTGATGATTTCAGTAGGTATGGATATGTGTACCTGATGAAGCATAAGTCGATAAACCCTTGAAAGGTTCAAGGATTTCATGAATGAAATAAAAAACCAACTTGGTAAAAGTATTAAGGCACTTCGATCTGATCGAGGTGGAGAATACTTAAGCTAGGAGTTTGAGGACCTTCTGCAAGCCTGTAGTATTGTATCACAATGGACTCCGCCTGGAACACCACAGCATAATGGTGTGTCTGAAAGAAGGAATCGCACATTGTTGGATATGGTGCGATCAATGATGAGTTTTGCTGATCTTTCAATTTCCTTCTGGGGTCATTCTCTTGAAACCGCCATGTTTACACTTAACTGAGTACCATCTAAATCGGTTCAAAAGACACCATATGAAATATGGTATGGGAAGCATCCCATTTTGTCTTTTATGAAGATTTGGGGTTGTGAGGCTTACGTCAGGAAAATTTTTCCCGATAAGCTTGGACCCAAATCTGATAAATGTTATTTTGTTGGATACCCCAAGGAAATGAGGGGATATTATCTATACCACCCTACTGACAACAAAGTGTTTGTTGCCAGGGATGATGTGTTCCTAGAGAAGGAATTTATTTCCAAAGGAAGCAGTGGAAGGAAAATAGAGCTTGAAGAGGTTCAAGCCTAACAAGAAAATATTGATCTGATAGATGTACGAGAGGAGTATGGAGATTCACAAGGTGTTGTGGAATCTCATTCTCCTCAGGTAACACAAGGACCTCGTAGATCTAGTAGGACCCACCTTTAACCTGAGAGGTTTGGATACCTTGTAACTCAGGAAGGTGGTGAGTTGATCATAGATGATGAACACCCTACCTACGTAGAGGCTATGGAGGGACCAAATTCTGAGAAATGGCTTGAAGCCATGAGATTTGAGATGGAATCCATGTACTCCAACAAAGTATGGACTTTGGTGGAACCACCCGAAGGGGTAAAACCCATAGGGTGCAGGTGGGTCTTCAAAAAGAAGACCGACATGGATGGCAATGTGCAAACTTATAAAGGCAGATTGGTTGTGAAGGGATTTTGACAAGTTCAAGGTGTTGACTATGACGAAACCTTTTCTCCAGTTGCCATGATTAAGTCCATCAGGATCATGCTTGCTATTGTAGCTTATTATGACTATGAGATTTGGCAGATGGATGTTAAAACCGCATTCCTTAATGGGAATATAAATGAGGATGTGTACATGACACAGCCTGAAGGTTTTGTAGATCCAAAGAATGCCAATAAAGTCCGTAAACTGCAAAGATCAATCTATGGATTGAAGCAAGCATCTCGGAGTTGGAATCTTCGATTTGATGAGGAAGTCAAAGTGTTTGGCTTTATTCAAAATGAAGATGAACCTTGTGTGTACAAGAAGGTTAGTGGGATCTCGACCACATTCCTCATATTGTATGTGGATGACATACTTTTGATGGGGAATGATGTCTTAGCCTTAGAGAAGGTAAATACTTGGCTTGGGAATACTTTCTCAATGAAGGACTTAGGAGAAGCATCCTACATTCTAGGAATTAAGATCTATAGAGATAGATCTAGAAGGCTTATCAGACTAAGTCAGAGCACGTACATCGACAAAGTGCTGAAGCAGTTCAGCATGGAGAACTCAAAGAGAGGCAACATCCCCATGCTACATGGAGTCACCGTCTCTAGAGCTCAGTGTCCCCAATCTTGTGAAGAGAGGGAGCATATGAATGGGATCTCATATGCATCAGCCATCAGATCCATCATGTACGCTATGTTGTGCACACACCCAGATGTCTCGTATGCTCTCAGCATGACGAGCAGGTACTAGTCAAATCTCGAGGATGCTCAAGTACTTGCGAAGGACTAAGGATCAGTTTCTTGTTTACGGCGGCGAGAATGAGCTGGTTGTAAAGGGTTACACCGATGCAAGCTTCCAAACCGATAAAGATGATTACAAATCAAAATCAGGATTTGTGTTTTGCCTTAATAATGGAGCTGTGAGATGGAAGAGTTCCAAGCAAGAAACAGTTGCCAATTCTACTACAGAGGTCGAGTATATTGCTGCTTCACATGCAGTAAAGGAGGCTGTGTGGATCAGGAAGTTCATCTTTGACCATGGTGTAGTTCCCACTAGCTCTGATGAGATTGAGCTTGATTGTGACAATAATAGAGCTATTGCACAAGCTAAGGAACCCAGATCACATCAGCGATCCAAGCACATAATGTGGCACTTCTATCTCATACGAGAGATCGTATAGCTAGGAGATGTGAAGATTTGCAAAGTACCAACTGAAGACAACATAGTTGATCCACTGACTAAGGCCCTTTCTCAGTAGAAGCATGATGGTCATGCTAGGTCACAAGGACTGAGGTTCCTTGATGACTGGCTCTAAGTGCAAGTGGGAGTCTGTTGGTATGTATGCCCATAGATCAAGTCATATGATGATTGTAATGGGATACTTTGTAAATGATTTGAATAATAACAAAGGCAATTTCCGATCTATATGTTTAAACTGTTTCTGAGATGATGTTGTAAAATGATAGATGTCTAAAGAATGATTTTACTCAATGACGTATGCTTTTAGGTTAAGGACCTAAACGGTGAGATCATGCGGATGTCAAGAGTATACATTCTTGTTTGGTCCCTAGTTAGTTGTTATTGTGGAAATAACCATAGACATCAATAACACTAAAGACTAGATTGTGTGTTGTTTGATGACAGAATCACATTAGTCATGATATAGTGATATCAAACCAAGCACATAGGTACTTGTTAGAGAACAAGGTATCAGACAGACCCACCGTGAGAGTGACACATGGAACCATGACTTGGTAGTCACAGTCATCTCTCACAGTGATGGTGGTGAGTGTGATTCTTAGACCTGAAATCACTACACTCAACACATGTCGTTGGGTACACTTTGACATCATCAAACGCAGTCCTAAAACATGGGTTGTTATAAAGGTGATGATTGGGTGGCTTTGACACATGGGGCTTTTGAGGGGTGAGTGATAGATATGGGATTTGTCCCTCCTAAGGGAGTTTGATGTCCTTGACCACTTGATGAGTAGGATTGAGAAAGGCATGCGCATGCACGTGTGAATAAATATGTGATATTAATGTCATACACATCTCAACCAGTCTGCTCTGAGATCAAGGAAATGAGTGAACGTTGACAAGATGATTGTTCCATGCCTCGAGTTCATTCAGGATATCAATGACAAAGGAATTATACATTCACTGCAACACCATTCATGGATTGTAGGATTCAAAGTTTTTCTCCAACTTTCGATTTTACTTAGGTAGCACTGATGTGTGACTAGGCACCGTTCTTTGCTTGTAAAGTCATAAGTGTTATGGACTTTCACTGCCAACATGAAATGGACCTGCAGGGTTACACACGTAGGATTTAACCTGGAATAGGAGTTTGTACTCAAACATGTTTAGATTGATTACTAAAGGAGTTTAGTAGTTCAATTAAACACTCAATCAATTGATAGCTCAGTATCATAATGTTCAAAGTGTTGGACTGATTGATTAAAGTATTGGATTGATTGAAACTGCGATTGACTGATTCTGCACAATCTGCACTTCCAACCGATTGGCTCATGTGATGAACTGATCGACTGACCTTGGTGAACCGATCGGCTCAACTGGTGAGTCTATCGGCTCATGGACAGGGTGAAGCGATTTGTTCAAATGTTGAAATGATCGGTTCAAGTCCAACCGAGCATTATGGGAAAGTAAGATTTGTGAGAAATTTCCTTTCGTTTCACTTGCCCAATTTGATTGGAACAAGGATTGGTATTTGGTACCAATTAGAAACAAAAGAAGAAAAGTCAATCGGGAACTGATCAGGACCATGAACCGACTGGTGAAGATGTGAACCGATCAGCTCATGGGTCCCAACCGATCAGTTGAGGTGTCAACCGACTGACTCAGATCCCCAACTGACCGTTTCAGTTATGAAATGATCGGTTCAGATTGGGCAGTTGGTTGTTTTTGTGGAAAATCTCAAATCCTTCTACTCCTGCTTTAATCCCGCATTTCCCGGGATAGAGAACCTTGTCCCATGGCCCTCCCATATATATAGGGGTATTGGGGGCTTCTCAAAGTACAACCCAGTGCAACTAATTGCTCTGTGAAGTTGTTGTTCTCTCTGGTTTTGGTAACCAAGAGAGATCCCGAGCAAGTTCTACCCGATAAGGGAGGCACATCAAGGGAAAGACAACTGCAGAAAGCGACTGGTGGCAGGAGAGTCTGTTGGCGACTAGTACGCCGATAGGAGGGTGCGACTCCTTCTGATTCCTTATGCAACAATGAGATCAGAGTTCCAGGCATTCTGTGTGGACGACTGTAGAGGCGGGAGACCTCTGTCGCTCAGAGGACAACTGTCAATCCCGACAGTCCTGGTGAGACCAGGAGTCTTCAATCCCGGTGCGACCAGGAGATGCACAGACACCATCCAAGACTGGAGGTGAAGACCGTGCAAGGCGCGAGGTATTATCACCGAGCAAGCCTCAGGACAATGTATGCATCCACTAACCATCTTTCCTATTATATAGACGTTTACGCAATTCCTTTTGTTCGGGGTTTTGGGAGAAAATTTTTGTTTCCGCTGCTTCTCTGCCTCCCTTAAAGGCCAACAATCACAACATCATACTCATGAATAATTTGAGACAAAGTAGACACATGACTAAAGATGGTATTAGTGAACATTTCAATATGATATGAGATGCATGCCTCCACTATATTAGGAATTGTCTAAAGATGAGATCCATGTGAATATTTTTAAAACCAAACTTGACAACAACTTTTTTCAACTCTGTTAATGTCCAAGAGTGAATTAAAGTCAACCTGATGGATGGAAGTAACTTAGCCAACTAGAATATTACATTCATAGTTGTGTGTTGGGAAACATAGAAAGCAAGAAATAAGCACATTTTCAATCACAACAAAAGACCTAATAAAAACATCATAGTACACATGCATGCTTATGTGAGGAATGAACTGGACTCGTGGAAATATACCTACAAGTCAACTTCTCCTATTACACAAATGGGAAACAATAAGAGGAAATCCCATGAACACGATTGGATTCAAATAAGTGTAGATACTACAATTTACATTAAAAAAGTATCCAAAGTCCTAAGAAATGAACAAGGTGATTGGTTAATAGGTGGATCCTTTAAGCACACAAGAAGAAACCCCTTAAAGGTGAACAACTTGCTATCCTAATAGGTCTTCAATAAGATAAGAATTTTTGTTACATGAAGTGTGAGATTATCATTGACTCATAACCATCTATAGATTACCTGGATAACCCCAAATGATGACCACCCAATTGTTTCCCCTTGTCAATGAAGTAAACATAAAAGGAATGGAATCCAAGGGCACTATCATCATTAAGGTAAGAAGGGAAGCCAATCCTTTAAAAGATAGGTCGTAAAAATAGTTTCTAAACATACCCGAAGACAACTATAAGACAAAAACATGTCATGAAGAATTATAGTTAATAATACAATGGAATAAAGTGGGAGTCTCATACTGAGATGCATCACTCAAAAAAGTAAATATGGGTCTGTTGTATTTTTCATATTCCATATTTAAGTAAATGTACCCCTATCAAATAGTTAGGTGGGTTGGGTTCGGTATGGGTCATTACACTGGAGATCGTGTGGATGCGGATCTAGAGGTTGAAGAACACCTTCCTTCTTGCTTCTTTGACCTAGGGTTTGCTTTTTCTTGGAGAAAGGATATAGATTTAGACGTGTGGAGTTATCAGATTGGGGTTTGTTCTCTATCTTTTTGATCTATCTTGCTGTTTGGACCTTCATCATATTCTTTGAGGTGAGTTATATAACTTTCTTCGCATTTATTACTTACTCTTAACTTGCATGTACAAGATCTTGCTCTAAAACGTAGTACTAAGTATAAAGATGCTATCTTTGTCTAGGGTTTTTATCTTATGTGGTAGTTTTTGAGTAGATAATCTCCCTAGATATATCCTTGATCTTGTGCACGTTTCTTCCTCAGATGTGGGTGCTCTAGGCCTTGCATTCATGTGGAAACTGATGGTTTTGGTATTCCATAAGAAGATGGTTCCACGATTGTTGAAAATGATGATTTTCCTTAGGTGTTTTTCTCTTATGTTGATACTTTATGGTTTGGCTTTTTGTGCCAAATGATGGCTTGAACTTAATTTTTGTTTCATACCTTTGTTTGTGTTTGAAACCGATGGCTATTCTTCCATCAGAACTGATAGTCTTGGTTCTTTCCTCAAGTGGAGTTAAATGATGTTTTTTCTCACCCTATCAAAAGATGGTTTTACTTGATGTTATAGATCTATTCTCCACCTAGTGTTGACATTAGACGGTCATACTATCATCATTTGATGGCTTGATTGGGTCACAACTGATGGCTTTACTAGAGTTATGATCTGATGGTTCACATGTTGTTAAAAAATGATGGTTCACCTAGTGTTGGAAATCTGACGACACTTCTGGGTCATGATTTGATGGCCTACCTAGGTTATGATCTAATGGATTCTCTAGGCCTATAATCCCATGGTTTCCTATGTGCATGATTCAATGTTTTTTCTTACACAAAATTCAATGGTTTTGTTTACATCACATCCATGATCTGATGGAGATTCTAGATGTTAGGGTTAGTACCTATGTATATGTATGAACCAATGGTTTAGTTTTGGGTGTTGATTTATAACATATATTCTACTTATCTTGTTGAACCTAATATAATGCAATTAAATGATGATGGTTAATGACACCTATCTTTCTTGTATGGTGTTATGATGAAGGAATACTCTCATATTGTTTAAAGGCCCATAACCCTACCATGTTTACTTCTGTGAACAACACAACTCTTATGCGTGATTCAATCTTATTCTACACCTATATACCACTAGCATGATGATGATGTGTTGAACCTTCTAAAAGGTGTTGAAAGATAATGACGTTCTTGATGGAGATTGTGTGATGCTCTTAATGACCTTTGGAAATGTCTTTCACCATAGTAGATGTGTAATCCTCTTCATTAGTGACAAGGATTGGTATCATGTGATGATGTGATAAGGAATATATCTCATACATTTTATATCTTCAGGAGTTGTTAGATTCCCGTCTTTTTGCAAAAATCTTTTAGAGTTTGTATTTAACTTGATTGGTGTAGCCTTAACTCACCCAATTGGGAATAATTAATCAAGTAAAACCTTAATCTTGTAGTGCCCTATGTTGTCGAACCATTCTAGTGTTAGATGGTAAAATTGGTGTTCCGGAAGGGAATTCAGTAGTCATGTATTGTTGAGTATATGTGGGTGCAAGAGACTATGTGTCCTTGACATCTTGATCCCAAGGTTTGGATGATGACTGCAGTCATGACCAAGATTGAGACTGATCGAGGTTCTGTCTCCATATCTATATATGTGATGTGATTGAGGATAGTTGTGGTTGTACCTCAGATGATATGGTTATGTGTACCCTAGTTACTAGTGTCGTGACCTATATACCAAGGGCAGACTAGGTTGTTTGTAGCTTAACTATATACATCGATGTGATTGACTCGTACTGACTGAGGGTGGAGAGATCTTAGGATTAGACTCTCCTAGATCTTGTATAAAATCGAATGGCACTTTGCACTGGTCAGTTGGAAGTGTGAGTGGTACACCTCAAACTCCCTAGGGCTTAAATTAAAGAGGTTATTCATCCATGTAGCATATCTTCTAGGGTTAATTGTGATACACATTGGTTGATAACCCTTGTTTTTCCCCTGTAATGTTTAGTGGATGTATAATATGGTAAGAGAAGTCAACTTCTTAAATGTTGATATCTTTATCTGGTCCTATAAAATATCATGTTAACCACACTTGTTGTTATACATATATCTTCTCTATTTATCATGGATGTTTAAATGGTTCTATCTGTCTAATTTTGATAACATGTTAAATAAATAACTTGATGTAATTAATAAGCATTGTGGAGAGTTATATCTCTCGTTGGGACATGGGTCTCCCCTTGTGGGTCACCACTTCTTTTTAAATGATTGTCAACAACATCGTCAAGCTCATGGTGTTGAGGAAGAACAACTTGGAGATGAGTAGGTGCATAAGATTGGCTAATGTTTAGTGTGTCCTAGAGTCATCCATGTACTCTCAGGTCAAGGTAGGGGATGTTTTGAAGATGATACATATACCGACTAGAGTTTTTTATGGTAATATCCTAATGTTGCATATGACATGAATATAGATGGGACATATTCTTTTGTATACAGGTTGTGGTTGAGGCCACTAGATAGATATGTAAATACCTCATATGGTATGTGCTCTTGTGCAGGTTGTTGGGATTATATGTAATTATTCCTAGAAATGATGGTGAATTTTAATTTAGTTTAATTATCCCCTTTTCCTTCCATGTGGTTAATCAAAGATCAATAACATGTTTAATTTTGAGTAATCTCATTTAGCATGATAGGTTGTCAGAGTTTCAACACTCCTTGTTCTATTAGGAGTGTACAATTTGAAGAAGCACTTTGTGATTTGGGGGAAAGTATCAATTTCTTACCTCTTCCCACCTTTAAAAGTCTTGGATTGAGGGCATTAACTAAAACAAGTATGTCATTGCAACTAAATAATGACTCCATAGTCTGACCTCTTGGGATCTATGATGACATATTGGTCAAGGTAGATAAATCATATACCTAGTTGATTGTGTGGTAATGGATATACTATAAGGAAAGGATCAAAGTTATTCCTTGGTCGATCATATCAAGCTACTACATATGTAATCTTTTCCCTGAATAGAGGACGCTTCACTCTATGGATAGAAAATTATAGGGAAAAATTCTTATTATGTAATCATACCTCACTTCCAATCCATGACAATCTCAGATAGAGGAAAATATTATGTCAAGCCTAGGACACAAAATAAGGTCACTTTATGGAAAGAACCCAATATTTTATTCCTTTAGTTTTAGTATAACTAACCTTGTATTTTTTGCATTTTCAATTTTGGTGAATTTTGATGCAATTTGATGGTACATGATGTGTATATTCAGTGTGCAACAATAGGAAGAAGTTGACACCACTGACATGTGTCGGTGAAACCAATTTATTAGTAATTGGGTAATCATATGATGATAGTAAAATGCTAGTATTGTCGACTAAAATGCAGGTGGCACTAACCTCAATTAAACAATACAAATTACTTAATCACAAGCAAGTCGGTGGCACCAACTCCAATCAGGATCACTGAGATGAAGGAAGTGCATGATCTGTGGCCTCAAACTTAACTATCAGATGTGCATGAATCCAACATTGACTAAGAAATTGAGCTATGCATTATTGTGAGTCGATACCACCAACTCACACCTATACCACCAATAGAGTAGATCCTCGAGTGGGTTCTTCCATACATCACATTTTTTAGTATCAAGAGTCAATACTGAGAGTAGACACGAATAAATCTCATATCAATACCACCAACTGAAGACACTAGCACTGAGTTTTCACTGATGGGTGCCTCTACTCCTATACGAGGAGGATTAATTTTGATTCTCACAATTTAGGCATCCACTCCTTAAGAACATTCAACAAGATTGCACAAGCACCTTTTTAACGAGAAATAATTTCACTGGGCTCTCATTCTCTCCCTCTTTCCTTCAAGATGGAGAGTAAGCAACCTTGATAGGAAGTGTCTTCTTTAGTAGGAACCACTTAATAACTCCTTCTAAGGCCACAAATGTACTTGAAACTAGTGGCATGAGATAAATATGTTCCAAGCTTGTAAAACATGACCTGAGGCCACCCACTATAGAGACACAACCTTTATTGTGCAGTTGGGCTTCGCTGACAACTTGCGCAGAGTGTGTGCATCCCAGGGGATGGCTTCCACTGACCCATTTCTAGGGTAATGACCAATGTACAAGGATATTGCTTTGGAATTCTTAACATTGTTGGAGGTGTGTTTCCTAACACAATACACCCGGGGTGACAACTAGGAGACATGTTGGGTAAAGCTTAGGATCTACAACAAGACCCACCACCTTACTCTTGAGGCATTCAACACCATATTTAGGTGGGTGCACTACAGGATGAGATGTTGCCCTGAGGATTTCTACCACTCCATGGAATGGAGTAAGCTTAGTACATCAACATCCCTTGAAATGTCAAGTGGAATAACTTGAATTTCACTAACATCAAGAACCCCTTTTCCCACATTCTTCACCTACTCATGACAAACTCATTGTTCATTAGGTCCACGTAGGGGAAAGGGGAAGGTCCAATCCATGGACATGTTCACACTTTAGACATTCCTCTTACTAGGAAAAGAGAAGATCAACTTGGGTGCATAGTTCTTGGGACATGCAAAATTAGTACCAAAAACTGACAAGAGGAATCTGTCCATTCATTTTGGGTAGTCTCATCATGAAAATTCTCATCCATTAGAATCTCAACCTCTCCAATCATTAGCCAATGAAGTCAAAGTGGATATGGAACTGAAGCTTTTTTATAATGACAAGATCCTTGATAGAATTGGAGGAAGCATCCATGCGATCTCGAAATGGGTATAAGAGAACTTCCAGACCCCATGTTCAACATCACCAATCTTGATCATCTCTAATGTCCAAATGATGATCCATAAGAGATAGACTAGAAGTAAGACACAAAAGAGGAAGTCGGTGAAGACATTGATGACAAGCTCAAGGAGTTGCATCTTTTACTACTAAGAACTAGCAACTAGACACACTATATGCCTCATGCCTATGGAGCTTCATCAACTACCCAAAATTCATTGGAAGCTGAAGCATATTCATTTGAGGCTAGTATAACACGCTCAAAAATATTCAAAGAGGTTAGTAATAGAAGTGGGAGGTGATGACTAATTTCACTTCCTAGAAAGAGAGGGTCATTACCAATAAGGAGTAGGTCTTCATGCACCAGTACACAATGACCGTAAATGAGGATTTTCTCATAAGTAATAAGGATACCATCCACGAGTTCTTACAATGCATGGCATACACTCAACAACATCTCTATGAAACCTACTAGATTGGGGACCACTTCCCTAACTACCCAAAACCACCACCCATGCTGTCTGACCCACCCAGTTCAGTGTCACATTCTACCTACAACATCCTGACATGCATCTACGACTATTCTATACCCCTAGAGAAAGATCATCTGGTACATCCATTCCATAACTGAGTTTGTTTTTGATAAAGGACGTTGTCAAATTCAAGCTTGAGGGCACAAAATGGTATTTATCTTATATGCATCTATATTGCATCTATATATCTGATTTTTGTTGATTTACTTCCATCTTAGTTTGCTTGTGCATATTAGCTAGTTTTTGTCTGTATTTCAACTTTTTCGTGCTTGTCTCCACATCTACCTAGTGTAAATAGTGGACTCAGGAAAATTCTCACATTAATAAATTGAAGTATTGGTCTATCTGTAGTTAATAATGAAAATTTATTTTATTTGTTTGAGAGTACACTACATGATGAATTGGGGGCTTAGTTAGTTTAGAAACATTGGTGACAAACATAACAAATAAATCTACCCTTGACTCTTTGATTGAAGATGATGTTTGAATACAATCTAACAGGAATTCGAGTGACCTTTTATGTTAGTTTAAAAATTAAATTTTTAGTCACCCTGAATAGGAGTTAATAGAAGGAGACACATCATGGTTGGGAAGAGTGTATAACTATTAGTCACTATTTCTCACCCACCCTCATCTCACTTCATTTCATCTACACCATAGACTTTATACTCGATTCAAGGCATTTTTATCCTTGATTTCATCTCATCATTATAGGTAGCATATAGTTTAGCTTGCATTAGAAAATATAAAAGTTATTGTTGCATTAAGGTCATCCATATAGCTTAGTTTGCATACCAACCATCCTTGTAGTTTCATTCTTCATCATTCATTCATATGGGTATAATATATGTCTTCCACATTTTTTTTGAAAACATAGTGTAAGAAAAATAATATATCCCTACTCTTCATCAATTTTGTAGCTAATATATATATATATATATACATATATATATATATATATCCAAAAAAAATGATTGAAAAGAAAAGGAGAATGAAGAAGAAAGGATGGGAAGTAAAAGAATCACATATCCCTTCTGTAATAAATAAGTTTTTGGAATTCAATGTTAAATCACATTCCACCTCCATTCATCATTACGATGAGACGTCCATAGCACTTATCATTCCACCAAACACGTAGTAGTATGACACAATAAATGTTGTTTCCATCCTTCATATAGATAGATGATTTTGTTCTCTTGTATAAATAACTTGGATTAAGTGTAAGTTCTATTTACCAAGCCACCAATTACATCCACCCATTGTTCTATATGGTAAGACACCAAAATGATTTATATCCTTCTTTCAATTATATTCAAGAAACTGCATGTATAGTAGAAATCTTTTAATAGAGTAATGTAGTTAGAGAATTCTTGTGATGCACTCATTACAACATAACTTCCCATCTTATCTCTTTGCTTTGGCTTATTGTGCTTTAAGAGGTCTAATGTTGATGTTTCATTTTTCAGAATTGGACATTTGTATAGTAGTTGATTGCTCTATGGTTGGAGAGATAACCAATTTTGGACCATTGATTCACGGATGATATATAATGATTTAGTTCACATGTGTGTTTCTTTTGACTTTTTCAACATAATACAAAGTAGTCTTACTCAAGGGCGAGCAAAATTTAAGCTTAATGGATTTTGATGCATGTCTCTACCAAGTTTTAGGGATATTTAGGCATGTTTTTTGGATGATTTCTCTCATATTCACATGTTTAATGAAATTTTTTCTTAAATTACCTAAAATATACCTTATTGATAAATCTTATTCATTTTACATGTATTTCAACCAAATTTTATTTATTTAGTCAATTGGCTAACATATGTTTTTTATTGCCGACTTAATTAGGCTAAATCAGAAGATAGTCGGCACCACCGAGTTGTGTCACTACCACTAATATGAGAAGGAGAAGGACTAATAATATAAACAAAAAGGACTGAGAAGAAGAGAAGGGGAAATCTCAAAAATTATCTCGGTACCTCTGACGCAAGTTGGTGGCACCGAGATTTGAAGACTTGATTCACAATAAAGTGGAGAAGTCAGTGGCACTGACATTTTTTAGAAAACTGAGATCAAGACAAGGAACATCTTACGATAACGGTGTCATGATTCTTCCAATATAAACCTAAGGGGCAGCCACCTGGAGGAGTCTCAATCAATAGAGATCACAATGGATGCATCTCATTTGGAGGCTATCCCACTGAACGTCGTTGAAGGAACTAGGGCCCAAAAAGAAGGAGAAGAAGAGTCCAGATCAACCTTTCAGGAGTTTTCTATGGATTTCTTCTCCTTTCTCCCTTCTTATGATTCTTTTTTAAGCATAAGGGTCTAAACCCCCATTGTTTAGGACTTGAGAGTAGCCTGATGTTAACTCTATACATGTTCGTGTTTAATTCAATAAAATATAATCGTTTGCTTTGGATTTTGGTAATAGAAAAGCACAATGATTTATTTATGCTTGATCACCATAATTTTATAATGGTTTGTTAACTAATGTGAAAATGGTGTTAACATCTAGAAAAGTCATTATCATCGTAGTCAATAATGTGTAAGGAAAGTGGGATAACCATTATGAAGTAATTATATAGAAATAATTCTTACAGTTTACTCTCTTATATTTATGTTGCAAAAGAAGATTAGTAACTATTCTAAACAATGTGCTACACTACGATAGAAGGTAGTGCATATTACAAATGCTTAATTCAAGGAATCCTAATAAGTTATGTTGATATAATAAAATGCATCTATAGGTTGACATCGTGGTGAAATTAGTATCTTGAAGAATTTATCCATCTGATCTTCCATTCATTTTACTTGTTGCACTTTGATTCTTATTATTAATATTTAATCACCCAATCAAATTCTTTATTAGGCTTAGCTAGTTTGTTTTAGTTAATAATAGTTACTAGTTGTCCTAATTCTCTGAGTTTAACTTTCAAGCCTAGTTGAGTTTCTTTACTACTCTAATGTGTACTTTTACGTTTAGCACACACATTTAAGTCGTGTCAAGAGAAAAAGAAAAATAAGAGTGAAGGAAAAAAGTAGTAGTATAAAAGAATGATGGGAAAAAAATAATATGGAGGGAGAAGGGAAGTAGTGGGAAATATGTTGGATGAGGTGTAGTGGGAGGAGAGAAATGTGCAAGTTGGAGGGAGGTGGAAGGCAGTGGAGGGAGAAAGAAAGAGAAAAATAGGTGGGGAGGGACAAGGGAAGTAGTGGGAAGAAGGAGATAATTAGAGTGAGGGAAAGTAGTGAAAGGAAAAAGAAAAATAGGAAGAGAAGAGAAAGGTAGTAGGATGAGAGAAAGAGACAAATGGGAGGGCGAGGAGGGAAATAGTGGGTAGAGAAAGGAAAAGGAGGCACGAAGGAGTGAAGTAGTAGGAAGAGAGAGAGAGAGAATGAAGGTAGATAGGGAGGTAATGATGAGAGGGAAAGTAGAAGAGGGAGGTAAATGGGAGGATGAGTGGAGGGATGAGATAGTGAGAAAAGCAAGAGACCAGACTAAGATAGCTCATTAGTTCATAATCACAAATACATTACAATAGACATGAAATAAAAAGTTAACATTATATTTTAAGTAAATAAAATGTTTTATATATAAATAACACACTATTTAAAACAAAAAATATTCATTTGAAACACAAAATATGCAAGTGAAAATAATAAAATAGAAGTGACTCATGGGTAGAAAGAAAAAGATAAATGATAAGAGGGAGGAGGGAAGTAGTGGGAAATATAGAGAAATAGGTGAGAGGAAGAGGAAGAAGTAGTACATTACAATAGACATGAAATAAAAAGTTAACATTATATTTTAAGTAAATAAAATGCTTTATATAAAAATAACACACTATTTAAAACAAAAAATATGCATTTGAAACACAAAATATGAAAGTGAAAATAATAAAATAGGAGTGACTCATGGGTAGAAAGAAAAAGATAACAGATAAGAGGGAGGAGGGAAGTAGTGGGAAATATAGAGAAATAGGTGAGAGGAAGAGGAAGAAGTAGTAAAAAAGAAAGAAAGTGACTAAAAAATAGGAAGATAGAGGAGGAAAGTTGTAAAAAGAAAGAGAGAGAGAGAGAAAATACAAAGTGAGAGGAGGAAAGTAGGGGGAGGTGAGGGATGAAAAAGTAGGAGAGTAGTAGTTGGAAATAATATATTAATATGTGATAGAAGATACATTACAACACACATGAACACAAATACCAGAGGAATGTAGCTGGAAGAGGGAGAATTACAAAAATAGGAGGAGAAAATCAGTGGGGTATACCTTATTAATACATGATATAAAACATAGTATAACATAAATGAATGCAAATTGAAGAAGAAAGAACTGGAAATAGAGAGAAAAAGAAAAAATACGGAGGAGGGAAGTTCTGGGAAATAACACATTAATATATCTGATAAAAATACATTATAACACACATGAATAAGACGTAGTGTGAAGAGAGAGAAATAGAAAAATAAGATGGAGGGATTTCAAGAAAAATAATAGATAAATATGTGAAGTATGACAAAATATAACACATATAAACACATATGGAGGAGAAAAGTAGTGAGAAGTGAGAGAAAAAGAATAATTCAATAAAGGAGGGAAGTTATGAAAAATAACACATTAATTGTATTAGAAAACACATTTTGACACACATGAATATAAATGGATAGGAAACTAGTAGGAAGAAAGAGAAAGAGAAAGAGAAAAGAGGGAGGAAAGTCGTGGAAATAATAGCTCACTAATATGTGACAGAAAACACATTATCACACATATAAACATAAATGTAGGAAGAAATTAGTGGGGAAAGACAAAGTAAAAAGAGAATTTGTTATCTATAGAAAAGAACACATTAGTATGTGAGAAAAAACACACTATAATATACATGTATACAAATGGAGAAGGAAAGTATTACGTAGAGAGAGAAAGTCTAACTCTTTGTTTAATTTTGAGTTCACATAGAACATCCCTTACACTAATAGGTGTGTCAAAGTGGGGTTTATATAGCATTTATCCTTAATAAATTATGAGATGTGCTATATAGAGGTCGGAGTACTGGACGAGATTCCAAACAATCATGTTAGCAGCCAATACTTACAAAGTAGCATAGCAATCTGTTCAAGATGACCGAATGAGAGTGTTGTTGGGAAAAATGTGAGAGTGGTTGAGAGAGAGTGCTAATGAGAAACATGTCAGAGAATGCATGGGAGAGAAATTGGGCAGAAACAATGGGTATAGGAGAGAGAAAAAAGAATGAGTTATTTTTGCTAATAACTTTGGAGTCATAATATATTGTATACAAAATAAACATCATTTCTCTCCTTACAATAAAACATGTCACAACATGATCAATTTTGACATGTTTTTGAATAAAAATATACAATATAAATGAGAAGGGATAATGTTGTTGAAAGAAGAGTAGAAATAACAGAGAGAGAGAGGTTTATTTTTTTTATAAATTTCAATCTGTAATGAATTTTTGTGAAATTAAAATTTATGTTCTTTACATAAAACACTTTAAAATAAGACCAATGTCAATATACTTTTGGTTGAAAAAATAAATAACACTACTTCCCTCCTATCCTCAACTTTTCTCTCTTAAAATAATAAGTTGAATCGTAGGTAATATCTGATTGGACTTGACATAACGTCCACTTAGATCTCAGATAATGTACATTTGGACAGGAGATAATATCCAATTAGAAGGAGATAATATGTAATTGCATTGGAGATGACATCGAATATGACCTGAGATAACATCCAATTGGACCTGAGATAACATATAAATAGACCTAAAATAATATACAATTATACATGAGATAGCATTCAATTGGAGGTAAGATAAGGTAGAAGTAGACTTGAGATACATTTACGCGTGCATGATATAACATCCATTTAGAGCTAAGATACATCCAATTGTACATGAGATAACATCCAATTGTATTGGTGATCATATACAGTTGAACTTGAGATAACATAAAATAGTACATGTGATAACGTAAAATTGTGCATGACATAACATGAAGTTGTACAAGTGATAAAATCTAATCAGACAGTAGATAACATATAATTAAACTTGAGATAAAATCTAATTGGACATGAGATAACATCTAATTAGACATGAGATAACATCTCATTAGACTTTAGATAACATATAAGTGGACCTGAGATAACATAAAATTGAACATGTGATAATTTCAAAATAGGCTAGAGATAATATACAATTGAACTGGAGATACATATAGTTGGACAAAGATAACATACAATTAGACTTGAGATAACATATAGTTGGATCAGAGTTAATGTCCAATTGGATTGGAGATAATGTACAATTAGACCTGAGATAACATCAAATAGTATATGAGATAATGTAAAATTGTACATGAAATAACATAAAACTATACATGAGATACAAACCAATCGGACTAGAGGTAATATATAATTAAACCTGAGATAAAATCCAATTGGACATCAGATATCATCTAATTAGCAATGAGATAACACGCAATTGGAAATGAGATAACAAACAAGTATACCTCAAATAACTTGAAATTGTACATGAGATAACATCCAAATAGACTATGATAACTTACAATTGAACCAAAGATAACATATAGTTGGACTAGAGATGACATACAATTGGAACAAAGTTAACATACAATTGGATCTTAGATAACATAAAATAGTACATGAGATAACGTAAAATTGTAAATAACATAAAATAAAACTGTACATGAGATAAAATCTAATTGGACCGAAGATATCATACAATTAAACCTGAGATAACATCCAATTGGATATGAGATAACATCGAATTGGACCTAAGATAACATAAAAGTAGACCTGAGATAACAGAAAATTATAAATGAGACAACATAAAATAGTACATGTGATAATATCCAATTAGACTAGAGATAATATACATTTGAACTAGAGATAACATACAATTCGACTGGAGATAACATGTAGTTGGATCAGAGATAACGTACAATTGGATCTGAGATAAATATGAGAAATAGGAGGGAAGCAATCACATTTTTTTTTATCTAAAGTATGTTGACATTGGTGTTGTTCTAAAGTATTTTTTGTAAAGAAAACAAAGGTTTTTGTTTCTTCAAAAAAATCTTTATGATTTGAAAGATATTAGTAAAATACAAGGAATAGGAGGGAAGTAGTGTCATTCACTTTTCAAAAAAATGTTTTGACATTGGCCTTGGTTTAAAATATTTTCTATAAGGAATGCAACATTTTTTATTTCGTCAAAAAATTTATTATGGTTTGAAAATATTAATAAAACACAAAAATTATAATGGAAGTAGTTTCATTAATTCTTTTATAAAAATATATTAACATTGGTCTTGTTTTAAAATACGAATACAATGATTTTTATTTTGACAAAAAATACATTATGGTATAAAAGATATTTAATAAAAATAACTTATGTGTTTTCTCTATCCTACAACTCTTCCCTTTCCCCTTCCTCTATCCCACTCCTCTCTCCCACGTTTTCCAATTGTTGCAGGTTTCTTAATCATTTGCATTTTTTGGGCAGAAAGTCCAGCAACATCAGATGTAACGACACGAGCGGAAAAAAGTCGTCAACTTTAGCCTGCTCTGTTTGGTCTGTTTGTGCAACATATGTTGGAACTGTGGAACTATAGCCAAGATCCATCCACGACATCATACGCTCCATCTCATAATTTTTTTTTTGAGTTAGAAGGAGACTTATTCTTCCCACTCCCTCAAACAAGTGTCACAGGAGGTTTCGAATACAATGATTTTTATTTTGTCAAAAAATACATTACGATATAAAAGATATTTAACAAAAATAACTTATATTTTTTCTCTATCCTACAATTATTCCCTTTCCCCTTCCTCTATCCCACTCCTCTCCACCACGTTTTCCAATTATTTCAGGTTTCTCAATCATTTGCGTTTTTTGGGAAGAAAGTCAAGCAGCATTAGATGTAACGACACGAGCGGAAAAAATTCGTCAGCTTTAGCCCTCTTTGTTTGGTCCGTTTGTACAACATATGTTGGAAATGCGAAACTATAGCCAAGATCCATCCACGACATCATACGCTCCATCCCATAAATTTTTTTTTTGAGTTAGAAGGAGACTTATTCTCCCCCCTCCCTCAAATTGAGTCATAGGAGGTTTCGAACTGGGGGACGATAGGCCGGACCGAACCATCTGCGCTACACTGACTGGGTTCCATCTCATAATTAGAATATGGATACATTATATAGTAAATCCAAAGGAAAATGGTCCCGTGACGCGCAGGGAGAGAGGACTCGCGTTTTGACGCAGTCCTCTGGCTGGTTTCAGCGCGAGACCCAACTGGAAGGAGGGTTTGGGTGGGTAGAGGTGGTTTTGCAGGGTGAGGTGGCAGCGGTAGGTGAATGGCTGATTTGATAGGTCCGTGGAGAGAGATTGAGATAGAAATATAAAGAAAAATTTATTTTGCACATAACTTTTGATCTATAATGAATTTTTTGACGAAATAAAAATCATTGGATCTGTTATGAAAAATACAATCCAAAAAGACCAATATTAATGTATTTTTGATAAAAAAGGAAAATGCTCCCGTGACGCACAAAGAGAGAAGGACTCGCGTTTTGACACGGTCCTCTGGCTGGTTTCCAACGCGAGACCCAACTGGCTGGAGGGTTTGGGTGGGTAGAGGTGGTATTGCAGGGTGAGGTGGTACTGGTAGGTGAAAGGTTGATTTGATAGGTCCATGGAGAGAGATTGAGATAGAAATATAAAGAAAAGTTTATTTTGCACATAACTTTTGATCTATATTGAATTTTTTTAAGAAATAAAAATTGTTGGATTTGTTACGGAAAATGCAATCCAAAAAGACCAATATTAATGTATTTTTGATAAAATAAGGAAAATGTGTTGGCTAAATGGACATCTAAAAATCCCTTTGTTTTGATTATGACAAACATTTCATTCTTAGTGATCTAACGAGCTACTTGAGTGTGCATGATTTAGGTGGATGACAAATCAACTAGGGAAATACATATGCTTACATGTTTATGTTTTCATGTAATGTAATCGCTTTGTAAGAACTTGTACAAATATATAATGTACAAGTACCTAGATTGCATGTAAATCAAGCGTTAGATTCTCCCTAGCTAAACACCACATTTAGATAAGTCATTCCCTTCAAATAGGATCACATATGCACACTCATACATATAATTAGTGCCTAAATTGAAACATTGAAACATGATCAATCTCGGTCGACAAACTCCTCGACCGAGACACTCTCGGTCGACAATCTTCTCGACCGAGAAAGATCCAAAGTAGCCGTTAGACACAACTGACAAGGTAGTTGGCAGTTGAAGATAGACGTTGCAAATCACTTGTTCCAGAGAGCCTGTCGGTCGACAAAACTTCGACCGAGTAGGTGTCTCGGTCAACCATTCCTCGACCGAGATGATCTCTGACAGCAACTGTAGAATTAATTAATTAGCCGTTGTTAAAACAACAAACTTGTACCTAACGGCTAGTTAAGCACTTAGAAACCCCTAGAAGTTGTCTAGAACGTCCTTAAGCATCCTTAGGCCATTCCTATAAATAGGACAAGCCATAGGACACTCAAACATACTTGTTACACTTGAGAAATCCTTGAGCATACTTTGAGCAATCTGTTTGTGAGCAATTTGAGCATTGTGACAATTGGCTATTTCCTTCCTTAGCTCAAAATTCGTGTCCTATAAGCTAGTATCTCCTACCCACTGCAATCACAAGTTCATACACTTGGTTAGGAGATCTATACGCTTGATCTAGGCAAATCAAGCCTTGGGCTACAAAGGATAAGTTGTAATTTTCCTTTTTCCTTTCTTGTTCTCTATTACCGTTTGTACTCTCCTTGCTACTCCTAGGTTGGAGGCTGCGGATTGGAGAGGGTGAAGATCTTCTTGGTGAAGAAGGTGACTTTGAGCTACTTCAGAAGGCTGGTGCAACGGGAGGTTACTTCTAGAGAGGAAGGCTACTTCAAGGGGGAGCTTAGAGTTACTTCAAGAAGGCTACCTCAAAGTTGGTGCACCTACTTCAAGTGAAGGTTGTTCAAAGGGTGTAAAGGAAAGTATTGTATTTTGTATAAATCTTTGAGAAGGTAATAAAATAAACACTTTCAAAATCCGTAAGCAACCGGGTAGTTGACTGACAACTTTAGTATTTGCTAAAGTTGAAACCACTCTAAACACCTGTCTCCTTCTTCCAATTTTTAATTGTGGTTGTTTGAGTTTAATAAATTGTTAAAATTATTTAAAAACTCTATTCAACCCCCCTCTAGTGTTTTTCAATTGGTATCAGAGCAGGCTTCAAGGAACCCTAACAAAGTCTTGAAGAAATGGGTGATGGAGTGCTCAACAACCTTAACCTCGAAGGGACACTTGTTGCTAGGCCTCCAGCGTTCGATGGAACAAACTACCAATATTGGAAGAGAAGGATGCAATTCTACTTCCAAGGCATCAATTGGGACTTGTGGAGAATGGTGTCAACCCCATATGAGCTCCCTCAAATTCAATTTGCAGAATGGGATGCAAA
The DNA here is from genome assembly GCA_963693085.1 of Alisma plantago-aquatica. Classification (NCBI taxonomy): domain Eukaryota; kingdom Viridiplantae; phylum Streptophyta; class Magnoliopsida; order Alismatales; family Alismataceae; genus Alisma; species Alisma plantago-aquatica. The sequence continues at coordinate 96,502,262 of OY856411.1, forward strand.
TACGGTAAAGCTAGCTCAAATGAATGCAAAAGCTGTAAGCATTTTATATTGTTCTATATCGGTAGGAGAATTTTGATAGAATATCTAATTGTGACACAGCCTATGATATTTGTCATAGACTATCCATAACCTATGAAGGAACAGTTCAAGTCAAAAACTCAAAAATTAGCATGTTTAAACAAAAGTTTGAACACTTTCGTATGGATCCTGATGAATCTATTAGTGAAATGTTTGCAAAATTTTCTACTATTGTTAATGGTTTAAGTGCTCTAGGAAAACCTATCCTTGAAGAAGATCAGGTATCAAAAATCCTTCGATCACTCCCTCCAGAATATAAGCCAAAGGTGACAGCCATTGAAGAAGCAAACGACCTCACTCGACTGAAAATGGAGCAACTTATTGGCAACCTAGAAGCTCATGAAGCAACCCTAGAAGAGGAGGAAAGAAGAGCACGTGAACTTCAGCAAGGAAAGAAGAAGGATATGGCTCTAAAAGCTTCAAAAGTCATCACACAAGAAAGTGAGGAGTCAAGTGAAGAAGAAGGAGAAGAAGCCTTGATCGTCAATGGTAAGAAATACAAAAGATTTAAATCTAACAAAATTTCCAGCTCTTCTTCTACCATTCCTAGGTGCTTTGAATGTGGAAAGAAAGGGCATTTCAAAAATGAATGTCCTAAAGAAAAGAAAGGAAAGAAAAGCTCACACAAGAAGAAGGGAGAAAAAGCCTATAAAGCTGCATGGGACGAGTCAAGTGACAGTGAAAGCGGAGAAGAAACGGTGGATTGTCTAATGGCAAGAGAAAATGATGAAGACTCTCAGGAGGTAAGCCTACTTGATCTTCCTAAAGAAGAGTTAGTTACTAATCTACAAGAAATTCATGATAAGTATGTTGATGTCAAGAAGAAACTAAAGAAGGTTATCAAATCAAATGATGAGCTAATTACTAAATTAGATAATCTTTCTTCTGAAAAGAACAACATTGATCTTGAAAATTTGTCTTTAAAAACATCTTTAGATGATTGCACTAGAAAGCTACTCACTTTAGAAACAAATGTTGATCTTCTTTCTAAAGAAAAGACTGACTTGTTAGCTAAACTAAAAGATTTTCAGACTCAACCTATTTTGTGTAACCATTTAGACTATGATAATGTTATAAAAGAAAGAGATTCATTGTTATCTGATTTAGATCAAGCAAGAAATGATCTACACAAGAAAATGAATGATATTGCTCAGCTGCAAAGAGAACTTTATGAGTTAAGAAGAAAAGATATACTTGATAACATTCTAAGCATTGGTATTGTTTTCAACGGAAGAAAAGGCTTGGGATATGCTCCAAAGAAAAATCAACCCAAAAGAACTCAAACTATGTTTGTACCCAAGAACACAATGGCTAGAAAGAGAAATGAAGTTGATTCTATTACTTGCCATTTTTGTTTACGTCTTGGACACTATTCCTTTTCATGCCCTTATAATACTAAGGATTCTGAATTAGTTTGGGTCCCAAAATCTCAAACTTAGTAGAGTCAAATGGAATTTAGTTGAGATATGGCCAAACGCTCCATCTTGCTATTTATATTTTCTTATCTCAACTAAACAAAAGATTTCATGCATATTGTTAATTTTCTGCATTGTTGTACTGAAACAGAAACTTAGTCGGTCGAAGTATTGTCGACCGAACCATTAATCGGTCGAAGTATTTTCGACCGACCGGATGTCTGTAACATATCAAAATTTACAGCAATTATTTCGGTCGAAAATTGGTCAACCGAGCTAAAATTCAGTGTTTCTTTGTTTATAATACAGTAATCTTCTCGATCGACAATTTTTCGACCGAGACAAATGTCGGTCGAACAATTGTCGACCGACTGGATTTCTGATTCAGAACTCTTATACAAATCTGTACTTAAATAATTCTAACCATATCGGACCATCACATGGGTACCAAAATCTACATTTTAATGTAGGAATGGGTGGTTGACAGTGGGTGTTCCAAACATATGACCGGGAATAAGGATGCATTTCAAACCCTTGAAGAAAAGAAAAGTGGAACGGTCACCTTTGGAGACAATGGTAAGGGCAAAATCGTTGGAATAGGTAATGTTGGTACAAACCTCGTAATAAAGAATGTTCTACTCGTTGATGGTTTGCACCATAATTTGATAAGTGTTAGTCAATTATGTGATAGTGGTTATGATGTGTTATTTAACAAAACTTGCTGCAAGTTATTGATAGAAAACACTACAAATGTTGTTTATGAAGGAAATAGAGTTGGAAATCTTTACATCCTTAAACCTAGCTCTATGAAATCAGTAGTGGGAAAATGCTTGCTTGCAAATGAAAATACCTTAAAACTATGGCATAAAAAGCTAGGACATGCTAGTTCACATGTTATTAAAAAGTTAGTGAAATATGATCTTGTTCGTGGATTGCCTACTTTATCTTTTGATCAAGTTGAAAACTATGAACCATGCACAATGGGAAAGCAAACCAAAACCTCTTTTAAACCAAAACATGTACTTAGCACCAGTAGGTCCTTAGAATTAATTCATATGGATTTATTTGGACCCATGAAGACACAATCTATTGGTGGTAAAAGATATTGTTTTGTTATTGTTGATGATTATAGTAAATACACATGGGTACACTTTATTGCAACTAAAGATGATACTATTCATGTTTTTATACAATTTTTTTCCAAGATTGAAAATCTATTACAAAGAAAAATATGTACCATTAGAAGTGATCATGGTGGAGAATTTGAAAATCATACATTTGAAGAATTTTGCACATCTCAAGGATACACTCATAATTTTTCTGCTCCACGCACCCCACAACAAAATGGTATAGTTGAAAGGAAAAATCGATCACTACAAGAAATGGCTAGAACTATGATGCTCGAACACAACACACCCAAAACCTTTTGGGCTGAAGCTGTAAACACTGCATGCTATGTGTTAAATAGAGTAACTGTTCACTCTCATTTAAAGAAAACTCCATATGAAATAATATATTCTAAGAAACCTAGAGTTGACTATTTTCATACTTTTGGCTCCACATGCTATATTTTAAATACCAAAAATGATAGAGATAAGTTTGACTCTAAATCACACAAAGCATTCTTTTTGGGATATTCCACTTCTAGCAAAGCTTTTAGAGTATATAACACTATCTCTAGCAAAGTTGAGGAATCTATTCATGTTTCTTTTCATGAAGAGACCAAATCTGAAAATCTAGAAATCATAGATCTCACTAATCAATTCGAAAATTTAAACATACCAAATGATAGTGAGAAAGTTACTACAAATAATCACCAAGCTGAACCACAACCTCCACCTAGGCTTATTAAGGATCATCCTCAAGAACTTATTATTGGAAATCCTAATGAGAAAGTCAAAACTCGGTCTTCCTTCAAAGATGTTGCAAACATGGATTTTGTTTCTATCATTGAACCTAAAAAGATATCTGAATCTCTTAAAGATGATTATTGGATAATAGCCATGCAAGAAGAATTGAATCAATTCACTAAAAATGATGTATGGGATTTAGTTCCTAAACCACAAGACAAAACCATCATAGGAACTAAATGGGTTTTTAGGAATAAGCTAAATGAGGCAGGAGAAGTAATAAGGAATAAAGCTCGGTTAGTAGCACAAGGATATAATCAACAAGAAGGAATAGATTTTGATGAAACATATGCACCGGTAGCCAGACTTGAAGCTATTAGAATGTTACTAGCTATTGCTGCACATAAAAACATCAAACTCTACCAAATGGATGTAAAAAGTGCATTTCTAAATGGTATTATTCCAGAAGAAGTATATGTTGCCCAACCACCTGGTTTTGAAATACCGGAAAAAGGTGACTATGTTTATAAACTTAAGAAAGCACTTTATAGTTTAAAACAAGCACCTCGAAATTGGTATGAAAGGATCAAGACATATCTCTTTGATAATAATTTTTCTATTGGAAATTCAGATTCTACTTTATTTTTCAAAACATATATATCTGATTTCCTAGTTGTGCAAATATATGTTGATGACATTATTTTTGGAGCTTCTAATGATTCATTGTGCACACAATTCAGTGACATTATGCAAAAAGAATTTGAAATGAGCCTGATGGGTGAACTAACTTTCTTTCTTGGTTTTCAAATTAAGCAAACACCTGCAGGAATATTCATAAGCCAAGAAAAATATACTAAGGAACTCTTAAAGCGTTTCGGGATGGATCAGTGCAAACATGCTACTACTCCTATGGCTACTTCTATTAAAATTGATAAGGATGAAAATGGAGAACCTATTGATGATTCCTTATATAGAGCCATGATTGGTAGTTTGCTTTACTTAACTGCTTCTAGACCGGATATTATGTTTTCCGTTGGTCTTTGTGCTCAATTTCAATCACAACCTATGCACTCTCATTTTCTAGCAGTTAAACGAATTCTTCGTTACCTAGCCGACACTACTTGTTTTGGTTTATGGTATCCAAAAGGACAATCCTTGGATTTTAAAGCTTATACTGATGCAGATTATGCTGGTTGTCGCCTTGATCGCAAGAGTACTAGTGGTGGTTGTTTCTTATTAGGAAGAGCTTTAGTATCTTGGTTTAGTAAGAAACAAAATGCAGTTGCCCTATCTACAACTGAAGCTGAATATATGGCAGCCGGGTCTTGTTGTGCTCAAGTGCTTTATATGCAACAAGTATTAAACGATTATGGTTTTACTCTTTCATCTATGCCTATTTTTTGTGACAACACGAGTGCTATAAACTTAGCACACAATCCTATTTTACACAGCCAAGCTAAACATATTGAAATCCGTCATCACTTTTTAAGGGATCATATCTCCAAGAATCATGTTTCCCTTCATCATGTTGATACGGAAGATCAATTGGCTGATATTTTTACAAAACCGCTTCCACTAGATCAATTTAACAAAATTAGGAAACAACTGCTTATCACTCCTTTGGAAGATGTTTTCTTTGATATTTGTGCTTCTTAAACAAAAACTCTTACTTGCATCATGTTATTTTGGCTTTTCAATGGACATCGTTTTCATTAAATTTGATGGGACAACTAATTAAGGGGGAGTTTTTATTTTTAACGGATATCTCTTTGAAAATGACAAAGGGGGAGAAATAAATATAAAACTAAAACTTAGTAATTATGAAACACTCAATTAATGAGTTTCATAAATAAACTCTTGGCTTTACATTGAATGTTGCTATATTCCCTAGTGAATTGGATTTCATGTTCCATAATTCAAGGGGAATAATAAGCACACATTTTATAACCAAGAGGAAAAGCTACACAAGGTAATCTAAAGGTATGAAACTCATGTGGTTTATATTTCCTTTATTTATATTTTTGGAAATGTTTGTCATCTTCAAAAAGGGGGAGATTGTTGGCTAAATGGACATCTAAAAATCCCTTTGTTTTGATTATGACAAACATTTCATTCTTAGTGATCTAACGAGCTACTTGAGTGTGTAGGATTTAGGTGGATGACAAATCAACTAGGGAAATCCATATGCTTACATGTTTATGTTTTCATGCAATGTAATCGCTTTGTAAAAACTTGTACAAATATATAATGTACAAGTACCTAGATTGCATGTAAATCAAGTGTTAGTTTCTCCCTAGCTAAACACCACATTTAGATAAGTCATTCCCTTCAAATAGGATCACATATGCACACTCATACATATAATTAGTGCCTAAATTGAAACATTGAAACATGATCAATCTCGGTCGACAAACTCATCGATCGAGACACTCTCGGTCGATAATCTTCTCGACCGAGAAAGATCCAAAGTAGCCGTTAGACACAACTGACAAGGTAGTTGGCAGTTGAAGATAGACGTTGCAAATCACTTGTTCCAGAGAGCCTGTCGGTCGACAAAACTTCGACCGAGTAGGTGTCTCGGTCGACCATTCCTCGACCGAGATGATCTCTGACAGCAACTGCATAATTAATTAATTAGCCGTTGTTAAAACAACAAACTTGTACCTAACGGCTAGTTAAGCACTTAGAAACCCCTAGAAGTTGTCTAGAACGTCCTTAAGCATCCTTAGGCCATTCCTATAAATAGGACAAGCCATAGGACACTCAAACATACTTGTTACACTTGAGAAATCCTTGAGCATACTTTGAGCAATCTGTTTGTGAGCAATTTGAGCATTGTGACAATTGGCTATTTCCTTCCTTAGCTCAAAATTCGTGTCCTATAAGCTAGTATCTCCTACCCACTGCAATCACAAGTTCATACACTTGGTTAGGAGATCTATACGCTTGATCTAGGCAAATCAAGCCTTGGGCTACAAAGGATAAGTTGTAATTTTCCTTTTTCCTTTCTTGTTCTCTATTACTGTTTGTACTCTCCTTGCTACTCCTAGGTTGGAGGCTGCGGATTGGAGAGGGTGAAGATCTTCTTGGTGAAGAAGGTGACTTTGAGCTACTTCAGAAGGCTGGTGCAATGGGAGGTTACTTCTAGAGAGGAAGGCTACTTCAAGGGGGAGCTTGGAGTTACTTCAAGAAGGCTACCTCAAAGTTGGTGCACCTACTTCAAGTGAAGGCTGTTCAAAGGGTGTAAAGGAAAGTATTGTATTTTGTATAAATCCTTGAGAAGGTAATAAAATAAATACTTTCAAAATCCCGGTTGGGTAAGCAACTGGGTAGTGGACTGACAACTTTAGTATTTGCTAAAGTTGGAACCACTCTAAACACCTGTCTCCTTCTTCCAATTTTTAATTGTGGTTGTTTGAGTTTAATAAATTGTTAAAATTATTTAAAAACTCTATTCACCCCCCTCTAGTGTTTTTCAAAATGCTCCCGTGACGCGCTGGGAGAGAGGACTCGCATTTTGACGCGGTCCTCTGGCTGGTTTCCATCGCGGGACCCAACTGGCAGGAGGGTTTGGGTGGGTAGAGGTAGTTTTGCAAGGTGAGGTGACAGGGGTAGGTGAAGGGCTGATTTGATAGGTCCATGGAGAGAGATTGAGATAGAAATCTAAAGAAAAGTTTATTTTGCACATGAATTTTGATCTATAATGAATTTTTTGACAAAATAAAAACTGTTGGATTTGTTACGGAAAATGCAATCCAAAAAGACCAATATTAATGTATTTTTGATAAAATAATATACATACTTATTAGGAATGGACGTATTCAAAAGACATATATATAAAGAAAATATTATTTTACACAACTTTTGATCTGTAACAAATTTTTTGATGAAATAAAAACCGTTAGATTTGATATGTAAAATGGGTGCATGAGTGACAATATTACTAAGGAGGGAAATAGTGGGCGCATTCAAGAAATAGTGGGCACATTCAAGCAATAGTGGGCGCATTCAAGCAATAGTGGGTGTATTCAAGTAATAGTGGGCTAATAGTAGACGCATTCAAGCAATAGCAGGTGCATTCAAGCAATAGTGGGCGAATTCAAGCAATAGTGGGCGCATTCAAATAATCGTGGGCGCATTTTGGACAGTAGTGAGCGCATTTGGACAATAGTTGGTTTATTCAAGAAAAATGGGGCACATTGAGGAGGGAAGTAGTGGACGCAATTAAGTAAAAGTAGGCGCATTCAAGAAAAAGTGGGCACATTCATACAAAAGTGGGCACATTCAAGCAAAATTGGGTGCATTCAAGCAAAAATATGCACATTTAAACAGTACAGTGGGCACATTCATGCAAAACTAGACGCATTGAGGGCTATAATGGGTGCATTCATATAATAGTGGGCACATTCAGGAGAATAGTAGGCACATTCAAACTAAAGTGGGCGCATTGGCGCATTCAAGAAAAACTGGGCACATTGAGGGCTATAATGGGTGCATTCATACAATACTGGGCGCATTCTGGATAATAGTAGGTGCATTCAAGAAAAATTAGGCGCATTGATGGCTATAATGGGTGCATTCATACAATAGTGGACACATTCTGGATAATAGTAGGCGCATTTAAGTAAAAGTGGATGCATTGGTGCATTCAAGCAAAACTGGGTGCATTGAGGGCTATAATGGGTGCATTCATACAATAGTGGGCACATTCTGGATAATAGTAGGCATATTCAAGCAAAAGTGGGTGCATTGAGGGCTATAGTGGGTGTATTCATACAAAAGTGGGTGCATTCTGGATAATAGTGGGCACATTCAAGTAAAAGTTGGCGCATTAAGCAATAGTGGGCAAATCAAGTAAAAGTGAGTGCATTCATACAAAATGGGTATATTCTAGATAATAGTGGGCGCATTCAAGTAAAAGTGGGAGTATTTAAATAATAGTGGGTGCATTCAAATAATAGTGGATGCATTCAAGCAATAGTAGGCGTAATCAAGCAATAGTGGGCACATTTAAATAATAGTGGGTGCATTCAAGTAATAGTGGGCACATTCAAGCAATAGTGGGCACATTTGGACAAAAGTGGGTACAATCAAGCAAAAGTGGGTGCATTCATACGAAAGTGAGTGCATTCAAGCAAAAGTGGGCGCATTTAAACAGTATAATAACACACTCTAGTAAAATTTGGCGCATTGAGAACTATTGTGGGTGTATTCATACAAAAGTGGATACATTATGTATAATATTAGGTGCATTCAAGCAAAAGTGGGTGTTACTTCCCTCCGGTCTTATTTATTCTCTAAATATTTTCCTATTCTTTTTTTTAAATACATCAATATTAGTCTTGTTGAAATGTACTTTTTATAAGGATTGTAATGCATTTTATTTAATTAACAAATTCCTTCTGGTTTAAAAGTTACAAGCAAAAGAAATTAAAAAGTAAAAAATAAAAAAATATGACACATTCGCAGGTAGGAGTAGGTGGCAGGGGTCGGCAGAAGTTGGCAGGTGGGTGGCAGGCGTGACAGGGGCTGGCAGGTAGTTGACAAGCGCACAGGTGGCTGCCAGGCACGTCAAAACTCGCGTTTTTGTGAGTGTGCGTGATCAAATTTTAACCCAAATGCAAATGCTACGGCTTATGTTGTTGTACCATTCAGTTCGAGATGAGTCGACGGGTACAAGAACGGGCTATTCGGAATCGGAAGAAATGAGAACATTAGAAAGATGTGTTTTACAAAGAAAGTATAACCTACCTCCTAAGAGAACAGTAGGACCTCTGGTTTGTTTGGTTCTTCAGATCGCCCGTACGTATTAAACCAGTATACTCTTATCTCCATCGGAGCTTCTCGGTCTTGAGCAGGTTGACAAGAAGTTTGATATTTTCACTATTAATTGAACCATTGTAGCGCCTTCGGCCAACTCATTCCGGCACATGATCAATACGGATGATTCGTATAACTGAATGCATGTAGAAGCAGCACCCCGTCACTGAGATAAGCGGAGTGGAAGGAGAGATAAATTAAGCCGCAGCCCTTGCTTAAGGATTCACATGACAGTGGGGGTGGCGGCACTGGCAGTGGCAGGCATATGTTGCCAAGGGCTAGAAAAACAGAAAAGGCCGGAGGAAAGAAGAGCAGAGCAGAGACAGCATGTGGAGGGTTCTGATGTGAAGACTGAACAACGAGTTCATGACTACAAAACATGCGTCTATGATTGCAGGTGTCCGTTGTCAAGAATTAAGATCATATCCGATTGCTGATCTTGTTGACGATACTGTCGTACATCTTGCAGGTTCTGTAATCTGGATGCCTAGTTGCCAACCCACTGCAGAGAATCAAGATCATCGCCTATTCCCTGGTGTAGAAAGGCTCTTCACTTTACAAATAGCACCGCAACATATTAGGTCTCCGAGCAACTTATAGGATTTATTTGGTACACAAGGATTGAGATGGAATCCAATAGTATAATATCTGAATATCCAAATCTGAAATTAATTGATAACAAAATCATAATGTATCTGATATACATTACATTCCAAACCGATAATCAAATTGTTATCAGATCTAAATTAATAATAATACATTTACATGAACTGTCAAACTGAGTCAAAATTTGTGAGCACTTACAGGTCGATCCATTTATGTTGTATTTGGATGCTAAAATCTACCAGCGGTTGAAATCTCATGCCTACATGTTTATTTAGTAGGTTCAATAGGTGACCCACAGGCAACCGTTGGTGACCCAATTTACTCATGTTAATCGATCATTATACATATAATACAAACATACACATATTAATATATGCAACTAATTTATTGTCTAAACGGAACGATGGTTCTAGGGTTTGTGGGTGGAGGCGGTGCACGGGAGGGGAATTGGCGGCGATCGTGGTCATGCCTACCGTGATCAGCCTCCTGATCTGTCTACATGCTCTGTTGACGATCCTCAAAGAGCCCCCCATTACTATAGATGAAACTATTGCTACACACCATGAAGCCCAAACTTCTCATAAAAAAAGATAATGTAATGGAGATTCTGCCATCAACAGAAGACCCCGAATCAATCCTATGCTCAAATAGTCAGTGGAAATCGCACTGGCATGTTGACATACATCAACCTGATCTTCCCGGATACCCTGAATGATAGTGATGTCAAAGTCGATCTCAGTGGCATCCTCCCTTCCTTCTCCGTCGCAAATGACGCCCAACAACCTCTTCTTGAACCCTTGAAGTATGTTGTTGCCCAAGGCGATAGGCATCAACCTTGCAATCACTGCTTTGGTAAACAAAATCTTCTCCATCTGGAAACCAACAGACGAGTTCTAGGTCATCGACCTTGAACAAGGCTATTACATTGTCCAATTCGACTAACATGAAGACTACTTCACCGCCATGACTGAAGGACCATGGACATTATTCAAAAATTACCTCCCAGGTCAATCATGATGGCTTTTCTTTAATCCCTTTGATCCAATACCAAGGAAGCTGCTTGTTTGGATCAGGATCCCTAGTCTCCATGTGTTCCTCTTTCAGAATCAACTACTAACTAGCATCGACAACATGGTTGGAAAAACAATTAAGATTGACTCCCACATATTGTAGGGCCATAGAGGAAAGTTTGCTCGTATTGCAGTTGAATGCCTACTTCTCGCTATTTTCATCATCGGCGAACATTTTTGACATAAGTATGAAAATCTCCCAACATTTTGCATGAAGTGTGTACGGTTACACCATGTCGAGCCTAACTGTAAACATAATACAAATTCTATATCTCTAAATGTTTTGGCATCATCACCAGCAATCCCACTGCCTGGAATCTCTTATTCTTTGATGTTGGCATGTATGCCCAGAGAGACGGTCATATGATGATTGTAATGGCATAATTTCTAAATGATTTATTTAAATAATAAAGACAATCTGCCAATTTATTCTGTTTTATTCAGCTCTGAGATAATGATGTAACATAATAAATATCTAAAAAAATGATATTACTCAATGATGTATGCCTTTGGGTTGATGACCTGAATAATGAGATCATATGAATGCTAAGAGTATGTACTTTCTTGTTATGCCCCTGGTCAGATGTTGTTATGGAAGGTTGATAGACAACAATAACACATAAGACTAGATTGTGTGTTGGTTGATGGTAGAATCTTATCAGTCATGATATCTGATATCAAACCAAACACATAGATACTTTTTAGAGAACAATGTATCGGATAGACCCATCATGAGAACGACACATGGAAAGCACTAAATAGTACCCAGAGTCATTTCTCATAGTGTTGGTGGTGATTGTGGTTCTTAGACCTGAATTCACTACACTCATCATATGGTGTTCAATGTACTTCTACATCATCCACACTGACCTTGAATAAGGGTTGGCATTAAGGTGGTGATCCGATACACTGTGACACATGGGGATGACTGTGAGTGATGTAGATGGGATTTGTCCATCCTACAGGAGTATGATATCATGGACACTTGATTAGTGAGACTGAGAAATGTACGGCCATGCACATGTGAGTCAATATGTGATATTGAGCTTCCATATATCTCAAACAGTCTTCTCTAGTTGAAGGAACAAAGATTGAATGTTGAAGAGGATGACTATTCAATGCCTCGAGTTCAATCTAGATATCAGTGATAAAGGTACTACATAAACACTATAACACCAATCACATATTGTAGATTGAAGTTGTTCTCCCACTTTTGATTTACTTGGATAGCAACGATGTGTTACTAGATACCACTCTTTGCATGTGATGTCATAAACTAGTTATGGACATTCACTGCCAACATAAATAGGAACCTATAGGGTCACACACATAAGATACACTTAGAATATGAGTTTTTTCATGAATGATGTTTAATTTGATTAATAAAGTGTTTAGATATTTAATTTAAACAACAATTGACTGACTGGACTATGAATCGACCGACTCAAATATTGAACTGAACGGTTGGAGTGACAAATTGATTGAAAATTGCATTGGTTGAATTCTGGATGAACCAGGGCATGAAGTGACAAGTTCACTGAGAGTAACAATTAGTTGAAGGTCATGAAATGACGTCCTCAAGATATGAGACACTCGGTTCATGGATCAATTTGATTGCATCAAGGATTATTGCTGACATCATGTTGTGCATTAATCAAATTATAATTGTCATTACAATTACTATTGGTAAACATGACAAAACAATCAGTTCAAGGGTTGACCCGATTGGTTACCATGTCAACCGATTAGTTCACCTGCGAATCGACCGTTCTACCACTCACAAATTGCAAAAATTTATGAAATTCTAGTTCCTTCGAATCCCACATATAACCCTCTTATAAATAGATGGGTGTAGAGGACTTCCTAGAGATACAACTCAATTGCCTCTGACAATTGTTGTCCTCTCTAGTTGTGGTAACTAAGAGAACTCAAGCAAGTCCTACCCGATAAAGGGAGGGATAGCTAGGGAAAGCAATTGTGGAAGAGAAAGTTGGTACTATTACACCAACATGGAGGGACAACTCCTTCATGTATGTTCTTCGAGGACGACATGAGTTCTAGGTGGTCCTTGAGGACTACTTTGGAGCTAAGGAGTTTTTCTTACTAGAAGGATAACATCAGGAAACCATATGTTGTGATCAACCAAGAGCTGATGCAGATACTTAAGAAAGGCATGCAAGAGAATGAGGAGATTGTCAATGGACTTACTACATGACCAAGTATATTCTCAAAACCATCCTTTCCATTATATAGTTGTTTATGTGATCTACTTTTATAAGAAAAATATGGCACTTAAATTTTTGTTTACAATGTCTGCTCTTCTGCCATATTTCCGTACATATGGCTATTCATGCCAAATGCCCAGAACCCCAGAACCCCCCCGTCAAGCAAGGCACAATGACCAAGCATGCATCCATTACAAGCAACGAAAAGCAAACCCAAGCCAAACCAATCCCAAATTCTGATATTGAGGACACTACTGATGATGATTGTTTCATGAACGCCTATGGAAGAAAAAAAAATAAAAAGGGCCATGACTAAGTATCTCAATCCCAAGAAATAAATAAGTTTACCACTGGAGACTTAGAAAAAGTTGTTGAACCAAATATTGTGGGTGATACAACAGTACCACTAACTAGTGATCAACTCAGTAACGGTTGTCCATCTTCAGGAGGCATTGAGACCATGTAGTTCTAGTCAGAGGAAGTCCCCATACACATCCATCATGAACCCCCTTTGGTTAACTAGGAAAAGAGGGGGGAAACGGATTCGTCATGCTGAGAAATAGGAAGATCGTCTACAAAGAAGTAATCATTCCAAATAGAGTTCATAGAATGGGTAGGAGGGATCACTCAGAGATCCCTAATGATCCACAATCCCCTCCCTCACCAGATAAGAAGTCCCTTGACTTTGAGGAGCATCCAATCATTAACTTTCCAATAGATCAGATAAATCTTGAACGAGAGGAGAAATCAATAGGATTGGTTGCAGTGATCTAAACATTGCCTCAACCATCTCTTTCCAACCCTCAATGAAGATATGATGCTGGAATATTCAAGGTGCCGATCAAGATAGTAAAATTTTCCCTCTAAAAGAATTAAAATCTTCCTTTCAACTACATATTCTTGCAATTATTGAACCTAGCTGTAGTAGTGTCACTACTACTAGAATCATCTAGAATCTTGATTTCTCTTCCACCCATAGAGTGGAGGTTATTGGCTTCTCAGGAAGTATCTAGTCACTTTGGGATTACCAATGCTCTGACATTGAGATCTTACTCAATAATTATCAATTTCTCCATTTTTACATCAACAAAAGTTGGTACTTGACCATTGTCTATGGAAGTCCCAACCCAACTACACGCAAGTTCCTATGGAAATGCTTCGAGAAACTCTTTCTGAACATTCTAGGTGCTTGGGAAGTTGTAAGAGATTTCAATACCATGTTGAATGTCAATGAGAAGAAAGGAGGCAAATCCTTCATTAACAACTTGTGTGCTTGCTTTAATGACATTTTTCTCAACATGGGTCTCAATGACACAAGAGCGCAAGGATACTCGTTCACCTTCAAGCATGTGTGCCTGCTCAAAAAGTTGGATCGAGTCATAGTCAATACCCATTGTCTTGACTCCTTCATAGATGATTTTATTTCTATTGTTCCTCAACTCTACTCTGATTACCACCCATTTCTCATCTCCACCGATGCTAGGCCCTCCACTCACAGATGTTCTTTCAAGATGAAGGAGAGCTAGAAGCTTGTACCAAACTTCCGTACTACCCTCCTCCCTCAGTGGTACAAGGAGGCAACCTTTCCTGATGCACTATCTCATTTTCAAAAGGATGCATCGAAATGGAAATCCAAATGCATCCACAAATAGAATCATGAGAAACACTCTCTTCTCTTCCAAATTTAAAGAATCCAGGTACTTTCCCAATCGTCTCCATATCCTTCTAGTGATTCACTCCTCATAAAACTCCATAAAAAGTACAATGTGCTCCTCACCTTTGAGGAGACTGATTGGAGGCAACACTCTCATATTGATTGGTTATGCCATGGTGATGCCAATACTATGTTCTTTCAGTCACAAGTTAAGGTTAGGATTCACTACCACAAAATTATGAGACTCAAAGATGAATTAGGAAATTGGATCGATATAAATGATGCCTTGGAGACTCATGTAGGAAACTACATCCTTCATCTTATGACTTTTGGTGCTACTTTGAATCTCGATGCGATCTAGAACTACTAGGATTTTTCTCTCCTCTACCACAAGATACTCTTGTCTCCATGAGTGTGTGTCCATTACCCATGGAAATTTGTGATGTTATGTTCCAGAAGGTTCCATATGGGCACCTAGCAAGATGGTATCTATTATGAGTTTATTCAAACCAATTGGGCATCGGTTGGAAACTCTATCATTAGAACTATTACTACAACATTCCAGTCGAGAACTCTAGAAAACTCCATTGCAAAATTTAACATGGTTCTTATCTTAAAAATCAAAATGTTGATTAGATGTAGTGATCTTCGACTGATATCCCTCAACAATGGTTGTCTCAAGCTTCTATGAAAGATTATTGTGGAATGGATTAAACATTTTTTAAATTCTTTGGTATCTCCCAACTAGTCAAGCTTTATCCCTGGGCCAAGGATTAGTGACAACATCTTGCTAGTCCAGGAAATAATTCATTCTATTAAATCTGCTACATCAAGGAAGAAGTGTATGTGCATTAAGCTCAATTTATCTAAAGTTTTTGATAAATAATGAATTGGAGATTTATCATCATGTACATAACTGGTGTGCCTAAACTGTTTGTTTCCCTCATAATGAGACTTATCACCTCTAGACAGATGTTTATCCTTTGGGAGGGTATATCACTTGAACCCTTCAAGGCCTCCCAAGGAGATAGACAAGGAAACCCAATTTAGCCCCTATGTCTTTGTGATGTGCTTGGAACAACTATCTCAAGCCATTACCCTAGATGAGATTGATTGACTATGGAAACCTATGTTATTCACTAGGAGAGGAACACCACTCACTCATGTATGTTTTATGGATGACATTCTTTTGTTCTATGAAGCCTCTATCTCCAAATCTGAATCTATCATCTCCATCCTTAATTCTTTCTCTCTAGTATCCAGACAGCTAATCTCCAAGGGAAAATTGATCAAGTGCTACTTCTCAAAATTTACCTCCTCTATGGAGAAACATGCTATCAGCAACAAGCTTAGATTCCCATTGACCAATGACCTTTATAAGTATTTGGGAATTTTGATTCTCCATCATCAGGTGAATAAGGATACCCATGGTCATCTTTCTTCTCAAACCAAATATAGGTTTAATGGTTGGTCCATGTTAAACTTGTCTCTAGTGGGATGCATCACCCTAGCCAAGAGCACTCTGCATGCCCTTCCAACCTAAACTATGTATATGTTAAGCTTTTACCAATGCTCCATGATGACATAAATAAGCATATTAGGAACTTCATATGGTTTGGTACCAGAGAGAGACACCTATCCTTGGTATCATGGAGGAAGGTTACAACCTCTAAGGATATGGGTGGCTTAGGCATCAAGGATGCCATAGACCACCACCTATCACTTATGATGAAGAATGTTTGGGTGTTGTTAAATGAACCAAACAAAATATGTGTTCGTGTTATGAAAGAAAAGAATATCCATAATGACACTCCCATGAATAAGACTTGCTCATCTATATGGGGGTTTATTAAAAAGAACCTTCTTGAAGTCAAAGGTCTTTGTGAAAAGACCATACACAATGGCCAGTTGACTAGTGTGTATCATGACCGTTGGCTATACAGACAATCAATTGAAGACATTGATGTTGATTACCAAGTTCCTACAATACTCGACGATCTCATTACTATTCAATGATGTTGGACTCTGGAGATTTGGTGGGAGTTTAATCTGAGCCTACTTGCCAGAGTTGACTTGCCATCTAATCACTAATATACCACCCCCTCACTCACCTGCAGAGAGGATTCTTGGGCTTCGCCATTTGAAATTACAGGAAACATGAGTAGTAGATCAATCTACCATTGGGTCATACAAGAAAAGGAATTTCATTTTCCTGGGAAATGGAAAAACATCTAGACTACAAAAATCCTAGAATGCATCATTCTTTCTCTAGCTTTTACAACACAAAGCTCTACTTACTAATGCTGAGAAGAGGAGGCACCACATAGATGTCAACATATTGTGCCCTGTATCTAACACTTCTCCATATTACCTTGCTACACACCATGTGTGAGTGTAAGGATAGCAAGGAGACTTGACTTCAAGTCATAGTTGATATACAACATTTCTATATGAATGAATCCAACTGGATTGCATAATGTACTCAACAAACATCTGATAAAGAGCTTTGCTTCCTCTGGGCCATCACCTACTAGAATATTTAGAACACACCCAATAAGAAGATCCATGATAGGAAGAAAACTCTAATTGCTGCTAGAACACAGTTCATCATTAAACGTTAGCAGACTATCAAGAATTTACCTTCACTTTCCTCACAACCACTGCGTATGTTGAGCCCCTCCCTGTTCTTCTCTAGGTTAATACTTTGGTATTTATGGATGCGACTTTCCAACCTTTATCCCACCAATCCAGCATTGGAATCCATTTAGTCCATGATGGAGGATCCCATATGCTATTTGCTGGAAACTCCCCAAAATCCTCGTCTACTCTCGAAGTGGAGCTGCAAGCTGTCATAAAAGCCATGGAAGTCTACCACTCATAACACCAAACGTACTTCACTATATTATCAGATTCACAGCAAGATTGCACCTTATTGAATGGACATTACCTATCACCAGACTGTTTCCTTCCTATGAACAACAATATTTAGCCATGTGCAACAACTATGATCAGAGCTCCATAGGAATATCCCAAGAAACCTCAACTTTTTTGTTGATTCTATTTCTCATCATGTATCTGGAACTAGGTCTAGTTTTTCTTCCAACTTTCATTCTTGTAGGATTAATTGTAATGTCCATGTGACACTTTCTCGATTTTGGCCTGCATTAGAGCACAAGATCAATAATAACTAAGTTCTAGCGTTTTCCAAAAAAAAAAAGATATGTAACCAATTTAGCACATGTTATATTTTTAATATTTTATTCTCTTTTACTTTGTGTTTATAAAAGACAATCACATATAAATATAATATTATGTCTTCTTAAAGAAAATGAAAAAACAATGTATTGCTTTTCATGCTATTTTATGTATCAAAAATACATTACTTTTTCCTATTTCTCATTAAGCTGCAACATCTAGCTTCTATCTTTTTTCTTTCAATTTTGAGTAACATAATTCAACAATTAATTCATTGGTTTGACATCAAATATATCATTTATAAATGATTTATATATGGTCCAAAATACCACGTGAGAGCATCGATGCTACGGTTCAACATGTTCAAGGTGAACTACGGAAGACGTGGAGTCCATGATGGGCATGGTTCAAGGCCACTAGACAATGATAGTCTAGGGGTTGGAACACAAGGAAGAGGAATGCATAGGAGTCAGATAGAGAGAAGGTCCAATATCCCACCATAACAGGCACCTTGGAAACCATGGGTGAAGATGATGTTTCTACAAATTCTAGTCATACAATTAGAGGCATGGTCGGAGGTGGGGATCAGAGTGACACTAGGGCACAACATGAAGGGAAATAACAAGGAGTAAAATCGTAATGCATCCATGAATTTGACAAGTCCCACCCACATGGTTAGAATTTTCCTCCTCTGCAAGGGCAGTGCAACACGGGTCTTGGGGACACATGGTTGTCTCCAACAGAAAGAGAGCCTATAAGGCTAATCTCTTAGAATGATATCTCCAACAAAGTAGATGATTACTCACCAGAGTGTATTTTTTATTAGAGGATGCGAATATTAAACTCTTAAAAGGGGACAATGAGATCTGGAATATAGATGGCACATCAAGCTTTGAGATTGAAGTGGAGAAGTGCTATGATCTTCTAAAATTGTGGTGCAATACAATTATTTTGAAGGTGATAGAACGGGTTGTAAGATTCATGTTCCTATCGAAACACATCAAGGTGATGTGGAAGCATGTGTCTGATAGATCCTAAAATCAACTATTTTTAGGTTAAATAGACGCGTCAAGATGATTAACTCAAAGACCTTACCAAAGGACCTTGGCCTATGATGGGATCATATTTGAGTGTCTTGTTGTGTGATAATGGATTCATTCCCTTCAAAGGAAACCCTAGGTAGATTTTGGAATGAATATGAAAACCAAACCTGCTGGTACTCTTGTATTAGACTAGGTTTCTTGAGAAAGTAGGAGATTGCATTGGTGAAATAGTGAGAGTCGACACTAACACAACATTAAAGAGATGAGGCAAGTTTTCCAAGATAGAAGTGATGATTAATACCCATAAGTCATTGTTTCTGGCCATTATTGTGCAAGGTGAATGATATAACTTGGAATATGAGAACAACCATGATATATGTATGTTTTGTAGTAGGATGGGCCACAACAAAATCATATATAAAGCAAAGACAAAGGTTTCATTAGCTCGTTAGTAGGAGACACGATATGGGCCAAGGGATGTACCACCAGACATGCCATCTCAAGGTGAGTTTATTGAAGCTAAGCATGCCTGACCGTTTTAGCAAAGGCAACGATGTCCATAAGGTTCAACACGTCTAGGCGCCGAGACATTGATTAAATGTATTCATTTTAATATCAAAGAGTGGGATGAGATGAATAATAAGGAGCTAAAAGGACCATTGGGATTTGTTGGAGGTAGTGTAAGGATAACAATAGGAGAGAACAAAACCAAAATTAGGTTGATCAGTTCAAGCAACCATTGCAAGGAAAACATAATCATCAAGATTGGGATCAGCCACAGTATACCAAAATAGGATGGTGGTCAAGAAGGATATCTTGTTGGTATGTGTGCCCAGAGATTCAATCATATGATGATTGATGTGACATATCATGTAAAGGATATGACTAATAATATAGACAATTTTCCAATTTGTTATGTTTCAATCAGTTATGAGATGATGATAAACATAATGAATGTCTAAAGAATGACATTACTCAATGATGTATGTCTTCAGGTTGATGACCTGAACAATGAGATCATATGGATCTCAAGAGTATGAATATTCTTCTTATGTCCCTAGTCATATGTTATTGTGAAAGGATGATAGAAAACAATGAGAAATAAGACTAGAGTGTGTGTTGGTTGATGAAAGAGTCACATAAGTCATTACATGTGATATCAAACCAAACACATAGATACTTATTGGAGAATAGTGTATTAGACAGACTCACCTTAAGAGTGACACATAGAAACCATAAGCAGTGATTGTGATCATCTCTCATAGTGAAGGTAATGATTGTGGTTCTAAGGCCAGAAATCACTATACTCATCAGATGTACTGTTCGAAGTACTTTAACATCATCCATCATGACCTTAAATAAGGGTCACCATAAAGGTGGTTCTCGGGTACATTGTGACATATGGGGATGGCTATGAGTGATGTAGATGGGATTTATTCCTCCTACTATAGTTTGATATCCTAGCCACTTGATAAGCAAGACTAAGAAAAGTGTGTGCATGCACATGTGGATCAATATACGATATTGAGGTCACATTTATCTCAGACAGTCTGCTCCAGTTCAAGGAACACGGATTGAACATTGAGAGGATGATGATTCCATGCCTCTAGTTCAATTCAGATATAAGTAATAAAGGAATTAGACAATCACTATAACACCAATCACAGATTGTAGGTTGAAGTTGTTCTCCAACTTTCCTTATTACTTGGGTAGCAATGATTTATTGCTAGATACTGCTCATTTCTTGTGATGTCAAAAATCAGTTATGGACATTCACTTCAAACATAACTTGGAACCTATAGGGTCACACACATAGGATACACTTGGAATAGGAGTTCATTCATGGGTTTAAAATTGATTACTAAAGAGTTAGGTATTCAATTTAAGCAATATTGGTTGAATATTGACTAACTAAACTATGAACTGGCTAGTTCAAGTGTTAAACCAATTGTTTTAGAGTCTTACGTCAATTGAACCAACTTTGGCAATTCTGGACCATGAACCAACCATTTCCGACAGTTAACCGATCGGCTCAGGACCATGAACATACCATTTTAGAAAGTTAATCGATTAGTAGAGGACAATGAACCGACCAACTCAGGTTGTGAACCGAGTGATTGGTGGATAAACTCGATTGATTCAAGGATTTGTGTCGACTTCATGCTTTGCATTAAATCATATATTAATTGCCAATACAATTGCGATAGGGAATCATGATGAAATGACATGTTTAATAGTTGAACCGATCAACTCACATGTCAACCGACCAATCCTTGTGAACCAACTTTTTTGTTGTTCACAGAATGCGAAAATTCATGAAATTCTGGTTATTTGCATTCCCAGTCAGACTATGAACCCAAACTTACCCTCATATAAATAGAGGGGTACTGGGGATTTCTCATACCCAACTCAATTTCCTCTAACAATTGTTTATCTTCTTGGTTGTGGTAACCGAGAGAACCCGAGCAAGTCCTACCCAATAAAGGAAGGGATAGAAAGGGAGAAAAATTGTGGGAGAGTAGGTTCGTGCTAGTATACCAACAAGAGGGGACACATCCTTCTTGTCAATTGTACTAGAACAACAAGAGTTCTTGGTGGTCTATGTAGACTATCATATTGGCAAGGAGTCTTTCCCGCTAGGAGGACAAGGTCAACCACTGTATGTGGTTGATCAATTAGGAGTTGCTATCGACGTTGTCCGAGTGCGACTTGAAGAAAGTCGCATACTACAATGAGGATGTACTCGCTAGACTTTCTCCAGCATCATGTTTGACCTCATAAACTATCCTTCCAATTACATAGTTGTTGACACGATCGTCTGTTAAAGAGGAATATGGAAGATAAATTTTTTTGTTTCCGCTTCCTATCAATTGCCATATTTTCTAACATATCCAAACATACAACAACCAAGATTAATGATGATGACATAGTAGTGGTTACAGTAGAGAGTCGGGATAGTCAATCACCCATCATGTTCTTTTTTGGGAAATCCTCAACCCTATCATCAACGGAAGGAGCCCCTCCTCCACACATCCTCCTATGGGTGCAAGTGTGGGTATTTACTTGTAAAATTGCATGATCTATACAACCACATACCTAGTAAAGTCAAGCGCTGGGAAGATAGGGAGGAAAGCAAGTTATTATGTGCTAGAGTAGACATGATAGGCTAAGGTGGAGCTAGAACTAAACCAATGATGATTGTTTCTTTGTAGATTTTATGGGGTATTTGATCTTTAGATATTCAAAATGGAATTAAGGCTTAGTCAAATTTCTAGAGGTCAACATTTTGTCAATTAAAGAACTGCACACAAGTAGAGTTGTGAATGATTCTATGTTCTAATGTATCGAATATGAGGTTTAACATCATGTGGAGGTGAATGAGTTTTATGGAGTAATCTGGGTTTTGTGGAAGAATCAAATTGCATTAGTGGAAGTTCTTACCTTGTACAAGAAATTTTTACACTATCTGATTAGAAATGAATCATGGATCAACTTTTTGTATGCAAGAACCAAACAAACCAAGCATAGGATATTGTAGGATCATCTAAGTGTGATTGTCACCGTATCCATGATGCCACATTTAGTACTTGGATATTTCAATTCCTTATTTGATCTGTTTGACAAATTAAGAATTGATAAACAACAATTCAGTAGTTGTGAATTTTCTAATTCTCTGTTGATATTGGGATAGGAGATCTTGGGGGCTGCAAACTATGAATAATGTTTAGGAGGGGCACCCTTCAAAGAGAATATATTGAGATACCTCTAATCTACTAGGGTGGAGAAGATGTTGAACACACATGTAGAGGTTCGATTAAGAATCTCATATGATCAATTGTTGATCCTTGTAAGAAATCAAATTACAAATCCGAATCAAAAATTTTGTATGAAGACGCGCACGTCCTATATGGATAAAAAATATTTCATGCCATTTATTCAGTGTGTGTGGAATGTGGAGGCCGATTTCACCACAACTTATATTGATTTCATGAGAGAAGAAGAACTGTGGGAGCGAGAAGAGTGCAATATGGAAAGGAGGAAAGCTATGTTATCGGGGTACATCACACAAAACCAGAAGACCATGTGTTGGAAGTTTGACCCAAAGCTTGATGAGGATACCATCCACCTACAAATGGATTACTTAGGAATAATGTTATTTTTAAAAATGAATAACAAGGATGGAGACTGGATGAAAAGAAAAGAGGGATTGAAGACTTTGGTTCACAAACATTTTAAGGAGTTGTTCACTGAAAAGGGGTTCTGGGACATTGTTGCTCATGATGGGATACTCATGAACATTTCTTCATATCCATCCTTGGTGTTTGAACCAATGTGGAAAAATCCCAACTACAAAGGAGATTTGGGATGTTTGTGTCAAACTAAGTCTAAAGAAAACACCAGACCTCAATGGAATTGATATGGTCTTTCTACAAAAACTTTGGACGAAAGTCAAGAAATCATTTTTTTTGAAAAGCTACTAAGTGTTTTTAGGTGAACCTATACTGACTACAATGGTACAATCTACTATTGTGTTAATATCAAAGATTAAAATACCTGACACCTACAACCATACTCACCCAATAACATTGAACAACTTGAGTATAAAAATCATTTTGAAGATAGTGGTGGAAAGAATCAAGCCACACCTAGAAGGCTAGATGTCATCATATGAATATATTTGTGAATGTGCAGTGTATCTCAGAAAATATATGGTGTAGGTGGTGATATGTTCTATGTAGAATATGATTAAATTGTATGGTGATAAAAGAGAATAACCTAGCCAAATCTCCTACCATGACAAAGATAGTCTTTACTGTGGGTATCTTGGCAGCAGAAGATGGAGAAGAGGGATCACTATAATTTTCAATCAGGGTATAAAGATCTTTAGGAATGGAATTCAAACATAGTTCATGCTCCTTAGGAGGGATGGTAGCAGAAACTAAGCCTAAGGAAGTATGACAAGATTTCATATTTTGTTTCCAACCATGAAAATGCAATCACATTAAATTTTTGTCCTATAGACATATATGACTTCCATGATCATCATGGTTATAAGATCCATTTACACTAGTACATAACTGGCCTTTAGTGTCGGTTATTTAAGACCTTTAGTGTCAGTTTCTAAGCGACACCTATGTGGGCTCCGCTAAAAGCCCAACCTTTATGCGTCGGTTCTCAAATCGATGCCAAAACCCTTCGCGCACCACCGAAAACGCGTCGAAAATGCACCAGCAGGGGGTACAAGTGTCGGTTATCCACTTCGAAACCAACACTGAATCACCCGCTTACACCGCAGTGCTGGCCAACACGGCCGTGGTGTCTGGTCTCATTAGGGAAATCGACGTCGGTTACTAGTATGGCAACCGACATTGTAACCGTATATCATCAATTTTGATAGATATCCGACACATATTTTATGTCTGGTCCACTACCACGGACGTGTTGGCCAACACAACCATGGTGTAGGGAAATCGACGTCGGTACTAGTATGGAAACCGACATTAAAACTGTATGTCATCAGTTTTATACAAATAACTGACGCCTATGATTTGATTTTTTTTTCTGTCAGTCTGCATTTCTGCTGTGGTTGGTCACAGGATGAGAAACCTGCAGTTCAGTTATGAACTGCAGGTTTTACGACATCCATTGATATCAGCCAACAACAGGCCACAAACCTGCAAAATTAACAGGATGGACAAATTATTATATATGTGATTTGCACTCATGTATAAGAAATTTAATTAATATTATTTTTTCATCACACGCATGTAGAAACCAGTAGCAACCTGTAGTTCCATTTATTTCATCTGTTTTCACATTCAGACACATGTAGAAAAATTCATGTATTGATGATTTTCACACACATATGACAATTCATATAAATTCATTCACATTCACACAAAAATTATGAGAACAAATTTATTTTATTCATCATAATCAAAATCATATTGAAAAATTCGCACTCTTTGTAGGGCTTTTTCCCAATCTTCTCCTACAACATCTAATTCATCTCTCGTATAGGGAGCATGTACATCGAAATGCTTTGCACCTGTGTTGAAGTCCTCAATTTTAAAGACGTACAAAGAGAATGATGTATATACATAATTATAATAATATATAATAAGATTCATATATTTCATATTATCTAATGAGACTATGTATAATACCTGTTATATGTTATCGATTTCTAATACCACATGTTTGATGATTAGGTCCATAAATCGCATCACATAGTAGGCACATGCCCAACCGTTGTCTTGTGTAGCACACTATAAATTGAAACATACAAAATATTCAAAAATACAAATATGCACACTTCACATAAATAATATATACATTGGAGTCAGGAAATTTCTTTCACATTCTTCCAAATGAGTGTCAGACTTTTTTTCCTGGGGACCTTTCCTCCAGCTTTTTTGTACTCTTGTAAAGCCCTATATATGTTAATGTAACACATTAAATTGCATAATTAAATAGTAATGCAATAAAAGATGTTAACATATATAAAAACATAAAATATTTCTCACGAGAATAATGGCCTTTTGATTGCATGTCCATATACATCCAACTCACTCCCCGCATGATCTAGATAATATACGGTAAATGTCTTGGGGACAATAACTAATAAATCCCAATGCTTAGAACTATAGGTAAGAAAGTAGAAAATTAATAACTCAATATCAGAAATAAAAATGTAATTTACTTAAGTCCAAATTACAAGCAAAGCAAACTTACTCGACATTGAATGGAGCTATTATCACCGTCTTATTATTTTTACCAAAATATTCAAAAGTATCACAACAGTATGAAGTAACTGAACCAGGGTCTGTATCTACAAGACTAATCAAATATGGAACAAAAAATCCCACATGGGAAAATCCAAAATCTTTACATGTCCTATATAAGTGGCTGCAAAACATGTATTACATATGCATTAATATATAAAACAATGTATATGGATGTATAAACCAGATTGTCATATGCATTAATCTCACCATATCCACAACTCTATCATAGATGTGTTCAACCATTCATACTTAAACAACTCCAAAATATCTTGTATAAATATGTTGTTTCTGAATGTTTGACCTGCATTAATATGTATCCAGAACTTCTATTACGTAAGCATTAATACGTATGCTAAACTTGTATAAATAGATTGTTATCGTATGATTTACCTGCAACATTCTTCAGAATAGTAACATTTATAGGGAAATTTAGATTATGTTCACCGATCCATACTGCCACACTCCTACAATTATGACCTATCGAGGCGTGTAGGTCCCTTGGAAGCCAACTTGGTATTCGAGGAGGTGGAGGCCGAGATGTAGTAGGTCTCGTCTTTTGGACCTGTATATATAATTTCATATCAATTGACTCATATATATATATACACACTAACAAAGTAAAGTAATGAAAATTTATCATACAATATAAGTATAGAGGACATCTACTTCAGGCCATAGTATCACTCTTCCTACTGCCTCACCAAGTGTTTCAGCATCTGGGTGTGCATGAGGCAGTGCAAGATCTGTCCAGCCAGCGAGTATATGTATGGGGCTCACATGTACCATCCCATCTGGTACTGGACTCCCATGAAACATGCACCGTTTAAGGGGTGGGTAAGTCGATGCATCTGCAATGATATATCCTTCACTTTGTAGTTGACATGGCTTCAACCCCTACAAATTTACGTAATTAAAGAATGTTATATGCATATATACACAAACATATCATCTTGAACAGACTAGTTATTATATATGCCATAAAAATACTTACAGAGGACGTGCTAGGTGGGTCTATAGGATTACTCCCAACCTCTGTAGTACAAGGAGTAGGAGAAGAGAGGTTCGCCACAGGTACTATCTGACTGGCAGTCTGAGATGCCTGCCACTTGTGAAATGCTTCCTCGAGTCTTTTATCAACTTCTTCCTGGAGTCTTTTATCAACTGCTTCCTCGACTCTCCTATCAATTAAGGAATCTACCTATACATGGATAAAAGAAATGCTAGTTGCTGATTATTGAATTCCCTTTCGCAATTATGTTCTAAAATAAGAATAAGTTACCTCATCTTGTGAAAGTCCCGCTTTTGGGACAAGTTTATGTTGGGATGGCCCAAAGAACGCTTTGATGCACACCAGTGCCTGCACCCCTTACACGTCTAGGATGCTCTGGGTTACCTAGAGCAACTGTCAGTTCATTTCTTGTGCCCTGAGGGATGAACTTGCCTTCCTTCCTCTACTCGTGCAGCTCCCGCTAAGCACCATCAACAAAAAATCATAAGTAAACATAACAATAATCAATTTCGATAGATTGCTCTAAGAGTTTGATTTTTACCATTTTTGCAGCCGCCTCAGCACTTGCGGGCTTCGGTATCTCTCCCTTCTTGTTTTTCCTCCAAGCTATCAACATAACATGATGTGGTAGAGGTGCGGGAGCAGTAGTAGAGGACTCTGCAGTCTCCTGAGTAGCAGTAGGATGAGTAGACTCAGCGTGTAGTCTTTGGCGAATGCCTGCATATCCTCTTGGACCCATTGTGTGGTCGTGCACATTCAGTGCACGCCTTGCTCGTTGAGCATCGCTCTTAGCCTAGTTAGTTAGCACATTGATTTGGTTAATAACATTAAAGGTTAATCTTGAATAGGTGAATACATAAAAATGTATATTAATTAAATTGGGAGTGGCGGCGCTTAATACCTTGAATTCATCTATTTTTTTTTGGATAACAAACTCCTCCCATTCTCTGGGGTCCAAGTAGTTCCATTGCTGTGTGGCTTCCTTCTTCCTATATTTATTTTTTAAAGAGAATACAAACAAAAATTATTAGTGTAAAGTTAGTGAAATATTGATCAATGTCTAGAATTGGAATCTATCAAGAACCTATTCTCAACATCGCATATGTAATCTCAGGTGAGATTGGTCCTATAGTTCCTTAGGACCCTCCCACAACGTTGCATCAGACATTTACGATGCAACTTTTCATCTAGATCAAATATGCTCTACAAATTAAATAGAATTTCTATTAACTAGTATCCTAAAAATTTGTAATCTACACAAATAGAATTACAAATAATAATAACTCACGCATAGTTCCTTCCATATATGGTCTTTCTTCTCCTTAGGAACTCTATGCCATGATTCTAGGATAAGACTGCAATGGCTGCGAGTAAGAACCCCAAGATATGAAACAAATGAGTTGCGGTTCACTCCATATGGATTTCCTACCTGATCAAAATCCACAGCCAATTTGGGTCCATTGCCCCTTTGCTGTATTAACTTGTTCATCATTGTGATGCCCCTCACTTTCTCAATTTTCTTTTGCTGCTCATCAAGTGTTGTAATTTCTTTAGGGGGTACATCACCAACCTAAAATTTGATAAAAACACACTTACATAATATAATTATAAATGAACATATAGGGATATATTCTTAAAAATTACATTATCAGGTAGTGCAAGCACATCCTCACCCTCACGGTGATCATTAGCACGGTCCTGATCAGCCATCTGATACAAGTATTAATACTTACACTTCAACAATTCATCACATTTGCAACATTATATACAAGTTCTAGCTTTATCACTCATACTCGTCTTAATACTAAACTTCTAGGGTTTTCAAGAAGTCATCCTTTGTTCAACATAATAAGAATTACATAATTCAATAATCCATCAACACAACCCTAAATAGGGAATATTGCCACCTCACACTGATCCTTATGTATATATCATATTCAATTTCAGTAAGACTCAAAAAACACTTGTATAATTCATTCTAATACAATTCAAATATGATTTTATAATGTCAATTCAATTCCCAAGCATATTGACCACTGACCTGATTTTTAGGCAATATTCGCATGAAATAGCATAGTCATATCCATAGAATTTCCCATGGATCGTCAATTAATCTAGGGAATACTCAACCTCCACTCCTCTCTATAGAGTTCAAACATCATTAAAAAATTAAACGTCCAAAATGGATTTTCCAAAACATAATTAACATTTTAGATCAATTGGATATACTAATAAAAAGATAAAATTCAAATACTAGACTATTATATTTCAGTTTGAATACATGGCCGATTGAGTTTATCTTTGGTAAAATCGGCTGACAAACTAGTCAAAAAATTCTTCCAACTAATATCTAATTTCTCCAAACCATGTACAAATTTCAACTAAATCCTAGTTGTATATAAAATGCTAAAAATCATTTAGTACACGGCTATACTGATCAAATTTTGTATTCATATGTTACCAAAACCCTAATTTTTGTCGATTAGGATTTTCAATTCTCAAACCCTAATTATGTGAATGAAATATGTTTAAATCTTCTCATTAGTTTTAAAACATAATGATTAGATTACCATAATTAATCAAGCTTTAAACAATGTAATAATGCATTCATCAACTTGATGAATCTACATATCAAAACTTTTGAGTGGTTGAAGTAGTGAAGATGTAGCTTAAAACTACCTAGAATTCTAAAACTTCAACCGAGAGAGGATAAATATTGTGTAGAATTGATATGTGAGTATGTTGTAAACGTGAGTAATATTGTGTAGAACAAAATGCAGTTTGTCATAGAACAATACAGAATATAGATGCATGCAAACCACACATATAAAAAGAAAGCACACAACCACAACCATTGGATTAATGGGCGTGCTTGTGATGAAGGAAAAGCAAAAATAGGGGGGAAGGTCAGGGGAAAACCTGATAATGGGTGTGCAGGAGGGCTGGTCATCGAGCAGAAGGGCTCCAGGCAGAGAGCTGGTCATCGGCATCGGGCAGAAGGTCGCCGGGAGGAGAGTTGTGGTCGGGTGGTCGTCGGGTGGAGAGTGGTCGCCGGCAACGGCTGACGGAAGCAAACGTCGGTGGAGGCGGAGGTGGAGGCAGTGTAGCAGCGGAGGCGGAGGCAGAGCAGCGGAATCGTTGGAGCAATCGTCAGAGAAAAAACCCTGATCAGCGGAAATGAATGAAACAGAAGAGGAAGAGTCTGCCTCGTGCTGTTATGTTTACTATAGGTGTCGGTTGCTAACAACAACCGACAATAAAAACTATATGTGTCGGTTTGCAACAAAACACCGACACTAAAGCGAGGTGAAAATTTTCACGGTTATTCACGCGAAAACACAATGGCGTCAGTTATTGTCACAAAACCAACGATAAAATGTGATAAAATTTATGTCTCGTAGAAAATGTTTCGTCGTCGGTTTCTGTTTTAAAAACTGACGATGTATGCCAATTTTTGGAGGAAATTTTTTTCGTTGGAAATTTTGGTTTTGGCGATTACTTTTAGGTGTCGGTTTCTTATTAAGGAACCGACACTGAATAAAAGTGGTACCCGTGTATGGTCGCCCTTCAGAGATTGATGTCGGCTTATTTTATACACCAACTCTGTATGGTTTAGGTGTCGGTGTATTATTACAACCGACACCATTAAAAGTGACGTTATAAGCCATTTCTTTACTAGTGTTAATGGAAATTATAAAGAAATGGATTAACACACTCAAAGCATAACTAGAAACAAGATTTGTCTTCACTAATAGTGGAAATACTTACGATTTCAACTCATTATTAAGTAATCTCTTACTAGATTAAGGAAACATATAATCCAATAAAAATGAAGAATAAAGATAATGAGTTTATAAGATCATGTGTGTTAAGGCGCATCATAAAAACCATTATTGTGAAGAGAAAATCAGTCGCACCTATCTACGATCTTGAATAACAACTTACTTCTAGAATTCAATCAACTCATCTATTGGTATTGCCTCCTAGTACTAGCAACATGTCAATGTCGATCAGTTTCTTGGCCCTCACACATCATCAAAATGTTCACTTTGTAGAAATCTTATCTTGATGCACAATAGTGGGTAGCAAGAGATGGAGAAAAAGGAAGAAGACGAGCATCAACAAGGTGATGTAGCGGGATAAGGCAAGGTGGTCGGGGGAACACAGTGGTTATAAGAATCACACATTAAGTAGTCATTCACATACAACAACTTCTTGCTTATTCTCTAGTGTTTCTATATGTTATTTTGTCTGTTAGAAATGAATGAAAGATCTTTCTTTCATAGATGGATGAAGTTCATAGATAGGCACCCAAGATAGATTTTCTCCCTCTAATATTTATTGGATAGCAAGTTTCCATAAAATTGTTACATTGGATGCACCCAAACAAGAATCAAAGGAACTCAAACAAGCCAACCAAAAGGCCAACAAATCTAGATGAAAAAAATATTGTTTTCTTCAAAGATAATTATAGTTTGGGTGGAACAAGGCAATTTTTTTTCCAAAGCAACTAAGGAAATGGTAAATTGTTCATATTTGGCATTCTAAACGAAAACTTGAAAATGTCGATGAAACAAAAATTAAAGGAGTTTCTATTATAAAAATACCAAATTACACGGAAGCGACGCAATTCACCTAATCAAATCGAACCTAGTGGGTGGAGTGGGATAGGGCAAGGTGTGATGTGGTGAGGTTAGGTGCATTCTTGTGTATGCATACATGTGTGTGTGGTTTTATTTTACAAAGACAATGTACGTTCAAGCTCAATCAACCTTAAATTCAAGATACTGAAGATATGCCTACAAGACTTTGGTTTCCTCTTCCACTTAAGTGGTTCCTTCTCACTTCAGGAGTGAGAAATGTGGTTAAAGAGGTTCAAAAGTACAGAGAACATGTTGGTTGAATACAATATAATTAAGATGATGTATTTTCTTGAGGTTTAAATGAGCGGACAAGTACCCAAAACTAAAAATTGGACAACTTCCACCCCTTTATGAAAAAGATATTTTCACTATAACTAGGAACCCTTGAAAGTGAAGGCCACAAATGAACCTACAAGAAAGGTGTTTTCTCAAGGCTTGATACTTAAGGGCATATCAGTGATGTGTTGTGCCTAATTAGTTTAATGGTATGTCTTGGTAAATGTATAAACCAAGAATCAACATTTTTGCATGCACACATATTCTTAATCAATGTGAATCTATTTTTGGTCACTCAATTGACAAGTACAATCGTGTAATGCTCCTTGGTGAATGATAAAATTTATCCAATTAATTTCAATTTTTTACTCAATTTTCTATTTTTTGAATATTTAATCTGCTCATAATCACTCGTTTACCACCTACTAAGGATAAAAAAGTTATGATATTCATTCTTCGAGTAGAAGTACAATATTCCTTTTAATGAAGTTTTTTATAAGATTTTTTTGATATGTTTCTCAGTTGAATTATCCTAAATAAAATAAAAAATACTCAATTGAATTGAAAATTCAATTGCTCCTTTTTATTTTATGTTGATCAATCTTTTACTTACACATAGAAAAATAAAATAATTTCCCTTCAAGTTTAATATCATCTCTTTCTCTCTTTTATAAATCATGTTTTATGTCTCACTGGCAAATGCTAAAATTTTAAATCTTTTCTTATCTATGATTTCGCCAAAATTTTCTAGAAAATTGTAAAATTAGATTTGAAAATGACTTAATTTCAATCCAAGAACACTTGGCATAATCTAATGTTTGGTAGAGGTGTCACATTATGGGACCCCACGTACCACAAGTGGGAATCACCTCAAAACATAACATTTTATCAGGGTTTTCTCTAGGGCAATAAATATTGACTCTTTGGTTTCCTTGTCTCTAATCATACGAGTATTTAGTATCAAACTTCCTTTTCGGAAGATAAACCCTTGAACCTAGTCCAAAACAATAAATAAACCCCATATCTACCATCTAATGTCTTTATTTGGATTCTCCTAAAGCTTGAGATGACTATCTTCATTTGTACAAGACTCTATTGCCGAATACTTAGAAGGTTCTTCTTCCAGCACATCAACTCCTCTACACCAGAAGGTTAATAGATGGTAAGAAGGCAGTACATTTACTTGATAAAATTCTTAGTCATCTATCTTGATCTCAACATGTTCCCAACTTCTCTTCAGCATACTTGATAATTAAATATATTCTTGACCATTTTAGCATAATTAACTACCCTCTTATTATATAACCTATCATAATGACAACTACCACGAATAATTAAATTAGATATCTCATACTAGTATAGCCTTCATGTGATTATAAATTGTCTAGCCATCTGTTCAACATTTGAGTCTCGACATGCTTTTAACTTTTTTATACTTCAAAAAAAAAGATCTCACTCATATTAAATCCCTCTTTATTCATTCTGTCTTTATCTTCGTAGATCTCACCTAAGTTTTCCAGGATGATTTTTCCCCAGGGAGGTCCCTAGGACCTCATTATACATAATAGTAAATATGGGGAAATGATGATGAAATCTTGAGTCCCCACACTCTTGTACAACATAATAATAATTTTCTCTTTGTTTTATTGTTTATTTTTCTTTAAACAAAGTGTTATCGAAAGGTTTTCAAGAAACTGAGATTTCAAACTAAAACATTATTTTTTGGTGAAATCTGGCATTGCTATGCACCTTCACCGGTCATAATAGGACAACCATTTTTTCTAGATCTTTTGTCAATTCTTTTTCATTCTTTAGCCTCCCTTGTGTGGAGCCACTTTATATATATATATATATATATATATATATATATATAGCTACTGATTTAAAGACATGTCTATGATTTTCCTTATTATTCTCTTATCATAGGGTGACAATTTTGAAACCTTCACTTTTACATTTATTTATGTCATAGAAGTAATCCCTAAATTAGCATACCCATATTTTTCTTCTATGGGTAAAAGAAGCACCTACACCACTTTCGTCTACACACAAATTTACTGTATGTACATTGATGCATGTGGAAATCACTTTGTGAAAATTGTCGATGTCAGCCTATCATAGTTGTTGTAGAACAAAACCTAGAACACCTAGTAAACACTATATTCTAAAAAATATGATATATATTCACCTAATTAGTTTGTAATGAACATTCCTTATGCACTCATAATATATTTTCTCTACAATAATGTGTTAGTTTTTTTAATATAAAATTTTAGGCCTAAACTTTGACATATTCATCGTGTATTACTAAATAGAATTTGTAAAAACACTAACTAATCAACACACATATTTATTGTTAAACACATACAAACAATAATACTTACAAATCTACTGTGTTGCTAAGTATGCAAAAATGTATGGTGTTAGGGTTTGACGGTGGAAAGTGATCATGCACTTGAGGTGGAGTGGAAGGAAGACCACTAGAATAGGAAAGAGAAGAGTACCACATTAACTGAGGAAGAATAGATGGTATCAAAGATCCTAACTCCGCCATAAAGGTAGGAAATTCATCTATAACAATCACTATAGAAGTCAGGGTTGGAAGAATTATGATATATAGTACTACCTTGGAAAGTCCAATTAGATTCAATCCCCACTACTCTTAGAACCATAGAAGAAGAGAAAAGTACAAGAGGAAGTATTTCGTGATGTGACAATAGAAGTGGATGCTTCACTTTCATCAGAAGAATATTTCTCGACCTATGAAAGGGACAGATGCAAGTTAGCAAAAAAGGAACAGTAGAATAGAAAATACTAAACCACAAGTAACTTGTGAAGATGTCATAGATTATATCCAAAGACATGATAAAATTTGTGACCATAGATATGGGTGTGACACTGAAAGCTATAGTCATCATTATAAATAATATATAAGGAGCATTAATGAGATAAGGGACCAAGAAATAGAAAGGCTACCAAAATGTTGGAAATTTGATGTGGTCGTCAAATTGATATCCACAAGTGTTGGTTATCAAACTTTGAAGAACAAGATTGACTCATGTGGAAATCCGTGGGTTGTTTCAACTTAATTGACTTGGATAATATATTATCTCGTTCAATTATAAATGCAAGAGGATTACCTAAGGGCTCTCACAAGAGGTCTTTGAATGCTCTTTGTTTTGTACTTGTCTGTGTAAATATGGAATACCTTGTTCTCACCCTAATAAGTTGATTGTTTGGATTCATATTATTAATATGACAATCCATTGCTTGGATTCATATTACTAATATGACATTCCATTTATACCACAATACATTTCTCAAACTTGCAGGAAAACAAATAGGAACAACCATAAAAGTGATTCTGAACATGACCATGCAACATATTGGTTGCCTTGTGAGAATGATGATTGCAATATCAATGGGGAAGCCTCTCCTTGCATCAATAACTATCTTAGAAAAGAAATATCAAGTCCAGTACGAAAATATACCTTACATATGCATGAATTTTGGGAAGATTGATAACACTAATAAAAAATGCTTGTTGATAAACTACATAATCCACTAGAAACTACATGCCAAACTACAGATCTGCATCCAGATTATGATATGGGACAACAACAACAATTTTCTACATATATATATGCCAAACAATTCTTCAAAAAACCTAGAGGGAAACCACAGACAAAACAAAGTGAAGAGGTCGATCAACACATCATATTCCAAGACGTACATAATTTAGAAAGTGAGAAGGAAGTTGAGGAAATTATAAGGGACAGAAATCAATTGTTTGAGAGAATGACATCTAGAATTAACTGAAGAGAGATGTAAAGAAATAATAAAAATAGCAAATCCAACCAAGAACAAAATCAAGACACTAAAATGAATAACACTCAGACAGAGTAAATTTGTACAGAGAACCAAAATAGACAAGGGAAGAATAAATCGAATTAGCAAGATCAAAATCACACAGTTGAGAATGTAACTAGAGAAGTTGTCATGAATGTGGTGAAGTTCCCAGCTAACCCTTTTCAACATGTGGGGTTTAGCATAGGAAAATTAATACCAAGGAGCACCAACCATAATGGAAATGTGTCGGTGGAGCTTCATATGAGAGATAGAAAGAATGTAATTATGTAGATTAATCTAGGGTAAACACAAGGATACATGGGAAACAATCCCACCAACAAGAGTTAGAGGAAGAAGCTTGTGCTGCAGAGGATGAAATCACTTCTCATGTAATAATTAATCAATGACAGTTATGATGTGGAATCTTTGTGTTATATTTTACTGATACACCAATTTTTTAAAAAAATCTTGTTAAAAAATATAGAGTTTTTCTATGACTATCCGAGAACCAAGAACAAGTGTTGATTCAACTTTTCAATTTGTCAAGAATTTGGGCATCTTTCATTTACATTGATTAGAGGCATTGGATTTTTCAAGAGGGATTTAGTTATTATGAAAATAAGAGGACCACACACTTCAAATGTTAAAATCTCATAAACAATTCATAGATTGGAGAATCTATGGCAAGGTTCCCTTCACCTTTATTTAAGGGAGTATCATACACATAAGTAAAAGGCTAATGTGTAGAAAGACGCTGCAATAATGCAACCACACATACAAAACTATGGGTTATAGTATGGGGATTTAAGGAATGTATTCTAACTCAGGAGAAGAAGGAAGGTAAGAACCCTAACACATCTAGTTGCAAGGAATTTTCTAATACATTGACAGACTATGGTCGGTTGACTTGGGGACTAATGGACCTCTCATGACCTTCAAGTGAGAGTTATGACAAATGGGGATTGACAAGGAGACTGGTAATGAACCATGGATTGAACATAAAATAGAGCATCAATTGAAGTTATTGAACACATTATGTTTGATCATGCACTTATGCTCATAAAAAAATGACAATGTCATGGGGACCCAAAGGAAGAACAAGAATTCTTGCAAACTAACATGAACATAAAGACTTTGACAATTTAAAATAAAAATTAAAGGAAGGAGGATCAAGTATACATGAATACTATGCAAGATTTTATATAGTAGGTGATTAAATGGGATCAACGAGTAAGAAAAGACAACTGGATAAACAAGATATCTCTTCAAGTCAAATTTCTACTAGCCCAAAAAATCCTAGTGAAGTAGTACAATCCTAAGGCTGAGAACACAATCATAGATCTCAAGGAGGAGTTGTTGGAGGAAATGAAATTAGACCTGATGGAATGGAGACAAAAGTTACACTACAAATGGATAAAACAAGGAGATGTAGATTAAAAAAAATCTTCCACACTAGTATCAAAACATGAAGGTGGAGAAACAAGATCAAAAGACTTAAAAATGATGAAGATGAGTCTGTAGTTGATAATGATATATTGTTATTTATGGTAAACAACTATTTTTCTAAACTACTTATTGGCCCAACACCATATCCAAAAGGCGGCCAACTACACTGGCACTTTCTAGATTTGCAATCTGAACAACACACACAGATGGATAAGACCTGTAATGACCCTGCCTCAGAATCACCCCCATTTAAGGGAGACTACGAGGTCAGAGCCGTTATCCCACTTTTCTGGATCAAAGGTTCAAAAAATAACCAATAACAATTATCAAATTCTTCTAACTAAACTTAAATGTTGTAATAAAATTGAACTTGGCATACCTTTTTCAAAAACTTGGATATCTACTTTTATCCACATCTGGAGGCTATTCTAACTTATCCTCCTTTGTACTTTAATTCATATTTAATTTCACATATGCCACTGTACTATTTGTTCTTTTCACTTGTACCTAAAATGCCAACAAACAAAATATCGGTCAGCATAAAGCCGGTATGTGGGGGAAATAATAATCGTGCAATTAACTATAATAACATTTTGTAGTCAATTATGATTTAACAAACAACTTTACGTTGTCAGCATAACTGCTCAATCCATACATACCCTAACCTCTGCGCAGTCCCTCCAGTGCACCTGGATGCTACCTTCCTTATGGTAGATACCCATTAAACCCCTCATGATCCTTCCTAACAGGTGAATCAATTTCTAGGGTTGAGTCACATGGCACTACCCATCGGTAGCCCACTCCTTAACTCATGGTGTGCTAAAGAGTCTCATGGCACTACACGTGGGTAGCCAAATTTTTAACTCATGATAGCCTAGACCTTGCTCTAGGATTCCCCTTTTAGCACTTGCAAAGACACAAAGGAGGACTAGGATCTGAGCCAGTCATGTATCTATATTTATAGTGATAATCATAGTCACTTTATAGTTGCATGAAATAAAAGTCATCCAAGCAGTTATTTTCAAGCAACCGATAAAACATACGAAAATCACTGTGAAACTAAAGTGATTAAGCATAAGCATAACCACATACGTGTCAGGCTAATTTGAGATAGAATAATCCAATCAAGCAAGAAATCCAAATAGGCAAGCAAGCACACAATGAGACCCTAAAATATGCATACAATTTCCTATCATTGATCATGCCATCAAGATCTATTAAACCTAGCTTGCTTCCTAGGGTTTCTAGTCCACTTTTAGGTTTTCCATTGCAATTAGGGTTTCATTTCATTTTTATTATTTTAAATCCTAATTATCTCATCTATTCTTCACAAAATATATTAAGGTTATCCTTTAACAACATTTAACCTTAATTTCATATTAAAGGCACAATTAGCCATCAATTAAGTCCATTATTCCTTTTTGACATTAAAACTTCCATTTTATCCTTTTACTCCATGTCAAGATCATTATTTTCATTTATCATCAATTCATAGTTCATTGTGGTCTAATTCACCTATAAACTCCATTTAATACTAATTCCACATTTTATCCATTAGAAAACCCTAATTACCATATTAAGGGTATTTATTCACAATTAGGAACCTTTATACTCAACATAGCTTAATATCATCATATCTTAGCTTTATTCATGATTTTTAATAATTAAAACCATTAAGAGTCACATTTACTAGTATTAGGGTTTCAAGGCCCATTAAAGCATATTTATACAAATGAAACTCTAAATTAAACTAATTACATGCAAAGTTCATCCTTTTTGTTCTTGATATACCTTTTTACAATTAATAGGTTAATATCAACTTTAATCATCCATTAAACCCTACTAAATACATTTATCATCTCAAAATAGGGTTTCTTAATCATTAAAGCATTAAAATTGATAACTTCCATTAATTTTCGAATTTCAAGAGCAATTAGCCTCTAAAACCATTTTTAATGAATTCCTCTCATTTTTCTAAGAAAAATACATATATTATATGTACTAATCCGATCTACCATTATTTAGTTATGAATTTTGCAAGGATTACCTTTCTGGACCAATCTGAGGATGCCAGGTCGCCTCTATTCATGCAACGTTGCTCGCCGCTTTGAAAACAAAATGAAATGAAAAAAAGCCCTCGATAATTCAAGTGTTTCTTCAGCCCGCGGAGGGTAAATTTCGTCCAACGGCCTTGTGGTCATCTTCCTCCTCGCGTAGCCCTAGCTGCACCAACCACAGCGGCTCGGGGAAGCATCCTCCTCCGCCTCCTTGGTCCCTAGGGCAGCGACAACCACCCCATCACCTCTGTCACCCTATGTCGCACCTACAGAGGGCTCAATCCATGGTCAAGGTGGCGTGGATTGGGCGTGATAGTCTGCTACTCGCGGCGATCATATGCAACCGAGCTGTGGCTGTAGCATTCAGCTAGGATGAGGGAACGGTCACCTGAACCTCCCATGACGTTGCGAGGGCGGCAAACCTCCAACGCAACTCCTCTACAACCTAATGCGGCTCTAAGAAAGCTTTACTCTTCACAACTAGGGTTTGTACACAAAGAATAAGAAGAAGAAGAGAGATGTTTGGAACTTTCCTTGCGCTTATCCATGGGCTCTATCCTTTTATAGAGGAGGGTAACGAAGCCCTAGGATGGCTATCCATGAGTTACCAAGTTCTTTTCCCAATAGGAACCCTTTTCCTTCAATGGGAAGTAATCTTCCCTCTCCTATTTATCTCCTTGATATTCTTTATTCTTTAGATAATTAGGAATTCGAAAATCCTATCTCTTATTCTCTTTATGTTTGCTTTTTAATCCATTGGCACGAAATTATGTTTTCTTTTAGTATAAATTACCACCTTTTTAACAATACCAAAAAATTAATTAATAATGTATCACATTATCCTCTTATTTTCCGTTATTGGTATTTTCTCTTTCTTTATTCTCCATTGGGGCTCCTTGGACCCCAAGGAACTCTAAGATTTCAAAATTCCTTTTTAAGGATACTTAGTATCCTTCTAGATGCATCTATATTCATTATTTCTCATTATCTTGTCTATTTCTTATTAAAATATCTCTTTTTGAGGATTTCTCTTTATCTTTCTTTTTATTTTCCTCATTGGCATTCCATTAACATTAAGAATCCGTTGGATACGAAAATCCACCAAGGGTAACTCAATGATACCTCGTTTCACTTATTTCCCACATTTTATCATTATTTTCAATTTCTTTCTTAATAAAGAAATATTTAATTGGTCTTTTCTTTTTTTATTGCATTCTCTTTGCAACTTTGGACTCCTTGGAACCCAAGAGGCACGAAATCCACCTTTGCATTAAATTCTTTTGCCTTCTAGAGGTTTCTACATATTTCTTTTCTCCATTTCTTATTAATAATGGAGTTCCTTTTGTCTTTTCCTTGTTATTGGACCCAATAGCCAATAAAGCCCACAAAACAACCAACAAGGCTATTTTAAACAAAACTCATTTATTCAAAACAAATTATATCATTATTTGTTCCAATATCTTTAATAGGAGAAATTACATTTCTCACCAAAAGAACCTAAAAATGGGGGTTGTAACATCCTTCCTCTCTTATAGGAATTCTGTCCTCAAAATTCCATCAAGCAAATAAACAATTTAGCATAAGACTTTTCCATGTCCATCATTGGCCCCTATGTGGCTTTGCCCTATCCATGGAGCTTCCAAAGAACCTTTATCGTCACATATTCTTTTCTCTGAGTTCTTTCACCTTGGCATCTATAAACCTCACAGGTGACTCAGGTCATTTCATCCTCCCTTGGGGCTCACTAGGTCCATTGCTCCATACATGGCCCGGGTACCTCCCATAGTGCTCTAAATTGGACACATGGAACTTATCACACGTTACTTTATCCTTAAGGGTAAGGTAAAACATAACCTTCTCCACCAATCCATCTCAAATGGACCCATGTATCGGGAACTCAGCTCTCTTAGCTATAGCATAGAGGGGTCAGATTTTTATCACATATCCTCCCACAGTGAACTACATGTTAGTCTACTTTGCATCAGCTCATGACTCATGTTGTCCCTGGGCTCTCTTTTCTAGCCATTGCATGATCAAAGTGACTTCATCTACATGCACTGTGGTCTTTTCTGATCTTTGCGAGATCCCTTCACCAATATCATCTTAATGAAGTGGTGACCGACACAACCTCTCTTATAGAGCTTCTTTACATCTCGATATTGACTATGGTGGTTATTGTAATGACCCCGCCTCCCGGTAGCCCCCAATTAAGGGAGACCGAAAGGTCGGTGCCGTTATCCAATTAACAGGATCAAAGGTTCGACAAATAATCAATAACAATTATGAAATTCTACTAACTAACTGAAATTTGGTATAAAATTAAAACTTTACTTACCTTTGAAAACCTTGGGAATCTATCTATCCAAGCTTGAATCCACTCTAACTAATCCTCCTTGCACTTTATGTTTTACTTTCACAATGTGTCACTTTATTGTTTGTTCTTTCAATTGTTGTTCCTAAAATGCCGACAAACAAAACGTCGGTCAGTATATCGAAATATACTGGTATGTGGGAACAACCAAAATCTTGCAAATATGGCTAACAATTTAATAATCACAATCAAATTAATTAACAAGCTAATTTACACTTTTCAGTATGACATTCTCCACTGCTTTTACCCTAACCCTGGCATACCCACCTTAGGGTGCCCTCTGCCAATGACTTATGGCCACCTTCTCAATCCCGAGCTTGGTGCCTGGGGGTCACCACTCATGGTGCCCACTAGTCATGCAATATCATAGGCCACCTTCTTGGTGCCTAGGGGTCACAACTCATGGTGCCCATTGGTCTACCCATCTGGGCCTGACTCTCTTGGCATCATCCATCAGGGTGGCATGTAGGTGCGAGAAGACATACTTCTATTATTAATGTGATAATCATAGTGACTTTATGATTTGCAAGTATGAACATCCAAATTGTTTAGTTGCAGTCAATGCGAATAACCATCTGGAAAATTCTCGTGAAACTAAAGCGGTTATTCATAAGCGTAACCACCTACCTGATCCAGAGCAACTTGGTGTCCAAGCAATAAGGATAAAGAACAAGCAACCATCAATCAACCATATCCTGAAATTAATGCATGGCATCCAAGTGTTATAGTTTATCTAGAACATTTTAAAGCTAGACTTGGATTCCGTATTAGGCTTTCTACGCCACTTTTAGGGTTTCCATTGCAATTAGGGTTTATTGTAACATCCCAGGATTTGAGGCCTTGGATAACATGATCTTAAAAAGAATGATTGGACTACCCATATCACCAAGGTGCACCTCCTTTTCTGGGAGCCCATCACTAAAGAACTCCATAGTTAAGAGTGCTCAGCTTGGAGTAGTACTAGGATGGGTGACCTGTCGGGAAGTTGACCCCGGCTTGCGCGTGAGTGCGGAAAAAGCGTGCAGTTAAGGCTAGTGGTGGTCTGTGGGGCCAGTCGTCATTCCTGAAACTCTACTAGAGCCTTGG
The DNA here is from genome assembly GCA_963693085.1 of Alisma plantago-aquatica. Taxonomy (NCBI): domain Eukaryota; kingdom Viridiplantae; phylum Streptophyta; class Magnoliopsida; order Alismatales; family Alismataceae; genus Alisma; species Alisma plantago-aquatica. The sequence goes on from OY856411.1 coordinate 96,544,743, forward strand.
GTAGTGGGCCCGGGCGTTACAAATGGTATTAGAGCCATAAACCCCTCCAGTAGGTGGGGCCCACATGGGCATGGCACGGGTCCAGGTAAGTTGGAAAGGGCTATCCGTAGAGACGAGATGGAGCCACCCTTGCGTTAGTAGTCGTGGACGGGAGCTGGGTGTCCATGGGCCATTGTGGGTCTGCACTGAAATGGGGTCAGATTATGAGGCCATATAAGTTGAGACTTGACGAGGACGTCAAGAGTCTAAGTAGGGGAGATTGTAACATCCCAGGATTTGAGGCCTTGGATAACACGATCTTAAAAGGAATGATTGGACTACCCATATCACCAAGGTGCACCTCCTTTTCTGGGAGCCCATCACTAAAGAACTCCATAGTTAAGCGTGCTCAGCTTGGAGTAGTATTAGGATGGGTGACCAGTCGGGAAGTTGACCCCGGCTTGCGCGTGAGTGAGGAAAAAGCGTGCAGTTCAGGTAGTGGTGGTCTGTGGGGCCAGTCGTCATTCCTAAAACTCTACTAGAGCCTTGGGCAGTGGGCCCGGGCGTTACAGTTATCATCACATCTTACAGAGGACTAGAAATGTCTCTAGATATCACCCTGAACGAGCACACATGCTCTCATCAGACCCTCTAGTCTGGATCATACTAACCATTAGTTAGGGATGATAAACTATACTAACATCGAGTTCTTCATGTACCTACTTCCTCCTTATGGAAGTGAACCTATATGTCATACTTAAGAACTTTTGAACTCATATCATGGTGTAGTTGAACCATCTCTCTCATATGTAGTTCAACTGGATCTGTCCCTTGATAGTACTCTTTCTTTCTCATGTCATCTAGGTAAGGAGATCTATCCTAACCCATATTGCATCTTGACCTTCCTTGGTCTACGGGAAACTTCAACATCCATAGTGATGAACTCCCTTTCCCTCTCGGGGACACTTTATCCTTTATATCAATGCACTGGGTTATTGGTGTTTGTCCTTCACTTCTGGCTTGCATGGTGACATACCACATGCAACATCACCTTAAGCATCCAAAGTACTACTGTCACTTACTATCTTTGTAGTACCACGGCGTATGGTGATCTTTAAATCATGATCTCCTGTATGTCATGATTCCTCAAGATCGATTCCTCAGAAACCCTAAACAACTCTCATCAGGGTTTTATCACCTTCTTTTCCAAAGAAGTGCATCTGAGGTTCTACAACCATCTTTTCATTACATCAAGGACTAGGCTAGCTAACCAAACAACCATTAACTTGATCAACCGATATTGTTACATCTGAGTGTTAGCTAAACTTATCTCTTTTTCCAACTGAGGGTTAACCTAACAACCTCTTATATCCTCCATCTAAACTAGGCAATTGTATCTCATCCATAGAATCCATTACTGTTGCATATAACTAACAAAAACATAATTAGCTAATGCGGAAGCATTCACTAAGCAACGGATCACGAAAATTAAAACCATTATATCAAAAGATCCATCAAAGAAAAACTTTCTCACATAGAACCAAAGTAACTCATTTACATTCTGGTTTATAGATACATGTCCTGTATCATCTCTTTATGTGAATTACAAGCATCAGCTGCCCTGTTAAACTAAGTATAGGTAGTATGAAAATATCGAGGCACTGAGCCAAAATCTCGAAAGGACTAACTACTACTCTGAGGACATGATAGTACAGAGATGACACATGGGACTCTATTAACAATTATACAAGGCATAACAGCCAGTGTCTCCACCAAAGACTTCACTGCTGTCCCTGCTACTGCTATTGCTGCCCTTCACCTACTGAAGGATTTCTGCCTCTTCATCCGCGTCCACCTAAAAATGTGATTCCCACGGGGGTGAGACAATTGTAAATTGTCCCAGTGAGAGATATAACTCTCTGCCAGAAACATTATTATTGCAGTTTAAGAAAATAAATATCCACATAGGAATCATATTTGATTGACAACATCTAGTTCACTGCCTAACAAATTAGAATATTATTCTTATCTAAAACACTACAACTATAACTTGAAAGAGCCTCATGTCACTTATTCACTAAGGAATATGAAAAACATGTATAACATATATTCGCTTCAGAATCATTACCACAACATTAACTCTCTTCAAGTTTAGGACATATATCTAAAGCCTGGCATTGTCATTGGGGAGTCATGGCCTGTAGCCATACTCTTTTCACAAAGTGTTGGGATCTTAGTCCCTCAACTCATCAAGTACATTTCGACTTCTTAATAATTTCATTATCATGATTATAGAATCTGGGTATTTGAACCCATAACTCACCATAGAACACTTGTTACCACTTATTAGGTAACTTCATACCTTCATATCATCCGACCTAGGGTCATTATAATTCTTGCTACACAAAGCATTGCACATAGTTCACAATTCTCATACCACCTCTTATTACCCCTTAATAAGCAATAAGGCATATTATGGCTTATGAAGCTCATAAACAATCTAAAATAATTAGCACATCATGTGACACACAAGACTCATTAATTGTAGGTTACCTCTCACTAAACAACAAAGCATATGAAGGCTTATAAGGCCTATAGAACATTTTCAATATACATAACTTCATAGCTCATACATGGCTATGCTCATCATATCAACATATCTGCATGATTAGTAATCATGATACAATTACATATTAGTATCATGCAATACGTGGGTTATCTTATTACATTCATAACCCATTAGTCTGTAATTGAGCTTCACATAGGATTACCCTGTGTTAGAATTTCACATAGTAGTACCCTATATTAGGGTTCACATAGCATTAACTTGTCATAGGTTTCACATAGCATTACCCTGTATTAGGGATCACATAACATTAATTTCTAATAGGGTTTCAAATAGCATTACCCTGCATTAGGGTTCAAATAGCAAGGAATCAATATGGATAATCATAAGTATTTGATCATACTTATCTATTCTCATTATTCATCATTAAATGAATTATCAACACACAACATGAGTTTCTCTATCATCTTTTCCAGAATATGATTACATCATAGTTTATAGGTTTGGATTAACCTGTTCATAAGGCATGTTAGCCTACATTCAACAGGGTGCATTACATCTAAACTTAACCATTGACATGACACATCTCAAGTGTCATTCATCCAATTATATTAGACTTATAACACATCTAGGTATACCAGTATTGGAGTGTTGGATGTGATATTTATCATATCTTGATGTATCGCTTCCCTCAACACCTTATCTTACTTGAGTTCATACACTTAGCTTGTATTAGGGTATTCCCCATCCCAATACGTTATGCACCAGTTCATCACATTTATTATGTAAAGTATTGGTCATAAGTCACTCACTTAGATTATACAACTGTTGCCAATACTATAGGCTCATCCTTGAGTTAGGAACTATTAATATAAGGATATTCATTATCAACCTCTCTAGGTGTTACATTTCTCATAACATTAATCACTATTCCATTATTAGGAATAGTATTCTCCATATTTATAATTTGAGGATTCACATAGAATATTCCATACATTTATGGATTTCACATAGTATTATTCTTGAATAGAGTTTCATATAATCGTCCTTCTATATCAGGGTTTCAACTAGTATTATGTGAAATTAGGATTTCACAACACATCACCCAGTGATAGGACTTCACATAGAATTAGTAGTAAAACCCTATATTAGGGTTTCTTGCACCTTTACCCCATTTTTAGGGATTTAAGGTTTACCATTCACATCCAAGTAAGATTTCTCTTACCTCATAGCCAAATTAGGGTTAGGATGTACAATTCCCATTAAATTAGGGTTTCCTTCATTGTTACACTAAGTTAGGGTTACATCATCACCCTAGATTTATAATAACACTCAACTTTGCCCTAAATTAGGGTTTCACACATAGCTTTGCTCTAATTAGGGTTTCACACATAGCATTTCTCTAATTAGGGTTTCACACATAGCTTTTCTCTAATTAGGGTTTCACACATAGCTTTGCTCTAATTAGGGTTTCACACATAGCTTTACTCTAATTAGGGTTTCACACATAGCTTTGCTCTAATTAGGGTTTCACACATAGCTTTTCTCTAATTACGGTTTGACACATAGCATTGCTCTAATTAGGGTTTCACACATAGCATTGCTTTAATTAGGGTTTCACACATAGCTTTACTCTAATTAGGGTTTCACACATAGCATTGATCTAATTAGGGTTTCACACATAGCTTTGCTCTAATTAGGGTTTCACACATAGCATTTCTCTAATTAGGGTTTCACACATAGCTTTAATCTAATTAGGGTTTCACACATAGCATTGCTCTAATAAGGGTTTCACACATAGCTTTTCTCTAATTAGGGTTTCACACATAGCATTGCCCTAATTAGGGTTTGGGCTCATTGATTAGCGTCTCACGATCTCATTATTATGGATCAAACCCTTATCACATAGCCTACTCAAAAAGAGAGAATTACGGCTTAATTATATAAGTATTCATCTTTCTCACTCTCTCTCATCCTCTTTAGGATGTTAAGTACTCCGAGATTAATCTAGGTCAACTTTTCACTTGAGTTCACATAGCTAGGGTTAACCTTCACAATCATCATGGGTCTACATCTTTAACAATCACATAGTTGATTGACCTTTGATCATATTACATGTCCTAATGGTCTAATCAATTAAACCATCAATTATATAAGGAATTCAAAAGAATTAACCAATTAAACTTTCAATTCCACAAAGTGATCAATTAGGTTAACCATTTAAATCTTCAAATGCATTAAGTATCTAAATAGGTTCACCATATTGGACCTTCAATTACATGAGATATTCAAATGGATTAACCATGTTGTTCTTCACAAAGTTAATTACTTATACCCACAATGATCTTGGTTCTCATACATCAATTGGTTGAAAACCATTTGAACAAGTTGTACTTGAAACCAATTGGACAAAGTAGGTATTGAAACTGTTTGCACTTTGGGTCTCCAGACGGTTTGAGATCGTTTGGTCCCAAATGGTCTTGAGACCGTTTGGACTCAAATTGTCTTGAGACCATTTGGACCTAAACGGTCTTGAGACCGTTTGGTCCAAACCTTCTCAAAACTGCATGGACCAAAAAGGTACTTCAACACTCCATCGACTCAATGTTTCAATCCATGGACGAATTATAAATTGAACCACAAAGGTATTCATCAATTGGACCAATGAATCACCATTCAATTAGACCTTCAATTTAGGGTTTTTAGCCCACTTGAACTAGGTTTTATAATACATAAAAAACCATCACTTAGGGTTTGAAATCGAGGATCCATCAATGGTTGACATTGTGGAACCAAATTAATTGAAATCAATGAACTATCATCATCACATGATATGACCTGACATCAAACGATCTTGGATGACCACCAAACAGTCTTGAGACCGTTTGTTTGATCTGCAAATGGTCTTGAGACCGTTTTCCCATTCCATCATCAAAATCCATGACATCCAATTAGGGTTTTGGACCATTGGATTGATTATCAAATCAACACTTAGTTGCAATTCAATTTGGTACCATTGGACCTTCAAACAATTAGCCATACTTAACCCTAGACCTCCAAACGATCTTGGGTGACCCCCAAATGGTGTTGAGACCGTTTGGGTGATCTCTAAATGGTTTTGAAACTATTTGGGTCAATCAACCCAAAACATCATCTTAACCAATTTCAAAATCGGCACTTAGCCAATTAGGGTTTGCAACTCAGGAATCAATCACATTTGAAACCATCAAGGTCAACCAATTGGAACCATTGGATCAAGATCCAAGTACCACGGAATATATCTTCAAATGGTCAACCATCTCAAATGGTCAACCATTCCAAACGGTTTGGAACTCAAACCACCAAAAGGTTTGCAAACCGTTTGGTCAGGTGAAACCATTTGGACTCAACATTGAAAATGTTTGCCCTAGATATTCGGGGAGGTTTGTGCTTATGATGATGTCATCATCATAAAGCTCCAAACTCATGAAATCTACTGTGATTTCCATGGAGATTGCATCAATCAACCAAACTTAATTTTGGAATTGTAGAAATGATCACCAATTGATAAGGAATTGATTACAATAATAAAATTAAGGGTTCAAGTTATAAAACCCGCCTCCAATTGAGCTCCAAAGCTCCAAGATCACGGTAACAATGGTGGATGAAACTCATTTCACTATTCCAAGGGTCGTCCTCAAGCTTTGAGTGAAAAGAATTGGTTAGAAATAAAGAGGGGATCGAGGTATGAAGAATTCATGCATTGATTTTCGATTTTCACCATGGATTCAAAGTGAAAGGAGGTCAAGTACCTTACCAACAGGTTGGGGGTCGTCCTCCTGATCATCCACAGCTACTTGGTCGTTTTCTAAGCAAGGGGAAAGAAAGCAATCCGAAAAAGCTTTTGTTTTGGCTTAGAAACGATACTTTTATAAGAAAATTGATGAGAGAGAAAATCTTTTATAAAAGTCTATTAATTCCAAAATTGTAGCCACCACTCCCCCCTTGGTTTATTGAATGCAAGGTAATCTCTATACCCACCTAGATCCCTTCCATTATCCATGAATTAAGGGATAATAAATTAAGCACCTTCACCCTTATAATAAGAATATCCATATTTGAGTGGAAATTCTTTTTCTTATTATAATGGTGAGTGGAATTTCACATCCTTAGGATATGCTCGTGCCTTTTCAAGGCTTTAAGATCATCCAAACACATATGAATTCAACCATTTTAATTTTGGTTGAAGGCCCTTTTATTAATACATTCATTTTTTCCCTAAATTAAATTAGGGTTTCACTTAGGATTAAATCTTGATTATTTTAATATCAAGATTCTCTATCCTCCAACTTGATTCAAATGAGGTGCCCCTCTCATTTTATTTACTCCAAATGTTTCTAAGAAGCATTAGGGACCTTGTTTAAGTGGTAATTTGCATATTGAACCCTAGGTTTTGGGTAAATTGCACTTTACGCCAAAACTAGGTTTTAATGCACAAGGATTGGTTTACAAGCTCAATCTTGGTGCCCAAGCTTGTGAAAACCATACCACTACTTCATATTCATTCTTATGATGTCTCAACATCATAGGAACATTTTATAATGTGTAATTTGCAAGTTAACCCCTCAACTTGGGTAATTTGCACTTTAGTCCAAAATAAGCAAACATTGCTTCAAAATTGTTCAAACAGGACTAAAATTGAAACATAAGTTTCTCATGAGCCCTAATTACTTTTCCCAAGATAAGATTAAGCATATACTCAACCTTATTAGGCAAAACGTCTAGGGTTATAATATAACCCAGGTCAGGGGTGTTACAAATTATCCACCCCTTATAAGGATTTCATCCCCGAAATCCCAGGAAAAATGAGGGATAGGTTATTCATTAATCATGCCCTCGAGTCTCCACCTAACTTCTTGATGTTATAGAAATATCATAGATATGTAATCCACACAAAGTTCCTTTCATTAATTCAACCTTATCAATGTTTCTGTTTATGCAAAGCATAAACCCCTAACATATGATGTCCATATTATTGAAAGGAAAAAGCATAAAAGAGCATACTTCTATCATCACCCAAGAATATTTAACAAAAGGAAAAACATATATATCTAACAAAGATAATTCACTTAGTAATCTTTTATTCATAAAGTTCACTTAGCAAACTCTATGTAATTGGGAATGTTCACTTAGCTTTTTCTTTTCGTTGGAAATGTTCAAATAGCTCTTCTTTTTAGTTGGGAATGTTCACATAGATTTTCCTTTTAGTTGAGAATGTTCACATATCTCTTCTTTTTAGTTGGGAATGTTCACATAGCTTTTCCTTTTAGTTGATAATGTTCACATAACTCTTCTTTTTAGTTGGGAATGTTCACATAGCTTTTCCTTTTAGTTGAGAATGTTCACATAGCTCTTCTTTTAGTTGGGAATGTTCACATAGCTCTTCTTTCTAGTTGGGAATGTTCACATCGCTTTTCCTTTTAGTTGGGAATGTTCACATAGCTCTTCTTTTTAGTTGGGAATATTCACATAGCTTTTCCTTTTAGTTGAGAATGTTCACATAGCTCTTCTTTTTAGTAGGGAATGTTCACATAGATTTACCTTTTAGTTGGGAATGTATAGCTCTTATTTTTAGTTGGGAATGTTCACATAGCTTTTCCTTTTAGTTGAGAATGTTCACATAGCTCTTCTTATTAGTTGGGAATGTTCACATAGCTTTTCATTTTAGTTGGGAATGTTCACATAGTTCTTCTTTTTAGTTGGGAATGTTCACATAGCTTTTCCTTTTAGTTGGGAATGTTCACATAGCTTTTCCTTTTAGTTATATTATACTCTCTAGATTGTTTCAGAATGACTACTTGATCAGAGTAATAAAAAGGATAACAATCTAAGAGTTTCATACTTTCCTTATCTTCAATAATCATATACCTGGCCAGGGTATATAAGTATTGAGATTAGGTAGTATGCACTTTATTTGCTATCATATTCCTCACTTTTCATATCATTATACACATAGGATTTTCCATTCCTAGATTTTCACCAGGCATCACTTATATATCTCATCTTTTAACACACAGATAAGGGAGATTATAAAGCATTTTAAGGAACACTGAGTAAGATGTAAGTTCTCATCTCCCTTGTGTCCTTATAGGACTAGTCAAAGGAAACTCAAAAACAACTACTTTCATATCTTTAACACATAGAGTCATGAAATGAAGTATCATGATGAATATATTTCATCTGACTATTACCCCTCATGGTTATCTACCACTTTAGGTTGACTCAACACATAGTTTCCAGTTATCTCATGTTGTTGCTTTTGCCTTTACTTAGTGGCTAATGCCCTGGTACACTAGGCATTTATTGCACCGGTGACACCAAAAACTTTGGCTTTTCAGAATATCTAGACAAATGTCTCTAGAATTATAGAGACCTTACCTTAATTCATAGCTTATGACCCCTCCTTGGGCACTATCATCACAGATGTACTGTTCGTCCAGACTTATGGCAGAGTCTACTTTTCTTGCCATTTATTAATCTTTCCCACATTTCCACTATTTTAACATGAGCATGTCACTCAGGAATCCTTTCAAAGCCCAAAGTTTATGCATTAAAGACTGGTAACTTATGTTGTAATACTAATATCCAGTCTTCTATATGCATTACTGTTGTCCTATCCTACCCTTCAAGAGCATAACATAGGATTCTCTATCCTAATTAGGTCAAGGTGGGAATTCTCAGGCACTTGTTCTCCTCTTTCCTGGTCCCATGCACTCTCTTCTGGTGCAACAACATTGCCCTTAGCAATGTGTTCCTCATGTTCTCCAGTCATTTTCAAGTTCTTCTTCTCCTATGTGAGCAGAAGATACTATCGGATAAACTGGAAGACACTTAGAACAGACTCTACAACCTTAGTCCTATGTCTCTATAGACTCAGTGAATCTAGAGCTCTGATACCACTTAAATGTTCCATACAACTCACAAAAACATAATTAACTAATGTGGAAGCGTTCACTAAGCAACGGATTATTGAAAATCACTAAAAATTAAAACCTTTATATCAAAAGATCCATCAAAGAAAAACTTTCTCACATAGAACCAAAGTAACTAATTTACATTCTGGTTTATAGATACATGTCCTGTATCATCTCTTTCTGTGAATTACAAGCATCAGCTACCCTGTTAAACTAAGTACAGGAAGTATGAAACTCTCGAGGCACTGAGCCAAAATCTCGAAAGCACTAACTAATACTGTGAGGACCTGAGAGTAAAAAGACGACACATAGGACTCTATTAACAACTATACAAGGCATAACAACCAGTGTCTCCACCTGAGACTTCACTGCTGTCCCTACTGCTGTTGTTGCTGCCCTTCACCTACTGAAGGATTTCTGCCTCTGCGTCTGCGTCCACCTAAAAATGTGATTCCCACGGGGGTGAAACAATTGTAAATTTTCCCAGCGAGAGATATAACTCTCCGCCAGAAACATTATTATTGCAGTTTAAGAAAATAAATGTGCACATAGAAATCATATTTGATTGACAACAACTAGTTTACTACCTAACAAATTAGAATATTATTCTTATCTAAAACACTACAACTATAACTTGAAAGAGCCTCATGTCACTTATTCACTACAGAATATGAAAAACATGTATAACATTTATTCACTTCAGAATCATTACCACAACATTAACTCTCTTCTGGTTTAGGTCATATATCTAAAGCCTGGCATTGTCATTGGGGAGTCATGGCCTGTAGCCATACTCTTTTCACAAAGTCTTGGGATCTTAGTCCCTCAACTCATCAAGTACATTTCCACTTCTTAAAAAGATCATTATCATGATTATAGAATCTGGGTATTTGAACCCATAACTCACCATACAACACTTGTTACCACTTATTAGGTAACTTCATACCTTCATATCATCTTACATAGGGACATTATAATTCTTTCTACACAAAGCATTGCACATAGTTCACAAAGCTCATACCACCTCTTATTACCCCTTAATAGGCAATAAGGCATATTATGGCTTATGAAGCTCATAAACAATCTAAAATAATTAGCACATCATGTGACACACATGACTCATTAATTGTAGGCTACCTCTCACTAAGCAACAAAGCATATGAAGGCTTATAAGGCCTATAGAACATTTTCAATATACAGAACTTCATAGCTCATACCTAGCTATGCTCATCATCTAAGCATATCTGCATGATTAGTAATCATGATACAATTACATATTAGTATCATGCAATACGTGGGTTATCTTATTACATTCATAACCCATTAGTCTATATTTGAGCTTCACATAGTATTACCCTGTGTTAGAATTTCACATAGTAGTACCCTGTATTAGGGTTCACATAGCATTAACTTGTCATAGGGTTTCACATAGCATTACCCTGTATTACGGATCACATAACATTAATTTGTAATAGGGTTTCACATAGCATTACCTTGTATTAGGGTTCACATAGAAAGAAATCAATATGGATAATCATAAGTATTTGATCATACTTATCTATTCTCATTATTCATCATTAAATGAATTATCAACGCAAAACATGAGTTTCTCTCTCATCTTTGCCAGAATATGATTACATCATAGTTTATATGTTTGGATTAACCTTTTCATAAGGCATGTTAGCCTACATTCAACAGGGTGCATTACATCTCAATGTAACCATTGACATGACACATCTCAAGTGCCATTCATCCAATTATATTGGAATTATAACACATCAAGGTATACCAGTATTGGAGTGTTGGATGTGATATTTATCATATCGTGGTATATCACTTCCCTCAACACCTTATCTTACTTGTATTCATACACTTAGCTTGTATTAGGGTATTCCCCATCCTAATACTTTATGCACCAGTTCATCACATTTATTATGTAAAGTATTGGTCATAAGTCACTCACTTAGATTATACAACTGTTGCCAATACTATGGACTCATCCTTGAGTTAGGAACTATTAATATAAGGATATTCATTATCAACCTCTCTAGGTGTTACATTTGTCATAACATTAATCACTATTCCATTATTAGGAATAGTATTCTCCATATTTATAATTTGTGGATTCACATAGAATATTCCATACATTTATGGATTTCACATAGTATTATTCTTCAATAGAGTTTCATATAATCATCCTTCTATATCAGGGTTGCACCTAGTATTATGTGAAATTAGGATTTCACAACACATCACCCAGTGATAGGACTTCACATAGAATTAGTAGAAAAACCCTATATTAGGGTTTCCTGCACCTTTACCCCATTTTTAGGGATTTAAGGTTTACCATTCACATCCAAGTAAGGTTTCTCTTACCTCATACCCAAATTAGGGTTAGGATGTACAATTTACATTAAATTAGGGTTTCCTTCATTGTTACACTAAGTTAGGGTTACATCATCACCCTGGATTTATGATAACACTCAACCTTGCCCTAAATTAGGGTTTCACACATAGCTTTGCTCTAATTAGGGTTTCACATATAGCATTGCTCTAATTAGGGTTTCACACATAGCTTTGCTCTAATTAGGGTTTCACACATAGCTTTGCTCTAATTAGGGTTTCAGACATAGCTTTACACTAATTAGGGTTTCACACATAGCATTGCTCTAGTTAGGGTTTCACACATAGCTTTACTCTAATTAGGGTTTCACACATAGCATTGCTCTAATTTGGGTTTCACACATAGCTTTGCTCTAATTAGTGTTTCACACATAGCATTTTTCTAATTAGGGTTTCACACATAGCTTTACTCTAATTAGGGTTTCACACATAGCATTTCTCTAATTAGGGTTTCACACATAGCTTTTCTCTTATTAGGGTTTCACACATAGAATTGCTCTAATTAGGGTTAGGGCTCATTGATTAGGGTCTCATGATCTCATTATTATGGATCAAACACTTATCACATAGCCTACTCAAAAAGAGAGAATTAGGGCTTAATTATATAAGAATTCATCTTTCTCATTCTCTCTCATCCTCTTTATGATGTTAAGTACTCCAAGTTTAATCTAGGTCAACTCTTCACTTGAGTTCACCTAGCTAGGGTTAACCTTTACAATCATCATGGGTCTACATCTTTAATAATCACATAGCTGATTGAATTTGATCATATTAGATGCCCTAATGGTCTAATCAATTAAACCATCAATTATATACGGAATTCAAAAGAATTGACCAATTAAACTTTCAATTCCACAAAGTGATCAATTGGGTTAACCATTGAAATCTTCAAATGCATTAAGTATCTAAATAGGTTCACCATAATGGACCTTCAATTACATGAGATTTTCAAATGGATTAACCATGTTGTTCTTCACAAAGTTAATTACTTAGACCCACAATGATCTTGGTTCTCATACATCAATTGGTTGAAAACCATTTGAACAAGTTGTACTCAAAACCAATTGGACAAAGTAGGTATTGAAACGGTTTGCACTTTGGGTCTCCAAACGGTTTGAGATCGTTTGGTCCAAAATGTTCTTGAGACCGTTTGGACTCAAACGGTCTTGAAAACCATTTGGACCCAAACAGTATTGAGACCATTTGGTCCAAACCTTCTCAAAACCGCAGGGACAAAAAAGGTACTTCAACACTCAATCGACTCAATGTTTCAATCCATGGACCAATTATAAATTGAACCACTAAGGTATTCATCAATTGGACCAATGAATCACCATTCAATTAGACCTTCAATTTAGGGTTTTGAACCCACTTGAACTAGGTTTGACAATAAAAAAAACCATCACTTAGGGATTGAAATCGAGGATCCATCAATGGTTGACATTGTGGAACCAAATCAATTGAAATCAATGAACTATCATCATCACATGATATGACCTGACATCAAACGATCTTGGACGACCACCAAACAGTCTTGAGACCGTTTTTTTTATCTCCAAACGGTCTTGATACCTTTTTCCCATTCCATCATCAAAATGCATGACATCCAATTAGGGTTTTGGACCATTGGATTGATTATCAAATCAGCACTTAGTTACAATTCAATTTGGTATCATTGGACCTTCAAACACTTAGCAATACTTAACCCTAGACCTCCAAACAATCTTGGGTGACCCCCAAACGGTCTTGAGACCGTTTGGGTGATCCCAAAATGGTTTTGAAACCATTTGGGTCAATCAACCCAAAACATCATCTTAACCAATTTCAAAATCAACACTTAGCCGATTAGGGTTTGCAATTAAGGAATCAATCACATTTGAAACCATCATGGTCAACCAATTGGAACCATTGGATCAATATCCAAGTAACACAGCATATATCTTCAAATGGTCAACCATATCAAATGGCAACCATTCCAAACGGTTTGGAACTCAAACCACCAAAAGGTTAGCAAGTCGTTTGGTCACCAAACAGTTTGGTGAAACTGTTTGGACTCAACATTGAAACCGTTTGCCCTAGATATTTGGGGAGGTGTGTGCTTATGGTGATGTCATCATCATCAAGCTCCAAACTCACGAAATCTGTTGTGATTTCCATGGAGATTGCATCAATCAACCAAACTTAATTTTGGAATTGTAGAAATGATCTCCAATTGATAAGGAATTGATTGCAATAATAAAATTAAGGGTTCAAGTTATAAAATCTGCCTCCAATTGAGATCCAAAGCTCCAAGCTCATGGAAACAATGGTGTATGAAACTCCTTTCACTATTCCAAGGGTCATCCTCAAGCTTTGAGTGAAAAGAATTGGTTAGAATTAAAGAGGGGATCGAGGTATGAAGAATTCATGCATTGATTTTCGATTTTCACCATGGATTCAAAGTGAAAGGAGGTCAAGAACCTTACCAACAGGTTTGGAGTCGTCCTCCTGATCCTCCACAGCTCCTTGGTTGTTTTTCAAGCAAGGGGAAAGAAATAAATCCAAAAAAGACTTTGTTTTGGCTTAGAAAGGGTACTTTTATAAGAAAATTGATGAGAGAGAAAATCTTTTATAAAAGTGTATTAATTCCAAAATTGTTGGCACAACTTCCGCCTTGGTTTCTTGCATGCAAGGGAATCTCTATCCCCACCGAGATCCCTTCCATTATCCATGAATTAAGGGAAAATAAATTAAGCACCTTAACCCTTATAATAATAATATCCATATTTGAGTGGAAATTCTTTTTCTTATTATAATGGTGAGTGGAATTTCACCTCCTTAGGATATGCTCGTGCCTTTGCAAGGCTTTAATCTCATCCACAAACATCTGAATCCAACCATTTTAATTTTGGTTGAAGGCCCTTTTATTAATACATTCATTTTTGCCCTATATTAAATTAGGGTTTCACTTAGGATTAAATCTTGATTATTTTAATATCAAGATTCTCTCTCCTCCAAGTTGATTCAAATGAGGCGCCCCTCTCATTTTATTTACTCCACATGTTGCCAAGAAGCATTAGGGACCTTTTTTAAGTGGTAATTTGCATATTTAACCCTAGGTTTTTGGTAAATTGCACTGTACACCAAAACTAGGTTTTAATGCACAAGGATTGCATTACAAGCTCAATCTTGGTGCCCAAGCTTGTGAAAACCATACCACTACTTTGTATTCATTATTATGATGCCTCAACATCATAGGAACATTTTATCATGTGCAATTTGCAAGTTAACCCCTCAACTTGGGTAATTTGCACTTTAGTCCAAAATAAGCAAACATTGCTTCAACATTGTTCAAACAGGACCAAAATTGAAACATAAGTTTCTCAAGAGCCCTAATTACTTTTCCCAAGATAAGATTAAGCATCTACTCAACCTTATTAGGCAAAACATCTAGGGTTAGAATATAACCCAGGTCAGGGATGTTACAATTACCACTTCAAATCCTTAGGTGTGAGGTAAAGTTTACGACATACACCTCCATGTATTCCACTTATTATCGCATCTCAGCTCTAAGTCTATCTTCATCAAGAAAACTCTGAGCTTATTCTCTTGTTTTTTTTTCAAACTCAACCTTGTATGACTCATACCTCATGATAAAAACATCCTCATAAGATGACTACCTTATTTTTCTTAGTGTTGGTAAACCATCCATGTATTGTTCACTCCACAAGGGTATGTTATCATCTTTGTCCTCATACCTCATAGAAACGTTCCAACTTACATCATCTTTATCCTTGGTGTATGGCATGCGTATTATCCTATCTCTCACTCCCATAACAAGAGGAAATAAGCATTTGGCGGCCGTCCAAATACAGATTTATTCCTATTCCAAGAGTAGAGATGGTACATCCTACCTTGCAAGTACACCTCGAAATCTAAGTTGAAATGTGCAACATATGCCTCTACATCACGATCATATTGATATCAAAGTTACTTCCATGGAAAACTAGTTTCAAACCTACTTGGGTACACACACATTCCTTGGTCATCTCCTCTAGGTCTAAAGGGTGCCGACACTTTTGGGTCATCCCTCTTCCCTTATGCATCTAGAGAGTGCCCTACTCATCTTCCCTTTGGGACCCATGAGTTCATGAAGGTGATCAATCTCCTAACCCATGGCCCTCAAAGAATGATAGATGTTACCTCCCGACCCTATGGTGATGTGAAACTAGGGAATTAGGCAACTCCTACTTCCATCGGTCTTATCCCTACCTGACCCTTGGATAGACTTAGGATTCTAACATAGTACATGTCCAACTTAGAGCCTTACCCAAACCTTCATCATCTCTCTCTCGGTATTCATGGGCTGACTTTCATCCTTTGATAGGGGTCATGTTGACCTGCCTACCTTGGTCATGCCCCACATCGGTCACCTCCATGGTAACACATCCAAATGAACTTGGAGATGGTTATCTATGGGTCTACAGGTACATTGTCATGATATGTACTGTTCACTTAGATTCTCAAGATCCTATGAGACCTCTTTAGGTTACCTTAAACCAACAAAACTGGTATACTCTATACAAGAGGGTCCCTCTCCCAGGATGGGAGGAACTACACCTTGATAACAAAGGTCACAAAAGTCCTTATGTCTAGGGTGTACATCCACATGAGCATGCTAACCCCTAGCAAGTTACTAAGGCACAAGTAGACCACCTACTAAACCATGTTAGTCATACTTGTTCTCATCCTCAACATTGGATCAAGATCATAAATTCTGAAGTCATCAACTTAGTTGGGAGGGGTTCATCAAACATACCTTAAACTTAAGGGGTTTCCCTTTCCTCTAAACATAAGGAGTACCATGCTCGAATCTATTGAAACTCAAACCTCGTCATGAGCATCAGGTACACCACTTCCCCTCTTAGGCCTAGGAACCCTAGGTTCACTTTTGGGTGTCCAACCGCATGCTCAACCACATATCAAGCATGTATAAGGCATGACATGCACTTCCTGTCATCCTTCTACTCGAGAAACACTTCAGAGTGAGTCCTCCTCCAGGACAACCAACAAGGTACAAGGCCTCACAACCTGTTACTAAACCTCTCCAAGTCTAAGGAACTCTTCTTCCTATCTCATAAGGTAAACACATATACCATAGGCACATAGGTACCAGAAGCCTCATCCTCTCTCTAGGGTTGGTTCTTCTAATGGCAACCAAGATATCATCAGCCTCTCGGGATCAAGCATGAGGCAACCACTATCATCCACTTAGGTCGCATCATCCTCAACTCCTCGCTTTTCCTCATATCTCAGAGTCTAGGCTTCCGACCTTCTTGCATGAGTCCTGCTCTCTCTCTCTCTGTACAGCTAACCGTACAAACAACCTTGCTACTAGAGGTCCTCCCTCCATGGAGGATCAAGCTCCTAAGCATACCCCTACATATGTGAAGCCTCAGTTCAAACTTATGTTTGCTCAAGATTATCCATAGCCCCTTATGCTTATCTCATAAGCCTTCTATCATGCCCTTCTGGCCAGGGTTTCAACCTACTACACATCGGACGTATTTTGGGTGCATGCTATTCCCTAACCTCATCATTGAAGGTGCTATCCTTCATTCTAACATGCATGACCCTTTCTAGGGGTTGGGTCGCCAAAGGTACTAGGTCATCCAACCTCTCATGGCTCATATGGGCATCCAAAGGCATGTCCACCCCCACACCTAGTCTACCATGACCTCTAACCCATCATGTCATATTTCTCTCTAACCACCACTTAGGGTTAGGGTTAGCATCATCCTCATAGGATTGTGCCAGGTCTCTACTTATAATGGAGGTCTCTACCTCCAAGACTATCTTTCTCCACTCATCCTCCTAACAAGGAGGTCTAGCCTTAGGTCTCTCCTGAGGGCATGATAACATATGTCATATGACCTAAGCATGTAACTATTCTTTAATTTACGCTTAATCTATTAAGATTATGTTCATGACATCTTATTTACATGCTTTTCATTAATTTGGTGGAGGATTCCTTAAACCTTATCAACCTTACCCATACCTCAAGAGGGTGAGGAAAAGAGAGAAAACCCCTAATCCTTAAGGTCCTTAACAACATTTGAGTTGAGAAGGGATGAACAAGATGAGAGAGTCCTAAAGGTATCTTATTTCGAGTCAAATCCTGAGTCATTGGCCAGGCAGTCACACTAATCTGGGAGTCCTCGTATTCAGACTATTAGTGTGGAGGAAAATCTTGCCAGCCCCCGGACGTGATCCTTTTCTCGACACCTCTATCTTTCAGAAAATCCTCTAATAACTCCCTTGGGTTCTATGAAGTTTGTAAAATTTAATAATTATTAAATATTAAATGAAGAACCTATGCTCTGGTACCAAATGTAATGACCCTGCCTCCCAGTAACCCCCATTTATGGGAGACCAAGAGGTCAGAGCCGTTATCCCAATTTTCCGGATCAAAGGTTTGACAAATAATCAATAACAATTATCAAATTCTACTAAATAAACTTAAAGGTTGTAATAAAATTTAACTTCGCATACCTTTTTCAAAAACTTGGATATCTACTTTTAACCACATCTGGAGTCTATTCTAACTAATCCTCCTTTGTACTTTAATTCATATTTAATTTCACATATGACACTTTACTGTTTGTTCTTTTCACTTGTATCTAAAATGCCGACAAACAAAACGTCGGTCCACATAAAGCTAGTATGTGGGGGAAACAATAATCGTGCAATTAACTGTAACAACATTTTGCAGTCAATTATGATTTAACAAACAACTTTACATTTTCAGCATAACTGCTCAATCCATACATACCCTAACCTCTACGCTATCCCTGTAGTAGACCTAGATGCTACCTTTCTTATGGTAGATCCCCATTAAACCCCTCATGATCCATCCTAACAGGTGAATCAATTTCTAGGGTTGAGTCACATGGCTATACCCATAGGTAGCCCACCCCTTAACTCATGGTGTGATAAAGAGTCTCATGGCACTACACATGGGTAGCCCAATTTCTAACTCATGATGCCCTAGACCTTGCTATAGGATACCCCTTTTAGTACTTGCCAAGCCACAGAGGAGGACTAGGATCTGAGCCAGTCATGTATCTATATTTATAGTGATAATCATAAACACTTTATAGTTGCATGAAATAAAAGTCATCCAAGCAGTTATTTCAAGCAACTGATAAAACATCCAGAAATCACCATGAAACTAAAGTGATTAACCATAAGCATAACCACATACCTATCAGGCTGATTTGAGATAGAATAATCCAATCAAGCAAGAAATCCAAATAGGCAAGCAAGCACACAATGAGACCCTGAAATATGCATACAATTTCCTATCATTGATCATGCCATCAAGATCTATTAAACCTAGCTTACTTCCTAGGGTTTCTATTCTACTTTTAGGGTTTCCATTGCAATTAGGGTTTCATTTCATTTTTATTATTTTCAATCCTAATTATATCATCTATTCTTCACAAAAGATATTAAGGTTATCCTTTAACAACATTTAACCTTAATTTTAAATTAAAGGCACAATTATCCATCAATTAAGTCCATTATGCTTTTTTGACATTAAAACTACCATTTTATCCTTTTAATCCATGACAAGATCATTATGCTCATTTATCATCAATTCATAGTTCATTGTGGTCTAATTCACCTATAAAGTCCATTTAATACTAATTCCACATTTTATCCATTAGAAAACCCTAATTACCATATTAAGGGTATTTATTCACAATTAGGAACCTTTATACTCAACATAGTTTAGTATCATCATATCTTAGCTTTATTCATGATTTTGAATAATTAAAACCATTAAGAGACACATTTATTAATATTAGGGTTTCAAGGCCCATTAAAGCATATTTATACACATGAAACTCTTAATTAAACTAATTACATGCAAAGTTCATACTTTTTATTCTTGATATCCCTTTTTACAATTAACAGGTTAATATCAACTTTAATCATCCATTAAACCCTACTAAATACATTTATCATCTCAAGATAGGGTTTCTTAATCATTAAAGCATTAAAGTTGATAACTTCCATTACTTTTCGAATTGGAAGAGGAATAAAACCTCTAAAACAATTTTTAATGAGTTCCTCTCATTTTTCTAAGTAAAATACATATATTATATGTACGAATCCGAGCTACCATTATTTAGTTATGAATTTTGCAAGGATTACCTTTTTGGACCAATCTGAGGATGCCACGTCACCTATATTCATGCAACGTTGCTCGCTGCTTTGAAAACAAAACGAAATGACAAAAAAGCCCTCGATAAGTCAAGCATTTCTTCAGCCCGCAGAGGGGCAATTTCGTCCAATGGCCCCGTGGTCATCTTCCTCCTCGCGTAGCCCTAGCTACACCAACTACAGCGGCTCGGGGAAGCTTCCTCCTCTGCCTCCTTGGTCCCTAGGGCACCGACAAAAACCCCATCACCTCTGCCGCCCTTTTCCGCACCTACGGAGGGCTCAATCCATGGTCGAGGTGGCGTGGACTGGGCGTGATGGTATGCTACTCGTGGCGGTCGTATGCATCCGAGTTGTGGCTGCAGCGTTCAGTTAGGATGAGGAAACGGTCACCCAAACCTCCCATGGAATTTTAGGGGTGGCAAACCTCCAACACAACTCCTCTATAGCCTAACACGGCTCTAACAAAGTTTTACTCTTCACAACTAGGGTTTGTAAGCAAAGAACAACAAGAAGAAGAAGAGAGATGTGTGGAACTTTCCTTGGGCTTAGCCATGGGATCTATCCTTTTATAAAGGAGGGTAACAAAGCCCTAGGATGGCTATCCATGAGTTACCAAGTTATTTTCCCAATAGGAATCCTTTTCCCTCAATGAGAAATAATCTTCTCTCTGCTATTTATCTCCTTGATATTCTTTATTCTTTAGATATTTAGGAATTCCAAAATCCTCTCTCTTATTCTCTTTATGTTTTATTTTTAATCCATTGTCATGAAATTATGTTTTCTTTTAGTAGAAAATACCACCTTTTTAACAATACCACAAAATTAATTAATAATGTATCACATTATCCTGTTATTTTGCATTATTGCTATTTTCTCTTTCTTTCTTCTCCATTGGGGCTCCTTGTACCCCAAGAAACTCTAAGATTTCAAAATTCCTTTTTAAGGATACTTATTATCCTTCTAGATGCATCCATATTCGTTATTTCTCATTATCTTATTTATTTCTTATTAAAATATCTATTTTTGAGGATTTATCTTTATCTTTCTTTTTATTTTCCTCATTGGCATTCCATTTAAAATTAAGAATCCTTTGGATATGAAAATCCACCAAGGGTAACTCAATTATAACTCTTTTAACTTATTTCCCACATTTTATCATTATTTTCAATTTCTTTCTTAATAAAGAAATATTTAATTGATCTTTTCTTTTCTTATTGCATTCTCTTTGCAACTTTGGACTCCTTGGAACCCAAGGAACCCAAGAGGCAAGAAATCCACCTTTGGATTAAATTCTTTTGCCTTCTAGAGGTTTCTACGTTTTTCTTTTCTCCATTTCTTATTAATAATGGAGTTCCTTTTGTCTTTTCCTTGTTATTGGGCCCAATAGCCTATAAAGCCTATAAAACAACCAACAAGGCTATTGTAAACGAAACTCATTTATTCAAAACAAATTATATCATTATTTGTTCCAATATCTTTAATAGGAGAAATTACATTTCTCATCAAAAGAACCCAAAAACTGGGGTTGTAACATCCTTCCCCTCTTATAGGAATTTTGTCCTCAAAATTCCATCAAACAAACAAAAAATTCAGGATAAGACTTTTCCATGTCCATCATTAGCCCGTATGTGTCTTTGCCCTATCCATGGCGCTTACAAAGAACCTTTATCATCACATATTCTTTTCTCAGAGCTCTTTCACCTTGGCATCTATAAACCTCACAGGTGACTCAGGTCATTTTAGCCTCCCATGGGGCTCACAAGGTTCATTGCTCCGTATATGGCTCAGGTACCTCCCATAGTGCTCCAAATTGGACACGTGGAACTTATCACACATTACTTTATCCTGAAGGGTAAGGTCAAACATAACCTTCTCCACCAATCCATCTCAAATGGACCCATGTATCGGGAACTCAGCTTTCTCAGCTATAGGTTAGAGGGGTCAGATTTTTATCACATATCCTCCCATAGTAAACTACATGTTAGTATACTTTGCATCAACTCATGACTCATGTCGTCCCTGGGCTCTCTTTTCTAGACATTCCATGATCAAAGTGACTTCATCTACACACACTGTGGTCTTTTCTAATCTTCACGAGATCCCTTCACCAATATCATCTTAATGAAGTGGTGACCGACACAACCTCTCTTATAGAGCTTCTTTACATCCTGATATTGACTATGGTTGTAACGCCTGGGCCAACTGCCCAAGACTCTAGTAGAGTTTCGGGAATGACGAGTGGCCCCATAGACCACCACTAGCCTTAACTGCGCACTTTGTCCTCACTCACGCACAAGCCAGGGTCAACTTCCCGACTGGTCACCCATCCTAGTACTACTCCAAGTTGAGCATGCTTAACTATGGAGTTCTTTAGTGATGGGCTCCCAGAAAAGGATGTGCACCTTGGTGATATGGGTAGTCCAATCATTCCTTTAAGATCATGTTATCCGAGGCCTCAAATCCTGGGATGTTACAATCTCCCCCACTTAGACTCTTGACGTCCTCATCAAGGCTCAACTATAAGGCCACATAATCTCTTTCCCATTTCAGTGCAGACCCACAATGGCCCATGGATGCCCAGCTCTCGATCATGGAATACCAGCGTAAGGGTGGCTACGTCAACCATGGACAACCCTTTCCTACATGCCTGGACCGCATGGCTCAAGACTGACATGCCATGCCCATGTGGGCCCCACCTACTGGAGGGGAATTGGCTCTGATACCATTTGTAACGCCTGGGCCAACTGCCCAAGACTCTAATAGAGTTTCGGGAATGACGACTGGCCCCATAGACCACCACTAGCCTTAACTGCATGCTTTGTCCTCACTCACGCGCAAGACGGGGTCAACTTCCCGACTGGTCACCCATCCTAGTACTACTCCAAGCTGAGCACGCTTAACTATGGAGTTCTTTAGTGATGGGTTCCCGGAAAAGGAGGTGCACCTTGGTGATATGGGTAGTCCAATCATTCCTTTTAAGATCATGTTATCCTAGGCCTCAAATCCTGGGATGTTACAATGGTGGTTATCATCACATCTTACATAGGACAAGAAATGTCTCTAGATATCACCCTGAATGAGAACACATGCTCTCATCAGACCCTCTAGTCTGGATCATACTAACCATTAGTTAAGGATGATAAACTATAGTAACATCGAGTTCTTCATGTACCTACTTCCTCCTTATGGAAGTGAACCTATAGGTCATACTTAAGAACTTTTGAACTCGCATCCTGGTGTAGCTGAACCATCTCTCTCGTACGTAGTTCAATTGGATCTGTCCCTTGACAATACTCTTTCTTTCTCATGTCATCTAGGTAAGGAGATCTATCCTAACCCATATTTCATCTTGACCTTCCTTGGTCTAGGGGAGACTTCAACATCCATAGTGATGAACTCCCTTTCCCTCTCGAGGACACTTTATCCTTTATATCAATGAACTGGGTTATTGGTGTTTATCCTTCACTTCCGGCTTGCAT
The DNA here is from genome assembly GCA_963693085.1 of Alisma plantago-aquatica. Lineage (NCBI taxonomy): Eukaryota > Viridiplantae > Streptophyta > Magnoliopsida > Alismatales > Alismataceae > Alisma > Alisma plantago-aquatica. The sequence goes on from OY856411.1 coordinate 96,568,331, forward strand.
GGCGACATACCACTTGCAACATCACCTTAAGCATCCAAAGTACTACTGTCACTTACTATCTTCGTAGTACCATGGTGTATGGTGATCTTTAAATCATAATCTCTTGTATGTCATGATTCCTCAAGTTCGATTCCTCAAAAACCTTAAACCACTCTCATCAGGGTTTTATCACCTTCTTTTCCAAAGAAGTCCATCTCAGGTTCTACAGCCATCCTTTCATTGCATCAAGGACTAGGATGGCTAACCAAACAACCATTAACTTGATCAACCGATATTGTTACATCTAAGTGTTAGCCAAACTTATCTCTTTTTCCAATTGAGGGTTAACCTAAGAACCTCTTCTAGCCTCCATCTAAACTAGGTAGTTGTATCTCATCCAGAGCATCCATTACCACTTCACATCCTTAGGTGTTAGGTAAAGTTTACGACATACACCTCCATGTATTCCACTTATTATCGCATCCTAAGTCTATCTTCATCAAGAAAACTCTGAGCTTATTCTCTTGTTTTTTTTTTCAAACTCAACCTTGTATGACTCATAGCTCATGATAAAAACATCCTCATAAGATGACTACCTTATTTTTCTTAGTGTTGGTAAACCATCCATGTATTGTTCACTCCACAAGGGTATGTTATCATCTCTGTCCTCATACCTCATAGAAATGTTCCAACTTACATCATCTTTATCCTTGGTGTATGGCATGCATACAGTCCTATCTCTCACTCCCATAATAAGAGGAAATAAGCATTTGGCAGCCATCCAAATACAGAGTTCTTCCTATTCCAAGAGTAGAGATGGTACATCCAACCTTGCCAGTACACCTCAAAATCTAAGTTTAAACGTGAAACATATGCCTCTACATCACGATCATATTGATATCAAAGTTACTTCCATGGAAAACTGGTTTCAAACCTACTTGGGTCCACACACATTCTTTGGTCATCTCCTCTAGGTCTATAGGGTGCCAACACTTTTGGGGTCATCCCTCCTCCCTTATGCATCCAGAGAGTGCCCTACTCATCTGCCCATTGGGTCCCATGAGTTCATGAAGGTGATCAATCTCCTAACCCATGGCCCTCAGACAATGATAGATGTTACCTCCCGACCCTATGGTCATGTGCAACTAGGGAATTAGGCAACTCCTACTTCCATCGGTCTTATCCCTACCTGACCCTTGGATAGACTTAGGATTCTAACATAGTACATGTCCAACTTAGAACCTTACCCAAGCTTCATCATCTCTCTCTCTCTCTCTGTATTTATGGGCTGACTTTCATCCTTTCATAGGGGTCATGGTGACCTTCCTACCTTGGTCATGCCCCACATCGGTCACCTCCATGGTAACACATCCACATGCACTTGGAGATGGTTATCTATGGGTCTACAGGTTCATTGTAATGATATGTATTGTTCACTTAGCTTCTCAAGATCCTACGAGACCTCTTTAGGTTACCTTAAACCAACAAAACTGGTATACACTCTACAAAAGGGTCCCTCTCCCAGGATGGGCAGAACTACACCTTGATAACAAAGGTCACAAACATCCTTATGTCTAGGGTTTACATCCACATGAGCATGCTTAACCCTAGAAAGTTACTAAGGCACAAGCAGATCACCTACTAAACCATGCTAGGTCATACTTGTTCTCATCCTCAACATTGGATTAAGATCATAACTTCCCAAGTCATCAACTTAGCTGGGAGGGGTTCATCAAACATACCTTAAACTTAAGGGGTTTCCCTTTCCTCTAAACATGAGGAGTACCATGCTCGAATCTATTGAAACTCAAACCTCGTCATGAGCATCAGGTACACCAATTCCCCTTTTAGGCCTAGGAACCCTATGCTCACTATTGGGTGTCCAACCACATGCTCAACCACATATCAAGCATGTATAAGGCATGACATGCACTTCCTGGCATCCTTCTACTCGAGCAACACTTCAGAGTTGATTCCTCCTCCAGGACAACCAACAAGGTACAAGGCCTCACAACCTGTTACTAAACCTCTCCAGATCTAAGGAACTCTTCTTCCTATCTCAGAAGGTAAACACTTATACCATAGGCACATAGGTACCATAAGCCTCATCCTCTCTCTAGGGTTTGGTTCTTCTAATGGAAACCAAGATATCATCAGCCTCCAAGGATCAAGCATGAGGCAACCACTATCATTCACTTAGGTCGCATCATCCTCAACTCCCCACTTTTCCTCATAACTCGGAGTCTAGGATTTCGACCTTCTTGCATGAGTCCTGCTCTCTCTCTCTATCTCTAGAGCTAACCCTACAAACAACCTTGCTACTAGAGGTCCTCTCTCCATAGAGGATCAAGCTCCTAAGCATACCCCTACATGGGTGAAGCCTCAGTTCAAACTTATGTTTGCTCAAGATTATCCATAGCCCCTTATGCTTATCTCATAAGCCTTCTATCATGCCCTTTTGGCCTGGGTTTCAACCTACTGCACTACTGACATACTCTGGGTGCATGTTATTCCCTACTCACAAATGCCCATAGGGTTCTATAGGTTCTTCACTAACCTCATCATTGAAGGAGCTATCATTCACTCTAACATGCACGACCCTTTCCATGGGTTGGGTCGCCAAAGGTACTAGGTCATCCAACCTCTCATTACTCATATGGGCATCCAAAGGATTGTCCACCCCCACACCTGGTCTACCATGACCTCTAACCCATCATGTCATCTCTCTCTCTAACTACCACTTAGTGTTAGGGTTAGCATCATCCTCAGAGGATTGTGCTAGGTCTCTACTTATAATGGAGGTCTCCACCTCCAAGACTAACTTTCTCCACTCATCCTCCTAACAAGGAGGTCTAGCCTCAAGTCTCTCCTAAGGGCATGACAACATGTCATATGACCTAAGCATGTATCTATTCTTTAGTTTATGCTTAATCTATTAAGCTTATGTCCATGACATCTTATTTACATACTTTTCTTTAATTTGGTGGGGGATTCCTTAAACCTTATCAACCTTACCCATACCTCAAGAGGGTTATGAAAAGAGAGAAAACCGCTAATCCTTAAGGTCCTTAACAACATTTGAGTTGAGAAGAAATGAACAAGATGAGAGAGTCCTAAAGGTATCTTATTTTGAGTCAAATCCTAAGTCATTGGCCAGACAGTCACACTAATCCGGGAGTCCTCATATTTTGACAAGCGGTGCGGAGGAAAATCTTGCCAACCCCCAGACATGACCCTTTTCTAGACACCTCTGTCTTTTGGAAAATCCTCTAATAACTCCCTTGGGTTCTATGGAGTTTCTAAAATTTAATAATTATTAAAGATTAAATGAGGAACCTACGCTCCGATACCAAATGTAACAACCCTACCTCCTAGTAACCCCCATCTAAGGGAGACCAAGAGGTCAAAGCTGTTATCCCAATTTACCAGATCAAAGGTTCGACAAATAATCAATAACAATGATCAAATTCTACTAACTAAACTGAAAGGTTGTAATAAAATTTAACTTGGCATACCTTTTTCACAAATGTGGATATCTACTTTTATCCACATCTGGTGTCTATTCTAACTAATCCTCCTTTGTACTTTAATTCATATTTAATTTCACATATGCCACTTTACTGTTTGTTCTTTTTACTTGTACCTAAAATGCCAACAAACAAAACATCGGTCAACATAAAGCTGGTATGTGGGGGAAACAATAATCGTGCAATTAATTGTAACAACATTTTGTAGTCAATTATGATTTAACAAACAACTTTATGTTTTCAGCATAACTGCTCAATCCATACATACCCTAACCTCTACGCTATCCCTACACTAGACCTAGATGCTTCCTTCCTTATGGTAGATCCCCATTATACCCCTCATAATCCTTCCTAACAGGTGAAACAATTTCTAGGGTTGAGTCGCATGGCACTACCCATAGGTAGCCCACTCCTTAACTCATGGTGTGCTAAAGAGTCTCATGGCACTACACGTGGGTAGTCCAATTTCTAACTCATGATAGCCTAGACCTTGCTATAGGTTACCCCTTTTAGCACTTGCAAAGCCACAGAGGAGGACCAGGATCTGAGCCAGTCATGTATCTATATTTATAGTGATAATCATAGTCACTTTATAGTTGCATGAAATAAAAGTCATCCAAGAAGTTATTTTCAAGCAACCGATAAAACATCCAGAAATCACCGTGAAACTAAAGTGATTAACCATAAGCGTAACCACATACCTATCAGGGTGATTTGAGATAGAATAATCCAATCAAGTAAGAAATCCAAATAGGCAAGCAGGCACACAATGAGACCCTAAAATATTCTTACAATTTCCTATCATTGATCATGCCATCAAGATCTATTAAACCTAGCTCGCTTCCTAGTGTTTCTAGTCCACTTTTAGGGTTTCCATTGCAATTAGGGTTTCATTTCATTTTTATTATTTAAAACTCTAATTATCTCATCTATTCTTCACAAAAGATATTAAGGTTATCCTTTAACAACATTTAACCTTAATTTCGAATTAAAGGCACAAATAGCCATCAATTAAGTCCATTATGCCTTTTTGACATTAAAACTACCATTTTATCCTTTAATCCATGATAAGATCATTATGCTCATTTATCATCAATTCATAGTTCATTGTGGTCTAATTCCCTTATGAACTCCATTTATTACTAATTCCACATTTTATCCATTAGAAAACCCTAATTACCATATTAAGGGTATTTATTCACAATTAGGAACCTTTATACTCAAAATAGCTTAGGATCATCATGTCTTAGCTTTATTCACGATTTTGAATAATTAAAACCATTAAGAGTCACATTTACTAATATTATGGTTTTAAGGCCCATTAAAGCATATTTATACACATGAAACTCTAAATTAAATTGATTACATGCAAAGTTCATCCTTTTTGTTCTTAATATTTCTTTTTACAATTAAAAGGTTAATATCAACTTTAATCATCCATTAAACCCTACTAAATACATTTATCATCTCAAAATAGGGTTTCTTGATCATTAAAGCATTAAAGTTGATAACTTCCATTACTTTTCGAAATGCAAGAGGAATTAGCCTCTAAAAACCATTTTTATTAAATTCCTCTCATGTTTCTGAGCAAAATACATATATTATATGTACCAATCCGAGCTACCATTATTTAGTTATGAATTTTGTAAGGATTACCTTTTTGGAGCAATCAGAGGATGCCATGTCACCTCTATTCATGCAATGTTGCTCACCGCTTTGAAAAGATAATTACATGATGAAAAAGCCCTCAATAATTCAAGCGTTTCTTCATCCTGTGGAGGGGCAATTTCATCCAACGGCCCCGTGGTCATCTTCCTCCTCGCGTAGCCCTAGTTGCGCCGACCGCAGTGCCTCGGGGAAGCTTCCTCCTCTACCTCCTTGGTCCCTAGGGCACCGAAGACCACCCCATCACCTCCGCTGCCCTCCTCCGCACCTGCGGAGGGCTCAGTCCACAGTCGCGGTGGCATGGACTGGGCGTGACGGTCTGCTACTCACGGCGGTCGTATGCAGCTGAGTTGTGGCTACAGCGTTCGGCTAGGATGAGGGAACGGTCACCCGAACCTCCCATGACATTGCGGGGGTGGCAAACCTCCAACGCAACTCCTCCACAGCATAACACATCTCTAAGAAAGCTTTACTCTTCGCAACTAGGGTTTGTACGCAAAGAACAACAAGAAGAGGAAGAGAGATGTGTGGAACTTTCCTTGGGCTTAGCCATGGGCTCTATCCTTTTATAGAGGAGGGTAACGAAGCCCTAGGATGGTTATCTACGAGTTACCAAGTTCTTTTCCCAATAGGAACCCTTTTCCTTCAATGAGAAGTAATCTTCTCTTTCTTATTTATCTCCTTGATATTCTTTATTATTTATATATTTAGGAATTCAAAAATCCTCTCTCTTAATCTCTTTATGTTTGCTTTTTAATCCATTGGCATGGAATTATGTTTTCTTTTAGTATAAAATACCACCTTTTTAACAGTACCACAAAATTCATTAATAATGTATCACATTATCCTCTTATTTTGCATTATTGGTATTTTCTCTTTCTTTCTTTTCCATTGGGTCTCCTTGGACCCCAAGAAACTCTAAGATTTCAAAATTCCTTTTTAAGGATACTTATTATCCTTCTTTTTTTTTGTTAATACTAGAGATTAAGCTTTATTCATACTACTCTCTAGTGCAGTCCAAAACAGTTCAAGGTTAACATTCAGGTCTGAACTAAGCCAAGGTGGCTTGGGTAAGTTCAAATTACAGGGTAAGAAGGAACGTAGGGTGTTTTTGGCTACTTCATCAGCAACCTTATTCAGAGTGCGAGGGACATGAAGTATCACAATATGAGTATTGGTTCTTATGGGTTGAAATTTCCTCCAGAGTGGCTAGAGATGGCGAGCTGGTGGTTCCTCATTATTAAGTATGCTCACTGCTAGGCTTGAATCTGAGAACATGATTACATTGGATAGCCCGAGCTCTTGACATAGATCACCTGCGAGGAGAATGTCATGGATCTCAGAAGCAAGGATTGATGATGAGTAGAAAGGGACTCCTCGTCCGCTCAAGCACCTCCCTGTATTATCAATGATGTGAATGTCGGCACCTGCCTTGGTGGATGTGTGGTTGTATGCCGCATCCACAAAGGTCACAGTATTAAAGGTAATCGGTCTTAACATAATGGTATGTTTGTTATTTTCTTTGGATTGCAGATTGGGAACTCTTGAGTTTAAGATTGACTGTGTTTGCTGCTTGATGAACTGGACATTCTTGTGTAGATTGAACAAGAGGTTCTTATGCACTCTGTCGTTTCTAACCTGCCAAAGATGCCATGCTGTAACAATGTTTTGAATGTGAGCATAATTGTCTGCAGTACCTGAAATCAGCTGTTGAATCCATTCTTCCTCATTCACATTAAAGAAATGGGTCCTCATTCCTAGGCTAGTCCAGATCTGTTTTCTAGATTGGCAGTCCCACAGACAGTGTAGTAAGCTCTCTGGGGCATTTCCACATATGCTACGAGTAGTATCAACATCAATATGCCTGCATTGCTTCTCTACATTTGTGAGAAGAGCGACGTGTTGTAGGAACCAAATGAAGATGTGCAGTCGGTTCGGAACGTTGAGGTGCCAGATAGTATCCCAGTTCCCATGAGTTTGTATGTGCTTTTCAGATCTCAGCCATGTGTAGGCGGACTTAGTAGAGAATTCACCGGTATCGACAAAAGGCCAGTCCCAGCTATCTTCATCGGCCCCCTCAGAAGGTGGTGGAATTGATTTCAGACGTTCTCCAGTTCCTGGTGGGAGATAGGTGTTGATAAAATCAAAGTCCCAATCTCCGTTATCAAGATGCATTGAATTAACCTTCAGGTCGTGAAGTTCTGGTGGAATGAACTAGGATGGGTATGTTTCCGATATAGCTTCCCCATGTATCCATCTGTCATTCCAGACATTTGTCGTGCTGCCTGAGAGGATGACTTTGTGGCTAATTCCTGATACGATAGCGTTATGTTTCTTGATGAAGGCCCAAGCAGAAGAACTGGGTTTGTTACTGAAGGTTCCATGGCACATATACTTCTCCTGCATCACTTTCACCCAAGGTGTCGAGTGATTGTTGAGGAAGTACCACACGTTCTTGAGCATAAGTGAAATGTTTTGATCATGGGTGTCCTTGATTCCCAGTCCGCCCATGTCTTTGGGTGAGGTGATCTTTTTCTAGGAAACCAGAGATAACTTCTTTTGGTCCCGTCCACCAGACCAAATGAAGTCCTTTACTTGCTTATTGATGTCGTCACAGAGACGAGGAGAGAGTTTAACTATTTGCATGGCATAAGATGGTATAGCTTGGAGTGTTGCTTTTTCCAGAGTTATTTGTCCAGCCAAAGAGAGATATCTCGCAGACCATTCGGTCATGCGTTCCTGGATAGTAGAAACAATTTGCTGGTGTGTAATTCTGTTGATTTTGTGGTGAAGGATGGGTACTCCAAGGTAACGACCCAAATCCTCTGTGTGACTTATGCCCAATCTTCGACAGAAAGTCCTTTTCTCTGCATTGCTTGTGTTCACAGAGAAAAAGCAACATGCACTTCGAAAAATATGGTCTTTAACTACAAAAAAAAAAATTGTAGCGAAAACCCCAAAAATTGTAGCTAAAAGCTTTGGCTACATTTATCCTTACATTTATAATATATAGCTAATACCCGTGTAGCTAATTGTTTAGGCTACATTTTTCAAAGTTGTAGTTAGTTATTCCTCTGGCTACAAATTTGTAACCCTAATTGTAGGTAAAAATGTCCTTACACATAAACATGTAGTTTCCATTGTAGCCAAATGTATGACTACAATTCAATTTGTACCTATGATATGTAGGGAGAGATGAGATTGGTTACAATTTATATTTGTAGTTCATGTATAGCAAAAATTAGCACTTGCTACACATGTAATTATAGCTAGTGTGTAGTGAAAGACACCATGTACTATACATACATATGTAGTGAGAGACATTATGTATTCAGTCAGTCGCTTGCCAATATAGAGGGGTTTTCAGTAAGAAAATAGATGAATGTTAATCAAGATCGAGTTTTGCTTACAATGTCAGTAATGATACTTTTATTTATATTTGAACAGTGAGTACACATGGGGAGAACATTAACCTGGCCCCTATTTTACAATATGCATGGAAAAAAAGACACATGTAGACAATATCTTCTTCTGACTACATCTATCCACTGCATACTACAAAGCAAAATATAAAGAGGGATCATCTCCCTTAGTTCCTCCACCTAATTCATAATGAGTTCAATAGCCCTATGAATCTCAGCTTTAGTGGTGAATCTTCCAATCCCAAACATGATAGAGGTATGTGCCATGTCCTCATCAACTCCCAGAGCTCTCAAAACATAAGACTGAGCACAAGAGTTTCAGCCTTTCATGTTGGCAACTCATGTAGAGGTTCATGTATGGTTAGTTTTGGTTGGTGAATCCCCTGGATCAGAACATATTGGCATTTCTTCTCATAATCTATACGTTATGTACTTTTATATGTTGTGGATCTCAAGCGCCATCAAGTTGATGGTAGCATCCACTTTGTGTGAACCACCATCGATACCTATAGAGAAACATACAACTTTTGAGATATAGCTCACGAAAGAAACAAGCAAACATAGTTTCTCCTACTCATAACTTACCTATTCCGTAAGCTTTCTTCTCCCAGTGCATTTAAGAAAAGCTCCTACCTATACATGATGACCTCTATAGCATATAGAAATGTAATTAAGGATTAACATTGTTGGAAAAGAAGTGACAGAAGCATTAAGAGGACTCAAAATACCTCGATGAGAATTTGAGAGATCCAAATTATCCCAAATTATACCTGTTGTGTCAAAAAAGTAGCCCTTTCTGAAGATATTAAATGGAATATGGGGTCCAATTGCTTCCAGAAAATGTTGGGGCCATTATATCCTAAATAATTTGCAACGATAAGTTACACAATTGATGACATGATCTTTACCAACATTTTTTTCCTAAGAAGTACATACGTGTAGCCAATGCCAATTTTGCAACAGCGAGTAGCTCCTCACGGTCATCACTTTTTTCTACAAAAAATGTGCACCTGGATAAAGTTAGCAACAAAATATTGGAAACCTGGAAGACATTGAACAAGAACTTCCATACAGATACCTGTAATCTCCATGATTTCATTGATGGGCACAGGTCTCTGGCGTGAGATTGGCTTGTGTTCTTGTATCTTTTTGTTTGGTGGTTGATCATGTTTACTGTACAATTTCATTAATGGCATCAAGGAAAATGACTCAAAAGAACTCTGACACTTACGAGACCAGTAAATTTATAAAAAAAAAAGTGAATGAACTGTTAAAGTGTCACCTTTCAACCCATTCACACTCAAGCTTTAAATTCCTGGATTGTTTTACAAAATCAGAGTGGTCGAGCTTCTCAGTCGTAGTAGGAAACGTAGAGGAGAGGAGCACACAAGTTCCGAAGTACCTTCAGCTATACAATCATATCCAATTGCACCAGAAAAATAAAATCATCCACCAATCTTGCAACATTGACATATTCTAGAATACTAACAAAGCTAATCATAAGAATACAAACAAATGGTTGTTCAAATACTAATACTCGCTCTACAATCTGGCTGCTGGAGTTCATAGCATTGCCATTACTCTCTATTTTGAATAAGTAACAAAATGTCATTGACAATGATACTCTGCTATACAAAATACAAAATGAGATTTTAGCAAAGTGAATGGATGGATACATGGATTTCGTGAAAGATCAGTCGCAAATGAGCAAAGGAATCTAAAAGTTCATATCTCATTATACTTGACAGGAATCCATGATCACAATTTTGGGCTGTAGTTTTTTTTTCTAATTCTCTATGGCCAATGCATCATGCTCTCAGGTGTGAAGGTTGGGCAACTTTTCAATAGATACAAAGGAGGTGGGGAAAGACACAACTAGAGTCACCGGGCTATGAGATAGGTACATGGGCAGGGGTGAATGCAGATGGCGTGTATAGGGTAGATGGTCAGCGCACCAAAGGGTTTATCGCACATATCTTTGCTGGAGTCAGATTCCTTGCTTGATATGGAGCTACTGGAGTCGTCGGCATTACAGGGAAGGTATCGTGCTTAAGGGAGCAGAGGTGTCACTCACAGTAGAGTTGAGCGGTGGAGTGGAGAGCAGAAGGGTATCTGGGGGTTTGTGTTGTTAGTTGGGAATGTGAGTCGGGAGATATCCCAAGACAGTACCTTGGGGGAGGCCAGAATTGAAGAATCCTGGATGCATAGGACTTGAATGTTGCAGAATACCCATCCTAATATAAGTTTATCGTAACCAAACGCAGGATCGGATAATTTATAGGATTCTTAGTCCTTTACTTCTTTGTATCCTGCAAAACAAACAAGCCGCTAGTGTATAACCACCACAAACAAAGAAACAAGCAGCCATTATGTTTAACCTTCATTATAAAAAGGAAAATGATGCATGATGCAAGATGTCGAGTAACCCAGGACACAAGTCAACAACAAGCATCCACCCATAATATTGAGAAACTCCATATATCCTCATGAGTAATCCATTTATGTAAAATTATTCATGAATCACCTACTATGACATTGCAATGTCATCTTATCATTCAATTATATTGTCATAAGGTGAATGGAGAGGACTCGGGAGGTGTAGGGAACTCTTGTGTGTAACTGTGACTGGCTCTATGTTATCTTGTGAATTAAGACAGAATGATAAGTCACAAACAAAATTCACACTCACCTGATAACTTCCTACTTCGCATGGCAACTCAGATTTGGGGGATGAAATGGGCAAGCTTGCCAAGCCTGGAGTCACTGAAGTGTTTTTGTAAACCTACAATCATTTGAGAATATCCACCTGCACTGGTAATATCAGGCTTCTAATGTAAACTATATGAAACATAAAAGACATAAATAGAAAGGTCCTACTTTACATATTGTAATTGACATGCAATTAGTTGTATATGCAAAAGCAAATGGACATTACATATTCCTATGACATGAAGCTTTCATAAAGAAACAAACAATAAAGACCTACAAGGATATTCCTACTATGGACACACTACTACAGAAACGGCCTTTGGCGTCGGTCGTTTAACCCCATTTGGCGTCGGTTTCCGACCGACGCCTATGTGGGCGCCGCTAAAGGTCGAACACTTCGGCGTCGATTTTTTAACCGACGCCTATTTAATCTATAGGCATCGGTCTTTTAGTAGATAACCGACGCCAAAAGGGTTCGCGCCACAGAAAATGGTGTCATCTAGGACACTTTCTGCATCGGTTATTTACTAAACGATCGACGCCTATATGGAATATAGAGTCGGTCTTTTAGTAGATAACCGATGCATAAAGTGCCCTAGATGACGCCATTTTCTGTGGCGCGAACACTTTTGGCGTCGGTTATATACCACAAGACCGACGCCTATAGATTAAATAGGCGTCGGTTTGATACGCATATCCGACGCCATTTCCAGGACTGCTTTGGCCACATCAGGCGTCAGTTTTTTGAAAAAAAATGACGTTGTAGGTCTTTGCTGACGGTTTTCTATAAATAACCGACGCCTATATCTATTTTTTTTTCATATCAGTTTGCAGGCCTGCTGTGGCTGGTCAGCAGGATGAGAACCTGTAGTTCAGTTTTCTGAACTGCAGGTTTACGACATCCATTGATATCAGCCTACAAACATGCCGCAAACCTGCAAAAGTCACAAGGAAAATTTCACACAAGTACATACATTCAGACATCAATTCAATTCTCACATTCACACATATAGAAACATTCAAATACATGTATTAACATTCATAAATATTCATTTACAAAGTATCATTCATTATCTCTATTAACATCCCAATTATATCTTACAGTTGCCACTGCTTGTATGGCTTTTTCCCATTCTTCTCTTATTTCATTTAATGCTTCCATCGTATATGGAGCATGTATATTTTTTAAGCATTTACCTATAGTGTGGTTAGTTTTAAACACCTGCAAAGAGAATGATGTATATATATAAGTAATAATATAAAAATAAGATTGATATATTTCATACTAACTAATGAGACTATATATAATACCTCATGTATGCTATCGATGTCCAATGCGGCATGTTTGATAATCATCTGCATAAATCGCATCACATAGTATGCGCATGCCCAGCCATTGTCTTTTGTAGCACACTATAAATTGAAACATACAAAATAATACAACTAAGCACAATTCACATCAATAATATATATATTCGAGTCGGGAACTTACTTGTATGTTCTGCCAATTTATTGGCTGGTTCTTTTTCCTTGGGACCGTTCCTCCAGCCTTTTTGAATGCATCTAAACCCCTACATGTTAATATAACACAATAAATTGCATAAGTAAATAGTAATGTAATAAAAGATGTTAACGGATATAAAAATGAAATATTTCTCACCAGAATAATGGCATTCTCATTACGTGTCCAATTTTAGTGTTCAATGTACTCCCCGCAGGATCTAGATAATAAACAGTGAATGTCCCGGGGACAATAACTAGTAACTCCCAATGTCTACCGCTAGAGGTAAGAAGTTAACAATTAATAACTCAAAATGCAAAATAAAAATGGAATTTTCTTAAGTCCAAATTATAAATAAAGTAAACTTACTTGACATTGAATGGAGCTATTATTATCGTCTTCTTTTGCTGACCAAAAATTGTAAAAGCATCTATACAGTATTGTTGAACATTATCAGGGTCTTTAGCTACCAAACTAATCAATGATGGAATCAAAAATCCCAAATGATCAAATGCAAATTGTTTGCAATGATCTTCGACTAAGTAGCTGCAAAACATATAGGTGTATGCATTAATATATAAGAAACCAGATCACCGGATCTTACATAAGGTATATGGATGTATAAACAAGATCTCACCTTATCCATGTCTCTATCATTGATGTATTCATGCAATCATACATAAACAGCTCAATAATATCTTGTATAAATAAAGAGCTATCGTATGATTGACCTGCATAATCTGCATCTAAAGAAACTATTATAGGGCAATGTATATTATGTGCCCGTAGCCAACATGCCATTCCCCTACAAGCAGGACCAAACGGGTATGTTAGGTCAGTTGGAACCCAAGTTGGTAATGCGGGAAGTGGAGGTGGAGGCCTAGGTGCTCCTGGTGTCTTCTTTTTAACCTGTATATATAATTTCAGATCAGTTGACATCATATATACACATTAACAGTCTAAATCAATGCAAATTTATCTTACAATTTCAGTCGTGTAGACGACATCTGCTTTGGGCCACAATATGACCCCGCCTTCTGCCTCACCAAGTGTATCAATATCTGGGTGGGCATATGGCAACACAACTTCCCTCCAATCGGGTAATACATGTAGCGGGCTCACACGAATGTAGCCCTGCGGCATTGGAGTCCCATGAAACGTTGCCCCAGGAAGGGACTGGTAAGCCTGCGCCTCTGCAACAACATAGTCTTGCATTCTTAAGCGGCATGGCTTCAATGCCTACAAATTTACGTAAAGAATGTTATACATATATACATATAATCTTGAAAACATATCATCTTGAAAAGACTAGCTACATTGTCATAAACAATACTTACAACAGACGTGCTAGGCGATGGGTCTCCAGGATTACTCGTAGTCTGTGCATCAGGAGAAGAGTGGGTCGCCATAGGCTGATTGGAAGCCTGAGCTGTCTGCCACCGCAGCAATTCTTCCTTGACCTTCTCAGCAACTACATCGTTGACCTTCTTAGCAACTAAATCCTCAACTCTCTTATTCTCCTATACATGGATAAAAGAAACATTAGCTTCTTATTAATGAATTTCCTTTTGTAGTAACATTCTAAAAAAAGAATAGGTTTCCTCTTCTTGAGAAAGTCCCGCTCTGGGTTTACACTGGGATGGCCCAAAGAATGCTTTGATGCCAACACCAGCGCCGGCACCTCTAACACATCCAGGATGCTCTAGGTTACCCAGAGAAACTGTCAATTCATCCCTTGTGCCCTGAGGGATGAACGTGCCTTGTTTCCTCTGCTCGTGCAGCTCCCGCTAATCACCATAAACAGAAATTGGTAAGTTAACACCACAAATAATCAATATTCAAACGATTTCTCTAAGAGTTGTATTTTACCATTTTTGTAGCCGCCTCAACAGTTACAGGCTTCTTTATTTCACCCTTCTTGTTTTGCCTGCCAGCTATCCAGATATCATGGAGAGGCATGGGTGTGGCAGACTCCTGAGTAGGAGCAGACTCCTGAGTAGCAGCAGACTGCTGAGTAGCCGCAGACTCCGCATGTAGTCTTTGGCGAACGCTTGCATAGCCTTTTGTACCCATAGTGTGGTCATGCACATTCAGTGCACGCCTTTCTTTTTGTGCGTCACTGAGGGCCTAGTTAGTATGCACATTAATGATTTGGTTAGTAGCACTAAATGTTAATCTTGAATAGGTGAATACAATGTATATTAATTAAATTGGGAGTGACGCCTAATACCTTGAATTCTTCAGATTTTCTTGAAGCAACAAAATTGTCCCAATCTTCTTTGTCCAAGAAGTTCCATTGTTCAAGGGCTGACTTCTTCTTCTTATCACCCTCTTTTATGTATTCTCTGTTCAGATTTGTCCTATAATTCCTAAGCATCTTTCGAGCGCGTTGCATCACACTTTTACGATGCAACTTCTCATCCAATGCAAACAGATTCTGTAAAATAGAAATGTTATTAACTAGTATCCAAAATAGAATTGCAAATAATAGAATTTGTAATCTACAAAATAGAATTGCAAATAATAATAACTCACGCATAAATCCTTCCATATCAAGTCTTTTTTCCCTTGAGGAACTTTATGCCAATTATCATACTTAACACCACAATGGCTCCGAGTGGTACACCCAAGATAGTTTACAAAATTATTGCGGTTCACTCCAATTGCATTTCCTCCATTATCAAACTCCACCACCAATTTGGATCCACTACCACTTAGCGCTAATAACTTCATCAACAGAGTGATGCCCCTTTTCTTGTTAAGTGTTTGGTGCTGCGCATCAAGTTGCTCCAGTGCTTTAGTGGGTACAGGTACATCATCAACCTAAAATTTGACAAAAATAAACAAACTAAATTAGCCCAATATAGAAATATAGGATATATGACATAACTAGAAGATAATGAATTTTATAGAAATACAGGATATGTTTTTAGAACTTACATTGGTATCCTCGCCATGCTCGTCATGGACAGCATGCTCATCATGGACTTCATGCTCATCATGGACATCATGCTCATCATGGTCAGCCATCTGAAAATGTCATTAAAAAGGCAAACATTTAGCATTTGTATTAACTAGAAAAAGGCAAACATTTAGCATTTGTATTAACTAGAAAAAGGCAAACATTTAGCATTTGTATTAACTAGAAAAAGGCAAACATTTAGCATTTGTATAAACATACATGTCTCTAAAATTGTGATCTTTTATCAATTAACAATCCTTCATTGTGATCTCCGTGCACATATAAGTCATCATTAGCTTCAATATTTTGTGGAGTTGGCAACCCAACTGAGAATGGACTGGAGTCATCATACTTATCATAGTACTCTTCTTCATCTATAGGATCTTCAATGAATTGTCTTTTACCATGAAGAACAACTGACCATTTATCATTCGCAGGATCATCGATATAGAATATTTGTTTCGCCTGTGATGCCAATATGAATGGTTCACCCTTCTCGCCAATCTTTTCAAAGTTCACCAAAGTGAAACCCAATTCATCCACTATAACTCCTTTGGTGTTATCAACCCAATTACATTTAAAGAGCGGAATTTTGAAATCTATGTAGTCAAACTCCCACTATACATGTTTTTTCATGTGTGATGATCCTACAAGGATTCTCCCTAATAAAAAATGTTGTTCCGTATTGATATCGTTCAAGGGTGACTATGCACCTACTTTGACAAAGCTATTATATTGGGAAGTCTTGTAGAATTGTCTTGAGGCTACTGATGAGTGGTTACAGTTGTCATTTCTAACCTCAGCTCCTTGTGGTAGCATCATTGACCAAAAGATTTAATTAGAACCATCTATAAATGTGAAGACTTTGATAAGAACGATAGTCCCATTTTCCAATTGATAAGGTTCCACAGATATGATTTCTTAATCACAAATATTCAGATTGAACCTTGTGAGATAAATATATATTTATAGACTTAAACAATAAAACTGGAAAAAGAAATGTTTTAGAGATCAAGTCGGTGGTACATTTTTTCTTACAGAGTTTATAACGTGTTTACTAAAAGTGCAACAGAGCATACAATTTCATATTAAGTATATAATGCACATGTTAAAGTAAGTAATGAACAATAAGATTCAATTTAATGAATAATAGGATTCATATTAATGAACAATGAGATTCCCATTAATGAAGAATAGGAAGAAAGTGATTTCCTGGTTGGCCTACATATAAGCTAAGATATTATTTGCTGAAAACATGCAATGAGTTTGATATCATGTAGCTCATGTGCTTGTTTGTGCGTTAAACATATAAAATTACACAGACATCATCATAAATATAATAAGGGATGCTTACAAGGTGCAAAAAATATCAATAGATGACAATGAGTACTGCCATAAATCCAAACAAAAGAGAACCCTTTCATTGAAATATCAATAGATGACAACGAGCAATGCCATAACCAATAAGATCTGGAATTATCAGACTCTCATACCTTTAATATGATGAACCCCTTTGATTGAAGTTGGTTGATCAAAATTTTTATACTGAAGTAAGATCTGGAATTTTTAGATTTCCATACCTTCGATTTGATGACCCCTTTTATTGAAGTTGGTAGATCATGACCAAGATGGAATGAATTCTAAAGAGATCCCAAATAGTCATCCGAGATCTGGCCTTTCTAGAAACCAAATTGAAACAAACTGACAAAGATCAATATATCTTCATTTCCATAAACAACAGATGCTTTACTTTTCAATATAATTATATAGGGTTCAAACTTTAGCCATGAACATCATAAGCTTAACAACATCAATGCATAACGTTTTGTAATCTATCTACAAGAAAATAAAGAGCTTACATAGAGCTTTGAAAGAGGTATACCATAAACTCTATCTAAAATAGCGTAGAGAACATAAAACACTCCTTAGATATAGTATCAAGCAGAATATGCCTCAAAGCAGAAAACATTAACTCTTTTGGAAAGAGGTCCAAACCAGAGAATATCACTATGTTTCTTGGCAGCTTGGTGGTGTAGAAATTAGAGTGTCTTCAGACATGAAACCCCTCTTTCACATCTAAAAACTCATGGGTTCAGCTAGGCAATTGATTTCTCCAAAGATCACAATCTTGAAATGGCAGGCACCAATCCTTGAAACCAAAGGAACGTAGTGGTGAGGCTTACCCCTACTGGTGTAACAAAAAATTTAGTATCAATGCTGCCTTTATAGATGTAAACAGAGTTGATGAGTCTCTGAAACAAAACAGATCTTACACACTAAAGTCCAAACGGCTTCATGTTGCCATGACTAAGAAACTAGAATCTACTAGCCTAGAAAAACAAAAACTTGCAGACGTGAATAACTGAAAACCTGCTCTGAATCAGCATGTGAGCCATAGCCAACCTCTAGATGTTTCACCTTGCATATTTATTTCAGGAGTGCATACATATATTGGCTACTTACCAGAAAAAAATATGCATATAGGAATATTGTGCCATCCTATGTGCTTGGATATATATAACAATATCACCAATACACTTGTAAGAACTATATATGCTTGCACATATAGAAGAACAATGCCTACAGAAAAATAGTGGTCCTAACTAAAACAAACATCTGAGCACATTACAAAAAGAATTAACAAACTTAGCAAAAAAAGACAATGAAATGAAGTGCATATAAATCTAAAAATAGAGACCTCACTGGTAACTTTTGTTGTCAATTGTCGGAGCAACTACTCATGAACACCTTTCTTTAGCCAGCCATGGACCTCCATTTGAGGTGACTACATTTGGTTATGGGTTAATGGAGGATGACTAGGACCTCATTAGGCACTCAATATAAGAATCATGTATTCTAAAAAGGTGATACACGAGAATCTCATTTAGATAACAAAGATAATGATTAAGACAATGATTAGTAAGCAAGTATTTCAAGCAGTAAAACAATTTTTCCAGAATTGATTAGTGGCTGATTTAGCTATTATAAGCATTTGCCAAACATAATTTAGTACTCCAGAACAACCATATTCAGAATAGCAGTTAGATAACAATGACAAACAGAGCATGTATGCTGCATAATCACTCAAAACATTAAATCAATTTCATCACAAGGGTAGGGGGCTTCCATATTGTGGGTAGTAAATCAAAATTCTTTGACACTGAACACAGAAAATATGTATTCTTTAATATTGAATATAAACAAATTGCATTCTTTAATACCACATTAATTTGATTGCACAATCACTCCAAGTTTGCATCTATTAATTTGAAATACTAAAAATATTTATGAAAATGTTCATGTCCTCTCAAAAGGGAGTATTGTTTCATTTTCCAGACGCTATGTAATATTTCATCAAAGAACAAATCAATCTAACAACATTTGTATACTGAACAAAGGGAACCATTGAATGTACAATGTACATATAGAATTCCACTATATTGTTAATCATGCATGTATGTACATATGTGCATGTGCATGATATCAAAGTACTGAATAGATTTCATCATAAGGCTAGGGGACTTTAATATTATGGGGATGAAGTTGGAATTCTTTATACTGAATAGAAAAAACTTCATTCATTAATGCTAAATCAGTTTCATGCACTTACCTCACCCTAACAAGGAGGAAATTGGTGGAGAAGATGCTCATTTCATTTGTGTGGATGAACAAGAGGTTTGGATAATAGCATTGGTGGCTCAGCAGACTCTAGCGTTGATGCAAGTCTGTAAGCTTGGGAAATGATGTCTAGTTCTATAGAAACAATCAAAGAAGAACCGAAGGGTCTAATTGATTCATACCATGTGTTAGAGAAAGCTTACTCAATATCCAAGGCCAGAGGATCTTCAATTGCTTGTATAACCGCACTTACTGATAAGGTTGAATAATGTTTTTCTCATGGTGTTCATGTTGTTAGTCTTGGTGGAAGTGGCTTCGCAGTTGTGAGAGAGTGATACACCATCTTTACTTCACCAATTTAGAAACTTGATTTCAATATTACATAACTGGAGTCTGGCCATGGAAATGACGTTTCTAGTTCTGCTCAGATCTTTACATTCTCAGTGGCTCCTGGTGATGTTATTGTTGCTCGGGCAAATAACTTCTTTGGTAATCTTCATAATAACAAGATAATTATTGTTTTCGTTCATGATGTTAGTGTTGTACTGGGGCCACATGTCACTTATGAGAAGATTGCAGCCCTTGCTCGTGAAGCATCAGCAGGAAGCTGATAAGCAATGATTGGTAGGGGTAGCATCTAGAGGCACCAGTCCAGTAACTGAAATGGGTTGACCAACTCAGAAGAGGGGCTTCCATCTAAGGACAAAAAATCACATTATTTAAATAACCACTAAAGTTACTCCAGCAATCAACTTTGTTTGTATTAATCATACTTGTCACATAGGAAAAATTTAATGGGAACACCCCTACTATAAGTTACAAAACAGAAAATATTTGTGTAAGAGATATTTCATCAGTATGCTAAATACATTAGCGTGGCTTACTTTGTTGTTATGCTTATTTGCAGATTGTAGAAGCTCTTTAGTACTTGACATTTACCAGAGAAAATATGGTAAATGCAGTGAATTTGTAGCTCCATTTCAGAATTCACCTGGAGTCTAGAGTGCAAATATGTGACTTCCACTGCTGGAACTTCATCAAGTTGTTTAACAAAAATTTGAAAATCCTTTAATCTATTTTTTTAATTTTAGAAAGATCTTCCATGCTCTGCACCCCACCTAACAATTTAACACTGCAATTTCATACTAATGTGTAGTGCATAACACGGTGCACTCATGGATCCCCATCAAGAACATCTCCATTGTCCATGTGGAAATGTAGAAGTAAGTACTTGACAAACCAAATTATGAACAGAGGTAGGGGATGGCTGTTGGATCTAGGTATCAACAGATTGACATCCCTATTCCTAGATAACCTACAATAGAGTCATGGAAGCATTTATTAATTATCCACACTAATGATGTACAAGAAACTTACCCAATGAGTAATGCCCAATAAGGGGTTCCAAGATTGGTACGGATGCATTCCTTAAATGAGTTGGCAAAATTTTTAATCCATAGTAGTCTCTTTAAATCCAAATGATTCCACTGTGGGGTCACAAAGCAATGTGTGAACCTCTTTTTTGTACAATTGGTTCAGAAATAAACAAAATGGTTGGGATTTAGGCTTAGATGATGATGATGTGATTATGGTTTATTTCCTAATTTTTTAATAGGTTCAGAAAAAGTGGATCCTAACCTAGAGGCAATTAGCGTTGAGATATTTTATATGGACTGACAGCTAGTATATCAAGTTTATTTGTTTTCTGGAGAGGTTCTCTCCTTCTCACTCACTCTTCTTCCATGCTATCACTCATTATACGTTCACATAGAGAAAACATGAAAAGAAAAAGAAGATAACAACACATGGACCAAAATTCAGAGAAGATTTCTTACTTCAAATAGGGAAGCGTCATATTCCTCATGAGTGTAGGGTGTCGGAAAACAAATTTCTTCTAGTCATCTTTATTTATTTTACCATCGTTATCAGAATCAACATCTGTAAAGGTCTACGAACATGCAACAAAGGAAACAGATCAATCTTCTAAGCTGACAGAAGCTTTGTATTCGAAAAAGACTAACCTTATGAATTATAGCTTCCAAAAGCTCGTTAGACAAATTCATGTTTGATTCTGACAAAATAGCGATGACCATTTGCTCAACCTATGGTTAAGGAAAAGTTTCCATTACTTGGGATCAAATAAAGTATTTCAAAGTAGAGGCTGATGGTAAAAAATTGCAGCTGTCTTATACCAAAAAAAGGTTTAAATGAATATAAATAAGAAAAAATGAAAATGAAGACCATAGTTGAGTTGAAAATTTTCCCACTTCAACTTTGATCCAAAGGAATGATTTGAAGCTGGTCGTTAATGTTCTTTTTTAGGTCGGTAAGCCAGATGTAAATGTTAGCTATATATTAGTCTATTAGTAACCATATTTTAACATGTGATCATTCCGAGAGGTGCATAACCTTTAGTTGCAGACAGAGGGTTATCCAGCTTGAGTGTATGCTATTTTTCATTCAATAAACACTGGGATTCATTATAAAAATAATTAAAGGCTCATGAATATATCTCATTTATTCTGAGTTTGTGACTTTACGCCATAAGTAATAAAAACCACAAACATACGCAAAAGCAAAACCCAATATTTCAATAAACCAGGCAGAATGTCTACCAATGTAAGCAAGAAATTGGCATTTTCTATAATTTCAACAGGCTATAATTGGCTAGATTCTCACATAGCTTTAAGTTGATTAGTCTTAAATATGATGAAAAAGTCATGCTACACAAACTTACTTCTTCTCGCTCAATGTATCCAGTCTATCTCAGATCATAAAGCCTGAATGAAACTGTAGAAAGGTTCAAAACATAAAAATTAACTGGAAAAGAATATTGTGCACAGATAGCAATCAACAGTTCATACGTACAGTCAATCTTTTCCTCCAAAGAAGCATATGGATGGAACACACTTAAGGCATGAATAAATTCTTCAAATTCAATAACCCCATTTTGCTTCTCATCGAAAAGATCAAAGACCTAAAGATACTCAACTTTGTCACTAAGACATATATAAAGAAATTAATCTTCAAAGAAAAAAGTAAATAGCAGTATAACAATGTAACCATATGTAAAACATTATCTGGATTAACATGGTCATTTGGTTTATAAAGAACTTCCTATTTTTCCATTAAGATTGTGTCCTTCGAGAACAAGTTATTAGATTAAGGCATTCAAGTTAAAATGAGTATATCCCAACAAAGATGAATCTCACAGATGAACCATTAATAATTCTATTAAATGAAGACCAACCATAACACTTATAGAGGATAATTGTATTAATATTTAATAATCATAAATGCAGGCATTGGTTGGTAATATTTAAAAACTAATAATATGATCTACAAATACATACATTTGCTTTATTATTTACTAGCTGTTAGTTACTACAAAAGTGTGTTGTTTTAACATGTAAACATGCAAATTTTAGTATTTACTTGGTATTCTTGTAAATCTCATCACATTTTCTTATTGAGTAAATAATATAATGTAGCATATGATTAAAGCCCCCAAAAGCAACCCACCTTATGAAATTTAACAAATATAAATATAAGCTACACAAATTCATCCAAAGGTTAACTTTTTATGAGTTTAAGTCCATTTTTTCTTCTTCCAATTATTCCTAACCCTACTTGTCGCTTGTTCCTCTGTCAGTCTCAATGAACATTTCCATCACTAGTTGCCACCTTCATAGCCAGTTCCATTACACCACTTATCTCAGCTCCCCCTCTCTTTTTCCTTCTACCTTCTCCCTGGCCTCTCCTCTCTCTTCAGTAGCTGGAGTGCAGTCTAAGTGCAATGAAAGGTAGAAAGGGATGTCGATGGTGAGGGCTCCCCTTCCTAACATAATAACCTTTTCGGTTGGGCCCTCCCTAGGATTTGTATCAAGTGACGATGGAGTCAGACCCATTTTTAAGCCTAAGTGAGTGTAACTTGCCACTACAAAGAGGGTCCATGGTGAGAACGTCAGTTCCAGATGAGTGTATACATGACATCTTTGAGTCAGACTTCGAAAAGTGTGGAAGTGGAAGTTTTTGGAAAGATACAGGAAGTTTCCGAATAAACTTCCAACACAAATTAAGCAAAAAGTACAGTCATACCATCTAGTTAAGCTGAAAACATAGACCACATTGAATGTTATTTGACACTTACACATGAATTGCAGTCAATTTGTTTTTTCTTGTATAGACATGGATTACCTCATCTAGATAATTGGTATTGTGCTTTCCTTGTGCATATATTCGAAGAGATTTATTGATTAAATAAATTGAATTAATCATGCATCACTGACTAAGCTAGCTATATAGTTGATTTACTGATTCCTGAAGTAGATCTAATCAAATCAAGCTTTTACATATGCTAATGTGCTATCTCTACAATCAATCATGATAAACAGTGTATTCTCCTCAACAATTATAGAAATACGAATAAAAGGGGATTCAAGAATCAATGTGGAAATTGTAGAGGTCAAGGATTTGTCCTTTTCTATAATATACAATAGCATGCATGTTCTTGGGTATATGATTTTAAATTAAATTTGGGGGAAATCAACAAAATAGAATCGAGAAGTGTTTAACTCTTAATTAGCTCCATGGTTTCATCCTGAATCTCCTTTGAATCGACAAAAAACTATAACCATGCTACACAAAAAACTAATACCAAACGTTGGAACTGAGAAGCATTTTTTGATGGTAAATGACAACAAATGACATATGAA
Source organism: Alisma plantago-aquatica (assembly GCA_963693085.1). Lineage (NCBI taxonomy): Eukaryota > Viridiplantae > Streptophyta > Magnoliopsida > Alismatales > Alismataceae > Alisma > Alisma plantago-aquatica. The sequence goes on from OY856411.1 coordinate 96,592,429, forward strand.
AAATTCATTTCCAATGACCAAGACATGAAGAATACATCTGGCCACTTCGTACTAAGTGATGAAGTCGTCAATATGTATTGCATAAAAAATTCACAGAAATTTCATTTTGTGTAACTAATTAATATATACAATCAACTCCACTACATCAAACTATAATTCAACTTTAGTAAAGAAACATACTAACTAGATTAAAACATATTACCATATTGTACATTAGTTGAAGCTACAAAATGTAGGAAAGCTTCAACTCTAGCACCTGATGGAAATTGCATATCATGATAAACTAAGCGAAACTAAATGAGAACATGAACTCTTTATAGATTTAGTAGGTGACTTTTCGATGAGATACCCATAGTACCAAACAACCAATAAGGTTGTCCACCAACCTATCCTCTCTCTCTCCTAACTACCAACTACTCTCTCACCTCCAACCCCTCCAAGCATCACCATCATCACACTTGGGATGGATCACAATCTTCATCCATCTTTAAAGTGAGATATGTTGGTAGAAAGCCAGAAGAATGGCAGTGGAATGCACTTGCAGCAACATCCCCTCCTTTCTGCATGTAATAAGGGTAAGCCTAGATGTACATGGGTAACACGGTCCATGTGAGGAATAAGACCAGCTTCCATGGGTCTCTCCCTGCCTTTTGGCTATTCCATTGAAGGAGGTGGGTCGGCAAGCTAGGGACACTCTATTGAATCTGAAAACTACTATTTTTCCTCTCTACAATCTTATCTCAGACTATTTTTCTATCTGCTCTACATGATGAGTGGTGACGTTGGGTTGGGTTAATTTATATCTCAATCACTTTGCCCCTCCACTTTTTGTTGCCCATAAACGCAGTGGTTGATGATGTGGGGGCAAGCTGAGATAAGGTTTCTTTTCTTACCTTGTTGAACGTTGACTATAGTAAGAGGCCACGAAAAGGTTTTTCTCTTACCTTATTGGAAAACAATACATAAACTATTTCTACCAAATCTCTCACACCTACCTCTACTTACTTCAAACCTTCAACCTTTACCATGATCTATTTCTACCAAATCATGCATGGAAATTGTGGTAGATGAGAATACTATCACACCTTAACAAGCATAACAGTGATGTTCAAGAAGGGCACTGTCTCTCCCTTCTTTGTTGTTTGGTTAAGTTGATTGTAGTGGCAGTAGAAGAACCAACTGAGTAGTCGTTGCTAAATTTCATTTGCCTTGAGCTGCTAATATAGGAAACCCACGCTACTGGTATCACTGCTGTGACAAAGTACAACAAAGATGAAGTCCATTGTCCCCACAAAACAAAATGACACTCCCCAATACATGAATGCGACAGTAATCATCATAAACAATGTAGACCTTAGTATAAGAGATAATGCAAGTGTCACGCCTGACCTACAATGTGGATCTGAATAATCTGAACATGATACATTGCATCAGCAGTTTTGACATATTTATAGTATGCCATTCACCTTCTTGTATTTCAAAAGCACTTGGAGAATGACAATGAATGTAATTCTTATACACTACATGTATTCTTCAAACCCAAATTCTTCATGACTTTTCTCTTTGTAGGCCGGCATAGCAGATTTTGACTGTAGTTTTCCAACGGTCGATGAGCCAGTGATGTTGCCAGCAGCTTTAGGAGTTGATATAAATCACACTACTCGACGTCTTGCCTGCTGCATTCCCAAATTGAATGGACCAAAACTTGGGTTACCAAAGGACAGAGTTGTGATTGTCAAGATAATCAGCAGACACCTCAGCCTTCAGACACGATGATCAGCAGCCAACTCAGCCAACAGGCGCCAAGTCACTCCAGCCATGTTGATCGTCATCAACAATCAAGTCACCATATTGATTGCCATAAACAATCAAGTCACATTACTGATGGCTGCAATGGACATGAAGAGACCCAATCATTCAAGATGCATGGCGCTTAATTGTCAATCAAGATGGAACCATTGATCTTCCTGTAATTACTATGTAATAGAATCATTGTAATAGGAACGATAGCCCTTGTGGCTATATATACAGATGTAACCTGCCTTTATCAGAATCAGGTAAGAGATTACAACAACAAAATCCTTCTCGACTGTTTACTTTCTTCACATGGTATCAGAGCCTCCTCAGAGCGTCGCAAGGAGTGCCTAAAATCCACTTCTACCCATCGTCTTCTACCTCCAGACTCAAACCTAAATTCTCTCGCCACCTTATCAATCCACCAAACAAGAAGATGGCATCCAGCTCGTCCAACACCAAGACTAAATCCTACCCCTACCCCGTAGGCCTCAACGTGGCCAACTTCATCTCCCTCAAACTAAACCTCAACAACTTCCTACTATGGGAAGCTCAAGTCAAGACTCTGGCAGAATCATGCTGCATGGATGGATTTCTCGACGGAACTGAAGAATGTCCACCAATCCTCATTACTGATGACAACGGACTGCCTGACGCTAACCCAAAACACAAAGAATGGGTTAGGACTAATCGCCTACTGAAAGGTTGGATCGCCGGATCTCTCTCAGAAGAAGTCCTGGGAGAAATCATCGAATGCCACATCTCGCATCAAGTCTGGTGTACTCTCACCAAGAAGTTTGCTCTTTCCTCTGAAAGCAGAGAGTTTGAACTCAAGTCCCAACTTCAAACCTTCTGCAAAGGGAATGATACTCTATTAGAGTATACCCGCAAGCTCAAAAACGTCTGCGACCAACTCAATGCCATCGGCTACACTGTCAGCGATCAAGAGAAAGTTTTCACACTACTCAATGGACTCGACAACAACGATTATGAAGGCTTTGTAGTAGCCATGCTCAAACCACCGATTCCCTCCTTCAACGATGTCCTTCCCCTCCTTCAGGACTTTGAGTGTCGGAAAGAATGCAGACACCAATCCATGTCTCCCACAGTCTTCTTCACCAACAAAAGCAACTCCAATACCCACAACGCCTACAACAACCCAACCCCTTTTCACAACTACTCCGGTGGATGGGGACGCATGTCTTCCAGAGGTCGTGGTCGACACCAGTTCTCACCTCCAAGCATCCTCGGTCACTCCCCACAAACCACCTCGCGTGGTCGTGCAACTCCTCCAGCTCAGCCAGTCTCCTACAACAGCCAGAACACTGACTTCCCAATTTGTCAGATCTGCAAAAAGAGAGGGAACACTGCTCTCCGTTGTTGGAACCGATTCGACAACAATCATCAGGCGTCCAATGTTCCGGCTCATCTCATGGATCACAACAGCTCAGCTCTTGCAGCACTCCGCCTAAGTGAAGTCAAACTTCCAGAGTGGTGCATTGACACAGGGGCTACTGATCATGTAACCCACACTTCACGTAACCTAACCCAACTTCAAGCTTACAAAGGTGACGACACTATCATGGTCGGAAATGGTAACTTCCTACCCATCACACACATCGGATACACGACATTCTGTCGAATACCTCTCAGACATGTTCTAGTTGTTCCTGCTATTAAGCGTCACCTGTTATTTGTATCCAAACTAACCTCTCAATTTCCCTTCTACTTTGTTTTTACTAAGGACCTTGTCATGGTGAAGGATCTCAAGACACACCACACACTGGCTCAGGGTCGGTGTAAGAAAGGCATCTATCGTCTACCCATTCAACCAGCCTCCTAGCCTCAAAGCTTCTTCTGCTCAAGATTTAACAAAGCTACTGGAAATATCTGGCACAGAAGGCTGGGCCACCCCAACAACTCCATTCTCTGCCATTTACTGAAAGAGCAGCTTATCACCTCCACCTCCATCGTTGACAACATCCACTCAAGTTGTGAACTCAGTAAAAGTAAACGTTTGTCTGTCAGTCACAAACATGTTAGGTCTACTGAACTTTTTCATCTTGTACACTGTGATGTCTGGGACAAAGCTCCTACTATCTCTCAACATGGTTTTTCTTATTATGTTCTACTCACCGATGACCACAGTCGGTTCAGTTGGATTTATCTTATGAAACATAAAAATGAGTTCAACAACATCTTCGTGACCTTCTACAATATTGTTCTAACTCAGTTTAACAAATCCATCAAGATATTCCAAAGTGACAGTGGTGGTGAATTTATAAATCAACAACTCAAACAATTCTTCTCCGATCATGGAATTTTTACATCAGATATCATGTCCTCATGACCCATCCCAAAATGGAGTAGCTGAACGCAAACATCGCCACATCACTAAACTTGGATTATCTATGCTCTTCAAAGCTCAACTACCCAAATACTTCTGGGCAGAAGCTTTCCACACAGCCACCTACCTAATCAATCGCTTACCAACCCCCATCTTAGACATGAAAACCCCCTTTGAACTCCTCTACAAATCCAGACCCAACTACTCTCACCTTCGTACCTTCGGGTGATTGTTCTTCCCCTACCTGCGAAGCTACTCGACTGACAAACTCGACCCTCGATCTCTTCCCTACCTATTTCTTGGCTACAGTTCACAATACAAAGGCTACAAATGTCTTCATCTCCAAACCAACCGTATCTACATTTCCAAACACGTCACATTCAATGAAGATCAGTTTCCCTTCAAACCCATCACTCCTTCATCTACCTCCAGCAGTGACCTCACAACACCAAACTCAACCACTACCTCGACTACATCCACCCTCACTACCTCACCTCCCACCCAACTGGATGCATCCCAACCCTCTGTAAACAATATCTCCTACTCCACCCTCACCATCAGTCATGATCACCAGCAGACAACTCAGCAGACAACTCCGCCAAGAGGTCCCCAATCCACCCACCCCATGATCACTCGCAGCAAGGCTGGTATCCACAAGCCTAACCCCCGTTATGCTCTCCACACCACCCTACAAATTCCTATCCCCAAAACCATGCGCAGTGCCCTCCTTCATGATGGCTGGCGCACTGCCATGATGCAGGAAATCAACACCCTTCATCGCAACCAAACCTGGACATTAGTAGAACACACTCCTTCCATGAACGTCACCGGCTGCAAATGGATATTCAAAACCAAACTTCATGCTGATGGATCCCTCGATCGCCTCAAAGCCCGCCTTGTAGCCAAGGGATTTCTTCAAGAAGAAGGAATCGACTACATGGAAACATTTCGCCCAGTCATCAAGTCTGCCACCATCAAAACCATTCTCACCATTGCCACTTCCAAAAACTGGCCCGTTCACCAACTTGATGTCTGTAATGCCTTCCTCAATGGCACACTTGACACGCCTGTTTTCATGCATCAACCCCATGGATTCGTTAACGCTTCCAAACCTCACCATGTTTGTGCTCTTCAGAAATCTCTCTACGGCCTAAAACAGGCTCCACGAGCCTGGTACACCCGCATCAATCATTTCCTTCAAGAACTCGGCTTCAAACCCTGTGTCAGTGACTCATCTCTATTTGTCTTCTCCACCCCCTCCTGCACCACCTATATCCTTCTCTACGTCGATGACATACTTCTAACAGGTAACTCCCTCACCTTTATCAACCACATCATCTGATCCCTTGAAGCTGAGTTTTCCATCTACAACCTTGGCCCCCTCCGATTCTTCCTTAGAATCCAAGCTGAACCCAACCCTCAAGGCCTCCTCCTCCATCAAACCAAATATGCTATCGATGTGCTCGATCGTGAACACATGCTTGACTGCAAACCTACACCGACCCCAGTAAGCACCACCTTCCTCTGAGACTCTCTTCTCCATAATGGTACACCAATACCCAATCCTCATGACTACCGCCGCATAGTCGGATCACTCCAATACCTCACCCTCACTCGTCCAGATATTACCTACGCCGTCAACCTTGCCTGTCAGTTCCTTCATCAACCCACTGATCTCCACATGACCCTTGTGAAATGCATTCTCCGCTACATAAAGGGCAGCTCCCACCTTGGCATCCAGATATACAAAGACACACACCTTCCACTCTCCAGTTTCTCCGATGCTGACTGGGCTGGATGCCCTCTCACCCACCGGAGCACCAGTGGCTATTGCATCTTCCTTGGCCGCACTTGCATATCGTGGTCATCTAAGAAACAACCCACTGTGTCGAAATCGAGCACGGAATCTGAATACAGGGCTCTCTCTCAAACCGCTGCCGAGCTCACCTGGCTTTCTCATCTTCTCTGTGAACTACAACTTCCTCAAACAGCCCCCTCCACACTCTACTGTGACAATCTGAGCGCCCTCTACCTCACCATCAACACTATCCTTCACGCACGCACCAAACACATTGAACTAGACTACCACTTCATCCGCGAAAAAGTACTTCTTGGCCACATTGTCACTCAGTTTGTTTCCACCCATGATCAGCTAGCCGACATGTTCACTAAAGCATTGGACAAAAATTCGTTTCGCACTCTCTCTCTCAAGCTCGGCCTGCGATTATCTCATTCTGAGCTTGCGGGAGGGTGTCAAGATAATCAGCAGACACCTCAGCCTTCAGACACGATGATCAGCAGCCAACTCGGCCAACAGGCACCAAGTCACTCCAGCCATGTTGATCGTCATCAACAATCAAGTCACCATATTGATCGTCATAAACAATCAAGTCACATTACTGATGGCTACAATGGACATGAAGAGACCCAATCATTCAAGATGCATGGTGCTTAATTATCAATCAAGATGGAACCATTGATCTTCCTGTAATTACTATGTAATAGAATCATTGTAATAGGAACGATAGCCCTTGTGGCTATATATATAGATGTAACCTACCTTTATTAGAATCAGGTAAGAGATTACAACAACAAAATCCTTCTCGACTGTTCACTTTCTTCACAGTGATCGTTTCTCCTTCAAAAGAGGGAAGTGGACTTCAAAATCAGAAGTGAAACTAATCTAGATACAACAAGCATAAAACAAATTTTCTTAACTGATGGCAATGCATCATCAACTACCTTTATTGATCACCAAAAACACAGCAGCAAAGCTATAGCTAAAGGGATTGAACCTGCTAGTCAACCTGCCTTCCTAGCTGATAACAAGATCAATGTGGCTTCAATATTCAGGAATCACCACGGAATCACAATGTTAGTGAAAGCCAAAACTACTGACTGCCATTGATGTCCTTTCATAGATGAAGCTCGAGTTTGGATTATCTATCCAAAAAAGTTACTACTGAAAGCTTGCCTATTTCACTCTTATTCCAAAGCTATCTATACAACCTTTTATTTTCCCTTTTCCACATTGAAGAAACATATATGACAAAATTCGTTCTCTAGAATGCATGTTTACCAGTTGGATGGATTAAATCACATGACTTCATAAATTTCAGAAGGCCTTGTTGGCAGTGCTGCCATGATATTGGAAACGTTTATAGTAGAGATGACTGGTTGTAGGTTTCCATTTACAGTTTTCCAGTTGTTGGTGTTAATTAACCGCAGAAATGGTTACCTTGTGGGGGTATGTATGAAACCCAAATCCTTCACCCATTTTTAGGTTGGAGTCTAGGGATGACATAAGAAGCTAAGAATATGGGACCTTAGGAGAAGATGGAGTTGTGAAGTGAACATGTTCTGGTGGGGTTAATGGTGCAGTTGAGGGTTCAGTAGTGAGGTTAGAAAATATAGGAGAAACAACTAGATAAGTCTCATGTGCATAAGGTCCTATAGCAAGCATTGTAGTATGTCCCTAATCATATAAGTCCTATGGTTCCTTCACCAAGTGTCTACATAATTATAGCTCCTTGCTAATGAATCCTCTTCCCCAAGTCATTGCAACTACTGCCATCCTCCTATGACACCATTCGATCTAGTATCCACCATTATTGATGCCATTGGATGCCACTACTTGTTCGCATAGGGGTTGTTTTTGTCCTTTGTTTAGTCTTTGGTGGGGGTGGTGTATCAAGCCCTCCTGTGGCTTTATCTTGTTAGTGCATAAGAAAGGCTTTCTTACATGCTTTTTCCATGGCATATGCAATTATCCAGGGGCATACAATGTAAAGACAGGCTGAATTTAGAATTGATCTAGGGAGTAGGGACCCTAGCTATGGATGTATACATATAAATATGAATAAGATCATTCTTTATCAGTTCAGATGCTGAAAACATAATTAACATTCATATTTAATAGCTGTAGACCCTAATTTAATAAAGTAAGATCATTGTTAAGCAATTCAGATCATTCTATAAACACCTTTAGAATAATTTTGGATTGCAAGAATTATAAATTTGTGAAGTCAGATCTAAGATACATATAGGAATATCACAGATATGAAACTAAATTCACTTGAAGATAGATATTTCAAGTTGTAGCTTCCAATAAAACAAGCTTTGATATCATAATTCCCTGAACTTATGAAATCCTCCCTATAACATAAGCATGATATAATTCAAAAACTCTCCAACCCAATGCTTTGTTGAAGAAGTGAGGAACAACCTGGGACAACATTAAAATTATGTGGTTTAATAACATTTCCATGTAAAATATACATTCATTGATGGAGAAATAGAGATCAAAACAAAAATGAATGAATGCAGTATGTTGAGGAAAGAAAGAAGATACTCCCCCATAAAAATCAATAGGAGGAACTTTAGTGATGCCTCTTTTCTAAATGAAACCATGTATATAGGTCTTGAATCATATGTTTACATTTGAACTGTTGCATGAAATGATTCCAGATGATCTGGTACTTAAAGAAGATATGTAAATGCAACCATGATCAATATAACTCTTCACTAGACATTCTCAGGATATCATGCAAGTGTTAAGTAAAATACACAGGACGTGAGTTAATACACCATAACCAATCATCAAGTATCTTTACTAATTCTAGTTAGATCATAGCGAAAGGATACCCATAGATAAAGGACTTAGTATTTATATTTTTAATCAACCGAACAATGGATAAGCTGATGTCATTATTCCATTTATTATTCTTCAGAATAGATGAGTCCTAGAGAGTGATGATTCTCTCCAAAAGATGAAATTCATAGTTAGAAATTCAAACTTCTTAAGATGAGAACTATTCATATTTTGTAATATTTTTTGGTTCTCAATTTGGTTTATACAAGAACATAAATAGAATATTCTACCTTAGGTATGTTTTATTTCACTATCTCATAGTTTCTAGGTTAATTTTAACACCATACACCACAAGAAAAAATTCCTTTTGCGGGGGGTCCTTCATGTGAGAATTACCATTTCCCTTTGTTAGCAATATACCACAATCCCTCTACATCCACTAGTGTATGCGCAAGAGATTCCTTCCTATTCATTCCATCATCAAGTAGGTTTTGCATGTTGGGGGGCATAGGTAGAATCAACTTAGTTTCCAGGTTTCCCTTCTTTCTTTAGAATGACTATTAGAAATCACAATAGGTTGATCACTACGCAAGATATTCACATAATTAGAATTAACATGTATTATAGTATTGGATTTAATAAGCATCTCTGTAAGATGCCCTTCGACATTAATCTTTGGATACAATTGGAATCCAAATATGTTTACTGTCAACAAGATTATGAAAGAGAGATGAGAACCCCCTAGACAAATGTATAAAATAGAAGCAAGCATCAAGCATCTCATATCAGAAACCCAAATAGAATCAAGAAAAATGTGAGTAGATCTCCCAAGCATTCAAACTCATCTGCCTAGCTTCCACAAGGATAACAAGGTTCAGTCAGAATAGCAACCTATCTGCAACAAGGCAAACATAACAGACGACCCAAAAGACAAAACTTCAACCCAAAAAATTCCATCAGTAAGACAAAACTCAGAATCGATCTCACTTTAGGGCTAAATTTCATAAGAAATTAGAACCATAAGGGTAAGGAAAGCACCTTCTATCATTCATACAAGTCCCTAGGACACAAAGAAATATAAGGAGACTCGTACAGATTTTCAAGGCACTCAATGCATTGTTGTAGACACTGATAATCACGTAGCATCATCAGATAAAAACAAAATTATTGAAAAGGAGGCAAGCAAGTCCAAACACATGGTGGATACAAGGTAGATGTTCAGCCCAGACCCTTTCCATCCAAATTAAATCGCCAAATAAGCATTTGATGATAGTTACGAGGCATGATATTATAAGAATTGATGGAACGCGATATTGAAGGTGGGAACGATTAATTTAGTTAATGCATGTCCTACCCATTAACTTTGTGGCTCCGGCACTGTATGCCTACCCTACAAATGTACTCTAGCAGCCTCCTCAAGATGAAGATGAGGACAAGAGTACAAAACATAACATACCTGATCTAAGTTTGTTGGAGAAGAAATCCAGCCGTCAAGAGGAGCAGGGATGCACTCACACTTGACCGGTCGAGGAGAATTGAGGCCACTATTGGAGTATTTCCATGAGGAGGAAGAAGGATCGGCTGGTTGGGGGAGAAGGGGCAGTTGTGGTATGCTTGGAGCAAGGAATGCATCGCCAATTGGGGATAGCTAGAAACCATGGATTAGATGGCCATTGCGGACAATGGACGAGGGAGTGGAAGGGAAAAGAAACTTCCTTGATGGTGGCATGTAGAGTGATCTTTTGACACTTCCCGATCTTGTGGCAGAAAGGAAGAGAGATCTTGCAACGACTGGAGTAGTCACGGATCTAGGTGAGTGACTGCGCAGATACAGGGAGAAGAGAACGTGAAAATGGGGAAAATCGGGGGTGGAGAGTGTGGTTGGACAAAATAATCAAATTAGTGCGTGGGAGAGTGGAGTTTCGTTTAGAGGGAAACAACAAATGAGCTTCTAATTAACTACAATCATTTAACTACATTTAAAATAGATAGAAAGTAAATGTAATTAGACTGGATCTATTATATTAGCTACATTTTTTAGCTATATTTTAAAAGTTTATAGTGAAAAATGGTTTTAACTACATAAAAATTAAATGTAATCAAAATATTTGTAGCTAAATCATCATTTTTTTGTAGTGATGATTTTACTTTAGAAATTTATTGACCTGAAGCATTGGAGAAGGAGTTAAGTACCTCCATGATTTGTGTTGCCTGAGAAGAATTAACTACTGGCATCAACAGAATGTCATCAGCGAAGAAAACGTGTGAGAGGGGTGAGCCTTGGCGTGTGAGACAGACAAGCTTCCAACGGCCATCTAAGACTGCCTTATTGATAGCTTGAGAGAGTCGTTCCATACATAGAAAAAACAAGTAGGGACTCAAAGGGTCATCTTGCCTCACTCCTTGAGAGGAACAGAAGGAATCAAGCGGGGTACCTTCCCACAAAATCGAAGTGCGGCCTGAGGTGACGATATTCATGATCAATCTTATTGTGAGACTAGGAAGTCCAACTTTGGATAAAGTATCTTCAATGAAAGGCCATCGCATCTTGTCAAAAGCTTTGGACAGCTCCAGTTTAATGGTGACCCATTTGGTCTTTCCCTTCTTTTGTTTCATTGAATGAATAACCTCCTGAACCAGAAGGATATTATCACTGATTCTCCTTCCTAGAATAAAGCTTGATTGCGTGTCTGAAACCCAGTTTGTAAGGTGCTTTTTGAGGCGTTCAACCAGAATTTTAGAGATGAGTTTAAAGCAGTCGTTATTTAATGAGATAGGCCTGAAGTCTGAGCACTTCAAAGGTTGCTTTTTCTTCGGAATGAGGACCATGTAGGATTCAACAAGGCTGTGTTCGATGTTCCCCATATTAAAGGCTTCTTGTACAGTCTTTTTGTGATTGAGGTGTTGATCTTCCTCCAATTGGATTGTAGGAATTCCGTATACACTCCGTCGGGGCCAGGTGCTTTGGACGGCGACATGAGGAAGGCAATTCGTTTGATCTCATCAGGACCCAGCATGCGGGCTAAGAAATTCATATGCTGGATGGAAAACTGTTCAAAGCAGCCAGGAAAATTGATAATAGCTTGATGTTGCCCTGCGGCCAGAGGGTCAGCTGTCATAAGCTTTTGAAAATAACTGTTTATTAGTGTTTTAAGATCATGCGGGTTGTCCACCCAGACATCTTCATCATTTTGTAGCCTACTTATTTTAGCGAAGTGTCATCTAGCCTTGACATAAGTTTGAAAGAACTTTGTATTCCCATTGCCTGCACGGAGCCAGGTGATGTGTGCTTTTTGCTGCCAGTCGAGTTCCTCTTGAAGAAGAATGTTATTGTATTGTTCTTCAAGAGAAATGGAAAGTAAATCATTAGTGTGATTTGGGTTGTTAGCATCGTGTACCTGACATTTGTCTATCTTGGCCATGATGATCCTCTTTGTCTTATTTTTAGTATGCCTTTGAGAATTTTCCCATTTGAGGGCAGATTGTTGGAAGGTCTTTAGGGCTTCAGGAAAAGGCAGATGCGCGTTCCATTGTGGAAGAAGCTACGTCTGAAACTCTGGTATAGTAGACCATCTCGCCTTGGTCCTGAAAATAGGTTTCTTGGTAGCCTGTTGGTTTCTATTAGAAATTAGGATCGGATTGTGGTCCGAGTGAAGCCTTGGAAGCACTGAGGTTTTGTAGCCACCATCTGTCGAGAACCACTCGTCATTGGTGGCGATTCTATCCAACTTTTCCAACAGCCTGAGCCACTTGAAGGTGTAGTAATGGTCGTGCATTCTTATCTCAGAAAGGCCTGTGTGAGTAAGGAGTTCTTTGAACAACCAACTGTTGCGATGATCGAAGTGCTTCCCTCCTCTTTTTTCTGTTATGTCAAGCATAGTATTGAAATCGCCCACCACTGCCCAAGCATGGCGAATGGTGGTGGCTATTTCACACAGTCTAGTCCATAGGAAGAGGCGTTTAGCGGGACTTGGGCTGCCATAGACGAAGGAAATGTTCCAGGAATCATTGATTCAGCAGTGAATGAACAACCTGTGATTGTGCAGGATATCAACCTTGCATTGGGCATCATCCCAGAGGACCCAGATGCTGCCAGAGAAGCCAAGACCTTCAACTCGGTGAGAAGAAGTGTAGCCAAGTTTCTTAATGATATTATCCGCTGAGATACCACTACAACGAGTTTCGATCAAGACCAAAATATTGAGTTTATACTACAGTTTGTATTCTTTAAGTAGACGAGATTTATCCTTAGAGCAAGCTCCTTGGACATTCCAGCACATAATGTTTGGCATTCTATATAGATGTTGGGAGAGGTGTGGGAATCGACCATCAGTTGATGGCCGCACACAGGCCTAGTGCATGTCCTATGTCCTCAATTTGTCCTTCTACTATGTTTCCAGTGGAGTTTGCATCCTCCATGACCAGGTTTCCATCATCGAATTGCAATTTCTTCTTCCTAGGTTGGTAGTCCCCCATGGCGTTGATTGTCTGGGCAATCTTGCCTTTCTTGTGGTCCCTTGCCGGGCTTACTATAATACTTTGGTAGATCACCTTTTTGTTTCTTAGTAGGACACCGTTTCCAGTACCATTGTCTCCCCACACAAATGTATCTGGGGGTTGATTAGAACTGATCGCCAGTGCACTCTTAAATTGGAATGCGCCGCCATCGTTGGGGTTAGCGTGTCTGCCCACCGACACTTCATCGTCGATGAGTACTACGGCAAAGTTTCTCACAACACTCTGCGGCTTAGGCTGTGTGTCTTGGTTCTTCATAGTTTTCTTCTTGTTTTTCTTTGACACAACAGTTTTCCAGTCACCGTCCTTGTCTGCAATTTCCCCGCTGTGGCCATCCCCTGATTTCGGTTTGTTTGGTGCACCAGGTGTTTTGGGATTGTCTTTGGGTGTAGTTTGTTTTGATGCAGGTCCATCTCGTTGTGCTCGCTGGGGCTTTGGAGCATGGATTGACTTAGTGTAGACGGGGAGAGCAGGGGGTACTACCTCTGTTGAGGTGGAGGGTGCAGTAGGGACGAAGGGTTTGACAAATGTGCATTCAGCGTCCGCGTGACACATCCTACCACATCTCGTGCAGACCACTGGTAGATTTTCATACTCGAGCTGATATTGTTCTCTGTTGAGGATGATGGCTGGTAGGAGCGGTTTAGTGGTATCAACCTCAGCAGCCAGGCAAGCAAATTTCCCACGATCTCCAATCGTGGTTGTAGAGTCCACTTTGATCGTCCTCCCAACCAGATTCCCAATACTCATCAGGAGTTGATTCTGGTAAAGGAATATCGGCAGATCGACAATTCTAAGCCAGACCACCACTTTGCAGGGGATCTGTTTAGAAGGTCGAAAATTCGGATTCCATGATTGCACCGATAGGTAGTTGCCAAAGATTACCCAAGGGCCGCCAGTCATGGCTTTCATAAAGTCCTCATTATTTTTGAGTTGAATGATATAATAACCCTTCTCCAGATCTATGGCTCTGAATGAGTCAGTCGGGGACCACAATATTGATAGTCTGTTCACCAGGGTCTGGAACCCTATGCTTCCACCCAAGAGCTTCACGATGACAGCATACTTGTATGGCTCCAGAAGTTGCGGGATAGAGTTAGGGTTTACTGTGATGGAAGGAATTGCACCGGTGCTATCAATATGTATATCTGTCATGGTCAAGGTGTCCGGAGAAACAAACTTGATTTGATCAGACACCTTGCGGCCTGTCATGGCATCACTGTATGATTTTTCTTGGGTGTGCGTTATATCCATCTCTTGCTGCAGACTCTCAGTTGAAGATTGGGGAGGATGGTCGATGTTCTGTTGGTTATCACCCCGCACAGAGTCATGGCTACATCCCCCTCTCCCTCCAAGTCGTCAACCTCTTCCTCGGCCACCGCCGCCGCCCCCTCGTGGGAACCCTAGCGAAGGCTCTGTCATACCTCGTGACTTTTTGTGGCGATACTTATTATCCTTCTAGATGCATCTATATTCATTATTTCTCATTATCTTGTTTATTTCTTATTAAAATATCTCTTTTTGAGGATTTCTCTTTATCTTTCTTTTTATTTTCCTCATTGGCATTCCATTTAACATTAGGAATCCTTTGGATATGAAAATCCACCAAGGGTAACTAAATTATACCTCTTTTCACTTATTTCCCACATTTTCTCATTGTTTTCAATTTCTTTCTTAATAAAGAAATATTTAATTGATCTTTTCTTTTCTTATTGCATTCTCTTTGCAACTTTGGACTCCTTGGAACCCATGAGGCACGAAATCAACCTTTGGATTAAATTATTTTGCCTTCTAGAGGTTTCTCCATTTTTCTTTTCTCCATTTCTTATTAGTAATGGAGTTCCTTTTGTCTTTTCCTTGTTATTGGGCCCAATAGCCAATAAAGCTCACAATACAACCAACAAGTCTATTGTAAATTAAAATCATTTATTCAAAACAAATTATATCATTATTTGTTCCAATATCTTTAATAGGAGAAATTACAATTGTCACCAAAAGAACCCAAAAATTGGGGTTGTAACAAGAACCCACATGATGAATAAATCCAAGAAAAATTATTTGTCATGTCCTACATTAAGGGACCATGGCCATATGGTACAGACACAGGCTTTGTCCAATGAAACTAGGATTCCATCAAGGATACCATAGTATACTTTCTTTTAGTGCAAAAACCCTTGTAGATAATTCTTCAAATTCTACCATTGTCCTTATACCCAAAAGTGCAACACCATACAACCTACAATCATATGAGTCTGATATCATTGAACAATGTGTTCATAAATGTCCTCTCCAAAATCCTAGTTAATAGAATCAAGCCTTATCTTGATGATTTTATTTATCAAACATAGACAAGCTTTGTATCGAGTAGGAATCTCCATGATAACACCCTAATGCAAGAAATAATCAGTTCCATGGATAAAACAAGTACTAAAACTCCTTAAATGGTAATAAAAGTTGGCATTTGAAAATAATATGATAAGATCAATTGGGATTTCATCCACTACACTATAAGGAGAATGTCAATTCCTTCTAACATCATTGCCATTATCATGTAGATCATCTTTGATAGACAATCTACTATCATTTGGAATGGTAAAACACTTCCTCTAATATAACCCTCCTAGGGGAAAAAAGGGGAGATCTACTTTCTCCAAACATTTTTGTTCTATGCATGGATCGATTCAATTAGGAAATTTACTATGAAGTGCAATAGCAACACCAAAAACTAGCCATTTTTGCTGGCAAGAACATTGGATTCTTACATTTATCTTTTTTGGGTGACATATCTCTATTTGGAGAAGCAACAATAGCAAAAAAAATGCATTCTTTAATATTTGTGAATGTTTGAAAATGCATGTAGCCAGAAAACCACAAAATATCATTTGTGTTCTTTTCCAAGTGCACCCCAAATTCTACATGCAGGACAATAAGTCGAACACATAAAATAACATAAGTAAATGATTCTAGAATACACCTGAGCAACCCTATCATTTGCAAGTGGAATTCCTAATCTTTGTCTCTTGACCTTATAAACATATTCCAAGTCATGGTGAATTCATGGTCAAAGAGGACTCTTACTTTAGTAGGTCGCATTACTCTATCCAAGTTAGCTCTCACCACAACAACAAAACATATTATGCAATTTTCAAAACTACCTATCTCAATCTATGTCAAACTGGACAAAATCACTAGAAAATCCATTTGAGGTGGTAATACACAAAGGAACATTACACATTTGGATTCTTGAACAAAATTTTAGCACCTACATAGAAAGGTGGTCTTGGTGTTAGGGAAACAGTAGAATTTGAAGATACACTTCTGATGAAGACTA
Source organism: Alisma plantago-aquatica (assembly GCA_963693085.1). NCBI lineage: Eukaryota > Viridiplantae > Streptophyta > Magnoliopsida > Alismatales > Alismataceae > Alisma > Alisma plantago-aquatica. The sequence continues at coordinate 96,609,007 of OY856411.1, forward strand.
TTTGATAGTTCTTAGGAAAATCTAGAACAATTTGGAAATGTTTAATTCATATAAAATACAAAAGGAATAATGGATATTGAAAAAATGGATCTTGTATTTGTTGGAATATTCAATCACTACTTGACCAAAGAAGGGATCTGAATGCTATAATGGAAGGGAATGGGGATGACACCCTAGTATTGGAAGATAAGTGGTTATGAAGATTTACTACACCTGTCCACAATAGTGATAAAGTAGTGTTAGAAGAACTAAAGGATCTCAAAGTCTCATGCTTGGTAGTAGACGATGGACTCTAGGATGTTGAATTCTTGACCCACTACTTTTATGAATAAATTTTGGAGACCATCATCACAATGCCTACTCTTAATCCTACCTTAGCTGAGGTTGGATTGTATTGGACTAACCATCCACTTGACAAGTTCTCTATAAAAGACATGTATAACACATTGATTAGTTTAATTACCAGAGTTTGAGATAGTTATTGAGTACCACTATGGAAGCAAAAAGTTCCTCCTCACATGAAAACATTCCTATAGCTACTCAGTTACAATATAATCCTCATTAATGATTTCAGAAAAAGTAGACACATGACAAAAGATAGTATTAGTGAAGTTTTCAATATGTTATGAGGGACATGCCTCCATCCTATTAGGACTTGTCCCAAGATGAGATCCATGTGGATGTTGCAAGACCAAACTTGATGACAACATTTTTCAATCATGGCAATGACAAAGAGTGAATTAAAGTCAACCTGATGGATGGAAGTAACTTAGACAACTTATAATATTATGTTCATAGTTATGTGTTGGGAATCTTACAAAGAAAGGAACATGTACATTTTCAATCACAACAAAAGATATAATCAAGATATCGTCGTAGACATACATTCTTATGTGAGGAACGAACTGGACTCATGGATACCTACCTACATGTCAACTGATCCTATTGCACAAATGGGAAATAATTAGAGGAAAACCCCTCAACACAATTGGATTCAAATCAGTGTAGACACTAGAGTTAACATCCTAAGAAAATGCAAAGTCTTAAGAAATGAATAAGGTGATTGGTTAATAGGTGGATCCTTTAAGCACATAAGAAGACACCCCTTGAAGGTGAACTACTTGCTATCATGATAGGTCTTCAATAAGATAAGAACATTTGTTATAAGAGGTGTGAGATTATCATTGACTCACAACTATCTATAGATTACCTGAATAACTAGAACGATGCCCACCCAATTGTCTGCCACTTGTCAATGAAATAAACATCAAAAGAACAGAATTCAAGGGCACTATCATCATTAAGGTAAGAAGGGAATCCAATCACTAGAGGATAACTTATAAAAGTAGTTTCTAAAGATACCCGGAGAAAAATTTAAAACAAAAACATGTCATGAATAATTAGACTTAATTCTACCCCATGACAAAGTGGGAGTTTCGGGATACATCACTCAAAAAAGTAAATATGGTTCTATTGTATTTTTCATATTCCATATTTATGGTAAATGTACACTTGTCAAACATGTAGGTGGGTTTGGTTTGGTATGGGTCATTACGTTGGAGATCTTGCATATGCGAGTCAGAAAGATCCAATTTTAAACAAGTGGAACAAAAGCAACCCAAACTCGACTAGAGGGTGCCCATATAATATGTATCCCTTTAAAATAAGTTGCTACTTTCTTATCCTTAAAGCAAAAATAAATACAACTCATAATTTGTTTATTTGTCAAATATAATGCAAAGAAACCCACAAATTACAATACTATTTTAATAACCCCATGAGATATTATTCATCCTATCCTCAGGTAGCGATGAATAAATGATATATATGCATATTTTGAGGCCCCATCTCATCCCTAATTCTTTCATATAAGAATTTAGGACAGACATGCCAGTTTCCAACCTCACCCCTCCCAAATTTATGCCCATTTTATCAACCCATCTATGAAAGTATTATACGTCCTACATACATGGGAATCCATGACATTAGATTTGATTCTACTAAGATGCCTAAAACACTAGATGATACTTAGACATCTATTGGGGCATTTGATCCTATCATTTACCAACAAGCATGCCACCTAGTTGTCAGACTTAATGCTTGTCTACCTGGGTTTATCAAAATTGCTTTCACTCCTAGAAAAATGGCCATTAATTCTGTTGGTATGTATGCCCTGAGAGCCAATCATGGGATGATTGGTGGGATACATTAAGATTGATTTGATAAACATCAAAGGCAAGCTTCCAATTCTTTCTGGTTCAGTCATATGAGATAGTGATAGAACAGATTGAATGTCTAGAGAATGACAGTGCTCAATGACGTATGCCTTCAGGTTGAGGACCTGAACGATGAGATCATACGGATGCTAAGAGTTTGTACATTCTTTTTATATCCCTAGTCGGATGTCATTGTGGAAGGCAGATAGACAGCAATGACACACAAGACTAGATTGTGGTGTTGGTTGATGACAAAATCTCATTAGTCATGATATAGAGATATCAAATCAGACACATAGGTACTTGTTAGAGAACAAGGTACCGGACAGACCCACCGTGAGTTTGACACATGGAACCATGACATGGTAGTCACATTCATTACTCACAGTGATGGTGGTGAGTGTGATTCTTTGACCTGAAATCACTACACTCAACACATGTCGTTGGGCACACATTGACATCATCAAACGCAGTCCTGAAACATGGGTTGTTATAAAGGTGATGATTGGGTGGCTTTGACACATGGGGCTTTTGAGGGGTGAGTGATAGATATGGGATTTGTCCCTCCGGAGGGAGTTTGATATCCAAGGCCACTTGATGAGTAGGATTGAAATAGGTGTGCGCACACATGTGTGAATCAGTGTGTGATATTGATGTCATACATATCTCTTCCAATCTACTCTGAGATCAAGAAAGTGAATGAAGGTTGACAGGATGACTATTCCATGCCTCGAGTTCATTCGAGATATCAGTGACAAAGGAATTATACATTCATTGTAACACCATTCATAGATTGTAGGATTGAAAGTTGTTCTCCAACTTTCTACTTTCACTTAGGTAGCACTGATGTGTGACTAGGCACCACTCTTTTCTTGTGAAGTCATAAGTGTTATGGACTTTCACTTCCAACGTGAAATGGACCTGCAGGGTCACACACATAGGATTTAACCTGGAAGAGGAGTTTTGTCCACAAATAATGTTTAGATTGATTACTAAAGGAGTTTAGTAGTTCAATTAAACACTCAATTGATTGATAGCTCAAAATCATAGTGTTCAAGGTGTTGGACAGATTGATTAGAGTATCAAATTGATTGAAATCGCAATTGACTGATTCTATGCAATCTGCACTCCCAACCGATCGACTCATGTGATGAACCGATCGGCTGAGCTTGGTGAACCGGTCGGCTCAAGTGTTGAGTCGATCGGGTCAAGGACAGGGTGAACAATTGCTTCAAGTGTTGAAACGATCGGTTCAACTGTTGCAATCGGGCAAGTTGGGAAAGTAGGATTGGTGAGAATTTTCCTTGCATTTCACTTACCCAATTTGATTGGAACAAGGATTGGTATTCGATACCAATTAGAAACAAAAGTTGGAAAGTCAATCGGGAACTGGTCAGGACCACGAACTGACCGGTTCAGAAGTGAACTGACCGGTTCAGAAGTGAACCGACCGGTTCAGAAGTGAACCGACCGGTTCATGGGTCCCAACCGATCGGTGGAGATGTCAACCGACCGGTTCAGGTCCCCAACTGAACGTTTCAGTTGTGAAACGATCGGTTCAGGTTGTGAGTTGGTTGTTTTGTGGAAAATCTCGAACCCTTCTACTCCTGCTTTTAGTCCCATATTTCCCGGGATAGAGAACCCTGTCCCATGACCCTCCTATATATATAGGGGTATTGGGGTTTCTCAAAGTACAACTCAGTGCAAACCAGTTGCTCTGCAAAGTTGTCATTCTCTCTGGTTTTGGTAACCGAGAGAGCCCGAGCAAGTCCTACCCGCAAAGGGAGGTGCAGCAAGGGAAAGACAACTACAGTTGCAACTGGCAGTAGGAGAGTGTGTTGGCGACTAGTACATCAACAGGAGGTTGTGACTCCTTCCAACTCCTTGTGGGACAAGGAGTGTGGAGTTCCAGGTGGTCCGTGTGGACTACTTCAGAGGCGGGAGGTTTCTTCCGCTCAGGACGACCACTGTCAATCCCGCCAGTCCCAGTGAGATGAGGAGTTGTCAGTCCCGGTGTGACCAGGAGCTGCACAAACACCGTCAAAGACCGGAGGTGAAGATCACACAAGGAGTGAGGTATTGTCGCCGAGCAAGCCTCAGGACAAGGTATGATTCCACAAACCATCCTTTCCTATTATATAGACGTTGACGTGTTTCCTTGTTCCGGGTTTTGGGGAGAAATTTGTTGTTTCCGCTGCCTTCTCTACCTCCCCTAAAACCCAAAAGTGGTATCAGAGCCAGGTCAACTACTCTATATTTTAGGAATATCGATATGATCAATTTTGGTTGGTTTCCTTTATTTATTGCATATGATGTAAATAAAATTGGCTTTATGCATGTCCAATCCTAGATCCACAAATCCCAATTACATATATGATATGTATTATTAATGTACTTGATACGCGTCGCCCTTAAATGTGTTTTTTGGTGGATGTATAGTGTGGTTATGGCCAATAAACCCAATCTGTGTATGGTTGTATGTGGTTGCTTGTATCTCGGTCTGCGCACCGATCTTCCTTCTCTTATTCCTGATGTAACTCGAAATAATTTGAGATTTCTTTCCTACCTTTGCTCCCCTCGAATGTAACTCTAGGTTTCTCCTTTTATAATGTAAAATAGGATAGAATTTTATTTCCTGTTATGTCGAAGAACGGAGGACATCCTGACGATAGCTGAGACGATTGGTTCAAGGTGTGAACCGATCGGTTGACGTTCCAGATGATCGGTTCAAGGAGTGAACCGATCGATTGATGACCGGTTCGAGGAGCGAGACGAGCAGGTGGTGGCCATGATGAGATGCACGACGACCAGGCGAACCAATCGGTTGGAGGAGCCAACCGATCAACTGGTGGCACCCAGACGACCGGGCCAGAACGAGCAAGTCATTCATGGGATGAGTTGATCTACTCAGAAGGCAAAGCACAGGGTTCATCTTGTACAGGTTGCATGTGATGTAGACCTAGATGACCATGATTCCTCTTGGCTCGAGGAATCACATTAGGATGGCCATAGTCATATCTTTTATCATTTTGCATGTTTTTTGTGGGATATAGCATGTATATGATATGTACTATGTATTGTGGTGATTGGATATGTATATGTATATAAAACCAAATCCCTCATTAAATATTAAGTTTTAGATGCCTTCCAAATGCGACACACATGAAAAGCTTGATCGACCAAGTGTGGGCATGCACAAGCGTGGTGCACCATCTATCTCGTGGAAGAGTGAAGGATGAATGTGTGGGTCTTCCCAAGCAGGGTGCATATTCATCGTGTGTGCTTTGGGTCGGACTTAAAAAGGTGACCTAGATAGGATCTAGCACCTTGAGGCATGGAGATGATCATGGCAAGGAGTTGCATATGACATCTTATCAAGAGTTGCATATGATGCAATTGGAAAGAGTTGCCTACCTGAGAGATCTAAGTTGTGGGTGACAGCCCAAGCTGGTCCATGACTTAGAGGATTTCAGGATCTTGCCCACTAGAAGGTTGTATGCTGCAATCTTCCAAATTGATGGTGAGGGCTATCAATTTGAAGTAAAATAGTGGGAGCGATAATTAATTAAAGGCCTAATTTTATCGTCAACTTTTCAAATCAATCAAACAAGTCAAAAGAGTTTTGGACTAAAATTGCATATATTTCCTTTTGTTAAAATAAATGGTTAATCAACAAATCACTTTATTTGCGATCGGTCTTTGAGATCAACAAATTAAATGGGAATAATTCCACGACTGGTTAGGATGATGAGAAGTGTTCTCAATCAAAGAGAGAAAG